>CM070562.1:77630284-78230284 GCA_036346405.1 Phyllostachys edulis
TGATAGCCTTGCATTTAATATAATTTTGTGATACACTATAAGTCTTGCTGAGTACATAAGTACTCAATCTTGCTTATAATGTTGTTCAAAGTTTGAAGATGAGACGATGCTTCACGACACGTTCATTGCACCCAGAACAAGAGGGTTCGGTGGAGGGTCTACCTAGGCCTTGTTCCTTGTCGGTTGTCTATGGGATTGGATGGGCATGCCACTGGAATTTTGCTACTTCTATCATTTCTTCCCCTACTATATTTTTACTCTGATGATAGCTTTTATTTGGCCGGTCGGCCGTTGATGTAATAGCTTATAATAGCTTAAGTAAGTACCATTTTCTTTACTTTTATATGTGATTGTATGGATGTGAATACCAAATGTTATGAATATGTGTACTAGCATATGATCATAGGACTATTATAGTATACACATAGGGTCCACTAAGTACCTCACCCAGGTGCTCATCTAGGTACGTCACTTCGGAGACCCATATACATTGTGCGGGAGGGATCAATCTGTCATGATGTCATTTGTATGATGCAACATACGCCATGTCGTCACTTATCTTGGCATGAGCTGCGGAAGCTGGAGGATCCTTTCTTCGACTTCCCGGCACGGACCCCGGACCGGGAGGAGCACACCTACCGGGTGGAGGGGAGGTAGTTCCTCACTCCCCACCTGCACCTCACTGGCCTTGTGAGGTCTCTTGACAAATATCTCTGTCGGGTGTCCCGCGAGCTGCTGGAGGCCTGCCGAAGGATCTACACCCTGGAGGACAGCATCGCTCCGATGGTGGCCCAGGGCTTCTTCTCCCGAGAACTACTGTATGGGGAGGATGTCGTACTAGCACCTGCAGATGAGATGCCATAGTGCATCATCTGCATCTCGTCCTGTACCCGACGTCCCCGCAGGTCGGTAACTGGTCACCGCCGTCAGGTGATGGCCATTTGCACCGGTACAAAGGAGTCTTCATGGATGGTGCAGCGCTACCGCCACCCTCACGCCAGACATGAGGAGGCCGAGCACCAGAGTACTCCACCCTCCGCTGTCCCAGAGTCCTCAGGAGCCACCCAATGCGACTACGACGTCTAGACTACAGTAGATAGTCTAGAGCTCACCTGTAGGACTTAGCGTGAGCGCTTTTAGACATTTTGTAGGCCTAAACTTATGTTTAATATCGCTGTATAGTTATTTGTAACCTGCTACTCCTGATGTTTGAGTTGCTCTCTTTTGTAATGTCGAACAAAGGCTTGTGCGCCATGTACTATTTGACCGTATGTTGAAAATTCATCTATGCTGCCCTTGAAGTTTAAAAATATGCAACCCTTTAGTTTATACAAGTTAGATTAGTTGGTATGATAATATTTGCTGACCGCTTAACTTGTGCTTGTTCCCTCTTATCTTGCGAACGTTTGTTTACACTACACTCAGTATGATTAGGATGCCGGTAACACGCTAAGTTCGTCAGCTCATGGCGACCGGAGCCACCTCTAGATCACAACAACTAGGGAGAGAGGCTCCTACGCCCTCGCAACCTGACCCTTAGCATCCTTCCGCATCGATGCTAGCTGAACAATCTCAGCCTGCCGTCACCGATGAACCAAAAGTTCTACCACCACCGCCCTCCATGGCGCAAGTGCTTGCCATGATTGAGTAATGGCGGCAGACCAATACACTCCTACTCCAACAATTAGTATAGAATTCTGTAGCCCCCGGCACTATTGCCAGAGGAAACAGAGCTACTACCAACCAACCATCATCCAGGATGGGCGAGTTCATGCAAACTTGCCCTGCAACCTTTGCATCAGCAGCCGACTCTCTCGACGCTGATGATTGGCTCCGCACAGTAGTGAGCAAGCTGATCATTGCCTAGTGCAATGACGAAGAGAAGGTGCTATAGGCATCTTATCAGCTGCAAGGAGCAGTAGCAGCTTGGTGGGAGAACTATCAGGTCCTCACTTCAGAAGGCCAGACTATCTCTTGGGCCACTTTCAAAGAAGCATTTCGTAATGCCCATATTCCCTCGGGTCTTATGGACATCAAGAAGTGGGAGTTCTATGAACTCTGGTAAGGGAACCTGATCGTGATGGAGTTCCTGCACCGCTTCAACTATCTCGCCCGCTACATCGCGTCCGAGATACCGAATGAAGCAAGGAAGGTCGCCCTATTCTGAGAGCACCTGAATGATGAGATGAAGTGGTCAATCGCTGACAACGACAAACTTCCAGACTGTGATCAAGGCAATCCGAGTCGAAGATAGCACTCGAACGGTCGTGGAGAGCTGCAAACGCAAGTGGCATGCGTAGAAATCAGCAAGCAGCTTTCCACCAAGACCTCGCGTTTGGCAATCAGCGAACACACGTCCTTTGGCACCACCACCCTAGAGGTCCCAAGCACCAGCTCTCCGCCCTCAGCCAGTAGCGGTTCAGCAGTATAGCTGCGGAGGACAACCGTCTGGTACACCAAGCCGGACAGCAGACGTCGCCTACTTTGGTTGCAGAGAACGTGGGCACTATGCCAATATGTGCCCGAATAAGAAGTTTCTAGTGCCTCAACCACAACCTATTGGAGTTTAGCAGTGACCCTAGGGCCTCACTCGAGGTCAAGGAGGACAGCAAGCTCCTAAGCCGGTACAAGGCTTCAAACGCGGCTATCTGGACCACACGACTACTGAGGAGGCTGACGCATTGCCTGATGTGGTGACGGATACGATTGTCGTACATTTTGTACCTACATTGCGTCATTTGATTCTAGAGCAACTCATTCCTTTGTCTCTAAAAAATTTGCCATGCAACAAAAACTGGAAACTACATCAGTAGATAGCATCCTGCTAGTTCATTCACCCGGGTCCGTCCTACGGGCGAAACTCAGATGTTTTGAAGTTCATATTGAAATTAATGGGGTAGGATTTAGAGCCAACCTTATCATGATTGATACACCTGGGTTAGACATAATTCTTGGAATGGTCGACTGGCTAGCCAAATATTAAGGAGTAATCGATTGCACGAAGCGAGCTGTTTCTATTGTCAACTCTGACGGAGAACACGTTGTTTTCACCTTCACCTATGCCGCTCAATTGCAACTTCCCATGCTCAACTCCATCTCAATCCCAGAGCTCAATCAAGTGCCCGTGGTATGCAAATATCCTAACGTATTTCTGGATGAGTTGTTGGGAATGACGCCGGACCAGAACATGGAATTTGTCATCGATTTGATACCTGGAATAGCACCTATATCCAAGCGGCCTTATAGAATGGCATCTGATGAATTGGCTGAATTGAAGAGACAACTCAAACAACAGTTGGACAAGGGATTCATTTGCCCTAGCTCATCTCCATGGGGAAGCCCTGCATTGTTTGTAACGAAGAACAACGACAGTCTATTGATCCCTTATTGTTGTAGCCATTAGAATATGGGTTAGACAATATATAATGTCATTTCAAATTTTTTGAGTGCGATTACCGCACAACTACGACGATAGATTTTTCGAAAAACTGATAAAAGGACAATATGTTAAATTGTGAATTTGGGATATTTTCAAAAATGTCTAGAGGGGGTACCTCTGTTATTTTGTATGAAAATAAAATGAAAAATCTAATTTTAGACGCGGGTGAGTTATGATGCATTCTGAGAAAGTGAGGATTGTGACTTGCAAGTAGACAGGGTGGAGATCCTCGCCCGGGTCAGTTAAGGACTGAAGCCAGCAACTCTAGGACTAAGACCTAAATGTACAATCGTGTGTGCTAGTATGAGATAGTCGTAGTTAAGTAAGTCATTAAAAACTAGCCTTGCACGTAGGTAGGCCGTAGAGTGCAGGCATGACCGGGTAGGCATGTCCGAAGGGGCTCCCTTCACCACGGTGTTGGGCACAAAGCTTGCCGACACAACTGTGAATGCCTCACTTGACGGAGGGTATTCGGGTAAGTGAGGGCATCACTCGTTGGGCTAGTGCAAGGTTAGGAATAGGTGATATAAAGGCCGCGTCGCGGGTTCTAGACTGCTTACCTACGGTAGTGCATAGTGATATAGAGAATTTTAGGCTAACTGGAATATTCGCGTACTATGGGTAAAGTTGTACACCTTTGTAGAGTGAAAATCTATTTAAATAGTCGTGCTCGCGGTCGTCATGAGCGTGCTTAGTGCGGCTGGTATGGCTGTGGCTTTGATTTTCAAAAAATGTTTTGTCACAAAACATGGGCAATGACTTGGGGTTTTATTTTATTGAGTTAACTGCCATGCCTATGGCTAAACATGAAATGTGGCTCGTAGCCGAGGTGGATTGCGAGTTGTTGTCATTATTTCTTTTGTGCTCGTAACCGAGAAGGCTTACGAGATGTTGTTATTATTTGTTCAGTTCTTTACTTACTGTCATGTACATATTTAAACTGCTCTTTCAAAATCCGTTGCAAATTACTACTTATGAATATTGCAAATAAAAATATCTTTCAGCAAAATAACTTATAGAGTAGAGCCTCATCCTTTGATAGCCTTGCATTTAATATAATTTTGCAACACACTATAAGTTTTGCTGGGTACACAAGTACTCAATCTTGCTTATAATGTTGTCCAGAGTTCGAAGATGAGCCGACGCCTGACAACACGTTCCCTGCACTCGAAACCAGAGGGTTCGGTGAAGCGTCTACCTAGGCCTTTTTCCTTGTTGGTTGCCTACGAGATTAGATGGGCATGCCGCTGGAATTTTGCTACTTCTATCATTTCTTCCGCTGCTATATTTTTACTCTAATGACTGCTTTTATTAGGCCGGTCGGCCGTTGATGTAATAACTTGTAATAGCTTAAGTAAGTACCATTTTCTTTACTTTTATATGTGATTGTATGGATGTGAATACCAAATGTTGTGAATATGTGTACTAGCGTCTGATCATAGGACTAGTATAGTATACACATAGGGTCCAATGAGTACCTCACCCAGGTGCTCATCCAGTGCGTCGCCGGAGACCCATATACGTTATTACGGTGGGGAGGGGGCTCAAGCATCTGAGGTCGTTGTATGATCGGCGTGCGTCACGATAAATGCGCATGCGGCACAAGCTGCGGAAGCTAGAGCATTCTTTCTTCCACTTCTCAGCACAGACCCTGGACTGGGAGGAGCACACCTACCGGGTAGAGGAGAGGCAGTTCCTCACTCCTCGCCTGCACCCCGCTGGCCTTGTGAGGTCTCTCGACGGATATCTTCGTCGGGTGTCCCGCGAGCTGTTGGAGGCCTACCGGAGGATCTACACCCTGGAGGACAGCATCGCTCCAATGGTGGCCCAGGGCTTCTTCTCCTGGGAACTACTGTATGGGGAGGATGTCGTACTAGCACCTGCAGAGGAGCTACCGTAGCCCGTCATCCGCATCCTGTCCCGTACCCGACGTCCCCGCAGGTCGGTAACTGGTCACCGCCGTCGGGTGATGGCCATTTGCACCGGTATAGAGTAGTCTTCGTGGATGGTGAAGCGCTACTGCCACCCTCATGTCGGACATGAGGAGGCCGAGCACCAGAGTACTCCACCCTCTGTTGTCCCGAGTCCTCGATGGCCAGGCAGTAGCGATTACTAGCGTCTAGACTACTGACGAGATAGTCTAGAGCTCACCTGTAGGACTTAGCGTGAGTGCTTTTAGACATTTTGTGGGCCTAAACTTATGTGTAATATCGCTGTATAGTTATTTGTTACCTACTACTCCTGATGTTTGAGTTGCTCTCTTTTGTAATATCGAACAACGAGCTTGTGCGCCATGTACTATTTGACCGTATGTTGAAATTCATGTGTGCTGCCCCTAAAGTTTAAAAATATACATCTCTTCAGTTTATACAAGTTAGATTAGTTGGTATGATAATACTTGCTGACCACTTAACTTGTGCTTGTTCCCTCTTATTCTGCGAACGTTTGCTTACACTACACTCAGTATGACCAGGATGTCGGTAACACGTTCAGTTCGTCAGCTCATGGCGACCGGAGCCACCTCCAGATCACAGCAACTAGGGAGGAGGCTCCTACGCCCTCGCAACCTAACCCTTAGCTTCCTTCCACATTGACGCCAGCTGAGCAACCTCAGCTTGCCCTCACCGATGAACCAAAAGTTCTACCACCACCGCCCACCATGGCGCAAGTGCTTGCGATGATTGAGTAATGGCGGCAGACCAACAAACTCCTACTCCAACAATTAGTATGGAATACCGCAGCCCTCGGCACTATTGCCAGAGGAAACGGAGCTGCTACCAGCCAACCATCGTCTAAGATGGGCGAGTTCATGCAAACTCGCCCTCCAACCTTTGCATCAGCGGTCGACTCTCTCGATGCTTATGATTGGCTCCGCACAATGGAGAGCAAGCTGATCATTCCCAGTGTATTGACGAAGAGAATGTTCCATACGCATCTTATCAGCTGCAAGGAGCAGTAGCAGCTTGGTAGGAGAACCATCAGGCCCTCATTCCAGAAGGCCAGGCCATCTCTTGGGCCGCTTTCAAAGAAGCGTTCCGTAATCCCCATATTCCCTTGGGTCTTATGGACATCAAGAAGTGGGAGTGATATAGAGAATTTTAGGCTAACTGGAATATTCGCATACTATGGGTAAAGTTATATACCGCTGTAGAGTGAAAATATATTTAAATAGCCGTGCTCGCGGTCATGAGCGTGCTTAGTGCGGCTGGTATAGCTGTAGCTTTGATTTTCAAAAACTGTTTTGTCACAAAACATGGGCAATGACTTGGGGTTTTATTTTATTGAACTAACTGCCATATCTATGGTTGAACATTAAATGTGGCTCGCAGCTGAGGAGGGTTGCGAGTTGTTGTCATTATTTCTTTTGTGCTCGTAACTGAGAGGGTTACGAGATGTTGTTATTATTTGTTCAGTTCTTTACTTACTGTCTTGTACATATTTAAACCGCTCTTTCAAAATCTGTTGCAAATTACTACTTGTGAATATTGCAAATAAAAATGGCTTTAAGCAAAATAACTTGTACAGTAGAGCCTCATCCTTTGATAGCCTTGCATTTAATATAATTTTGCGATACACTACAAGTCTTGCTGAGTACATAAGTACTCAATCTTGCTTATAATGTTGTTTAGAGTTTGAAGATGAGCCAACGCTCGATAACACGTTCTTTGCTACCTTGTTCTTTGTCGGTTGCCTACAGGATTGGATGGGCATGCGGCTGGAATTTTGCTACTTCTATCATTTCTTTCGATGCTATATTTTTACTCTGACGACTGCTTTTATTTGGCCCGTCGGTCGTTGATGTAATAATTGTAATAGCTTAAGTAACTACCATTTTCTTTACTTTTATATGTGATTGTATGGATGTGAATGCCAAATGTTGTGAATGTGTTTACTAGCCACTGATCATGGGACTAGTACAGTATACATATAGGGTATTTGGGTATTGCACGCCCGGGGGTCCGACACAACTGATTAATATGAGGAAGGGGAAAATCGTCCTTCGGGCAAGCTTTATTAAGGTTAGTAAAGTCTACAGACATACGCACCATTACAGGGTTAGCCAACCACTCAGGGTGGTCGACTTCTCTTATGAAGTCTGCTTTAAGTAGCTTGTCCAATTCAGATATGATGTCATCTCGTCGATCAGTGCGAATCTTCATAACTTTTGTTTTACAGGTTTCTTGTCAGGCCGTACAGGTAGCATGTGCTCGATCACCTCCCTAGGGACTCCGGGCTTGTCGAATGCTTGCTATGTGAAGACATCTACGTTTGGTCGAAGGACGGTGATGAGAGCGTCTTCCTATGCAGGGTCAGAAGTAGCCCCGATGTGAATGGTCTTCAAAGGCTCCTCTGTATTCAGTGTAACTTTTTTGACTTGGTCGTTCGACTTTGGTGCAACTTTAGGCTTCGACTTCTTGGTCGACAGTTATCCCTTGCTCGCTTCTCGAGTTGGTATTTGGCCAACCATCTCGAGAGATTTGCGGTCGCATGTAAGCTTTGTCGTTTTATCATAGCAGACTGTGATTACATCTTTGGGAGCTGGCATCATGCTAGAGTTAGTTGACTGAGTATGACATTGTATGTCGTGAAGAAATCGACCACATCAAAAGAGATTTTCTTTGTCCTGAAATTATTTGGTGAACCAAACGTTACGGGGAAGAGAAACTTGACCAATGGGTTTGCCGAAGACCCAGGTACGATCTTGTGAAATGAGTATCTTACAGGCATGATCTTTGTCCTCAGAACTTGTATCTCGTCAAGGGCACTCGTAAAGAGTATATTGAGTAAACTCCCACCATCAACTAACACACGATTGACTCGACAGTTGTTGATGATAGGCTCGACCAAAATCAGAAAACGACCATGATGAGTAGAAGGGATCAGCCAGTCACCTTTCTCAAAAGAGAAAGTGATTTCTGACCACTTCGGTACCTTATTGACAAGAGGAGGGTCGATGGAATTTAGCTCACATTCGACACGCTTGAGCTATTGTTTTGACTCATATGCTAAAGATCCTCCATAGATGTGATCGATGGTGTGCTCCAGATCCTTAAACGACATCTCCTCATCATCATCGGACTGCTTTCGACCACTTATTTGCCCCCACCTCTTCGAGTGTAGCAAGTGGTTCTTTGCCGGTGTAGTAATCTTCAAGTCTCCACTGAAAAACTCGGCAATTGCGAAGGTCGTGTCCTTCCTTTTTGTAGAAAGAACACCACCTAGGCTTGTTGTTCTTCCGTTCAGGGCGTTTGCCTTTGCTTCGGTCGGAGTATGGTTTGGAGCTCCGAGGCTCCTTGTCGCTCACAACTAAAACTTCTTTAGAGATTTTGACTTGAGGCTTTTGGCCTTTAGTCTTGCTCTTGGACTTCTTGGCCTTTTATCATTCTTCTTGCCACCTTCACCTGCTCCTCGAGTGTCCTTATCATCACTATCGATCGTGCGATTCCATTCGACCGCCTCTGCAGCAATTGCATAATGGTCGCCCATCTCAAGGAGCTCGGCGGTGGTAGCCGAAGGATTTATGGCGACATCATCTGTGATCCTTCTACTACAGAGTCCCTGTTTGAATGCTCTGATGACAGAAGAGTCAAAAACTTTAGAAATTGAGTTGCGAACCTGACTGAAACGCCTAATAAACTGGCACGAGGTCTCGTGAGAATCCTGTCACATGGGAAGCATCCCCAGCCCTGCCTCTTGGAGAGAGACTAGGATCTAAGGGAGGACAAAGACCTCCTGAGTGCTATTATCTCTACTTGCGTCTGAGTCCTCCTAATTCGACGAGTAGTCGAAAGACAATGCCTCGCGACTTAGAGTAATCCCCTCTAGGAATGGGAATTTTGGGTTATAATCGTCTCAACCGAAGGTGAACTCTGTGAGGGTGTTATCGAATCCGTATGTAAAGTGGGCTTGACAATGTACCTCGTGGGGGTAATCGAAGGGTAACAATTATCAGGTGTTGGTTGAGTCCCGAAATCATGGATTCCAAGACTTGTTGTGCTAGATCGGATGGCCCCAAACGGGCTTCAATATTTGGAGGGGGAACGCTCGCCATGCTCTGTACTCGCCTTAGCGCAATCCTAACCCTGGTTGGATGGACCCTTGCCCTTTGAGGAACCTAGTTCCTCGTTTGGGCATAATGTACTAGGGAGAAAGATCCCTTATCAACCGTGTATGTGGCATGGTCTCCTTGGTCTGGTGAAAGATCCTGGGAAACAACATTGCCATTGGACAAAATGATGCTCTGCTCATACTCATAGTAGGCATCCATGTCAATTTCTGTGTAGTCTGCTAAATCGAACCAGTTCTTCTCATTTCACTCTCCTGCCAAGAAATCATGAGAGTTGAAAAAATGAAGAAAATTTGTCGAAAAAGAAAAATTGGAAGATCCCCAAGGACAGCGCCAACTGTCGATGATTTGATATTGATCTTACGAGTGAATGCTGGGGATTTTCCTTAGCATGAGCCACACAAAAAAAGAAAAAGGGATTTAGATAGGTTCGGGCCTTCTCCTGGGAGAATAATAACCCCACCCATGTGTTGTTGTATTGGCTATGCTTTATAACAGAGAAGAAATCACTAGAACTAAGTTTAATGACCTATATGTTGTCCCTTCTTCTTGTCTCTTCTCAATCCTCCCTCCGATCCTCTTTATATAGCGCGTGAAGAGGTGATAGTTGTTCTATGCCAAGAGAGGCATCAACGTTTGATGAAATACGCACGTTGATGGTTGTTATTGTCATAGAGTCCACACCCCACGTCATCTTGCAGTTACGTTAGAGATAGGCTTAATACGTGCAGTTATTCTAGAGAATAACAGTGCATATTAACTACTGTGTGTATTAAACATAGCGCATAAGTATCCCTAGTCGATTGGGCCTACATGTTTGTAGGCTTTGTGGACTATATGGTGATCGTAGTTAACTTGGTCGCAGTAAGACTTATGACCATGAGATGGTCGTAGGAAATCTTACGACCACTAGATGGTCGTAGGAGTACTTACGACCATATAGAGTGGTCGTAAAATGGTTTACGACTACTCAGTTAAGCTTTTCACTTATGGGGTATAGTTACGAATAACATGAAGGTATTACTATCTATAATAATAATTATAGATAAATAATTTAATTAATTGAGAATTATTATAGGTAGTTTTTTTTCTATTGCTTTGATAATATAATAATAGATGCACCAATGATTTATATGGAAAACATATTATATTAGATTAATACCAAACTGGGGACTAATGTGCAATTTCATGCGCATACATTGTCGTAGTTTTCCAAGATATGGGCCAGGGATGGGAAATGGTAAAGGATAACCCGTGTTATCCGATATTCATATCCGAGAAAACGCAATTGTGATAAGTAAAATCCGCATTCGATTGAAAAACGAATACGAATATTATCCTTTTTTTTCCCAGATACGAATACGGATATGGTATGCGAAATAACACCAAATATGAATACGAATACTATTCGGGTTTTTTCCTAGATACGAATACGAATACTATCCTTTTTTTCATGGTATTGTGGAATGGTGTTGAAACTTGGAACAGAGTAGGGTTGCAAACTAATGGAGCTTGTAAGTTGGCCCTGAGATTGTGCAGTGTTGATTCATTTTGCTTTGTATTGCTTGAGTAGTTCAGAGATACTGAAATGAAATGAGATAGATCAGCATACATATTGCATGGAATGAAGCAATCATGAACCTTTGTTAGAGCTTCATCACTACAGCATATATAATGATATATGTTGTATGTGTCTGGCGTCTGCACTGCCTTCCCCCCTTTAGAAGTTCGGATATTCTTGTCGTCTTTGTGTACTGCCGGGATTATTTATGGGCGTTTCTATTTCGACGGAGTCTTGATTCGGTGCCGAATCTATGGCTGTTGGCTGTTACTACCACTCGTGTAAACTGTAAACTGTAGACATGTAGTCATATTACATAAATTTGTTTTACCGAGATTTGTCCCAAAAGTTATAGGATATTCGCATTCGACCGAATTGAGTACATATTCGATTCGAATTCGTATTCGTTACGACATTCGATTCGTATTCGTATTCATATTCGTATTCGAGAATGTTTGAATATGTATTCATATTTATTTTAAAAATATAGATTCATATTCATATTCGATCCGTTTGCCACCCTAGACATGGCCTATGGTGATTCGTAATAACCTTGTTAGGCAGAAATACTACGGTTTGGAATGCCGCTAAGAACATTAAAAGAAAGTATTTATGAGCGTTCGTTGTCATATGCTTTCGAATGCTTGTTATGCTTTCAAATGGTTTCGAGTGGATAATGCTGAGTTGTGGTGAGAGGCGCTGCTTCTATATGATAAGTTCTAGGCGACTTGCGGCCCGAATCACCTCTCCGGCACAGGCGTCCAGCAACGTGCCAGTGACGACCATACACGCACCAAGGGCCTGTTTGCTTTGAACCTGGCAGCTTTTTACTTTGCCGGGAGAGGGCCTGACGGCTGTCGGATGGTTGTTTGCTTTCTTCCTGCGCCCAGTCGAGCGCTTAGCCTAGGCGTTCAAAACGTGTGCCCGGGAGGCACGCAGCTTCGATCCAGCGTTTATAGTTTTAATCTAACATTTTATTTTTTATTTATTGATTTTAGACACATGCTTTCAACTAAATAACTTATTTTTAGGTTTATCTGAACAGACAAAAATCATCTACTTTTTATACTATATCTAGATACTATTTTTTTTCTCTCAGATATGGAATCCTGTGCACTAACAAACAAGCCCCAAGTCGATGGCGTGCTGTGTAGCGATGGATAGGACCGGGTTTTGGTGCAAGTGGGCGATCTGTGATTACTTTCATTTCCTTGTTTGGTCAGACATGGGAATTACGATTAGGGGAAATTAATTGCACTTTCCATTTTGTAAGCATGCATGTCATCACAACCTGCTAAGACGGTTAGACTACTGCGGCCCGCACTTTGCCAAAAGCAATCGACGGTCTGAATTTGCCTACTCCTCTTACCTCCTAAAGATATGTACAATAGTATAGATAACTGTTGTCTATAATATCTCTCTGTATCATCTATATACAGCACTAAAGACAACTTCTACTATATGTTTTCTTTTTACATGTCTTTATAAACCATTTCTTTATGTAAAATATGTTTTGTTTTTCGTGTTACAGTCGATTACTGCACGTGGGTATGTTCAATAGTTTGTCTTTTAGATTGTCTCTAACACCTTTCATATCATCTTGAGACAATTTTAGAGACAACTATTCCAATATATTGTCTCTGAAACTGTCTCTTTAAAGCCTAACAAGCATTTAAGCTTTGTATGAATCAAGTACCTTGTTTCGCGTGAATAGATGACGACTGCGCCCCAACAGGAAAAATCTTTGTCGCTAGTACCTTATTTCGCGTGATGTGTTCGCTGCTTCGTGAGAGGACGGCCTTATTCTCTCTCCTCTTTCACTCTCCTCTACGTCATAGAAAACTTATATGGCAACCTTAGATACAGCTGAAGTGGCACTATTGAAGATGTCCTGATGAAGATGTCCTGAGAGACGATCTAACTCTCTATGCTTTTTTCTCTCCTCCACATCATCTCGTATTCTATGTGTCAAGCCTTACAGACAGCTGATGTCACACACACCATTGTACATGCTAAAAAAGGTTAGTTGGTGTAAGAGCTCTTTAATATAATCAGGGTTTTATTAAAAAAAAATCCAAGCCAGATCTCTCCTAATTCTCCGCAAATTAATGCGCTGTTTAGATTTTTTTTAAAAAGGAAAGAAAACATTTGGCGTTAATGGATATTTCGTGAAATTCCCTTGTGTTAATGGATATTTCGTGAAATTCCCTTGTTCTAAATAGGTCATTAAGTGGTTGTTTGGATCAGTTGGATTAGAAATGAGTTTTCAGAAAACAGGTTTTAGTAGGATTTTTAGGAAAACCGGTTTTCAGTTGTTATTATGTTATTGTGGGTTTATAGATTACTTTGTTTGGATAAGAAAAAACTAAAAGCGAGTTTTGACAATATAGTGTTTGGTTAAGATTATAACACAATGCATTTTTAAGAAGAATGCTAAATCTTCCAAGTTATGAAACCAACACCAGTTTTTTTTTGGATCGGTTTCCACCGACTCTTTTCTCCATCTCCCCCAATTCCATCGTCATCTCCTCATTTCTCGATCCAACTCCAAAATAGTCATCCAGGGCGGAGAGGCCGAGGAGCCGAGTCGGCGGTGGCACGGGGTCGGGCCGGCCGGGCGGAGTACCCATGCTTCCCCCCCCCCTCGTCGCCAGGAAGAAGCGGACAGGGAGGAGAGGCGCCGGAGTCAAGTTGGCGGCGGACGGGACGAGGCGGCAGGCGGAGTACTGGCGCAGAGGCGGTGGCCTCGGAGGTCGGCGCGTGGGGTTGTCGTGGGCGCAGAGCGAGGCTTCGTCGAGCGAGAGGAGCCGGCGAGGGGTGGCCGTGGCCCAGGAGTTGTTGCGGTGGAGGCGGCACTTGAAGGACCGGCGTCGCGTCGGCGGCGCCGCCGTGACTTCCCGAGGACGCAGACGAAGCTCCACCGCATCATGCGCGGCAACGACGCCGTGACCCGTGGGAGTTGTCGTCTTCTTTGTGGTGGCGTGGAACCTGCCCTCGCGCGCGCTCTTAACGGCGGCAGCGGCGGTCATCGCCACGACGCCGCGGCAATCGATGCCATCCCGCCGTGGTCTGCTGCGCCGCAATCTTGTTTCCGTCGCGGACGTGCGAGTTTGTGTAAAGCTGGTTTTCCAAAAAACGACGGGGACTCGTTTTCCCCAAAACCTGATATATTGGATTATAAGAAACCGGTTTTACTAATCTTGAGAGTTAGTTACAAGATCCAAACAGGATTTTTCTAAAACAATGTTAAAACTGGTTTTGTAAAATCCAGTTTTGTTAAAACGGGAGATCCAAACAAGACCTAAAGTTGGAAGTGCCCATGCCTTGTTGTAGTGTGTCAACTGAAATATATGTTCTCTACGTAATTTACGTGAAATTCCCTTGTTACAAATGGGTCATTAAAGTTGGATATATAGTGTCAACTGAAATATGTTAACATACTAATTAATATTAATTGTACTCCATTCTTGGGAATGTAAGAAATGAAATGTTGGAGAAACTCAGGTAGCATTATCTCTCCATTTGTTCTACCTCTGATGTCCTTATGAAAAATGAGAAGTGGCCGGCAGGGATTTGACGCGAAGTCCATTGACAAAACATCAAGCATATTGGGCCCTACCCACATTATGTTGGGTTCAGGCACGTGTCGAGATCTCTCGATCGATCGATCGGGAGAGTGAGAGTGAGAGGCGAGTTCACATGAAGTAGCCGCGGCCTTGGGCAGAAGTTTCTCATGGGGAAGTTGCTGTCTTAAGTGGAGATGGTCCAAAGAAAATTGTGCTGCACACCAACACGCGGCTCTGAAGGACAGCATGAAAGCTTTAAAGGTTTTTAGTCTACATTCCTCCGATCTGATGCCCGTCGTTGCTGTTACATGGGGGAACGGAGTCAAAATCATTCCAGAGCTAGATGCACCTGTCGATTAGTGGCCTCTCTCTTGATCCACATACTGTGGGTTGGTAAAGAAAATGGTAGCATGTGAGATAGTCAAGTAGTCATATATATACACTCAAAATCCTCCTAGCTAGAGTTCAAATATCATGGGGAGCGTAGGCTCTTCTTAGAAACTAATTATCAGCCAGTATATCCCCCATGTTCCTCGCAAAAAAAAAATTATATCACCCATGTTGTTTTACTGAGTCCCACTGAGTACATATAGATTTATATGTATATGTATAACGCATCCGATTAAAAGAATGGAAACTATTTATGCAGTGAGGACTGATGACTTATCATTCAGTTATAGCATATGAACTTTGTACATGTGTCGTTAGATGAGGTTTGGATACATATAGGACGGATTATGCCCTCCTGAAGTGCCCTTATAAATACGAACCGTAATGCAATCCACGCGGGAGTTCAGAATTAGCACATAAATATATATTTTGCAACGAATACTTCCAAATAAGAATATTTTCAGATAAATGGTTCTAATTCCTACATTTTCCCTTTCATCCAAACACACCCTAAAAGTACAACGAAAATAGTTCATCTGCATTATTGAAGGGTTCTATAGTGACACGCATTAGAAGCCGATCTTCACTGTCCAATCAAAAAACAAAAATTTAGGTCAATCGTTACAATATTTTTGCTACAATAAATATTTCAATGTTACTACGTTACTTACTACAGTATTACTGCCGAGTACCTGCTACTCTTTTTTGAAATAAAACGGCAGGAGAGCTGTCCTTTATATTAATAGAGGAGAAGCGGAGCAGAGCCGCGCAGAACCAGAGTTAAAAACAAGGCGTAATTACAGAGAAACAAAAAACTCGAAGGACTTGGCCCCCGCAAGGTGCCAAGCTCTACCCTCCTCCTTGATCTTAGCGAGAAGATCGAGAGGCGCAGTAGCTCTATTGTTGAAAATTCTCGCATTTTGTTCCTTCCAGAGTTCCCAAGCGATTAAGATCGTGGTCGTCGTCCTGGTCTTCCTAAGGGAGCATGACGCCTTTGCCACGTTGGACCACCAATCGAGAATGTTCGAGCAAGGGGGCCAGGAGGAGGGTTAAAAACAATCTGTTCCTGTCCAGTCTACCATGAGCTTCCAAATACGTCCGGAGAAGCGACATTGTGCAAGGAGGTGTAAGACCGATTCCGGGGTGTATCTGCAAAGCGGGCAGAAATGGTGGTTTGGCCACCCCCTTGCCTCCAGCCTATCAGAGGTCCACAATTTGTTTTGAATTGCTAACCAAGCGAAAAACTTTCCCTTTGAAGGGGCCTGGGTTTGCCAGATTAAAGGTTTGAAATTAGTCGCTATGGAGCCCATGAAGTGCAAGGCGTAGGCTGATCTAGCAAGGTAGGTTCTGTTTTGATTCTGCTTCCAGGAAATCTCGTCCGGGGTGCCTTGAATCAAGTGGATTTGGTCGATCTTGGTCCATAGACGAACGAATTGTTGAAAGTGGTGGACCGAAAAGCCTAGAGAAAGGTTGATATCCTGCACCCACCGCCCGTTTTGCAAGGCCGAGAATACGGTCTGATTTTTGCGCTTTGAAGAAGCAAAGATCAAAGGGGCTACGTCTTTGGGGGCCTGTCCAAAAAGCCACGCTGAAAACCAGAAATTGGACGTCTTCCCATCCCCGAGGTAGATCCTTGTTCTTCTTTGCAAAGAGATTTCGTCGAAGCATCACAAAGGATTTCCATTCCGACCCAGGGTTTAGTTGGGTTCTTCCATTCTTGCCAAAGCCAGCGCAATTTGATTGCCAAGGAGAAATGCGGTAGACTAAGGATACCTAAGCCGCCAAGGTGGGTTGGGCGACACACTCTTTCCCAGTTGATTTTGTACTTTGCACCTGAGAAGTTGTCGTCACCAGCCCAAAGGAAACGCCGCCTTAACTTGTCTATGGACTGGATGATCGTTTTGGGTATTTTGAAAGCTGTGAGGAAGTAAATTGGGATCGAGGTGAGAACAGATTTTATGAGGGTGACCCGCCCTGCTGGGGAAAGGAGACGCCCCTGCCAGCCTGCCAACCTACCGGCCACCTTGTCGAGAAGTGGTTGGAAATCCACTTTGCGAAGCCGTCTATAGGTGAGCGGAAGTCCCAGGTACTTGATTGGGAAGGTTGAACGGGTTGCCGGGCAGTCTTGAAGAACAGAGGTGAGGTCTAAATGGTCTGGCCGATTGGGAGCACGGTGCTTTTGGAAGTTGGTGTGAAGGCGGTGGCCTTCCGGTTGAGAAGGATTTGGGTGGTAAGGAAGATTTCGCTTGGGCTGGGGTTGATGAAGAGAGCCGCATCATCCGCATAAATGGAGGTTCGAAGTCTGGCGAGACGATCACGCAGGGGGGCGAGGAATCCCAAGGCCGTTGCCCCCTCAAAGAGACTTTGGATGGGGTCGATGGCCAAGATGAAGAGGAAGGGTGAGAGGGGGTCTCCTTGCCGTAGCCCCCGCCCGTGAATGATCGCGTTACCAGGGATACCGTTGAGTAGGACTCTCGACGAGGCGGTTCTTAAAATGGCTGCCACCCAGTTTGTCCAGCGAAGGGGGAAGCCTCTTTTGTGTAGCAGCTCCAGAAGGTAATCCCAGCGGACCGAATCAAAGGCCTTGGCTATGTCTAGCTTGAAGAAAAGCGAGGGGGTTTTGGATTGGTGGAGTCTTCTAATCAGTTTGCGGACGTAAAGAAAGTTGTCGTGAATGCTTCTAGTCTTGATGAAGGCACTCTGAGCACGCGAGACCAAGCTGTTGAGGAAGGGCGCCAACCGCAACGCGAGCGTTTTAGCGATCCACTTTCCAATCCCGTGAATAAGGCTGATGGGTTGGTAATCTTGCACTTTGTCGGCTCCCTCTTTTTTTGGGATCAACACAATGTTTGCTGTATTGAGTAAGTGAAAGTGTGCCGTGCGAAGCGAGTGGAAGCTATGGAAACTGCCATGATTCTGCTTTAATGGTTGTCTAGCAAGATTTGTAGAAGTTTGCGGAGAAACCTTCCGGCCCTGGAGCTTTGTCTCCCGGAAGTTGATCAAGGGCGAGGCGGACTTCAGGTTTCGTGAACCGACTGCAGGTGTGTGTCAGATCTTCTTGATGGGGAAGGTTCTCCCAGTTGAGATCGATGTCGCCTTGGTGGCTTTGGCAAGTATATCTTGGAAGTACTTTTGAGTTATGTCCTCTTTCTCAGAGTGCGAGATCGCCCAACCCCGGCCATTTTGGAGTCTTTGGATGTGGTTTTTCCTTTTGCGACTGTTTGCTTTTATGTGGAAGAACTTTGTGTTTGCGTCGTTTTCTCTGAGGTTGGTGATCCGGGAGCTCTGGCGTTTTCGGGATCGCTCGATCACTGCCAGGCCCAGGACTCGCTTCTTAAGGTTGGATCTCAAGGTCAATTCAGAAGAAGACAGGGCCCTACACTCTTGAGCCACATCGAACCTGAGAATGAGCTCGAGCGCCATGTGAGAGAGAGCCTAGGCGAGGAAAAGGAGGAGCTCCACACTTTTAGGCGGTTGCCGTGGAAGCTAGCTTGTGGTGCAGCCTGTGCATGGGTTCGGTGTCTTGAGGCGGTGCTAGCCGAGCAGATTTGTTGTCTCGAAAAAGCCAGCATCTTGATCGTAAATTTTCGAACACGAAAATTTTTGGGCGGCGGGTCGAAATGTTGGAAAGAAGTAGGGACAATGATCGAGATCGAAGAGAATGAGCACGGAGGGCGTGATTATCGAAAAGGCGCCCCGGCCTTCATTGGAAAAAACTCGTCGGCTTGACCAGAGTGGGTCTCTACCGTTCACTACTCCAGGTGAACTTTCTATTTTGAAGGTGGATTTCTTTGAGCTCGCAGGCGTTGAGCGTGTTGCGGAATTGCGCCATGCGGCGCGGGTTGAAGTTAGAATTGTTTTTATCTTGGGCTCGGTAGATGAGGTTGAAATCACCTAAGACCAGCCAGTTGGTGCCGGTGGTAGGTTTTAAGGAGTCGATTTCTTAGAGGAAGGTCGACTTGTCTCTGCTGTTGGTAGGCCCGTAAACTATCGTGAGACGAAAAGACGAGTTATAATATTTTAGGAGTACCGTCGCCGACAGACAAAAGACCGAGTTGAGGACGTCTTGCACCGCGATGGCCTCGTTATTCCAGAGGAGAAGAATTCCTCCCCTCGTGCCTTCCGCCGGGTTAAAGGCGAAGTTCCGCAGGTTGTAGCCCCCAAGGGAGTACGCTAGGTTTTGGTCCACAGTAGCAAGCTTGGTTTCCTGCAAGCAGGCTAGATGGCACGATGTGGATGTAAGGGTCTCATGAACAAGCGATTGCCTGGCCTGGTTGTTTAGGCCCCGCACGTTCCAGCAAAGAAAGTTGAGGTTAGGGCTTGTCATGCTAGGAGACGGCAGGCATTGGGAGGATTGGCTGCCACCGCCTGGGTCTGCAGGCGATCCCAAACTTCTGGCAGGCTGCTTGGTGGGTTGGGTGGCAACCGGAGCTGAGAAGAAGGAGGCGATGGTGGAAACGGATGGTATGGTGAAGAAGTGATGAGGCCGGGAGCTGGCCGAGGCTGCTGTCCAGAGCAAGCCGAGGAAGACTAGGGGCTTGTGGCTTCGGCAGCTAATCCGACCGTGGCAGGTTGCCGGAGGTAAAAACAGCAAGGGACAATGCATCCAAACAGAACTGAGCTTCAACCGAGCACTGAAGTAAAACAGTAGGGGTCTTGGCATCCTCAGAAGAAAAAGGTGCGGCATACAACAGACAGGGAAGACCAGGTAACTAGAGCTCCCAGGTGGACATAACCTCAACAAAACACAGGAGGAGACAGCATGCTCTTAAACAACGACAATGAAGCAAAAGGGGCAGGAATCACAGCAGGGTGGACCAAAGCAGAGGGTGTGGTCTGCATGATCCTGAAATTGTCTTGTTTTCGCATGGAATGGGGCTTCAACTTCTAGGCTGCCATCGCTTGAGCACCCTGTGCGACTGAGGGGCCTGAGGGGGGCCTTATCCCAGCAGCAAGCGGCATGAATGGAGCCACTTCTCCTGACTAGCTGACAGGGAAAGGCCTCCAAGCTCAGCGAGGGCGTCATCTGCTTGCTGAGCAAGCCCACAGTCCACCTTGAAGAGTTGCGCCAAAGCGGAGATAGTGGCTTTTGGAAGGGGGGCTTCAAAAGTGGCAAGATACTCTTTGGCCGACTCGAGAGGCGGCCTGGGCAAGGTACCCAATTTGTGAGCGAGGGCTTCCTAGGCTCGTTGGAGCATTGAGCCCGGTCTTCTCTTAGCGGCCAGGCAAACGCTGCGTCGGAGGTTGATCCGTCCAGTTGTGCACCTTTTTTGTGGGGAGGCAGGAGGGACGATGAGCGAGGGAGTCGGGCTGGAGAACAAGGCCGTTTGGAGAGCTTGCCACTGTGCAGTCGCTCGCTCCTCATGTTGTGCGGTGTCCTGGTGTGCAGACGGGGTCCCGACAAGCTGAAGCTGATGGGAGGCAGATCGAGCTGGAGGCTGCATGACGACGCCGGGCTGGGCGAGTCCCTCGGCGGCTCGGGGTGACCAGTCGACACAGGCGTGTCCTCCCCCACTAGGGCCGTGGGAGGAGGTTAGCTCCAGGGGGAGAGCTGACGGAGCTGAGCGGCGACCTCCTGGAAAGCAAACAAAGCAGTTGACTCTTGTCCCTCATCTGGGGCAACCTAGACCAGTTGGTGGGGCGGACAGAGGATGGCGGCCTCCTGGAGAGCGAAACAGGCCTCGCCAGACTTGAGCTGCAAAGGGGCTGGGGGAGAAAGACCATCACCGAAAGGGAAAGGGGAGGTAACAAAAGGAACCTGGGGGGCGACGGATGGGGGTTGCTCCCGTGGGGACATTGTCGACACCAGGGCGACGCATCCCGAGTGAGGCCCTGACCCCGAGGGGGAGGGCGACCCATCCTGGGATGGCCCCAGGAGCACGGTGGTGGCCGAGACAGGCTTCAGTTCTTGTCGCTGGTCCATCCATGGGCAAGCAGATATCGGTGTAGGAAGGGGGCCCTCGTGGTACTGCGGGTGTGTGGGTGCTGCCTCATCAGGATGTAGCGAGGAGGGACCGGGGAGGCGTCAGGGGGCTTCTTGCCGACCAACAGATCGGCCCCTGGCAGAGCCTCCTCCCTTTCCCCCTAGCAAGAGACCAGGAGGGGGTCAGTCACCTGAGCTGCGCCGGTCGGCCCCAAGGTTGGAGTCACGCCCGCCTGGTTTTGGACTTCATTCCCGCGGCCTGAACACAGCGTGGTGAGCCTGTTCTTGGCCACAGGATCGACCCCTTGCAGTACCTCGTCAATTGCCCCCCGCCCTTGAAGGCCACCGGTGAGGGCTTGGCCGTTAGTCGCGCTGGCGGCCTGGCGGGTCGCCTCTCCCCTTTGGTCTTGGACCGGGTGGAAGGGTGTGTGCTTCAGGTTAGGTCCAGCTATCGAAGTCGCTGGGGCTGTGAGATTGCCCGCTGCTTGGAGGAAGGACGCTCAGGTTGGCCTGGGTGTCGAGGAAGACGCCGGCCCTGGTGCGATGCCAAGATGCACCACCGCCGCTGAGGTAGCCCTTATGTACTCCTCCGCCTTGTGAAGCTAGTCGTTTCGAACCTCCTCGGAAAGGGGAAGCAGAGAATGGTTCTGAGGGAGGCCGGAGCCAAAGACCTCATGAAGGGCTGCATGCAGGGACTTGGCGTAGGAGGCGAAGAGGTCTTGTAAGGCTTGATCAGTGGTTTCTTTGGCTTGCTTCGGTGACAACGTGGGCTGGGCGGAACAGGCTGAAAGGGGGGGTTTGATCCACCCCGGCCCCAGGCTGGCGCCGACCGTCCCTGGTGTCCCCGGGGTAGTGACCACGACGGCGGGGGGAGCGATCGCGCTCACGGCCCGAGCCGAGGTGCAGCTTGACCGACGTGTTTGAGCCTCTGGGGCCTTGATGGTTGGTGTAGTGGTGACGTCCTTCATCCTCGTCGCTGTCTTCATTTTTCTTGTGCCTCCAGTTCAGGTTGGAGGGGTGATCATCGTGGCCCGAGTGACGTGGGGGTCGACGGTGGCCACGGGAGGGGCGCTGGCCTTCTATTGGGAGGCTTTGCTGCGTCTCCTTCTCCACCACGAAGGCGTGGGGGATGAGGTTGGTCCCACTTTTGATTTCAGGCGTCTTGTCCCCGCCTGATTCGGGGTAGCCGGGTTGAGATCGGCTCGTAGGGAACGGTGTCCGCCATGGAAAGAAAATCATCAAGTGGTGCAGTGGTGTGGTCCTCCACGAAGTCTAGGTGAATGATCACCCGGTGGGTGAGCCCCCGCCTCCACTTGTCCAGGGTGCGGGAGCTCGATTCTGGCCGAGATGAGACCTCTCCGTGATGCGTGAAGGTGAGCCAGGCCACCTTAGGGATCAAACTTGGGTTGGATGTCCAGGCCCAAAGGTTGAGGGTCTTTGTGTCCTCCCGGCTCGTCGAAACCCCTTCGATGGAGTGCAGCGAACATTTCCTTCCAACAATGTGCTCCACCACCTCCGGTGTCCAGGCGTACACCGGGACTCCTTCCAGGCAAAGCCTGACCCGGAAGAACATGGTAGCGCCGAAAGCATGGCTTACCGCCCTCCAAGGTTGCACATGGATCTCCAGGGCTTCAAAGTGAAACTTCTTCGCCTCGCGAACTCTGTCTCTGAGTTGTTTACTGCTGAACTTGAGGAGGAAGGCCTCCGGGTGGTGGAGGGAGACGGCCACGTCCTCGCGGCGCAGGTCGAAACGTCGCCGGACAGCCTCCGTGACCGCCCTGTTGTCGGCGCTGACGTCGCCCCGCAGCACCCAGGCCACAAGTGCAGTAGCCTCCCAATCCTGGCAGTCACGAACGAGTGAAAAGGAGCCATGGATGATCTGATAATCTTCTTCGAGGCGGGTGTCGGGCGCTAAGGAAGGCCATGGCAGTGGAGGCGGGGTGGGCTGGGGGGCGGCGAAGGCTCGCGGCTTTGAGGAGGTGGAGGCGAGGAGGCTTGTGGGGCTTCTTGAAAAGGTGGAGGTGAGGCCGTGGTAGCCTCATGGCGCCCCCTGCCAGTGCCCAGAGGAAGAGCAGAGGAAACACCGAACAAGGTCCCGGCAGCTAGAGATTTTGTGGCTACTTGAGAGGCAACGGAAGCACTTCCCTTTGACTTTGGCCAGAAAGGAGGTTGAAGGGGCCGAGTGAATGCCCAGGGTGGCGTGTTGGCCACCGGTAGCGCCTGTCAATGGCCTCTTCACTTCACGCCAACCCCGTCTCATGGCGAATGGCTTTAGGGGTGGAGTGAAGGCAGGCCAGCTCTGACGGGGGGATGTGCGGCCTGCTCGAGGAGACTGCGATGGGACACCGGTGAGGGGGAGCGCCGAGCTAAGGATGAAAGGCCTTGAGGTGACTGCTGTCGGAGAGGCGCAAGGGGGTGACCAGGCAGAGTAAATGCGGAGTCTCGCCGAGGGGCATGGCATTGCAGGATCTGCGCAAAAGATTTGGTCTTCAATGAAGTCTTCAAAGAGGTCTTCAATGGCGGCACTGGAGTGGCGAAGGGCCTTGACTCGAGGGGCCGCAACTTTGGTGAGTGGGGAGCGCCACCCGAGGGGAGGCTTGTGGGAGGAGTCGGAGGGACGGGCGGGCCTTGACTGACGACTTTGGGGGCAGGTCGGATCAGATCCGGCCCCGCAATGAAGCAGGCGGGAGAAGGCGGCCCGGGGTAGAGAGGAAGGCGGTAGAGAAGGCTAATGGAGGGACGGGGTGGGTGGGGGAGGGACCGGGGGGGGGGGGTTTGGCAAGGGAGGGGAAGGGAAGGAGGAGGAGGAGGAGGGGAGGCGACCATAAGCTCATGCAGGCGGGAGAGGGCTAGGCGGCGCAAAAGGGGGTGGTGGGGCGAGGCGGGCGCCCTCTAGAAATTTCTGTCCGATGATAACGAGTAGTACCTGCTACTCATTATAGCATAGGATCCGGAACCTAGTTCAACAGCTAGCTGACGACACACCCGTCTAATTCAACGAGAAATAAAATTAAAAAGAAAAAAAAACAATTTTCCTTAAGGATGAGGCCGCATCTAATGTTGTACTCCGTTTGTAGTTATCCTTTGGAGTTTGCTTCTGTTCTGGACTCCTCTATCTCGTACAGTCTCTGCAGTATTATAGGTGTACTGCCACATTCATAGCCAAAAAACGGGTTCCTCTGATGCATATAACAGGGAAGCCCTTGTGATGTTCTCAGGTGCTCCCTGTGGACCCAGATCCCCTACTCAATGACTACAAACAAAAGCATTACTTTCTCATCTAACAAGGAATATAATCCGTGTTGATAGATATATGTGAGTATATATATATACATCCTGGAGACAAAATTATGTCAGATATTTGAAAATTCAATCAGGATTCATTTGAAGTATATATGCATGATAACTGTCTGATCACATTTTTTTTTTATTTTTCCACTATTAATTATGAGCCATTCTTGAGTTTGGAATGCATAAAATTACATATAATGATATGTGTATAGTACATGAGAAACATACATCAACAAAAATCTAGCTAGGATGGGCAGGATCCAAATCCTCTGCAGTAACGCAGAGGTGCACTGTAATCATGGGAAACCGAGTCTCCTACAGTATTTTAATGCACAACACTGCAGCGACTGTAGATGCAGTTCTGATTTTGCCGAATACGATGCTGTTATAGCTGTCAATCTGGACAGTTGGATCTCGATCTAACAGTTGAGATTCATCCCTAATGCATAACCCTGTGTTTCTATGCGTATCCGTTTTTGGGTGGGCATTATTAGAGCATACACACAGCTAGGAATCTTGCTAGGACAAGCTAAGTGCTATTGAACAAAAGAAAGGTTGCAATCAGTGAATAGTTCATCTCTTGGGAGCTAGGGACTTGAGCACGCAAGACAAACTTCATTATTGGTGCCAAGAGGCTGGCCACAATAGTTGGGCCACCCCATGTGCCACTTGACCAAATTTTACGAAGAAATTGAAAAACTGATCGATCTACCCATGCACCCTGTTCATGGTATCACAATCAAATGATTCTTCACCAAAGTTGCAGAGTGAACTCTATTAATTTGACCACTGTCTTCACTGTACATATATCTGAAAAGAAATGGCAATGTTAGTTTATTTGGAGTGGCAATGTTAGCTAGTGTGTGCTTGTGTATTTGCTACTTAGAGTGGCAATATCGTCGGCTCAGCACAGCCGCACAGCTCAAGCTAGTCATGAACAGATATGCCCAATAGATCAATATATGGTTACGTATGCAAAATCAAACAGATTTGCGCATACAAGTCGAAACTCAAAAGTGACTCAAACAAGTGGTGGAACAGGAATTTGGGAAAAACAGGGCAAACTTGCAATGTAAAAAAAAAATTCAAGGTACAATGTGATTTGAGGGATAATTGGACAAATCTGGCTACTGGTTCGGTGACTCCTAGCTAAAGCTCAGTCCGCGCCTCGCCGTCACCCAGCTCCGCGGCTCCACCCGTCGTTGCCACCACGTTGGGCCTCCCTCGTGGACCGCAGTTGCGGCCTCGCCCGTTGGCTATCCCCACACCGCGCCAAGCTCCCGCCATCCCCCGCGTCGCCTCGCTGGCTCGTCGCGCCTCAACTCTCAGCCCCCGCCCGTGTCGCGTCACGTAGCGCCTCAGCCCTTGTGCGTGCGCGTTGTGCCGCGCCGAGCTCCCGCCGTCGCGTGTGTCGCCTCGCCTCCACCCTTAGCCCCCCACCCACATCGCCCATTGCCGTCGGTGGCTCCGGCTCGGTGCCTTGGCGGCCCAGCTTGGTGTGGGCATGTGGGCGGCGATAGGCGCTGCGTGGTGGAGTGCCTGATGGGGGAATGACCAGAATCGAATAGAAAATTGTTTGGTTATAGTTAGTCATCACTTCATTCACTTGGGTTGGCCCTGCCGACTGTCACTCAGCCCACGTGGACGCGACATATTCTCCTCCTCCAGTCCTTCTCCATTGCTGCGCCTGCTTTGAGTGAGCTTCCTTGGTGCCGGCGGGTTGGCAGAGTGGCAGTGGGGGGTCTGGCCTAGGAGACTCGGGGTGGCTGCCCCGACATACCCCTACGGTGGTTCCGCCACTGACTCAAACAGTTATCATATCAAGTCCACAACTCCACATCCATACTTCAAACGGATTCGGATTGAATTTTAAAATATACTAGAAATTCATCCATTATTAATTTGACACCAACTTCACATGCATTTCCTTATATGTGTAGGAATTCGTCACATTTATGCATTATTACTTTACATGCATTAATTCACGTTATCAATAGTTAATAGTGATAAATAGAACTCATCACTGTTTTAAACCGAAATTTCATAACCTCATACCCACTTTGCACATCTTTGTACATGAATGATTAATTATGCAATTATATCCTTCGTCACTTGTATGAATTCACGTGATGTTGAGTTAATAGAGACAAATTAAGCAAGCACACATCCCGTCTTAACCATATTAATCCACGTGCATGACAACCCAAAGTTACGCACTGTTAACATGCATGAATTCACGTGATGCACAGTTTTCTTCTTCTTTGAGAGCACGGATGCATAGTTACTTAAAATTTACAAGTAAAATGACACTATTTTAGGTTAAAATCAACACGCTTGTTTATTATTGAAATTAGCATACAGTACAACATTCCATCTTATTTTGCTCTGTGTCAACTTGGCAACTTTAGCTATCCAAGTGGGAGTACGGGAAATCATGTATTGCCACATATAATACCCATGGCAAATAGTTGTAGAAAGTTAGTGGCATGTGTTTAAGCTGAAAACACGCCACGGTTACACAGGTCTCATGACCCATTAATTCAGCTCTAGTTACAGTATGATCTGAAACATGCAAGCAAACAAATCTCACAATAAGTTACTAAGAGTATCTACATTGGTCTGTTTCTTAGCTTATTACTAAGAGAAGAGAGTACTCAATCTAATAAAAAGGAACAAGCCTTCTAATGGATTATTTCTTGAGCTTGTATTTAAGACTTTAATTGCTTCAAATGTGTATGATTCTTAATGATCAATAATGAAGTACAACTTTAATTGCTACGAGTTTTTATGTAACAAGTAAGTCTCCAACCACTACCAGAAACAGGTTATTTCCCGAGTGCCCTAAACACTCGGGAAAGTCGTCAAAACACTCGGGAAAAAATTACCCGAAGGTCAGCCGTCGGGAAACACCACTCGGAAAAGTTTAGTCGGGGAAAAAATGGTTTCCCAAGTGTTCCCGAGATTTACACTTGGGAAAAAAGATTTTCCCAAGTGTACGACTAAACACTCGAGAAACATAAAACCCTCGGGAAAAAATGTCTCGACGGCTTAGGCCATTGTAACAGAAATGTTTACCGAGTGTTAACACTCAGGAAAGAAAGAAAATTGGTACTCGGGAAAAAACTTTCCCGATGAGCCCCGAAAGTTCCCCGAGTGTCAACACTCGGGAAATTTTTTTTTGTCCCAAGTGCATTGCAAACAACCACACTCGGGAAAGCTTTTCTCCCCGGTGAGTGCAAATTTTTTTCCTGAGTGTGTGTCAAACAAGGCACTCGGGACTTACCTGAACAGGGTATGCTCCAATTTAATTTTGCATTTAATTTCGCACCGATTTTGCAATCAAATAAACCAAAATTCCACAGCAAGAAAAAAAAGCACAGATCATTACATATATAGATTGAACAGCATTGACATAATTCCCAAACTCACAATATATATATAGATCGAACATCCACAATATTCGAGTTCAAATTCGATACATATAACAGTTCTAAGTAGTAATTTCATTACATATATAACCATTTTCTTCAAAAAACAGGATGTTACATTCACTGAAGAGGTGGGTATAGTAGTTGATATCTTGTTCATCAAAAGCAAGCCCCAACTTCACATTTATTTCTTCCAAAGCTTCCCTCACCCTTTCAATGACTGGAACAACACTGACTGAAATGATGATACATACACTCTGTCATTCTATCATGAACCAAAGCAGCAAAGTCACCAAGCTGGCTTAATTTCATCAAGTGGGTCACTACCACTACTATTAGTACTTAAAATAAGAGTAATGTGTAAAATGTACCAACGTTAGATCCATTCGGTGATCTGAAATTGAATAAAATGCATAGTGTTACAAGGAGACTATATTCTGATCTCAAGATGGCCCTAACAATTGTTCAAAAATATAGCCGATGTTTTAAGTGCAATTGCTTCAAGTGAGTCCACTCCTCCACAACCTCTTTCGAACTTGGCAACTCAGGTTTAGGTAAGAACTTGTCAGCTAGAAAGTATCTGATTAAATTCTTTAGCTTCTGCATACAAATTCTAAGATATATCTTGTATGTCAAGACAATTATTCTGATGGTATACAATCAGGATGACTAAGCCAATACTCCTAATCTTCAAAGGATCCAATCTAGTGCAAGACAGAAGCCCTACTCCATACTGTATTGAACAAAGAGTTACATGGTGGAGGAAGAAATGAGTATTAATTTCAGTACTAGTGTGAATGGAAAGGACCTTTCATGACATCACACCAGACAACAAAAAACACCCCGAAGGAAGACAAGAGAAGAGCATCAGATATTCAGGTCCCCTGTCAAAACCAATCTACCCATCCCAGGAGACATCAAGATCTATATATCCATTTTATTTTTAGCTTTCTTTTAGTGAGCTCTCAAGCACTCATAAGAGACTATCAATATAATAATCAGTGTCCAGTTACTAACCGGAGTAGATAAGGTAGGCAGTGGTGCCCCATCTTTGTCCGTTTTTTAGCCCATTTTCGATATCCCGTTTTCCCGACTAAACAATCCTGAGTGGTTTTTTTTGCTCAAAATGTATCACAACTTCAACCTATAAAACAAGAGACATGAGTGAATCTCAGATCAATGACTCAAATTATACCACAAAATAGCACGTCACAATGGTAAGGTAAATCTATTTCAGAATTCTATGCTTGAACAGAAAATTGTGCAATGCCGACAAATAAAGGAAATCATTTAAAAGTCATTATGATAAGATGGATTCTATGAAAAACAAATGCATTTGCAGATACTAAAACACTAACATCAGTTGCACCAGGACAATACCTGATCTCCTTAGGACGAAGAAGAAAAGAGCAAAGTGCCATGCATGCAAGTATGAGATAACATGGAGAACCTAGCCGAGAAAGGGCAGACTTAGCCAATAATGAATTCACAAGAAGGGGCTACCTATTATCAAAGCAGCAAATACATATTAGATCAACACTGAATGCAAGGAAAATATGATGTAATCTAGTATAGATATTAGATGCTTATCGTGTTGCTCAGTAAACGCAAAAACAAAATACAATATTACATGTTTGTTTTCTTTTGATCTCTGTCGCGGCCCTTTTGCAAAGTGTTTATTAAAAACAGGTCATGGAATCAATAGTGAAATTTTACAACAAGGATACATTTTCTATAACAACAGGCATGCATGCTTAGTGGATCAATCCAAGACTTCACCTTTGTTGGTTTCGGAAAATGAGAAAAATATAACAAAATTCTCACAAACATAAGTTGCGACTTAGAACCATAATATCAACATATATATACAATTAGCACAATGTTTTGAACGAATAAAGTACATATATAAAATTATAATGCTACTAGTAAGATGTTAGTAGGAGGAACTATCCTTTGGAACTCAAGCAGATAAAAATTAAAACTAAAGAAGCACCTCTAATTTTGGTAGTTGTGGGTTGGAAGAGAGCTCATGCCACTAGAACCAAAGACAAGATAAACCATGAGTTGTGCTTGATTGCCCGTAAAAGAAAAGTAAGTTTCATGTAGGAACAAGAGAAGCAATACAAGTAGCCTTACCCCAGAACATGTACTGTAAATAAGGACTCTTAGTCATGTGTCATCAGTCTCTCTACCAGTCATGAGGCAACAATGACAAAACCTTTGTTAAACTCCAACCTATAATAAACATTGTCATATAGGATAAGATTTGAAGCTTCAGAAAAAGAATATATTATTTACATGAAATGAATTGAGGGTCAAGTCCAGAAGGCCCACAGACAATGCTAAATACTACTCCCTTTATTTCGTTTTGGTGGTCATAAATCTAGTAGAGCATAAATCAAATATATATGTTCATATAGTATATCAATATAGAATCAATAACTGAAAACAAAATTAAAATATATTAAAATGGATTATGTTGCATACAGAATTGTGCTTAAAATACAAAAAAAATGTAACGCAGCAATATTATGGCATCCTTGACTTCATCATAGTTTGTGACAGAATCAATATCTAATTTTCCTTCTACGGCAATGGCATATAGCAGATCACGATCAAGATTTCTAATCAATTGCTGAAAGAAGAAATATGGATTAAGTTAATATACTAAAGGTATGTACATAAATTTACTGTATGAAACCACATCAATGTGTAACAATTAATAAGCCGACCGACTCACGAAAATGGTTTACTGAAATTCTTTTCAAGCTAAATTAAATAATATTTCAAGAATATTATAACTTAAGTTACCTCATATGCCGATGGTTCGAGTTGAAACTTTGTAGGAAGATCAGATCTAAATACACCAGTTTCAAGACACTCAACATGACCACCAATGTAGGTTTCACTTTCTAATAGACGGTTATTGTAGAACTTCTCTAGATTAGCTTGGTGCTTGTTATGACAAATAATATTAGCCTTGAATGCCTATACATCAGAAGTAACTGAATTCAGCAAGCATGAGAATCTGAATCTGGATACAAGTATTAGTTCAAAACAACTATAGCATAGAAAACATGACAGGAAAGTTTATTCAACACACCTGGACCATATATTAGTAGCATTTCACATGGTGTCCCACTTCCTTTCCGCAATACCTCATCAGGTGACATAGGTATTATGGTTGCAAGGGAAAAGATAAATGGGTGGACATAAGTCATGTATAGGTAGTATGTACAAAGACATCGATCTGAGAATAAGAAGCCATTATGCTAAAAGAAAACAATGCGAGGAAAAATGAACACCAGGGGATATTTTAGGTTAAGCGAAGACAAGTACGATCTATACGACTACATATAGACAAGTAGCAATATTTAATGTTAGTTGTCACATAATCATATGCATTTAAACCACTTCGCTTAATGATAAAGTCATTCTGTCACCAAGAGAGACATGCTTAAATGGTAACCTTTTTTAGTGCTAGCTGAATAGCAAAACTTCAAATTACACATTGATGATACTACTTTGAAGTTCTAACTGATTTTTTTCATTGCCCTATGTCGCTACAAATTTTGTAGTATTTTCAAAATTCAACTTTAATAAGTCATTTCGTAATTAACACTGAAAAGTATATGGCTGCTTCAATTTAGGTAAAGAAGTATTTTTCTTTTGTGTATCACCTTAGACCCTGGCTTCCTTGTGGAAGGTAACTGTCTCGCTTCACCCAAGCAAAACAGTCAAGATGGCAAGAAAATCTCCCCTTGATTATTGTCACATTGGAAACCAATCTCCTGTAAGATATGAGAGACATATCCAGTATGGCATTTCCAACTCTTTTCTTATCTGAGAAAATCTAGACCAAGAACAAATGTGCATAAAGGGAATTAGCAAAGTAGTTAGGCTGCAAAAAAACTCATATGATACTGAACAAAATATGTACAAGTTGGTCATACCTCATTTGCAACATTCTTAACTCTAAAATACCCCTCAAATTCTGGTTTGGGTGTGTATTCCAAATCTTCAATATCTTCCCCTACACACTACACAGAACAGAAAATTAATGCATTATGCAACCTCTCGGTTGATTATCGGGTATCCTTGCCCATCAATCATGTACGAAATCATCATTATGTTGTTGTATTCAGCATCTGGACACTTCAGAGGCAACTTTGTGGTCCCAATATCAAACGCAAATGCACATACATGAACTTCTGCACGCTGAAGCAGGTCTTCCCTTCTCTGAAGCAAAACATCAGAACCAAACACACTAACATTGTACCATTGTCCACATCTCACATATGCAAATAAATTAAGTTTGGTGCAGCAAAAGTGATGTTAGTGATTAAATCTCAACTTACAACAAGAATATAAATCTCACAAAATCTTGACTTTGGAGCCATCATCCTTCTTGACCCACACCCTTACCCTCCCCATCTGGAAGAAATCTCACGTGTACGCCTTATCCAACTACGCACATGAGCGGTCCAAACATTAACATCTATACAAATCCAAGGAAGAACAAGGGCTGGTAATCCCAAGCGCAAAATTTTAAATGAAAAGAACGAAAAGAAAGACGGTGCTTGACGGTGTGAGGATCTTGAGGTAGGAGTAGTAGTCGGCGATCTCGATGCAGGTGGGATCGAGGCGGGCCTTGCTTGCGGCGGTGATCTGGCGGCCCTCGGCGACCGTCTTCTTGGAGTTGATGTACACCGGGTAGATGACGTTCCACTTCTTGATGCTGCTCCTCAGGTCGCCACCGCCATCCATCTCCGCGCGATTCCTAGCGAACACGGAGCAGATCCTGGTCCAAGAACAACAGAGAAAGCGGAGAGTTTGAAGTTAATGCAATCCTTGGTCGTGGTCAGACCAATCTGCCCACTGGGTCAAGTTCAAGAGGTTTCTAGGGCTCTTGGCTCAGACAGGAGAGGGAAAGCAAGCCGTGGAAGGGAGCATTCATGCAGGGAGGAGCCGGAGCGGGGTGGAGCGGGGGTGAACCCGGGGTGGCCAGAGGCGGCGGAGTAGGAGGCGCCCGGCCAAGAAGCTCAGGAGGGGAGCCATGGGAAGCGGTAGCGTCAGGAGAGAATGGAGGTGTAGAGAGGAGCCAGAGCCAGGTGGAGCGGGGGTGAACCCGGGGCGGCCGGAGGCGGCGGAGTAGGAGGCGGCCAAGGCTAAGGGGCGGCTCGGCCAGAAGCCGGGAGGAGCCATGGGAGGTGGCGGCGTCAGGAGAGAATGGAGGGGAAGAGAGAGGTTGGGGGAAGGATTGGAAGTGAGAGGGGAGGTAGCTAAAGAAACGGCGCGACATGGGAAAAATAAGGGCACGAAACGGAAAAAATAATAGCGCGGCACCGAAAAGGAAGGGCGCCATTTTCTCTCCTGAGTGTAAAACATATACACTCGGGATTATATCTTTATTTCCCGAGTGTTATAGAAAACACTCGGGAAAGTGATTTCTATCGAGTGCTGATTTCCTGTCACGAGTGTCTTATGAAACACTTGGGATTGTCCCGAGTGTTTTCGTCTAGACACTCGGGAAATAAGCAGTTTCTGGTAGTGAACAAAGTATTTTGTTGTTTCTTGTGTCTTGGTATCAACAACTTGCTTGTTTTATTTATCTAGTAACAAGCCCACCTTCTCTCACCAACATCTCTTCTCCACATCGCCTAAATACTGATGTGGCTATCCCTTAATAACAAGTGACATGTACTATTGTAGATACTCATAAGGATCCTCTAAAATTGAGGAGTAAGTTCATCAAATAGTCAAATACTGTAAGTAGCTCCATGTATACGTTAACAGTCACGACTTCCGGTGCAAAGTACGTACAGAGATTCTAAAATAAAAAGAATTTTTGGTAGATACAACACCTTTTGAACCTGTATTTGCAGAAATGACCACGTACGAGCCGTATTTGCACATATAGCATTTGTTCTTGCGCGATGGTCGCCATATGCAACAACACCTCTCATACGCCACGCCGCCGTTGCCGCAAGACGGCGCCGCCGTCAGGCGCAACGCCTCCGTCGCCGCCACGTGGCCTCCCTAGCCAGCCACGTCACCCGTTGCCGCACGGTGCCCATGCGGCAACACGGCAACCACTGTAGCAATTCATTTTTTTTTAAAAAAAAATCATTTATGCATAGTTTTTGTAGGATTTTTTAAATATAGAAAATGGGCTCCAAAAATTATGATTTTTTTTGTGGAGCCTCTTGACCCATTGTGCTTGCTTGTGTAAATTTTTTTTTAAAAAATTTAATTCAGAAAAAATAATGCGTTCTGAATTTTTCTCGAAAAAGAAAGAAAAATCCTAAAGTGGTTGCTGCACAGTGGCCATGCGGCAACCACGCGCTACAGTGTGTTTGTCGCATGGCTACCGTGTGGCAACTACTGTAGCAATTTTTATCTAATTTTTTTTTAGAAAATCATTTATGTATACTTTTTTTGTAGGAATTTATAAATATAGAAAATTGGCTCAAAAAATTATGAATTTTTTGTGGAGCCTACTGACAAAGTGTACTTACTTGTGTAATTTAAAAAAAAAATTAATCCATTCTAAATTTTTCTCAAAAATTCATTTAAATATACTATTTGTAGGAATTTTTTAATATAGAAAATGAGATCCAAACATTATGAATTTTTTTAAAGGCTCCTTACTGATTGGATTTGATTGTGTAATGTTTTTTAGAATTTCATATGTTCTGAAAACGTCTAGAAAATTAAGGGTTTAGGTCTCGAAAATTAGAGTTTTAGGTTTCAAAAATTAGGGTTTCATGATTTCATATGACTTGGAATGTGTGGAGTTTAATACCATATGAACCACTCTAGGTGCAATAATCGCTATAGCAGTAGTGGCAGAATTTGAATTCCTACAAATAGTATACTTAAATGATTTTTTGAGAAAAAAAATCAGAAAGGATAAAATTTAAAAAAACTTACACAAACAAGTACACTGTATCAGGAGGCTCCACAAAACAATTCATAATTTTTCGAGCCCATTTGTTATATTTTAAAATTTCTACAAAAATTATGCATAAATGAGTTTTTTAAAAGAAAAAGAAGCTACTACCGTGGTTGCCGCGTTGCCGCACGGCGGCCGTACGACAACGGGCTGATATGGCACGCGGGGAGGTGTTGTCGCACGACGGTCGTATAGCAATGGTGGTATATGTACAAATATACAGCTTGCGCGTGTGTATTTCTATAAATACAAATTCAAAAGGTGTTGCATCTGTCAAAAAATTCTCACTACTAACCCTTTCGATTGGAGCACGACGTGAGGTTTGTAATTCTTTTTAGGTGAGGGGCTTTCCCATTTACAAAGACTGAGCCAATCACTGATTAGTGATTGCCATCCCTCTGCGGGCCTTTTGGAACTGAGAACCTAAAGCCTTTAAACATGGAGGCGTACGGACATTGACTCTGGCCTTTATCGAGAGCAGCTGCTGCATGTCCTCAGTCTCCGACAGCAATCTTGAGCTCGCGATCTCAATCCTGACCAAGATTACGAGGTCGGGAAAAGTTGGAATAACATCGGCTGCCACCAGGAGTTCATCACGAGTTTGCTTGAGTTATGACACGTGAATCAGGCAGCAGCTAGCTGCTAGCCTGCTTTGCTGAAGCTGCTGGGACGATGCATGATGTATGCCTAGTCCATGCACAGAGGCACAGATCAGTTCCGAACAAAAAGTGGTTTAGTTTATTACTCAATTTCTGGTGTCGTATCTGTCTTCATGGCAATTGTTGTACATGATTTTTATATTCATGCCCCGTATTAGGTGTCTCTCGATGATCGAAACATAAGGTCCTCTATCGAATTTATCGAAAAAATAATATGACAATACAATTTAAACGAAAATTTTTATTGTTATGGACACAATGAATACATAAAAATACAATGAGATTACAGATATAGACAGCAAAAGAAACTTCTCTATGGAATCAAGTTACAGAATACGTGAGCTACCCCGTTTATAGCTATTGAAGGGCTGGCAATTAATACCGCTAAAGACGTATCTTATCTTCACGCACATTCCTTTGTTGAGTCTTGAACCGTCACGTCTCTTAACCAGCTGTCGTAAGTTGCTAGATGCGCCAATAACCATTCTCACGTTTAGTCACGTGGGAAAATGTCATTTCTCCTGACCAGTTTGTTGGTCAGGGATGGCCTAAAACCATATAGCTGGTCATTTAATATCTATGACTGGTCGTCTCATGACTCAAACTGGTCTGCACCCAGTTTGGCTATAATAAAGGAAATTAGACTTCCTTTTAACGCTGGTTGTAGGTTCATAACTGTTATAAAGTGGGCTTCTAATATATGGATTTATTTTGATAGAGACTCTAACTTTGATTTAAAAAGTTATCCTAGTCAAAAATCCTCGTCAATGTCCATAGGAGCATGCATGACTTCAATGTTACTGATATTTCTTTGTTTCTCTCGTAGTATTCAGTCTCTTCAGCATCAGTGAGTAAACTAATATTCACATTAATATTCTCTTTTTTCCTAATAGATTTATACCAACGATGTCTTGATCTACTCTTTATTATTCTCTTAGTCTTATCACTCCTTACTCTGTGCACTTAATCAAAATACATCTCATAAAATGAAACGAATTGGAGTATCAATTTATTCAACGTGTGGCCCCACTACTAAAGAAAAGGTCTTCACAGACGGCTCAAAAACATCATCACAGATGGTTTCATGAGTCGTTTGAGTTTATGGGTCAGTAATGATATGAGGTCATCACAGACGGTTATTAACTAAAAACCATCTATGATAGTCAACTATCACAGATGACCATCTGTGATAGATGATGCATCACAGACGGTTTATAGATGAAACTGTCTATGATAGATGATGCATCATAGACGGTATGTCCTAAAGAACCGTCTGTGATATTCTTTTGTATTGCTAAATTTATTTCTGTTTATTGGCTAGCCTCAGGAAATGCTAGCCATGCCCTCTGAAACAAGCTGAAACACAACAAGTTGTATACATCCAATTCACATTCATTTCAGAAACAAGCACATCCAATTCGCATTCATTTCAGAAACAAGCACATCCAATTCACAAATCAATTAACTAAAATTAACCATTCATGTACATTTACACATATGTACTATTAAGTTCAATTTTTATCCCAATCAAGTTCAATCTACATTGTGGAACTTTCCATCTGGATTTATGACCTGACTGTTCAAGAATGACATAAACTGTCATCGAATTTTTATGAGCTGACCCTGCTCCAACGCAGTTTCGGCGATGCTCACAACCTGTCGCTAGGAAGATTAAGTTCGTGCTTATATAAATTGGTAAGTATGAAATAAGTGTTGCAAGATTGACAAACCTGAGGATCATTAGTTATCGTGGAACCGACGAGTAGTTCCATGTTGTGGCAAACATAGTATCAACAGAGCTTGCAGGCCGGCGGGTGCTGGTGGCACTGCAAAAATAGAATTGGTTAGTTCGAGAGGCATTACTACGAAGTGTTATATAGGATTAATGTGTACTAGCTAGAGAGTACCGGGAATTTTAAATCATGTCGCAACGTCCTTCCTTTGGATTTTCCTCCTTTAGCAAATAACACAGTGAACCAACTACGTGATTCCAAGAAGTTAGCCTTAGCCATTGGAAAGGAAGGAAAGACTACAATCGAGTTTCTATGGAGGAAATGTGTTTACCTGTTGATTAAATGCCGGACAACTATGAAGTCGTGTTTGGCCCTTTGTAGGGAATTTAGGTATATTACCATGTTCCGTTTTGGTATAATTACAATTAAAATCCAGTGGAACCTACACAGATATGTCACCATGGTCATTAAACCTATGTTCGTGTTGCTTATAAAGTACAAATCAACAAGTATAGCTAGTAGTGCAACACTTACTCCAGGCTGTAGGGCAAAAGTATGAATTCCTTATTGCGGTGAGCCAGCAATGATTCTATCATGTAATCCTCGATGAATTTTGCATTCTCCTTGATGGTTTGTTCGGAGACCATGTGTGGGTCGAGGAAACCTACTGGTAAATTCCTTAATTCGGCTTCAGAAATCATGTATCTATATACAAAAGCAAGGAGTTATATATGACATTTATCGGTATTTCACGAACATTGACTGTGATTGTACACACATACAGTGTCCAGCATCGCATGAGTGAGACGTCGAGGGAGTCAAGGTTGAAGAGACAGAACAAGTCCTCGAAGGTCACCATGAAAACACAGTCTTGAGCCTCGCGGTTAAAATGATCCTTCTTGAACTTGACGGTGACACCCGAGTGTCGTTGTTCATCCGTCTTGTTGGCCTGTTCCATGTACCATATATACAATCTCGTGCAAGCAAATCCTAGGGTAGGGTTGTCTAACCTCTTGACCAACGGCTCGTCTAGCATGAATTTCTTGGCCAACGGCAAGAAGGAGATATCAGAACAGGAGTCGACCGTCTTCGATTTGCCCTTGCTGCCTCGCTTTGTAGAGGTCGACTTCACAAGAGTCGACTGAGCATGAGGTGTAGATGCATCTGATGCACCGGACCCTTGCCGCTTTGGTGCAGGTAGCTCTGGTGCAGTTAGCTCCTGTGGACTTGACACCGTTGTAGGACATTCCCGTGAAGTTGACACCAGAGCAGGTAGCTCTAGGCAGATGTCCCTCTTGGGCCACTGGATGAATGCTCCAATGTCTTGCTCTAGAGTCATGACCTCATCATTTGGGGGAATATGCAGCGGGATAGCCACGAAATTGGCATAAACACCGTCCACATTCACTTTTGCGAAACTCGGCGTTAGATTTACACTGTGCACCAAAGCCCTGACACCGGATGGATACACCTAGCCCCAAGCAGCATCTAGAGCAACAGAGGCTTATCTCACTTGGAGCTTGCACTTCGTAGCCACCTACATAACGATACAAAATTAGCTACTCCAACAGGCCTATCAATGGATCAAGCATTCCAGAGATAATAATTATTACCTGGATGTCATCGATAGGAAATCGGTCGTCGCCTATTGGGGTAGGGTTAGGGTTGGATGCGCAACTACTCGGAAGTTTGGGGGGGGGGGGTAGCTAGCACAGTAGGGGCAGGGGCTTGCAACTGAATTTCCCTAAGCCTTTTCTCAAAGCTCTCCATCTGCCATTGCGTCGCAGCTTTGGCACGATCATCGATCACATCTCTGAGGGATTCAGTGATCTCATCTTTGAGGGATTCATGAATCTCATCTCGTAGCTTTGCATCGCGCTCGGCTTTGGCTCTCTTCCTACTCCGGTACAATTCGGAGTCTCCTCAGAACCAATCTTTCCATGAAACATAAAGACCAGCATCTCTTGTGCGACCCGGGTGCTCATTGTTTCCTAGGGCCGTGGAGAGTGTATCTCTCTCCCTGTCTACCTAGAATGAGCCTTGGGAAGATTGTACACTCAGCGTTACCTGCAATAGCCCGACATGTCATTTCACTTCCTATGAAGTTATGGAGTAATTACAAACTAGGTAGTTTGATATCTTACCAGGCGCTAGGACACTTCCTCATTTGCGGGGTTTGGAAAGGAGATTTGCCCTGTAGACAGGGTACATAACCTCACCATTAACCAGTTTCGGGCGCGCTCATCAATGATCTCAGCAAATGGTGGGGAGACATTCGAACGGTTTGCCTGCTGGTCCTGATCCCTCCATATCGGGGTTTTACTCGCATACCCAGCGGTGCCGAGTTTGTGGGGTGCTTGTTTTTTGCCTAGAGGGCTCTACGCACCGCACTTTCACTCCTAAAATTATTTGTCGTCTTCTTTGCCACAAATTCTTCCCAGCACTCTTTCAAGAATGAATACTTGTGGAAGGGCCTCAGATAATTCTCCACGTAGTTCTTGACAAGCGTGCTCTTGAAATTCTTCCACGCTTTGCACGCCTGTAGCAACGTGTGTCGTCGCACGGAGTCTTGGTGTTGTTCTGGGATCTCGAACGGTTGAAAAATATCCATCAGCAGCTGATCTTTCTGAATTTTGGTCAACTCCTTCCACGAATCGTAGGTGATGTTGACCTGTTCCCGTGCAACTATTCTGATCGTTCTCCGGAATGCGGACGCTGCTCGGCGAGGATTGATAGGGATCCCAAACTGATCGACCTCTGTGATGGTAAATCGGCCCGCGGGCCTTTTCGATATTCCTCTTCTTCTACCGCGCTTGGATATTCCACAGTACGGTGCATCAAACACATGAGGCGACGATGACGAAGAATGGGCGGAAGACATCTTCACAAGAAATAGAAGTTCTGACACGCATGAACATATTATAATAAGATTCGATCTCTATGTGTATGGGTATACACACCAATTAATAATAATTGTGATATGTAGGGAAGAAATTAGGACCAATACAATGGCATAATTGATATAAACATGTAAATCCTCCAAGTCATTTAAAAGGAATAATATGCTCAACACAAACATCATGTGAACAAATGAAATCAGCATAAAGCTAAGATTTAACATTTCGATATTGCTCTCAGATGTAGAGTAAGCATTCCAATTAGAGCTCAAGTTCAAACCCGATTATGAAAACAATTTTAGTACAAGACTATTATCATCACAGAGCATTCATCTCAAGCCCACCACACCACATTGCAATATATTCCAGTAGCAGTATCAAAACAAATACCATATGAATCACTGACTAGAACAAATACTAATTCCTAAAACAAGTACAACACCTCATACTACTCAGTGTTTGAACCAGATACCAGTGCAATTATCATGAGTCAATGAGGACCATGACAGCATGACAGATTATTTATAGAAAGAGTGAGGGAAAGGGGCGTCGGGGTCAGCAACTCGGCATTGGTTACCTTTGGGCGTCGAGGAGAAGGATGAGCAGTAGCAATCTTGGAAGCGATGAGGGCGGCGTCGAAGGGGCGTGCTGTGCTCGGGGAGGGAGGAGGCGGCGGGCTCGGGAGAGGAGGAGCGGCGGGCTCGGGGAGGAGGCGGCGTTGAGGACAGCGGTGACGGGCTCGGGGGAGGAGTCACGCCGGGCTCGATGAGGAGGTGGCATCGAGGATGATGACGACGGGCTCGGGGGAGGAGGGAGGAGTTGAGAAACTTAATCGTTTGAGTGGGGGGCGTGGGCAAACCCTAGGGTTTGAATATAAATAGGGATGAGCATCAGAGATGGTTCTAAAGTAGAACCGTTTGTAATAAATAATATTACAGACAGTTCTAAAGTAGAACCGTCTGTGATATGCGATGTATCACAGACGGTTCCAATAAATAAACGTCTGTGATATATGATATATCACAGACGGTTCCAATCAATAACCATCTATGATATATGATTCACAGACTATTTTTTACTAAGGAACCATCTGTGATATATAATCACAGACGGTTCTTATTCAGAGCCGTCTGTGATAATTTTTTCTATTGCAAAAAAAAAAAATCAAACCAATCAATTGCTAGACAGTAGTTTCCATATGCAACCTCTAGCAAGACAACTAAAATCCAATTAAAATTATGATGGCAAACACATTACAGGAAAGGGAAACCAAAAGGTTTCACAATGTCCCCTCCGAATGGAAAAAAAGAATAAAGTTACATAGTTAAACTAGCTAGAAACCATCTATGCCACCAAGCTCCTGAAGAATTCATCGGCTTCTTGAATTGGTCTTGTGAGCTCCTCTCTATACCTCACCAGCATATCACAAGATGTTCTTGCATGTCGTCAAGATCGACTCAAGCTCGTCGGCAAGGAGAGACGACTGAAAACCTCCAGCGGCGTTCCGACCTTAGGTAACACAAAATTAAGATAATTTTCATTACAACAAATAGCCAACAAATTGTGTATGTTATGGGGATGTACATGTACCTTCCGGCAGTCTACCTCCTGCAGCAGACAAAGAGCTCCTCCGCATGACCGCATCCCTCCTCATCGTCGTCGTCGGTTGTGTCTCCTTGCTGAACCGCGACGGGGAATCGAGGGTGGTCACCATGGTAAAATTAGAGTGTCAAGTCATGGTAAAATCAGAGTGTTAGTGATTCCAAGTCATGGTAAAATCAGAGAGTTAGTCATTTCAAACCATGGTAAAATCAAAAATACTTACCGCAGACTCTTTTTAATACGAACCGTCTGTGATGAGGACGGGAAGTCACAGACGGTTCATGTTGAAAACCCTCTATGAAGTTTCACAGACGGTTCTGAACAAGAACCGTCTGTGATATTTAGTAGTATCACAGATGGTTCTTGTTTAGAACCGTCTGTGATACTTCACAGACGGTTTTCAACACGAACCGTCTGTGATGAGGATGGGAAGTCGCGGGCGGTTCGTGTTGAAAACCGTCGTGAAGTATCCTGAGCGGTTACGAACAAGAACCGCTCGTGATATTTAGTAATATCACAAACCACTACTACAGAACCGACATCACGAGGCGGTTGGAACCGTCATCACGCAGCGGTTTCCGAACCGTCTATGTTTGTTGATGCGTGATAACGAGATATTATCACAGATGGTACAAAACCGCTCGTGATACGAAATATCACGAGCGGTTTTATTAAAAACCGTGCAGTGAAGTCAATATCACGAGCGGTTTGAGCGAAAACCGTCGTGATATGAGAATATCACGAGCGGTTCTAAATAAAACCGCTCGTGATAGGAGAATATCACGAGCGGTTCTAAATAAAACCGTGTGATTTACGAATATCACGGGCGGCTTTTGTGTAGAACCGTCGTGATATTCTCCTATCACGCACGGCTTTTTGTAGAACCGTCGTGATATTCGCTATCCTGAGCGGTTTGCGATCGAAACCGCTCTGTGATACTTGCCTTCCTGAGCGGTTTTGACACAAAACCGTCTGTGATAGCTCATACCTCGCCCACAATTTCTTTGTTTTCTGGCTAGCCTCGGGAATTGCTAGCCATGCCCTCTGAAAACAAGCTTTCCGTAAAGATTCAAGCATTCACGTAAGCAGATTCAAGGAGCCATGACAACTCAAAGTGATCATTACTCAAAATAAACTACAAAAGATCCGCATTTGTTCAAGTATTGTCGCTATAGTTACAACTAGATTACAATTGTTTTGCGTTGAGAGGTTTTAGTGGGGTGATGCTCGGGTTGGCGACGGAGTGAAACTCTCCGTTGTCGTTAATGATTTCTGTGTTGATAAAAGTATGAGCTTCCCTCTAATGTCCTTGATCTCTTCATACGAGTGAATCACATTGTAAATTCAAGGCTGCCGCTAGCAAGAGTAAAGTGGTAAGATATATATATATTTAAATTTATAATTAGGAAATAATTATTTGAGATTGACAAACCTCGGGATCCTTCTTCCTAGTCAGAAGGATTAGTGCATATGATAGCGAGCGTAGATTGCACATAACTCATCATCTTTTTCTTTGCCTTTGCAAAAATAGAATTACATATATAGGTATAGTCGGTTCGAGACGCGTTATTATGAAGTATGATATAGGATTATAGTGTTGTAGCGTCTTGGAAAATCCATCACGTGTGTTAGTTAGGCGCTCTTTCCATTGTATATTCCTTTGTTGGCAACATAATTGATGAGCGACCTACATGATTGAAAAGGTTATCCTCGGCCATTTCAAGCGAATGAAGACTACAATAGAGTTATGTAAGGAGGAAATGAGCATACCTCTCGAGTATTCCTCTTAGAGTCTTTGAAGTCGTGCTTGTTGCGGTTTAGGGAATCAAGGTATATCACATGGTTCCTCTTGGGTATAATAACTAAAAGGATCGATGGTACCTACTCATGTATGTCGCTATAGTCATTAAACCTAAGTTAGTCTGCGTATAAAGTACAAATGACATTTGTATAGCAAGTAGTGACACTTACCCACGGTTGTAGGGCACCACTATGTACTTCATGTTAAATGCGACGAAGCAATGACCTCGTTATGTATTTCTCGGCGAAGGATGAGTCTTGTTGGATGGTTTGCAGCGATACCACATGTGGGTCGAGAAACCCTTTGGTTCTTTCTATTCCGGACATTTTTGGCATGTATCTATACATAAGCAATGAGTTGTGATATTTATTGGTATTACATGAATGTAGAACTTGATTATGCGCGCTTACGGTCCAATATCGTAGAAGCGAGGCGTCGAGGCCAGCGAGGTTGAATAGTTGAAATAAGTCATTGAAGCCCACGACGAAGTACCTCGTCCGTTGAAGAAATGCTTGTCCTCGTGTCGGCGGTGATTCGATGTCGCACCCTTCTTTTGGGTCTTCGCCAAGTACCGTGCATGCAAAGCGACAAGTATATCGGCGTGCATTATCTGCGCCGGAGCACAATGGTTTTCCGATGATGTAGTTCCCGATATCGCGGACTTCCGGACTTGGGGCGTATGCGTTTGTGGATTTCGATTTGGCCTTAGCGATTGGCGGCGTCTTCTTGTGAGACGACTTCGGGAGCGGATCTGACGGCACGCTTTTGTTGTTCCTTCAGCGTCTTCTCCACGGGAATCAAGAGGTGGCCTTATGAGGCTAAACATGAGGTGGAGTCGGCGAGGTCCGTTGGAGAGGAATGGTCGTGTCGGATCGCGGCCTTCTTTGGGTCGAGGCGATGTCCTTCTTGGGCCTTTGGATAAAAGAGAGGCGGCATCCCCTAGTGTTGTGATCTCTTCGTTGGGCAAATCTTCATTGAGCGGCTCGGAAATTGACATGTACCATATCCACGGACCTGGCGTAACAGTGCGCCCGGTGGCACCGTGGTCAGACCGCCCTTCCTCGTATGGATACACCATCCCTGCGCGACCTCAATACAAAGGACCCATCCATCCTCACTTGGAGCTTCTGGCGTCGGCTCCTACAAAACGATCGCAATTAGCTAAGGCGTCCTATAGGTCTATCTTTGGTGCGATCCATAGATGTACGTTACCTTGATGTCGTCTATTGGTAATCGGACGTCGTCATGTTCACAATTATCTTGTGACGCGACGCTACTCCGACGTCGAGGAGGGCGCCTCCGAATTAGCGGGCGGCTTGCGACCACCGCTCATGAGTATATCCATTTGACTCATAATCTGCCATCTCTACTTGAAATTGGTTAGTAATCATCTGTATCAAGCGGTTGTCGTGTTCGCCTTGGATCTCTTCCTAGTCCTATACGTGCGATGAGTCGTCCGCGAATCCATGACTCCAAGATACGTTAACCCCAAAGCCTCGCGTGCGACCAGGTGCTCCTTGTTTCCCAAGGCCGTAGATAGTATATCATTCTCCTATGCTCGCATGGAAGGAGCCTTGGGAAGCTTGGGCGATCAAGTCCGCTGCAAGAGGTCATCATGTTACTATAGGCACTATGAAGTGATGGACTTATTAACAACTTAGTAGTTCGACATATTTACCACACGTTGGGACACTTCTGGTTTGCTAGGGTTTGTGAAGGAGATCTTGCCGAAGGCGAGACTTGTGCCCTCGCTTTTAACGGCTTAGGGAACGCAGTCTGCGTGACCTCGAAGCAGGTTCTCCTTCTCCGCCGCCCATTCCTCGTATTTACCGCGTACCCAGCGGTGCCGAGTCTGTCTTGGTGAGTGTTTCGTGTCCGAGAGCTTTGTGCGCCGCACTTTGCTCCTTAAATTCGGCCGTCGTTTTCATAGCCACAAGGTGTCCCATGCTTCCGCGTCAAGAATTTGTCTTTGCTTGCGAAGGCGTTTGACCGTGTTCACGTGCCGTGACAAGAATGCTCTTGAAGGTCCTCCACGATTTACCCATCGTGAGCATCGCCGTCCGTCGCCGCGTGCCACATGTTATACGGAATAGTGAACTTCTCTGAAAGTTACGTCCCACAGTAGCGCCTTCGCTTCTTTCGTCAGTCCTTCCACGTTGGTGTGGTGATGAGGACCCGTTCCTTGCAAGTATCCCGCAGATGGTCAGGAATCTCACCACGATCTCTTGGGACTCAGAGGGACCCCAAAGTCACCGACCTCCGTGATGACCCGGTCGGCCAGTAGGCATTTTCGATTGTCCTCGCCATCTCGCTTCCGTGTCATTATAAATCGGCGGTGACGGTGACCTCGTCGCCGCCTCTTCCATCTCTGGCGTCGGTGTCGTGACCTTGTCGGCGCCTCTTCCATCTGCGGCGTCGGTGTGGGCGAAGACGATGTCTCTGCCATCTAAACACTTGCTATCTATATAAGTTACATATGAAATAAAATGGATTGCAAGTGTCCCAAATTAACATATACATTTAAACTTAATAATATGCTCAACATGTGCAATATTAGCAAATAATCATAAATAATTCCAGCATAAATATGAAACAATTAATCTCGGGAAGAAATACAGAGGTTGACTATAGAGATCAAGATGGCAAATGAAAAGTTGAATGAGCTCATCTGAGTACTAACATTCCTTAATCCACTAGCTTCTCTAAGGAAGCCTACTTCATCGAGGTCGACACCTTTGGAGTGTGCCATTTGTTTCATGCCGTGGAGGACCGGCATGAAACAAAGGCACACTCAAGTGTGTCGAGATCGACGAAGGAAATGCTAAGCAAAGGTTTAATCTGTAGGGCTCGCCGCCTCCTGCTCCTATTATGTGCTCTCGGAAGGAGAGTAGCTAAAGAACAAGTCTTTGCCATCTCAATCCTATTGTCTATACTCTTCATCGACCACGACACCTTTGGAGTGTACCATATGCTTCTTGCGTTGGAGGATTGGCAAGAAGTAAAGGTACACTCAAGTGTGTCGAGATCGACGAAGGAAATGCTAAGCAAAGGTTTAATCTGTAGGGCTCGCCGCCTCCTGCTCCTATTCTAACACTCCTAACACTCCTTAATCAACGAAGCAAAGGTTTAATGCTTCATATACGAGAAGACTAGCCTTTAATGAAGACATAGAAACAAAATAGAATCAAGTAAAATAGACATAGCAAATAATCATAAATAATTCCATCATAAATATGAAACAATTAATCTCAAGAAGAAATACAGAGGTTGACTATAGAGATCAAGATGGCAAATGAAAAGTTGAATGAGCTCATACAGACTACTAACATTCCTAACACTCCTTAATCCACCGGCTTCTATTCTAACACTCCTAACACTCCTTAATCCACCGGCTTCTCTTGTGATCTTTGTATAGATAGAAACTAGTGATACAAATCTTTGCGAGCCTACTTCATCGAGCTCGACACCTTTGGAGTGTACCATTTGCTTCGTCTTCGTGGAGGATTGGCACGAAGCAAAGGTACACTCAAGTGTGTCGAGATCGATGAAGAAAATGCTAAGCAAAGGTTTAATGCTTCATGTACAGAAGACTAGCCTTTAATGAAGACATATAACTAGAATCAAGTAAAATGATCGACGAAGGAAATGCTAAGCAAAGGTTTAATCCCAATATAGAAACAAAATAGAATCAAGTAAAACTTCTCTATGCTCTCCTCATGTCTTCGAGAAAACTGCGGTATTATTTTCAAGCGCACAAGATAATTGTGACGTCTGAGTTTCCCTTAGGAGTGATCCTCCAGAATAGGGAAGCAGCGGGACGCATGTCTAAATGGTCAGTAGAACTTGGGGAGTTCGACCTCCATTTCGTGTCCCGAACGGCCATTAAATCCCAGATATTGGCGAGACTTTATCGCGAATGGACAAATCTGAACACGTTTCAGGGATCCTCAATCTGATACCCACGACCAGTGGACGATGTACTTTGACGGGTCACTTACTTTAAGTGGCTCGGGGGCTGGGGTGGTCCTGGAATCTCCTAACGAAGAGACCTTAAAGTATGCCATTCAATCAGACTTTCAGGCCACTAACAATGTGGCAGAGTACAAAGGTTTGCTGGTTGGCATACGAGCCACGAAAGCTCTCGCGATTCAATGACTACTCGTGAGAGGAGACTCTCAACTAGTCGTGAATCAAGTCGGAAAAGAGTACCAGTGCTCTAATCCGACTATGTCTCGGCACTTATCGGAGGTTTGAAAGCTTGAAAAGCATTTTTTCGGTTTCCATGTACAATTCATCCCTCGAAAGGATAATTTCCTCGCGGACCAGCTTGCTCGGATAGCTTCTTCCCGATCACAGGTACCAAAAGGAGTCTTCCTGGAGCAACTCCAGAAGCGTCTCTGGTGGAGACACTAGAGACATCTTCTATTGAGACAGCCTCTCTAGAATACGAGGATACTTGGATGAATCCCATCTATGAGTATCTTCAGATGGGTTCCGTACCCGACGATGATCTCGAGACAGATCATTTATCCCGAAAGGCCAAAATGTATACTTTGGTCGAAGGAGTCCTCTATAAACAAGGCACTCAAGGGGTACTCATGCGATGCATACCGCAAAGAGAAGGACTAAACCTCCTTCACGACATACACGGGGGCATCCGTGGAACTCATGCTTCCTACAGAACGTTGGTCGAAAAAGCCTTTCGACAAGGATTTTACTGGCCAATAGCTACCTACGATGCCAAAGAGTTGGTTAAGAAATATGTACAGTGCCAATTTCATAGCAGGCAAATACACCAACCGGCTCAGGCATTGCAAACAATTCTTCTATCTTGGCCTTTTGTGACCTGGGGTCTCGATATCCTAGGACCGTTCTCAAAAGCTCCATGAGGCTTCGAGTTCCTTTTTGTGGCTATTGATACATTCACAAAATGGATCGAAGCTGAACCTATGACTGGGATAAAAACGGAAGCCGCAAAACGGTTCATGATGAGAAGCATGATTACTCGGTTTGGAGTCTCAAGTCGAATAATCACATATAATGGTAAACAATTTTCAAGCGCAAAATTTCAGGAATTTTGCGATGAGTTGGGTACCAAGCTGTGTTACGCCTCCGTTGCCCATCCCCCAAGCAATGGGGCGGTCGAAAGAGCGAATAGCCAAATAATGTAGGGAATTAAAACTCGAGTCTTCGACCAGCTTGTTAAGCGCTCGGGGGCTTAGGTACAAGAATTACCCTCAGTATTATGGGCAGTTCGCATGACTACTAGTCAGGCAACAGGTGAAACACCTTTTTTCCTAGTCTTTGGTGCCGAAGCCATGCTTCCACCAGAATTAAAGATCAGGTCTACAAGGGTCGAGAGTTTCAATGACTCAACCCAAGAACAACTCCGAGCGGATGACATTAACATGCTCGAAGAGAAGAGAAATCAAGCCTTAATCTGTTCAGCAGTCTACCAGCAAACCCTGTGCAAATACTATAATCGCAAGGTCCAACCTCGCAGCTTTGCTGTAGGTGACTTGATATTGAGGAAAATTCAATCCCAGTCTAATGCGAACAAACTTTTCCCCAAGTGGGAAGGTCCTTACACAGTGGTAGAAGTTATGCGACCAGGTTCGGTACGACTGGCAATGGAAGACGGCAGAGTTCTCTCCAATTCTTAGAACATCGACCAGTTACGCAAAATTTATGTGTAAACCGACCAACCCTACAATAAATTATCAGGTTCTTTCTATCTTTTATTGTCTTACTTTGAGTAGAGCTTTGACAATTTTTTCAACCATACCCTAATCGAAAGTCCACCTACGACCAGTTCCAAGTCGTAAGCTTTTCTACGACAATACAATGGTCGTAAGACGTTCTACGACCAGTACCCAGTTCATCTTTACACTGGTGAAAAGGATGGTAACATCACCTAGTCGAAGCCTTTCCTCTCTGCACGTGGTCCCGCCCACTAGAAGGAACTTTCTAGTGTCGATTCGTTTCTCCCATTTTGCTGCCAACACAAGGAGCTTGGGTTTAAAACATGGTCAAAATAATGTCAAGCCGACTCTTAGTACCTTAGTTTATTTCTTCATTCATTTTTTGAAAAATAAATTAAGCCAAGTACACTTTTCAAATTTGCTCGACTACTTTTGGTAAACTCGCTTCGTTTTAACTGGTCGGAGGAAGTTGCAACACCTAGTCGAAGACTTTCCTCTCTACACGTGGTCCTGCCCACTAGAAGGAACTTCCTAATGTCGTCCTGTTTCTAACTCTTACTACCAGAGTGAACCTACTGAGTGCACTCAAATGAGTTGAACGAATTTTTAAGTAACTCCAGACGTTTATCTAACTCAAGTTGACCGTTCATGATTTGATTAGTCTAGTCAGAGATGGTAATATCACCTAGTTGAAGCACTTTCTCTCTGCACGTGGTCCTGCCCACTAGAAGGAACTTCCTAGTGTCGACTCGTTCCCACTCTTTCGACCAGTGCATGATAATCGTGATCGAAAAACTACAAGTTAGCTAAACCTCTCTTTTTAAGAATACCCATTTCACACTATTTACTCGGTTTATCTAAATAAACCAAGCAAATAGTCAGGGGCTAGGATAAAGTTATTAACTTGACTTCAATTCTTAGTCTTGCTCTTTTTCCATTCATTATCTTATGAGTTACTAACTACTCGACAAGATGATTTTCAGGAAGAAGGAAGGATTCTATATCAACAACAACAAAAACTTGTCTTTATAGGGCTCAGGACTCTGGTACAGACTACTCTGACAAAGGAGATCTTATTTGCATATCCTCCATGACTTCCTCAGCGATCGGTTGCATTTCTGTCATTAACTGCTCCACTTCTGCTTCAGGGCAGGCGAAGTTGTCTATGACGGGTTGCAGATTAAGGCTAGGGTCATGAGCTTTAAGTTTTACTAAAATAAATCTTATTCCCTCTTTGACTGCCTCCTTTTATCGAATCAAATTGGTTAGTCTTCAGAGTAGTTACTAACTCTTGCAATGTTCTGACTTGATCGCCAATGGCACTCGAGTGGGCAGATAGTGTGTCATCACGAGGAGTAATCTCCTCAACATGAAGCCCACCGAGTACATTGTTCAGCAGAGAGACGTTGTCTTGAAGATTGATCTTCGAAGCCTTCATTTCCTCCTAATTGCGAGTCGAAGCCTCGCGGAGTCATTTTATTTCTACTGCTTGCTCTGAAAAGAATAAGACCAGTTAGAAAAAACGACCTCGAAAGGAAAACAAAATCAATCACAGGTAAAGATTTACTTACCAACTAGTTAAGAATCTAACTTCTTGACTTCTTCACCATGAGAAGCAGTGCTCTTTGTATAGCGATCCTCCCACGATTGGACATCTTGGTCTTTCTCTGAAAAAGAATAAGAGTTAGAGAAAAAAAGAGAGGTCGTAAGCGGTTTTAAGTTTAGCACTTACCGTTTATTCGTCCCTACAACTTTTGGATTACAGAGTTTACCTCCTAAAGCTTATTCAAGAGGTCTTCATTCTTCTCACTTAGCTTTTTTGTCTCAGCTTTTTCATAGTTGAGAGAATCAGCTAAGGTCTTCTCGTCACTCTCGAACCTACAAAAGAAAAGAGTAGACATCAGCATAAAATAAGTGGTCGTAAGTCCTTCTACAACCAAGAGCTAGTCGTAAGTCTTTCTACGATAATACCCTGGTCGTAAGTTCTCTTACGACCAGTACCTAGTCGTAAGTTTTTCTACGACAATACCCTGGTCGTAAGTCCTCCTACGACCAGTATCTAATCGTAAGATCTTCTACGACAATCCCCACAAGAACTGTATAAGTAGTCGAAACATAAAATGACTACGAATACCAGTTACTTACCATCTCTCTGCCTGGTCATAGAGTATCGCCTTCTCCTGTCGGAGCTGGACGAGTTGTCTGTTGTACTCAAGAATAGTAACAATTTGCTCCAAGGCTTTCTGTAAAAAAGACATTAAGAAGCGAGAAAAGACATGTATATAAATACCAATCAACAGGTACTTACATTCAGAGTTGTTCGAGCGAACGAAGATACCACTCTCGTTGGGTTCTTGAGCTTGTCGATCTCCTAGACTCGGTCCCACCACACCTTTTCGAGATGTTCGTCATCGAAAACATCCCCTCTGTTGGGAATATCCTTAAGGTGAGGAACCCGAGCGAGAGATCTGAACGTGTGAGATCCCACAATGGTAGGAGGGTCGAATAATCCGAAGGAATGTTCGAAAAACTGACATTCTTCTTCTTCTTCGACACCAAGCGCATCGCAGACTCCTTCTTGGGAGCCGGAGAAAGCGTCCTCGGCGACTTCCTTTCGTAGCGATGGACCAATGATCCATCGCCTTTGGCTCGATGCTCTCTGACATCGACACCGTCCTCATTGCCGGCCTCTACGACCACTCCAGTGGTCGTAGTTGCTTCTGGCTCCACGACCACCTCAGTAGTTGTCGGGACCCAAAAATACAATTCTGGACCCTCTGTGTATAATGCACTAGTCCAAGATCACGCTAGTGCACACAGTGTCAACATAGGTAAATATCAATCCACACAAGCGATTAATAACATAAACGAATAATTTGATTAACAAATAAGGGTTTTGACCTTATGGTCGAGTTTACATTTATTAAGCCACGCAGGGCTAACAGAGAATTAAATAGCAGCGGAAACAGAAACGGCAGCGGCATCCCATCAATTCACCACAGGCAACCGACAGGGATCAAGACCCTACGATCAAGCACCTTCGATGAACTCCTCCTCGAATGCAGGCGATGACTCCTCCTCTTCTGTTGCATGTTTTACAACAAGCGTGAGTACACAGCCGTACTCGCAAGTCATACCATAGAAATGCAATTATACATGATGGCTTATTCCAAAGGGATGGCTTATGTGGCTCTTTTGGAGAAATGCAGCTTTTGCAATTTGAATACGAATAATATGTTAAAAGCATAAAGTAAAACAAATAAACAATACTTAATTTTAACAGTTTGATTTCACAAAGACACACAGCCTAAACAGGTTATTCACACAACCATATGACTTAGATCACACAGCTCCCTTCCCAAATGTTTTTATGAAAACTACCCCTCGTGTGAAATCCCCGAGCATGTTCATGACCGCGGACGCGGCTATTCGAATAGATTAATTAACACTCTGCAAAGGCTGCACACTTTACCCACAAGATATAACTAGTATTGCAAGCACTAATTATAACAAAACGTTTCAGAAACTTCATCTTAACATTGACACTCCCAGTGTGCTTTGCGCCAGACTACCCCACACAGGAATCAAATCCGACACACACCGTTGGACAGGGAAGCGGCGAACCGTCCCGCGAACCGTCCCGCGATGCGACTACCTGGTAGTACACACCACCACCCTTTCACAAAGCCTAACCTACTGCCTGAGCAATCAACATCAAGAATTCATAACTTACTAAGTTAGGCCTGTCCCATAACAGGCACGTGGTCGTACATTAAGGCTCAATTCAATGGCGCACAAAGTTACGTCCTTAATTGACCAATGGCGCACAAAGCTACCAGTAACTCCAGCCAGCCTAGTCATTCCATAGTAGTACTAGAATAACTCCAGGTTGGCCGGAATCCCTAGATAGGCCTCACATAGGTACACGAACACATCCAACATCGTAATAGAGTTGGGAACAAGGTTCACCAGCTCCACACCGAAGTGTTCGAGTATAAGGGTGAGGAAAGGATGAGCAGGCAAGCGAAGGCCACACTCACAGAACACCTAGAAGACAGGGATTTGCCCAATCTCACCCGACGGCCAATGTTGCCCAGCAGCCTCAATCCACTTCATGAACTTCTTCTTCGGGATCTTCTCGGCGGCGACCAGAGCCTTGATTTTGGTCGCATCCATCTCTGATTCCACCCACGAGGAAGTGGCTCCGGCCATCTCTATCAAAGGTGGGAAATTTGGATTTGGAAAGATTGGAGGAGAAGGCTCGATTTGGTCGGCGGCAGAGAACTCAAAAGCTTGAACAGTATGAACGATTTGGGGGAAAGGTAAAAGACCTAAGCTTCACCCACGGTGAATATTTATAACCGCACGCCTGAGTTAAAGACGTGGCGACCCAACGGTTGCCACCGCTTCGGGAACTACTCCAACAGACAGGCCTGTGAGAGTCGATTTAAATTCTTAAATTTGTCTGCTCGAGAAAACCAAGCCTATCTTCACACCTCAAGCGAAATTACCTTCCTGACCAAGTCTACTTCTGGTCAAAGGTAACAACAATCGGAAAGAAATTGTTTACGACTATACAATTGCGACTACTATGTGATCATAAGATCTCCTACGACCACCTTGTAAGTCGTAAGTCCCTCGACAACCTTCTTGACCAAGTCAATTTCTGGTCAAATGAAACACTAGTCGAATAGTTTTTTCCTTCGACCAACTCTCTACGACCATCTACTGGTCGTAAGACCATCTACTGCTCCTTTCTCAAGTAAGTTATTTTCACTTGAAGCTGGGGGGCTAGATGACATGGATATAATAATCCTCATTTAATCATTTATCTATAATTCATATTATGGATAAACATGATGTCATATAACTCTTGAGTATACCCCATAATAGTCATAAGGGAGAAGCTGGAGGTCGTAAGTTCTTCTACGACCACCCCGTAGTCGTAGGTCCTCCTACGACTACCCCATAGTCGTAAGTTGTAACATCCCAAAGTGCTGTTACTAAAATAAAATAAATATTTATTTATTGGTTTTTCTGAAATTTGAAAGAGTTTGTTTGCTTTATTTGAATTTCTGAAGTTTTACAAGTCAAAAATAAAAATTAATTATTTTCTGGATTTTAAAAGCTTTTTCCTAAATATTTTAAAGCCAAAATAATTTATTTACAAAATTAAAAGCCAACTTTAAGTTGAAAGTATTTTATTAAGTCCAAAATAACTCTAGGAATTTTTGAGAATTTTTCTAGAATTTTTGGAATCTATTTGCTATTCTCTAAAATTGTATCTATTTATTACTTAAATCGGAATTTCGAATAAAAAAATAAAAATAAAAATATTTTCTACCGCGCAGGGCGCCACTTCCCGCACGGTCACCCATCCTCTGATTTCTCCAACCAGCGCACGCTTAATGTGCAGGTTCCAATGCATGTGTGCTGCCACTTCTTTCTTTTACTTTCAATTGTTTATATTCTTTCCTTTATTATTTTATCCCTTTCTTCCTTCTTTCTTCCCCAACGAAGCGTTTTTCCTTTCCTGGTCCAGAGGACAACCGAATAAGCAGGCCACCATTAGAGGCTTTCGAAGCTCTTTCAATCCCGCATTTTCCTCCCCATCTCTCCCCCGAATCACACGCATTCAAACCGCCACTCCCCACCTCCCCCATTCCCGGCCGTTTCCCCCTCCATCACGCCCACGTTCGCTGGATTTTCGCCATGACCGACGTAATGGCCGTGCGACTCAATCTCCTAGCCCCAGCCCCCTCCGCCCCTATAAAAGGGAGCACCGGGTGCGCGTTCTCATCACCATTTCATTCCCATCACCCACTTCTCTCATCCCTCCAATCGCCGGAATTTGGAGCTTCTCCGTTGGCAACCGAAGCTTCTTCGTTCTTCGTCTCGGTCTTGTCCAGCCACTTCGCCACTCGCCGACCGGGTTAAACCGCCACATCGTCGCCGACACGGTGCTCCCCTCGCCTTCCCCGGAGCATCACCGGAGCACTGTCGCCATCGTGAGTCCACGACGCGCCGTCGGTTCTCTCCTCGCCACCGACCGACCTTGCGCATTCCACTACAACCGAGGTGAGCATTGTGTTCCCTGCATTCTCCTCTTCGTTTCGCCTCCAACCCCACCTGTTATCTCCTTTCCATTTGTCCGGAGCGCCAATGCCAACCTGTCGGCCACCGGTCGCCATGGAGACATCGCTTCGAACCGTATCCGGCAAAACCGACTGCACCTATGCGCTCCTTGGGCCGAGGCCATGCCCGTGCTCACCTCCGTTCATTCCCCATGCCTCTGGAACGTCGGCGCCGCCATTTCTTTATTTTCCTCCATGGTCGTGCTGCGCATATGAAGCCGCCGCCGCCACCACCGGCCGACCCTCGCCGCGCCACCACCTCCTACGACCTCGTCGCGGGGTAAGCGAATCATTTCTCCTATCACCGGCCACCCCTTCCATTCCCTCCCACCATGGCTGATGCACCATGCTGCTGTCTGTTCGGCTAACAAAGAAGATGAACAGTAGTTGATTATCAAGTCAAGCATGTGGTTTGTACATAGACTTTTTAATCACTCCAAAAATTCATTCTCTCACATGCAATCTCCAAACCCGTTGATTCTTCCTCCTAAAATCATCCAAATTCATCTACTATTTTTAGTATTTATTTCATAATTTTTAGATTTTATTTAATTTCTGTTAATTAATTGGTCCATTTTGCACGTCATCGCCGTCACCGGCCGATCGTGCGCATTCCACCACAACCATGGAGAGCATTATGTTCCCCGCGGTTCCCTCTTCAAATCGCCGCCATCCTCACTCGCTAAATCCTCTCCGTTTGCCCGGAACACCGATGTTCGCCCGCCGAAGGTCTTCTCCGTCGGACTGCGTCGCCATCGAAGATCCTCTGGCCGAGTCGTCTACACCATTGAGTTTGCCTCGTCACGTTGTGCTCTCGTTGCCATCGCCATGGCCATAAAGCTCTCCCTTGTTCCCAAATAATCCGAAACCACAATTTCCAACGAATAGTTCAAATTCGAAATTCTATCATTTCATGTGATTTTCATCCTTCCGGGGATTCGTTCTCCCTCATACGAACTCTGATTCCGTCGTTTCAACTTCCTAGATTCATATAAAGTCGATATCTTCTGTCTAGTATTTATTTTATAATTTTTGGATTTTATTTAGATTTTATTTGATTGTTATTTGAATTTGGATCGTTTACACGTATAGATTTCGACGACTTCGGAGAGTCAAATATCGACGCTGTTTGAGAGCAACTAATCAAGCAAGCCAAGTTACACTCTTGATCATATTGATCCCATTAATTCAAATTATTTATTCTGTTTTAAACTATTATTGCATGCTTATTTCTATACAGTAATTTAAATTCCCGTTTTAAATTTGTAGTTATGCCTAAATCCTTTGTACTGCCAGTCTTGATTTTGAAATATTCATACCTTGTCACCTTAGATGAAAATCTAGTTCATGCAATAGTATGAACTAGAACACTTCGTAAAAATTGATGCTTAGTCATGCCTACACCCAAAAATGTTTGATTTGGGGAATTTTCAGCCAAAAATCAAATGTTGTTTAAAAGTCTATGGCATTGGGTTGTCATGGAAGTTTGCAAATGATTTTGGAAAATAAAATCAAATTGAAAGTTGGTTTGTACTTGGGCGAAATGGTTGTCTGGATGGTGCATGTCAACGCACGGGCTCAATCTCGGTTAGGGTTGAGGCCCATGGGTTTTAGTGGAAGTCGCCCAAGTGAGTTAAGGACCGGCCTCTGAGCGATCTTTTGCTATGCCTATAATGGGCTATGCCTCACCGTACAACCACATGTCTCCAGAATGGGCCGTGGGATCTGGCTGATTAATTTGTGGTGTTCCATCGCGGTTTATCCTGTCTGTACGTGGGTGGTCTTTCATGGCCTGTCTTTCATGACTATTTTATTCCCACCTAGCATAAGAGGGGGCACCCATAAACCCAGCGAACGATCAGTCCAAAGGGGGGATTTGCGAAACCTTAATGAGGGTGGACTGCGGTGGAATGATGCATTGTAAAGGCCTTGTCATGAACTCTAGACTTCTTACCTTCGGCAGTGAGAGGTGGCATTGACGGATGCCGAACAAACTAGAGGAATCATGTCATGTGGGTAAAGTGTACAACCTCTGCAGAGTGTAAAACTATTCGAATAGCCGTGCCCACGGTCATGGACATGCTAGCAAAGCCTCTCAAAGTTAGACTTTGGTTTTTGATTTCAAAAGACTTCATCAAATGGATTATGCAAATGGGAATTGGGCGGGAAGCCATGTGATAGGAGGGTATCCTTCACCATTCATGTGTGAATGTTATCTGACTATAAAATTGATTTAGAAAATGAATTTTAGTTATGGAATAACTGCTTTGGAACTTAGTACAAGTATTTAAAGAAAATGTTGTTTTATGCAAATTCAACCATATTAAGCCTTCCTTTGAGATATCCATGTATGCATGTCATTTTGTTATTTGACGGGTGTAACTTGCGAGCACGGCAGTTGTGCTCATACTTGCTTTATGCAAACAAATTTCAGAGGAGAAGGACTTCACCATCGGTGTGGATCTCGACGACTAGGCCGCTACGCCAGTCGATTGCCTGTGGCAGATTAACTGGACTCTACTACACCTTCTTCGTCTTCCGCTGTGTTCTTTATTGTTGGCTTGTAAGCCTCTTTTGTAATAAACTCTGTTGATTATTAATAAAGTTATACGATTTATGGATGTTACCATATCTGTTTAAATGTGTGAACTAGCTACTGATCATGGGACTAGTTCAGAAATGCACAGAGGATTTGGGGTGTTACTCCCGGGTCCGACAGAAGTGGTATCAGAGCCATGTCGACTGTAGGTCGTGACCTAGTTAGTATGGCTGTTAGTTGAAAACTTCAAAATTTATTTTATAATAAGAAAAAGAATAATTTGTTCTCTCCTCATCCGGGTCATCTATCTATCCTTAAGCTTCTTCATAGCAATTCTCTCTTACCTAATTCTTTCTTCACCATTTTATAATGTTAAATGGATCCTCTTTCCGTTATAAACTTCTATAGATGGTCAACACGTTTCCTACCAATACGTTCAAGACCACAAGACATGAAGCTGTCAAGAGGACATCGTCATGCAAGAATCATCGAAGACCACGAGCAAAAGATACGATGATAGCCAAGCCATATAGTCTAAGTTTGCCAAGACTCATTCTGTGTATTGAGTCGTTTCACCAGATTAAGGGTTTCAATCGATAGAACGTTGTATGAAGCTTTTGAGTTGGTTCTTTCGTTTGGGAGTGTTGTTTCGCTCTATCCCCTTAGTTCTTCTTATTTGTCTCTTCCCTATCCTTTGTCTCTTTCCCTAAAACCTCCGGAATAACCAGCAGATGGTGAACACCAGTCGTTCTGAAGATGATACCAACACCAACAATGATGTCCCTGCTGAAGGCAACCAACAACTGATAGCAGTAATGCTTCGGAATTTGAATCAATTTTTCGTCACCCAGACTCAACTAATGCAGCAGATAATGCAACAGATGAACAACAACAACAATATTCCCACAGCCACTGCTCCTACAGCTCATGAACAGTGCTCCTACGATGAGTTACAAAGGATCAAGCCACCAGAAGTATCACATAATGACGACGTGAGCCACTTTCTTCCTGGAAGTCACCATCCATAGAAGTATGTTATTTGTTATAGATGTGGTACACCAAGACACTTCGCATATAGATGCCCTCAAAAGGGAAAGCCAAAACAGGATGTTCATTGTGATAACTGCAATAGAACTGAACACTACTTCACCAAGTGTTCCAGGAAGAAAGCCATACAGTACCAAGTCTGCAACTGTTGCGGCGAGAAAGGACACTTTGTCAAACAATGCCCCTTACAAGCACTTTTGGCACCTCAAGCAACCTTAGCACTGGAAGACAGATCAGAAGAATCCCGGACGACACATCAAGCAGCAAGGATATCTCAGCCCATCATAAGAAACCAAGTGAACCAAGTCAGTACAGAAGAGGTTCAAGAATCAGATAAACAGAATTCCGGCCAAATCAAACACAAGATGGACAAACTTCACAAAAGGAAGTTAGAAGATCAAGAGCAGGAGGTTGTAGGCATCACATGCTTCAACTGCCATGAGGTTGGGCATTTCGCTCGTAAATGTCCAAAGAAGCAGCGGGTAGCGAACCCAGCCAACTCTCAAGCCTCAAAAGTCAACATCATGCAAGCAAACAGGAAGCCACCGAATTCTGAAAATGGAAGTCTATACCACATCACAACTCAGGCCCCATTTAAGGAGGAGCAGAATGAAGACGACGACAACTCCAGCTGAAAACCTTGTATTCCCAGCTTTCTTTCTAGCCACTCCGAATCTCGGGGACGAGATTCCTTTTAAGGGGGGTAGTTTGTAACATCCCAAAGTGCTGTTACTAAAATAAAATAAATATTTATTTTTTGGTTTTTCTGAAATTTGAAAGAGTTTGTTTGCTTTATTTGAATTTTTGAAGTTTTACAAGTCAAAAATAAAAATTAATTATTTTCTCGGATTTTAAAAGCTTTTTCCTAAATATTTTAAAGCCAAAATAATTTATTTACAAAATTAAAAGCCAACTTTAAGTTGAAATTATTTTATTAAGTCCAAAATAACTCTAGGAATTTTTGAGAATTTTTCTAGAATTTTTGAATCTATTTGCTATTCTCTAAAATTGTATCTGTTTATTTCTTAAATCGGAATTTCGAATAAAAAAATTAAAAATAAAAATATTTTCTACCGCAGACGCACATCGTTGGACAGAGAAACGGCGAACCGCCCTGTGATGTGACTACTTGGTAGTACACACCTCCACCCAATCCGACACAGCTAACCTACAACCTGAGTAATCAATGTCAAGACTCCATAACTTACTAAGTTAGGCCCGTCCCATACCAGGCATGTGGTTGTACGAAAGACTCAGTTCAATGGCGCACAAAGTGAAGTCCAAATTCTAACCTATCATTTCCGCCAACATAGATCCACCATAAAGTATACCAGACCACTTGCCCCCGTCCAAAACATTTTCCCACCCTGTTGGTTAAGTGCAATATATGCCATCAACGAGTAATAGCACATAGTACACATAGTTTTTATCACATAGTTCTATAGTCACTTAGTCAAGTTTATATTTGCAACTTACATGAGATGATGACTCATAGCATGGCTAAGCAATCTAATCGCATCTAACCATCCCACGTTGGTAATACAATAGCACCAACTAAATAAACCAATCTAGAGTGACAAAAGATTATGGCATACAATTAGACAAGGAGGTCATAACAATCTGGATATTAACTAATCCCAAAAACATTAGAATAAATAATTAAAGTAAATGCAATAATTTAAATCAATTTAACTTTTGAAAACTGGGTTCAATATGATCAAAGGTATGACTTGCCTTGAAATAGGTCTAAGCACTGATCTTGCTCTTGAGGTGCTCCTTCTTGAAATCTTCTCGAAATATCGACGTCTACTCGCAAACGAAAGCAAATAAACAAAACAAATACATAACAGAGGCAAAACAAACTCCAAAAATTAAATAAAAATCTCAGATAGATAGATCTCGAATTTAGATGAATTCAGAAATTTGAATGGACTCAATCGAAGTTTGGATGCAAAAGATATGAGCTTTGGAAGATTGAATCTAAAAGAAACCCTAATTCTGGAATTACCCGAATTATTTTCCAATTGAAAATTACAGATTTATGACATCATCAAAGGATTTCGGCTAAAAAGAATAACAAGGAAATTGATTTTGCTTGTGGGGCCCACTATCATAGAAAGGTGCACCGTGGACCGGGTTCAAGGAGGTTGGCTCAGGTTGGCTCTGTTGGTGGCGCCACATGGCCGATGACAAGGCGGTGACGAGGCTGCCACTTAGATGCCACATAGGGGGAAAAGCCGACGTGGCTGTCGATTTGGCGAGGTGGGAGCAAGGCAGCTGGGCGGCCATGGCCGGCGGTAAGGGAGCTCGATGGCGAGAGCGATCGGAGGCGAGAGGGGTCGGGAAGATACCAAAACGGAAACCTGGAAGCACGGCGAAGCTCCAGGCGGCGGTGGCTCGGCTCCAGCGGTGATGTGGTGGTGGCGGCGAGGACCTTGGCGGCGGCGAGGCGCATGGGCACGGTGGTGAAGGCGAACCAAAGCTGTCCGAGGCACACGAAGGTGAGCACCAGGTCGTCGAAGGCACCAGGATCCCCGAGGGCTGCTCGGGATGGCCGGAGGTTGACGGATGACGATGAAACCCGGCGAAGAAGCTTGCGGCGGCGGCGAACTTCCTCGGCTTAATTCGGCGCAATGGAGAAGAGATCCAAGGCGACGCCTTAGGGTTTTGAGGGAGGAGCACGAGGCGAAGAAAACGACGCGATCGATTTCTTAAATAGGCGTGGAGGTGCGGAATCCACACGGACATGGCGGCGCCGCACGCGTGTTGTCTTCGGACTCCAGAGCTCGTGTAGAAGACGACGAGGACGTGGCCAAGGCGGGCCCACGCGTAGAGACACAAAGAAGAAAGGGGCGCACGGTTGGCTTAGGCTGACCTAGTCGCACGCGCAAAGGAAAGGGAGAAGGCCAACTCGAGCTGGGCCGAGACCAAGAGAGGAAGGGCCGGGCAAAGGCGGCCAGAAAGAAAAGGAATTGGGCCGGGAGATGGACCTCGCGTGGAGAGATGGTTGGGTCGGAATGGATAGGAACGGGCCGGATCGAAGGAAGATTCGGCCCAGAAGATTATCTAAGATTTTAAATACATTTTCCTTTTTAGAAAATACCAGAAATCTAAATAAGCAATAGAAAATAGCAAATGAACTTGGAAAAATTCTAGAAAATATATCCAAGCACAATAAATTAGTTTTGACCATTGTTCATGTTGATTTTAGTCATATTAAATTGTTTTGATGTACAAAGTCCAATATTAAGCTTTTGAATTAAATTCAAATAAAATCCAAATGGTGAATTTTCTCCTACTAACTATTCAAAAGATCATTTTTAAAACTCAGAAAATTGGGATGTTACAAAACTCGATCCCGTGTAGCTTCTTTTTATGAACATTTCTCTTTTGTCTCTTCTCTTGAGCCAAAACATGTGGATGAAGCACTTGATGATCTGGATTAAGTGAATACTATGCATGAAGAACTCAACAACTTCACCCAAAAAGATGTTTGGACATTGGTGGATAGACCCAAAGAACATAATTAGTACAAAATGGGTCTTTAGGAACAAGCAAGATGAAAGTGGAATGGTTGTGAGAAACAAAGCAAGATTGGTAGCTCAAGGTTTTTCACAAGTCGAAGGTTTGGACTTCGGTGAAACTTTCACTCCCGTAGCTAGACTTGAGTCAATTCGGATATTACTTGTTTTTGCATAATGCTTTGATATTAAACTATTTCAAATGGATGTTAAAAGTGTTTTTCTAAATGGAAAAATATCCGAACTTGTATTTGTTGAACAATCACCCAAATTTGAAGATCCTAAGAATCCTAATCATATATATGAACTCTCCAAGGCACTCTATGGTCTTAAGCAAGCTCCTAGAGTATGGTACAAACATCTTAGAGATTTTCTAGTTTCAAAAGGTTTCAAAATTGAAAAAATCGATTCAACTTTATTTACAAAGTTTTAGATGATGATTTCTTTATATACCAAATATATGTTGATGATATTATCTTCGGGTCTACTAATCAAGATTTTTGCAAAGAGTTTGGTGATATGATGTCTAGGGAATTTGAAATGTCCATGATCAGAGAGCTTAGCTATTTCCTTGGACTTCAAATCAAGCAACTCAAATATGAGACTTTCGTAAGCCAAACAAAGTATGCGAAAGATTTGATCAAGAGGTTTGGCATGGAAGATGCAAAACCCATCAAGGCTCCTATGGCAACCAATGGTTATGTCGACCTTAATGAGGGAGGTAAACCGGTAGATTTAAAGCTTTATAGATCTATGATTGGTAGTTTGCTTTATCTTACCGCATCTAGGCCCGATATCATGTTTAGTGTTTGCATGTGTGCAAGATTTCAAGCATCACCAAAAGAGTGCCATTTGGTGGTTGTGAAAAGAATTCTTACATATTTAAAGTATTCCTCTAGCATTGGCTTATGGTATCGCAAAGGTGCAAATTTTGATTTAATTGGATATTCGGATTCCGATTATCCGGGTTACAAAGTGGATAGAAAAAGCACATTGGGTAGTTGTCAATTCTTAGGAAGATCTTTAGTTTCATGGTCATCCAAGAAACAAAATTCCGTAGCCCTATGCATCGCCAAAGCCGAATATGTTTCCGCGGGTAGTTGTTGTGCACAATTGCTATAGATGAGGCAAACTTGGATGGATTATGGAATAAAATTTGAAAATATGCCTCTTTTGTGTGATAATGATAGTGCCGTGAAGATTACAAATAACCCGGTTCAATACTCAAGAACCAAGCATATAGATATCCGTCACCATTTCTTGAGAGATCATGTGGGCAAAGGAGATATCAAAATTAGTCACATAAGGACCGATGACCAATTAGCCGATATCTTTACCAAACCATTAGATGATAACCGCTTTTGCAAGTTGAGGAATAAGTTAAATGTCATAGACCATTCAAACGTTGCTTAAAACTCATTCCTCATGTTATTTGCTCTCATTTGGTTTTCTTGAAGTATTTATAAAAATAATTTCAAAATCCTTCTAAAATTCGCTATTTTTATAAAAACTATATTCATTTGAGGTACAATTATCTATCTCATGCATAATGATCTTGAAAACATTTATTTGAGTGGTTACACAGCCCAGTAATACCACGCCTCAAGTGCGGTACTACCGCATATGGTTGGTGGTTCCAAAAATGGTTACAACCGAGGCCTTATCCTCTACCCCTTCACTCTTGCGGTGTAACTGCTTCTCATTTCTCTAAAAACCACTGAAACCCTTGTCTCTCTCCTCTCCTCTCTTCTCCACAAACTTCCTCTCAAAATCCTTCGAATTTGTGGATTCTTGTTGAATCTTTTGATTGGGATTAGTTCTCTTGGTCATACCTCATCCGTTCCCAGAGGTATTTGGCCTTGGATCACTCTCTTTCTCATCTCTTTGGCATTCATCTAATATCTAGGCTTTGAACAAAATGTGGATGATTTAGTCAATTACTTTTGGGCAAATTGCTTAGAACTAGTATCTGGTGACATTTGAAGTCTATTCCATAATTTAATTCATGCCAAATACATGTTGTATACAAAATCGAGCAAATACCCTAGACAGTTCTGTAACTGCGGTACTACCGCCCGACGGTAATACTGGTGTTCATTTGCGGTACTATCGCTCTTATAGAAATGGATTGATTATATCACACTATTTTGCATCAATCATATCCGATCTAGTTCTAATTGTTTTCTCTTATCTTAGCAATTATGTCTTTCAATTCTAGTCCCTCATCTTCAAGAGGAAAAGAGAAAATTGTGTTCAAATCTGATAATGACTTTGAAGAAGACTCAACTAACAGGGATACCAGTGATGAAGACTATGTGCCAAGAAATATCCCATTCTTTGTTGCTGATCTGTAACATCCCAATTTTCTGAGCATTAAAAATCTTTTAAATAGTTATTAGGAGAAAATTCACCATTTGGGTTTTATTTGAAGTTAATTCAAAAGCTTAAACCTGGACTTTGTACATCAAAACAAGTTAATATGACTAAAGTCAACATCAACAATGGTCAAAACTATTTTATTTGGATTCTATGTGCTTGGATATATTTTCTAGATTTTTCTAGAATTTTTCCAAGTTCATTTGCTATTTTCTATCGCTTATTTGAATTTTTGGTGTTTTCTGAAAAGAAAAAAAAACTATTTAAAATCTCAGATAATTTCTTCGGGCCGAATCTTCCTTCGATCCGACCCGCTTCCCTCGTTTTGGCCCAGTCTCGTGCCGGCCCGCTCCCGCGCACGCGCGCATCCGCGCCCCGTTCTTCCGCTATTAGGTGCGCTAGCTCCCCTTCACTTTCTGTCGGTGGGACCACCTCAGCGTCTTCGTCTCTGCGCGTCCTCCTTCTTCCTCGTGCGTGAGCCAGCGCCGAGTCCGCCATGGACGAGCTTCAAGCTCGTTTCGGCAACAGAGAATCTCAACTAAGATCTCCTTGATTCTGTTACCAAATCTTATCTCTAGCTAAACCGCGTTCATATCTTCAAACAATCGTCCTCGAAACGGACTCTATCCCCTTCTATTTTGGGATTTCCTCTCGTATTCATCTCGGACTCCTTTTCGTGCGTTTCCAGATCTGTGTCGCCCAAGCCCCTATAAATAGCTCCCGAGGATTGCCAGGACCTCCGCATCCCAAAACCCTAGCTCAATTCCACCCGAGAGCTTCAGCGCCGCCGCTAATCTGAGCTTTAGGGTTTTTCTTCAATTCCGCTGCCGCCAGTGACTCCCTGCCCTCGTGGTCTGTACCGCCAGGTTCCCCGTCACCAGATCTACCTCCAGAGAGCACCCACATCGCCAGAGTCGCGCCGGAGCTCTCGTCCGACAAAATCAGATCTGCTCCGCCGCTCAACGCTCGCCGCAGGCCAACTCCGACGCCCTCTTGTGCCCAAACCAGTACCAGAAGGTGCGCAATAGCGAGAGCTCTCCACTGGTACCACTCACCCTCGCCGCCGCGCCGCCGCTCGCCGTTGTCGGCCGGTCCAATAGCCTCACCGTCGGTTGCCTACGTGTACGCCCACGTCGACAGTCATCTCAGCAGCCCGTGCAAACGTGTCGCGTGCGTGGTGCCAGTTCAGCGGCCACGTGTGCGCGGTGTGCCACCGATGCCTGTTTCCAGATCCCGTGGCTCGGTAGACCTAGTCTACCGTGAGCCATGAGTCTGACGCGTGGGTCCCACGTGTCAGAAATCCTTTTTAATTCTTTTATTCCGAGCGCTGACGTCATCGTTGCGCATTAATCCGGATTTTGCTTTGAAGAATAATTCGAGCTAATTCCTATATTCCAAATTAGGGTTTTCTTTTTTATTCAAACTTCCCAAGCTCATATCTTTTGCATCCGAACTCCGATTGAGCCCATTCAAATTTCTAAATTAATCTAAATCCGAGATCAATTTATCTAAGATTTTTATTTAATTTTTGGAGTTGGTTTTTGCTCTGTTATTTATTTGCTTTTGTTTGCGAGCAGACGTCGATACTTCGGGAAGATTTGAAGAAGAAGGAGCACCTCAAGAGCAAGATCAGTACTCAGATCTATTTCAAGGAAAGTTATACCTTTGATCATATTGAACCCAGTTTTCAAAATATTTTGATTCAAATTATTGCATTTACTTTAATTATTTATTTCAACGTTTTTGGTATTAGTTAATATCCAATTTGTCATGACCTCCTTGTCTAATTGTATGCCATAATCTTTTGTCACCCTAGTTTAGTTTATTTAGTTGGTGCTATTGTATTACCAACGTGGGTTGGTTATATACGATTAGTTTGCTTAGGCATGCTACGAGTCATCATTTCATGTGTGTCTCCATAATAAACTTGACTAAGTGACTATGGAACCATTTGATAAAATTGTGTGTACTATGTGCTATTACTCGTTGATGGCATGTGTTGCACTTAACCAACAGGGTGGGCAAAGGTTTTAGACAGGGGCAAGTGGTCTGGTATACTTTATGGTGGATATATGTTGGCAGGAATGATAGGTTAGAATTTGGAAGTCTTGCCTTGGTCAATTATGGACTTAACCTTGTGCGCCATTGAACTGGGCCTTTCGTACAACCACATGCCTGGTATGGGACGGGCCTAACTTAGTAAGTTATGGAGTCTTGACATTGATTACTTAGGTTGTAGATTAGCTGTGTCGGATTGGGTGGAGGTGTGTACTACCAAGTAGTCGCATCATGGCGGTTCGCCGTTTCCTATCCAACGGTGTGCGTCTGTATGCTAAGCATACCAGGAGTGTCAATGTCGAGATGAAGTTTCTGAACTGTTTTGTTACGGCTAGTGCTAGCTACACTAGTTGTATCTTGTGGGTAAAGTGTACAACCTCTGCAGAGTGTTAACCAATCTATTGAATAGCGCGTCATGATCATGGACATGCTCGGGGATTTCACACGAGGGGTAGATTTTCATGAAAACCTTGGGAAGGGAGCTGTGTGACTTAAGTCATATGGCTATGTGAATAACTTGTTTAGGCTATGTGTCTTTGTGAAATAAAACTGTCAAATTATTATTGTCTATTTGTTTTGAATTATGCTTTCAATCTATTACTTGTATTCAAACTGCAAAAGCTGTATTTTTGCAAAAGAGCCACAGAAGCCATCCCTTTGGAATAAGCCATCATGTATAATTGCATTTCTGTGGTATGACTTGCGAGTACGGTTGTGTACTCATGCTTATTGTAAAACATGCAACAGAAGAGGAGGAGTCATCGCCTACTTTCGAGGAGGAGTTCATCGAAGGTGCTTGATCGTAGGGTCTTGATCCCAGTCGGTTGCTTGTTGTGAATTGATGGGATGCCGCTACCTTTTCTGTTTCTGCTGCTATTTATTTTCTTTGTCAGCCCTGCGTGGCTTAATAATTGTAAACTCGACCATAAGGTCAAAACCCTTATTTGTTAATCAAATTACTCGTTTATGTTATTAACCGTTTGTGTGGATCGATATTCACCTGTGTTGACACTGTGTGCACTAGCGTGATTCTGGACTTGTGTATTATACACAGAGGGTCCAGAATTATATTTTTGGGTCCCGACAAAGGTGGTATCAGAGCCATATTGAGTGTAGGTCTTGACCTTGGTTAGTTCGGCCGTCTTAGAGAGTCCAGATTATTTTCTAAAGAAAAATTTACTTGCAAGATTAAATGAACTGCTTAACTCCTCTCATGTCCCTCTCGACTCAACTATTGCTAGAATCTTTTCCTCTCCCCGCTGTTTTAACTTGGTTCCCATCCTCTTGTCTGTCTTGATAGATGCTTCATACCTACGGTGAGCGCAAAGGCGAACTTGCCGCAGAGCTATGTAAGCTGTTGCAGGTACTTGGAGGCTTTGATCGTCCCATGTATCGTGGCAACGAATGGATGGTAAACGGCCGAGATCGCGGAGTTATCTGCCGTCTGACAGTCTATGCCAGGAAGAACACTAAAGCTAGCCAGCCGTTGAACATCTCCGTCAGAAGGATCACCTTCGCGCAAGGAATTCAAGAGTCGTCACGCCTGGCCATCCTCAGAATTTGCCACATCTACGCGCGAGAGCTGCAAAATACCGTCTTTCGTTACCATCCCAGAGCTGCAGCCGTGGATCGACCAGCACGCTACCCGTCCACAAGTGGAGAAGGCAATGCCACAGTGCTGCACCTCACCCAGTTCGCAGCTGCTCAAGAGGAGTCGCCGGAGTTAGTCGGCACCGAGCTGGAGTGCGCCTATGAGACCCTGCAAAGAGCTGAAGAAAGGATCGCCATGCTGGAAGGAGCCCTCTACGGTCAGCACGACCATGAGGAGGAACAAGAAGAAGAAGATCCTAATCCTGAAGAGCCAGAAGAACCAGAGGAGGAACTTAGAGAAGATCCTGAGGAGGTCCCAGAGGAGCCAGCAGAGGCCGTAGAGCCAGAAGAACCAGCTGTACCTACGTCAGTCCCAAGGCATCAGGATTAGTTTGCGAGGATGCCAGCTCACTTCCAGGTTTACAGCAGGCAGGAGCGCCGCCGTGGTCGTGGAGGCTACCTTGGTGACTGAGTTCGCTAGGGTTTTAGTTTTATCAGGCTTAGATAGTTCTAGTTAGCGGAGCCACCCTTTAGGCAGTAGTTGTGTGCTTAGGTTCGATTTTATTTTCTTTTGTGTAGGTATGAGCTGCAAAAGCCCTTAGGCATTGTTGCAAGCCATACTAAGACCCTTAATAAATAAAGGTGTTTCATTTGGTTTTTATTGAGCTGTGTTTGTTGGGTTTAACCTACCCCCTAGATTAGTTCTTAACTCATCTTGTGCTTGCTATCTTATCTAATCAATGGAGCTTCACCAGATGGTTCAGACTCGCCATGCCGCCGCAAATGGATCCAGAACAAATGGATCAGAAGACAATGAGCAGACCCCTGCAGGAGCAATACCGCGACAAGCACCCCCTCTTGACTTGCAGAACTTTGGAGCCTTCATGGCAGCACAGACACAAATGATGTATACTATGATGAATCAACTTCAGAATATGAGCAATCAGAATAACAACAACAATCACCATAATGGGGCACCAGCCGCTCATGGTCCTAACGGGCCATCCAAGCTTGCTGAATTTATGAGGTCACGCCCTCCAACCTTTTCTGGTAATGTTTCACTAATTGAAGCTGATGATTGGCTTCAGGTTATTGAGAGGAAGTTGCTGATCACTCAATGCAGCGACCATGAGAAAGTTTTGTATGCTACTCACCAGATGGAAGGCATAGCTGCCGAATGGTGGGAGAATTTCTGCACAGTGCGTGAGACGCCGCAAAATATCACTTGGGAAGAATTTTCTGTAGCATTCCGTCAGTATCATGTACCAGAGGGAATCATGGATCTAAAGAAGGATGAATTCCGTGCCCTGAAGCAAGGAGCTATGTCAGTGACTGACTATCTGAATAAGTTTTCTCAGCTAGCTCGCTATGCCCCAGAGGATGTCGCCACTGACAAGTCTCGCCAGAGTCGCTTCTTGAAGGGTTTGAATACTGGACTGCAAATCAATCTACTTGCCCATACTTATCTAGATTTCCCAGAGCTGGTGAACAAGACGTTGGTTATGGAAGATAAACGCAAGGACAGGAAGATAACCGCAAACGCAGGATGGCTCAGCAAGTAAGTCACCAGTCATAGTAAAAGGCAAGAACAGTTCCGCAACAACATAATCATGTCCCGCCGCAGAGTTCATTCAGGACGCTTGCACCAAATTCAGCACCTCGTCCAATTGTTCAGAACTCTCACAGCCCAGCACCAACCAATCCCAACCCAGGGAACAACAGGCAGCATGATCAGAGAGTGTGTTACTCTTCCCGTTAGCCAGGTCACCTCGCCAACCAGTGTCCGCAGAAGGGAGCAATCACTCCAGTCCGTTTTAATCTTGGAGCTACGCCTGCCAAGGCACCAGCACAGAGCAGTCAAGGAGCTTCTCAAGGTACTAGTCAACCAGGAGGAGCGCCTCAGTCTATGGTCAGAGGTCGTGTCAACCACGTCACTCTGGAAGGAGCTCAAGAAGCACCGGACATCGTACTGGGTAAGTTTCTAGTAAACTCAGTACCTGCATCAGTTTTGTTTGATTCTGGAGATTCGCATTCCTTTGTTTCTGGAGTTTTTGCAACTAAGAATAACTTGGAAGTTATGCGCATTAAGCATACTCTGTTAGTCCAGTCGCTTGGAGCAGAGCTAAGTTCTAAAGTGGGATGTTTAGGAGCTAAGTTACTCATAGCTGGAGTTGAGTTTCTAGCCAACCTAATTGTTCTAGACACCCAAACCTTAGATGTCATTCTTGGCATGGATTGGTTAATCAAGCACAAAGCTGTGTTAGATTGTGGCCGAAGAGCCGTGACAATTGAGGATGCTAAGGGAAACAAGGTAGAGTTTCTAGCCACACCGGTTCGTGATGGACATATGCTAGTCAATAGCCTGAATACAGTTGCTTTGGAAGATGTGCCTATTGTCAGAGAGTATCCAGATGTTTTTCCAGAGGAACTACCCGGAATGCCACCAGACCTTGACATCGAGTTTGTCATCGATCTAGTGCCTGGAACAGCACCTATTTCTAAGAGACCCTATTAGATGCCAGCCGATGAGTTAGTGGAAATGAAGAAGAAAATAGAAGAACTTCTGGAGAAAGGTTTTATGAGACCTAGTTCGTCGCCATGGGGAGCACCAGTTTTGTTCATCAGGATGAAAGATGGAAGCATGAGGATGTGCATCGATTATCGATCTCTCAATGAAGTCTCACCATCAAGAACAAGTACCAATTACCTCGGATTGATGATCTGTTGGATCAGATGAAGGAAGCCGGAGTGTTCTCAAAGATCGATCTGCGATCTGGTTACCATCAGTTGAAGATTTGTCCTAAGGATATACCGAAGACCGCTTTCTTAACGCGGTACGGACATTATGAGTTCTTAGTCATGTCCTTTGGTCTGACTAATGCCCCCGCCTATTTCATGAACATGATGAATAAAGTATTCATGGAATATTTGGATAAGTTTGTATGTGGTGTTCATCGATGATATTTTGGTCTACTCCAAGTCAAAAGAGGAACATATTGAACACTTAAGATTAATCCTAGAGAAACTCAGGGAGCATCAGTTGTATGCTAAGTTCAGTAAGTGTGAGTTCTGAAAAAAGGAAGTTGATTTTCTTGGTCATGTGATGACAGCCGAGGGAGTAGCCGTTGACCCCGGTAAAGTTAAGGCAGTGCTACATTGGGAACAACCCAAGACTATCACTCAGATTCGCAGTTTCTTAGGAATGGCAGGATATTATCGCCGTTTTATTGAGGGATTCTCAACGATTGATAAGCCGCTTACACAGTTGTTGAAGAAGGAGAAAAAGTTCACTTGGACCCCAGCCTGTGAAGAAAGTTTTCAAGAGTTGAAGAAACGTTTAACTTCAGCCCTAGTGCTAATTTTGCCAGATATTTGCAAGGATTTTGATATCTATTGTGATGCTTCGCGTCAAGGATTAGGATGTGTCTTGATGCAAGAAGGAAGAGCTGTCGCTTATGCGTATAGGCAATTAAGGCCTCATGAGGAGAATTATCCTACCCATGATTTGGAATTAACTGCCGTAGTACATGCTTTAAAGATTTGGCGTCATTACTTCATCGGTAATCGCTGTGAAGTTTACACAGACCATAAGAGCCTGAAGTATATTTTCACTCAGTCTGATCTGAACATGAGATAGAGAAGATGGCTAGAGTTAATAAAGGATTATAATCTCGGAATTCATTACCATCCCGGTAAAGCAAATGTCGTTGCAGATGCTTTAAGCCGTAAGAGCTATTGCAATGCTTTGGAAGTAAAGGAGATTTGTTCAGAACTTCAAGAGGAATTTCATAAGCTGAAGCTAGAAGTTGTAACTGAAGGATTTGTAGCCAGCCTAGAAGTGCAGTCAACCTTGGAGAAGCAAATTCGTGAAGCTCAACCAAAGGATTCAGAGTTTTCTGATATCAAAAAGAAGATGGTGGAAGGAAAGTTCAAAGACTTCACCTTAGATGATCAAGGTATACTGTGGATCAACGGACGTATCTGTGTACTAGATGTTGATGGTTTGAGGCAACTGATTTTAAAAGAAGCCCATGACTCAAAGTATTCGATTCACCCTGGAAGTACAAAAATGTACCAGGATGTTAAGGATAAGTTTTGGTGGCCAAATTTGAAGCGAGACGCCGCTGAGTTCGTTGCCTTGTGCGACGTATGCCAGAGAGTAAAAGCAGAACATCAAAAACCAGCATGTCTGTTACAACCGTAGAAAATTCCAGAGTGGAAGTGGGAAGAAATCGGAATGGATTTTATTACTGGTCTACCTAGGACTCGATCAGGTTATGATTCGATTTGGGTAATAGTTGATCGTTTGACTAAAGTTGCCCACTTCTTACCAATCAAAACCACTTACTTGGGAGACCACCTTGCAGAGTTATATATGTCAAGGATTGTCAGTTTGTACGGTGTGCCTAAGAAGATAGTGTCAGATCGAGGATCTCAGTTTACCTCTCGTTTCTGGTAGAGTCTGCATGAAGCCTTAGGGACTCATCTGAATTTCAGTACTGCATACCATCCCCAGACAGATGGTCAGACTGAAAGAGTTAATCAAATATTTGAGGATATGCTGAGAGCTTGTGCATTAGCTAATGCCACCAGTTGGGATAAGAGTTTGCGGTATGCAGAATTTTCGTACAACAACAGTTATCAGGCCAGTCTGCAAATGTCACCATTTGAAGCTTTGTATGGTCGTGCCTGCAGAACCCCTTTGAATTGGTCAGAAATAGCTGAACGTTTAGTTTTTGGGCCAGACATTATTCAAGAAGTAGAAGAACTAGTATCTATGATCCGAGAGAGATTAAAGATAGCTCAGTCGAGGCAGAAAAGCTATGCTGATAATCGTCGTCGCGATCTCAGCTCGAAACCAGAAGATTTTGTTTATCTTCGAGTTACTCCCCTCAGAGGTGTAAAAAGATTTCATGCAAAAGGGAAGCTTGCCCCTAGGTATGTTGGTCTGTTCAAGATTTTGGCTCGTCATGGAGAAGTAGCTTATCAATTGGAGCTACCGTAGTCGTTAGCAGGAGTACATGATGTCTTTCATGTCTCTCAGTTGAAGAAGTGTCTCCGCGTGCTAGAAGAACAAGCCCCGTTGGAATCAATCAAGCTGAAAGAATATCTCAATTATAAAGAGCAACCAATCAAGATTTTGGATGTCGCAGAGCGCCATACCAGAAGCAAGACCGTTCGTTCTTGCAAGGTTCAGTGGAGCAATCACTCAGAAGGAGAAGCAACGTGGGAGCGTGAAGATGAGCTGAAAGCCGAGTCCACTAGCCCTTTCCCTAGCTAGCCTAAATCTTGGGGGCGAGATTCCTTTAGGGGGGGAGGTTTGTAACATCCCAATTTTCTGAGCTTTAAAAATCTTTTGAATAGTTAGTAGGAGAAAATTCACCATTTGGGTTTTATTTGAAGTTAATTCAAAAGCTTAAACATAGACTTTGTACATCAAAACAATTTAATATGACTAAAGTCAACATCAACAACGGTCAAAACTATTTTATTTGGATTCTATGTGCTTGGATATATTTTCTAGATTTTTCTAGAATTTTTCCAAGTTCATTTGCTATTTTCTATCGCTTATTTGAATTTCTGGTATTTTCTAAAAAGAAAAAAAACTATTTAAAATCTCAGATAATTTCTTCGGGCCGAATCTTCCTTCGATCCGACCCGCTTCCCTCGTTTCGGCCTAGTCTCACGCCAGCCCGCTCCCGCGCGCACGCGCGCATCTGCGCCTCGTCCTTCCGCTGTCAGGTGGACCAGCTCCACTTCTGTCTCTGTCGTTGGGACCGCCTCAGCGTCTTCGTCTCCACGCGTCCTCCTTCCTCGCGCGTGAGCCAGCACCGAGTCCGCCATGGACGAGCTTCAAGCTCGTTTCGGCAACGGAGAATCTCAACTAAGATCTCCTTGATTCTATTACCAAATCTTATCTCTAGCTAAACCGCATTCGTATCTTCAAACAATTGTCCTCGAAACGAACTCTATCCCCTTCTATTTTGGGATTTCCTCTCATATTCATCTTGGACACCTTTTCGGGCGTTTCCAGATCTGTGCCGCCCAAGCCCCTATAAATAGCTCCCGAGGATTGCCAGGACCTCCGCATCCCAAAACCCTAGCTCAATTCCACCCGAGAGCTTCAGCGCCACCGCTAATCCGAGGTTTAGGGTTTTTCACCGCCGTCGGTTTTTCTTCAATTCCGCTGCCGCCGGTGACTCCTTGCCCTCGTGGTCTGCACCACCAGGTTCCCCGTCACCAGATCTACCTCCAGAGAGCACCCACATCGCCGGAGTCGCGCCGGAGCTCTCGTCCGACAAAATCAGATCTGCTCCGCCGCTCAACGCTCGCCGTCGGGCAACTTCGACGCCATCTTGTGCCCAAACCAGTACCAGACGGTGCGCAATAGCGAGAGCTCTCCGCTGGTACCACTCGCCCTCGCCAGCGCGCTGTCGCTCGCCGTTGTCGGCTGGTCCAGTAGCCTCACCGTCGGTTGCCTACGTGTACGCCCACGTCGGCAGTCATCTCTGCAGCCCGTGCACGCGTGTCGCCGATGTGTCGCGTGCGTGGTGCCAGTTCAGCGGCCACGTGTGCGCGGTGTGCCACCGATGCCTGTTTCCAGATCCCGTGGCTCGGTAGACCTAGTCTACCGTGAGCCATGAGTCTGACGCGTGGGTCCCACGTGTTGGAAATCCTTTTTAATTCTTTTATTCCGAGCGCTGACGTCATCGTTGCGCATTAATCCGGATTTTCCTTTGAAGAATAATTCGAGTTAATTCCTATATTCCAAATTAGGGTTTTCTTTTTGATTCAAACTTCCCAAGCTCATATCTTTTGCATCCGAACTCCGATTGAGCCCATTCAAATTTCTAAATTCATCTAAATCCGAGATCTATTTATCTAAGATTTTTATTTAATTTTTGGAGTTGGTTTTGGCTCTGTTATTTATTTGTTTTGTTTATTTACTTTCGTTTGCGAGTAGACGTCGATACTTCGGGAAGATTTGAAGAAGGAGCACCTCAAGAGCAAGATCAGTACTCAGATCTATTTCAAGGCAAGTTATACCTTTGATCATAGTGAACCCAGTTTTCAAAATATTTTGATTCAAATTATTGCATTTACTTTAATTATTTATTTCAATGTTTTTAGGATTAGTTAATATCCAATTTGTTATGACCTCCTTGTCTAATTGTATGCCATAATCTTTTGTCACCCTAGTTTGGTTTATTTAGTTGGTGCTATTGTATTACCAATGTGGGTTGGTTAGATACGATTAGTTTGCTTAGCCATGCTACGAGTCATCATTTCATGTGTGTCGCAATAGTAAACTTGACTAAGTGACTACGGAACCATTTGATAAAATTGTGTGTACTATGTGCTATTACTCGTTGATGGCATGTGTTGCACTTAACCAATAGGGTGGGCAAAGGTTTTAGACAGGGGCAAGTGTCTGGTATACTTTATGGTGGATATATGTTGGCGAGAATGATAGGTTAGAATTTGGAAGTCTTGCCTCGGTCAATTAAGGATTAACCTTGTGCGCCATTGAACTGGGCCTTTCGTACAACCACATGCCTGGTATGGGATGGGCCTAACTTAGTAAGTTATGGAGTCTTGACATTGATTACTCAGGTTGTAGGTTAGCTGTGTCGGATTGGGTGGAGATGTGTACTACCAAATAGTCGCATCGCGGGATGATTCGCCATTTCCCTGTCCAACGGTGTGCATCTGTGGTGGCTAAGCATACCGGGAGTGTCAATGTCGAGATGAAGTTTCTGAACTGTTTTGTTACGGCTAGTGCTAGCTACACTAGTTGTATCTTGTGGGTAAAGTGTACAACCTCTGCAGAGTGTTAACCAATCTATTCAAATAGCCGCGTCCGCGGTCATGGACATGCTCGGGGATTTCACACGAGGGGTAGATTTTCATGAAAACCTTGGGAAGGGAGCTGTGTGACTTAAGTCATATGGCTATGTGAATAACTTGTTTAGGCTATGTGTCTTTGTGAAATAAAACTGTCAAATTATTATTGTCTATTTGTTTTGAATTATGCTTTCAATCTATTACTTGTATTCAAACTGCAAAAGCTGCATTTCTCCAAAAGAGCCACAGAAGCCATCCCTTTAGAATAAGCCATCATGTATAATTGCATTTCTGTGGTATGACTTGCGAGTACGGTTGTGTACTCATGCTTGTTGTAAAACATGCAACAGAAGAGGAGGAGTCATCGCCTGCTTTCGAGGAGGAGTTCATCGAAGGTGCTTGATCGTAGGGTCTTGATCCCAGTCGATTGCCTGTGGTGAATTGATGGGATGCCGCTACCGTTTCTATTTCCGCTGCTATTTATTTTCTTTGTCAGCCCTGCGTGGCTTAATAATTGCAAACTCGACCACAAGGTCAAAACCCTTATTTATAATCAAATTACTCGTTTATGTTATTAACCAGTTGTGTGGATCGATATTCACCTATGTTGACACTGTGTGCACTAGCGTGATCATGGATTAGTGCATTATACACAGAGGGTCCAGAATTGTATTTTTGGGCCCCGACATGATCCCAAGAAGATCAAAGGTGAAACCTATACTTTTAACACCCCAGCCCAACTGGAGCCTGGAATGTTACTAAAACAACAAGGTAACAATTTAAATTCTAAGATAACAATTTAAAATCTAAGGTATTACACTAAATTTCGGCAGAACCTCCTTTGTATAGTTAACCATACAAGAGGTTCCAACAATTATCAATAACGTAATCAATTATTTCTAACATCCAACTTAAATCATAACCATAGAAACTTCCATGCAACGCTAGTCAATTCTATTACAAAGTAACGGGTGCATAAAAACATAACCAATAAGAATCATCTTAGCAGTTTGCACAATTATAAAATCATTATTCCAAAATTTATCATTCATGAGATTGCTCATGGTAGAGTGCATCAATTCTTATTACTAGACCTTCCCATGCATGATGTCTGTGTATTAGGTACCGAAAAGATAAACAAACAACAAGTGTGAGGCCATGACTCAGCAAAGTACAAATAAGCCAGTATTCCAACATTCATCTTTAACACAATCTCTCAATCACAATTCTTCATATCAAAACAACTCATATGCTTATGCAATGCAAATGCCACAAATGCACCTTTTCTTTTCTCTTTGCATTTACTGGTAATGCGGAGTATGCATCCGTCGATGCATACGCATGCATGTGCCTTCTAGCACAAGGACCATAAGCCCACACTCCACGAGTGTGGGGACCTCAAGCCCGTCTAAAACATGACGGGGACCTCAAAATCAATACTTGGCCACCACGTGGCCAAGTCTCAAGGATAATAACATGATGCATATGAATCTATTCAATTATCCAACATAAGAATGTAACGACCAGCAGTGACATTCATGAGTAAAGAACATAAGCATAATACAAGTATTCATGAGCATTGACTTCAATTTTTCTACCCACTAATTGCACTTTGCCTCAACCGTGTGAAGCTTGATGACGCAAAGAAGGCGCTGCCCTCGGAATCAAACCACCACCTGAACATTTTTAACAACCACACTAAGAGGACATTTCTAAACATGGCATTGCTTAAAAAAAAGAATACGATTAACTACACTCCCTAGCGCAACCCAAAACACCAACTCCCATGAACATCGATCTGTCCCAAAACAGAACATTCTTCTTCTAAAATTCATAACTTTTCGTCTATTTACCCAAAAATGGTGTTCTTTGATTCTATGGAAAGTTTACTAAATTACCCATATAAAACTAGTTGGTGAGATTCCCAGATTCTGTAATTCTCTCTCTCTATTAAACAGATTACTAAAACTGCTAAACCCTGGCAGAGGTTCTGGACAGTAGAACTAAAATTTACATAACTTTCAGTACAATCATCCAAAAATTGTGTTCTTTAGCTTCCTAGAAACCTTATTAAATAGCCTACAACTTTAATGTTAGTGAAATCCTCTAAATAATTCGTTAGCTAATTTTTAATATCCAATTAATACAGGTTGCCAGAATCCTGACAGAGCCTCTAGACAGCGACGTTACAAAATCCATAACTAATGATCCGTTCATCCAAATGACTTGATCCAAGATCCTACGGAAAGATAAAGATGCTACCCACAAATCTCTAGGAGATGGTCAGATCGAATTTCGCAGTTAACAACCCTAAAACTGCTAAGCCTTACAGACTGCCAAAACACAATGTAATACCTGATATCGCCAAATCACAAAACTACAAGACTAATCGAACGGAATAGAAAGTTACTCTTAGAGAATACGTAGAAGGCTTCACGATCAACCACGAGATCCCTCTCACTTATCTTATCCCTTCTCCCCCTTCCTTCTTCTTGGCCGGCCACCCCAATGGAGATCTTTCCCCCTTCCTCTATTTGGCCGGCAGCTGGGAAGGGAGGCTTGGCCGGCAGCAGGGAAGCTCACTAGGGGGTGGAGGCGCAGCCAAGGACCAGGACAAGGAGGGAGGAGGCACATGAAGGGGAGGGTGTAGCAGCCAAGGGGGGAGGAGGCACCCTAGGGTTTTTCCCCTTATAAGGGTCGGCTACCCCCTTCTCCCTTTGAGCCAAAATGTTGTGGGCCGAGAGCCAACAGCCCAGGTTGTTTGGAATACGCAACCCCCCCCCCTCCAATGAAACTTTTGTTAAAACCATTTTCTCAAATGGGTCCTCCTCTCTAAAGTCATTTTTCTCACTTAAATATATTTAGGGTATTACAATACTACAATGAGATATGCAAATCAATTTGTATTACCGAAGAATGCAGTTGATCTTCACTTCCACACAAAGTTTCAAAAAAATGTATTCTATTACATTTATGGAAGTAAAGGCTTTGCACAGCATCAGTTTGTGACATGGGATCATCTGAATCAGAATCCTCACTTCAATGGTCTTTACTACTTCTTCTATTGAGTAAAATTAGACAGTCTGGTGACCTTAAGATGTGATTATCATACCTTTACTATCAAGAAGTTTTATGCCATAGTCCATATCTCTCTGGAACATGACTCTCTCACCTGGATGACTAGATCTCTAAAACTTAGTGCCTCTAAAGAAGATTGTTGTGAATATTGGCATATTCATCCTCTTCGACAAGGTTCAATGGCCATGAAGGTACATGAAGAAGAACCTTGGGATTTGGATGATCTAAATAAACTTTATGATGAATCTCAACCCTTCGTACCTGGAAAAGCTATTGGCCTTCTACCATTGCCAAATATCATAAACAAGATTCTGAGAAAGACTATCTATCCAAGAGTAGGCAAAGATGATGATGTAAATAGAAGGACTTGGAACATTATCTGGCATATTCTAAAGGGAATGAAGTTTGAAATCGTTGATTTTATCTTAACAGAGATTGACTTCCAAAAGAGTGATAAAGAGGATAACATTTTCTATGCTCCCTACATCATGAAGTTGATTCGAGACAAGATGGGTTTTTTTTATCTTGAAAGCAACACAGCTCATACCGAGTTCAGACCAAGCATCCACCCTCCTTTTGAATGATTCGTTTTGGTCCTTGATGCAAAAGAGGGAGAAATTGGAGAGAAGAAGATTGAAAGATTAAGGGGGAGAAAGAAGATCTAGAAAGGGCTGCTATCCATCTAACTATATTATGATAATATTATGTTTGGAACTATGTGTTATGTAATATTTTTTATTATGGTTGAACTACTTGGAACAAGTGTGCTTGTCATAGCTTAGTTAAACTTCATAATACTTTGTGACTCTTATGCTATTGCTATCTTATTAAGTATTATCTTTGTCTATCAATGTTTATATGTTCAAGTATTCTCTTAAATGATCATTCTCTTTATGACTTGAATAATTCACATGTTCCTCTCTTTCAATAAATAAAGGAAACTCTGCTAAAAATTCTAAAAATCCCTAAATGTGCATGACAATCTTCTTGAATCTATATGCACATCTTTAGGGGGGAGTTTTATTTATTCTATTGATTGACTTTGAATGCAACTAATTCTTCTTCTCTTTGAACTCGTTTCAAGAATTAATTGTTTCTTTCAAAAGTCAAAAAAAGAATATACAACTTGGTGTATATTCAAAATCTTTCACATCATTCATATTGTTTGGGTTGTCATCAATTATCAAAAAGGGGGAGATTGAAAGCATCTAAGCCCCCAAAAAATGATTTTGGTAATTAATGTCAACAATGTGTTAAGGGACTAACATGTGTGTTAACATATTTAAAGGTTTAGTCCTAGAGCTTGAATGATGATATGGATATAAGCAATGCAAAGGTGATAAAGATCGACATGGCTTAAGGCAAAGGTATCATTTAGCCTAAGGACCTTTTATAGTATTTTACCAGTCTCGGTGTTTGGAGAAAAGATCGGATTTGTAGGCTAAATGCCATACTATAAAGAGAGATCATGGCTAGTAACTTGAGGATCTTTTTATGTGCCATCTTGATCAACTAGAAGTCATGCATTCCATTTGTTTTCCAGTGAACATGTTTTTAGGAGTTTTCTTGAAACCTAAAAACGGTATGACCGCAATTATTGAGCGGTACTACCAGAATGCGGTAGTACCGAGTTTTTACATGGCGGTACGTTATTTCTAGAGATGGTGTTTTCTTGAGTTTTTCAATCCTCTAGAAATCGTTAATACCGATCTAGCTGAGCGGTAGTACCGATTTATAGTTGGAGGTAGTACAGCACCTTTTTCTGTAACGGCTAGTTCAGAGCATTAAATGCAACCATTCTGACCGTTGATCATGGACATCGGTAATACTGAGTTTCTACAGTGGTATTACCGCAAATGCTAAAAAGTTCAAGAACTTTGTTCAAACGGCTAGTTTTGTGGTTTGGGGCTATAAATACACCCCCACCTACACCAAGCCCAGAACCTTTAGCCATATTGAATACACTTGAGGCTTTCTCTTCTACTCATTTGCATTCAATTCACATTTTGAGGTAATTGAGAGCTATTCAAGTGCATTGCATCATTAGTTGATCAACTTGGCACTTGATAGTCTTCAAGCGGGCACGACGATTTGTTACTCTTGGTGCTTGCCGGTACCTAGACGGCTTGGAGAAGAAGTTGCATGGTGATTACTTCAAAGAAGCTTGTGAAGTGACCCAACAAGGAATTGTGAAGTGGTTGCGTGCTCACCATCTCCGGAGAGAAGGAAGAGCAACGATAGTGATCGAGGGTTAAGGCTTAATTCGTGTAGCCGACTTGATTCGTTCAAGTTTCCTCAATGTGGATTAGTGAAGACCGGCAAGTCTTCGATACCACGGGAAAAACATCTAGTGTCTCCATTGTGGTTTATTTCTTGAATTTACTATTTCCGCATTTACTTTTCTAGCAATTATTTGAGTAGAATTGCTTAGCTAGAATTGTATTTAGTATTGGCATAATCTTGAGTTGTTTTAGCCTTGTTGATCATAGCTCTTAAACTTGTGCTAGTAATTGTTCTTAAATGTCATAATTGTTAAAATTGTTAATTAGAGCACAAGAATTTTTATAACCTCCTATTCGACCCCCTCTAATCAGTCATCCTTGATCCTACAGCGGCGCAATAACACTAATATCCCCCCTTCGGAGCGAAATAAAAAAATTGGGTTTAGTGTTGCCATGCGCGTTATTGTCCCAATTGTATTATTCGTGGAACCAATTCATTTGGGAAAAGATTACGTAATATTTAATAGTCAAAATATTTGGGACGAGGGATTTATGTTCGAAAGACTTCATATTTTAATTGTGAAATACATAGCGCGTTGGGTTTGATTACATACATTAGAAACGCAAATATGCACGAATCCACAAACTGAAACACACCTACGGTACATGTGCGCCTTTTGGAATCCGAAAAAAAGGTTGATTGGAACGAAATCGATCAGTTCTGGCGGCCCATCGGTCCCTTCCCCTTGTCTCTAGACTGCCCGCGGTGGTGGCCGATCTCGAAGTTTGCTCTACACACCCCATGTACCTACTCTGGATTTCTTAGAGAATTTTTAGATGTGTCTTGCTATTTTCTTATTTTAAAAAGTATTTTCGGCATTAACAAAATATTTAACGTTCACAGATGGAAACCAAAATTAAGTTCGGGTTATTTTGATTAAGCTCTACATACCCTATTTTGCTACTCTGCCATTTTTAGAGATTATTCATAGGTACCTTGCTACTTTCCTTGTTTGTAAAGTGTCTCCAGCACATATAAAATATTTACCGTGTACAGATGCAAACAAAAATTAAGTTCACAACATTTCAATTCAGTTCTACATGCCCTATGTATCTACTCTGGATTTCTTAGAGATTTTTTAGAAGTGTCTTGCTATTTTTCTAGTTTAAAAAGTATTTTTGGCATTAACATAATATTTACCGTGCACAAATAGAAACCAAAATTAAGTTAGAATTATTTTGATTAAGCTCTACATATCCTATTTAGCTACTCTGCAATTTTTACAGATTTTTAATAGGCATCTTGTTATTTTTAGATGTGACTTTCTATTTTTCCTGTTTTAAAAAGTATTTTCGGCACTAACAAAATATTTACCGTCTAAAAATGAAAACCTACACAGCTAAAATGATGTACTACATTAAACAGCAATACAACTAAAATTATCTAATCCTTTGAATTCTATGTCGTTATTTTTATTTGCTAACCTACAAGGTTTCGAATTTACGTACAAAGTTGTAAGAACATTTACCTACAGAATGGCCAACTAGATTGTAACATCCCAAACAATGGTGTGTATTTCAAATGTAATAAAAATGAGGAGAAATTAAAACTTTTGAACATGCATTGGTTTTATGGAGTTTTTGCATAATCTGTTGCATTAAAGTTGTTGAAAATAAAGAAAACATACAACACAAATGGAAGTTCCAAAAGAAAGTAAGAACAAAAACTTGTGATAATCCTCTGGAAATAATTTATTCAAATACTAGGATAATTATCACTAATTAATATAAATTTTTCCAAATTTTTGGAACCTAATTCAACCCCTAGGAAATTCAAACACAAGTCAAAGACCTATTCTAAGTTTGAATTTGAATTACACAAATTAAGTATTGAACACTAGGTTTCAAATTTTATTTGGGGACTAGGTTGTCCCAGGAAGCCCCCTGATTTATTTCAGAATTTTTAGAAATTTATTTCTAATTTTTAAGCCCTAGTCAAACCTATCATTTGTTGGTCAAATCAGATTTGAAAACTCGGGCTCAGTACTGTTCATCGGACCTGAGCTAGTCTACTGTTCAGACTCGAGCCCGACCCCGCTTCCCGTCTCGGTCTAGCCGCCTAGTTGCACCGCGCTAGACCTGTGCGCCATCAGCCGTCCGATCCTCATCGAACGATCCCACTGCCCGATCCATCGCCTCGAAGCCAACTTCGCACAAGGCCGCGTCATCTCACTGCTTGATTGGGCCGGCCGTCCTCCTTCGTCCACCTCCCGTCGTGTCGCGCAAAACGCAAGCGCCACGCGCCCGCGCTGCTCTGCCGCTGCCGTCTTCACGCCGTGTAGCCACCGCCCAAGCTGACCTATCCGGAGCGTCCTCTACTTGACGCCGCGTCCGTCTCCGTCCTCGCCCGAGGATAATACCTCCCCGAACCCTCCATTTTTGCTCATTCCTTCTCTCGGGGGTGAGAAGGGAGAAGCTCAATTGAGCACCACGCCGGGGTAAGCTTCGACCGCGTGGTCCTCCTCCCTTCTTCCTTGCTTACCCTCTCCATTTTGGCTAATCCGAGCTCGTACCTTGCCTTGTAGCTCCTGCTCCATCTTCGCGCTCTGGGAAGTGCTGGAGCGCGCTCCCGAGGTCAACACTCGTGTCAACCTCCATCTCGGTGAGTCTTAACCTAAATTTTGCGCGTCATCTCTAGCCTCGTTACACATCTAAGGAAACCCCTCTGTCAATTTCCTCTTTTCATCGCAGGGTCGCTCGAATTTGGAAAATCCCCCTTTATCGGCTACCGCGGCCATTATCGTCGCCGAGTCACCTCCGAGCTTCCCCGACCTCTCCAAACTCTCGGGTGAGCTTCCTAGGTCCCTCTTGTAGCTTAAGAAAGCTTGTCTTGTGCGATTTGTGCGTCGGGGCTTTGTTTCCCCTTTTGCCGTAGCTTGGTCTCACCGCCCCACTCCGGCTCGCCGGCGGTCTAGTGCTCCCCTGTCGCTGTGACACTTAGCATTAGCTGCGCTAGGCTATTAGGGTCCCATCCCGGGCCTTGGTCGGCGCCGCCGTGGCGCATGGCCGGGCCGCCGTAAGCGGCAGAGCGAGCATGGCGTTGTCGGATTTCCCCGGCAAATCACTGTGGCGATGATTAGTTAAGCGTTAATGACAATGATTAGTATTAATGGCACAATCTTTGTCGGAAAATCTCTGGGTTAGCCGTTCCTTGTGTCACTTACAGGTGGGCCCAAATCCTTAAATGCACAGTAAACCGCTAGGTGGTCCATGGACCGGTGCACTGTTTCATAGACCATTGGTCTACGCACTATTTCATGAGCCGTGTATATGACGGTTGGGTCCCACATGTCAGTAGCATTTTAAATCGGAAATAAAAATGGAAAACGGTACTGTTTAGTAGACCCCACACGTCATCCTATGTGGCTAGCTCTAGGCCGGTAAGAAAAGTATTGAATGCATGTTTAATTCCGGAAATGAATTATTTATGAACTAAAAATTGTTTAAACTTCAAAATAGCATAAGTAATTCATTTTAGCTCCAAAATTGATGATTCAAATTTTGTTAGTTTCATATTTAAATGTACTTTAATATAAAAATGGATTGAACCATGTTTCTATTGCAGAAAATACTTTTGGCAAAATTACTTTATGTTTAGTATTATTGTTGCACTAAAAATTGCTTTAACTTCAAAAATGCATAAGTATTTCTCTGTAACTCCAAAAAGAGTAAACTAAATTTTTTTAGAATCCTATGTTAGTGTAGTTTATTTTAAAATAGTTTATGAACATGATACTGTTACTGAAAATCTTATTTTGCATATAACTTGTGTACTACTTTCATAACTTTGAAAAATCATAGAAAATTCATCTTAGCTCCAAATGAGGTGAATCAAGTTCCATTGTTCATCTAATGTGGTGCTCTTCATACCATAAAAATTTCAAGTGCACCACTGTTCTGGAACTTTTCACCAAAACAATTAATTCGGATGAACAGTAACCGGTTGCAATTTAATTGGAATTTCCATAAAACTGATTTTTCAAACTGCCATAACTTCTGCATAGAACATCCAAATAAATTTATTCTTGTTGGTAAATTCTTATAAAATCATGCTCTACCTTCTGTGAATTTTTCATAATTTTTGGATGACTTTGAATTTCTGGGTCTTTTCGGTGTTATTCGTTCTTATTGTGCTTTCGACTTCTTGCGCTAGGTTCCAATGAAATTATCGATTGCGAGAGTGCTCCTCTACAGTAAGAGAGTAATCCACAGCAAGGCAAGCAGTTTGATCATAAATGTCCTATTACTTTCAAGTCTATTACTTTGTTTGCAAATTGTATGTATGCATGCTTTTGTGTCAAAGTAATTTTCCCGATTAGAGGTAGCTATCCCTATTACATGGTTGTCCTTAAATTGTTATCCCCTGCCACAAACATAAGTTATTAATATCGCTACTGAATTAGAGCCCGGTGATTTAATTATGCTCTTTTATTGTCTTTGCGGTGTCATGCTTAGAAATGCTTAGCTACCGGTAGAATTGGGCGGTTATCGACTTAGTCGATAACCTTGATCACACAAATCATTTTATTACTCTATGTTCAGCACCTTGTGCTATATTGCTTTGAAAACTAAAAGTGCAAATGAAATGATTCAAACTTGGGCAAGTGGTTGGATGGTGGGATATTGGGTGTGTGAATGTCTTGTCCAAGTTAACAAGGACCGAACATCTTGTTTCACCAAAACCAAGCATAATTGCGTGCTAACCACGCGAGAGGGATATGGGACCTCTCTTGACTAAGTACCTTGGGCGGTGTTAATTATGAGCTGGTTGGTGGTTGAAAAAGGAAATGTTGTGATATGAGGGGAACATTAGCAAATCGGCTTGAGCTGGCTAATGTGTCTTTCTCTTTGTTGGGTTGCGGCTCTTAATTAGCATCATCCATGGGAAATGTCTCGTAGGACTTAGCCGTGCCGGCATACCAAAGGAAGTGTGCTAATCTAGTGGCGAAAAGGCGGTCTAGCATGTGGGTACATTGGTACACCCCTGCAGGGTATAAACTTTTCGAATAGCCTCGTCCTAGGTTATGGACACGCTTAGGATTGGATTTGCAGGGGTTAGACTCAACATTTTGGAATTCTTAATTAAAACTTGATGTGGGTGGTATGAACGGGGAGTTCATGCTATTGTTGTGGTGGCTATTGGGTTAGCCACTTCCAGGATGTTTTGTTATTATTGTTACTCTTTTATCGCTGTTTTTATCAAATAAAATCAAATTGTAAAATTACTTTCAATCTATTACATTATTGCAAATGAAAACTTGCTTTATGCTGAAAATGAGTCTAGAGCCTACTCCACTTAAATAAGCTTGCATGTAGCTATTTATATAGGCATGTTACTCTACACGTAAGTCTTGCGAGTATAATTTTTGTACTCATTTGCTATGCTTTAATGTAATTGTTGCAGAGGAGGGAGTTGAACCCCAAGGGTTATACTTCTACGAGATGTGCGGCGGTTTCGAGGACTAGGTTGGTGGTCCGGTTGGTTGCCTTGTGGGTTAAGGCACACTACTTGGCTTTTGTTTATCGCCATCTTATGGCACCCTACTTCCGCTGTTATTTATGACTCTTTAGTTGTATTTGGCCGGTCGGCCCCTTTTGTAGTAACTCTACATTGTATGTCCCTTGATTTGCGTAGTCGTACTTTGGATTCTATGTGATTTATGGAATTGATGCATAATTTTTATATGGGGTATGTGTACTGCATTCTGGGAAGTACATATACACCGAGAGTCGTGATATTTGATTTGTAATGCTTGAATCATCTTAATGGTTAAGTATTACAAGTTAAATACCCCAGGTTCTCACATAGATCTGCTGCTCCATCTCTCTCTCCTCTGCTAGGAACCGGCATGGCTTCGCTACATCTCTTCTCCCCTCTCCTCTGCTCTCTTCTGTTTTTTTTTCCGGAATTTAAATGACTTTTCCACCGAATATTGAAGGTTTATATAGTCAGTCCCTGTTGTCGATTCAACTAGCGATTTGCATAGTTGAAATGATGACAGGCAGTTGGAGCGGCGATAGGCAGTAAATAGGTGTCTGTCGCCATTTTTACTAGTGATAGATGCCTTGTAATTTTTTCGACTATTTTTATTTGTAGTTATCTTTTAAATTAATATTATTTTAAAAAAAAATCCCAAAATGACATTATATTTTTGTGACTTGAGGGAGCATTCTTTAGAGTTAGTGGAGTTATTTGCATTAATTTCGCTTGATCTCGTGTGATATTTATTGCTTGTGTAAGTCATGCTCTAGTCCTAGGTACCATCAGCTAGCTAGCCATTCAAACTGTTCTTCTTCTCAAAAGAAACCGATATTCTGGATCAAACATGACAGGTGGACTGGCACAGTGATCCATGAATCCAGAAACCGTCCATGGCACCTCACGATCAATCACCAGCGATTTTGCTCCATTGAACAGTACAATCAAACAGTGGAATCAAAGAGTCAAGTCAGGAGTCCAAATAATGCCCCAAATGACAGACTTATCCAAGACTGATGGAACTGACCCAGCCCTGACTAGTGCGTCCTGACTTCGCTAGCTAGGGATGTATGGATAGCTACTTAGCTAGATAGATAAGGCATCATTTCATCAAGCAGCCAACCAGCCATCCGCACATGGGCATCAAGAAGCAACTATGTCCGGACCAGCTGCAGCTCCTCCCGACCTCCCCCCTGCGCCGCGATCCCTTTCGATCGCTAGCTGGCCAGCTCGCCCGCAGCCGCAGCAGGAGCAGTGCCCAGAGGCGACTGTTGCAGCGGCGGCGGTCGAGGGGGCGAAGGACAGGCGAGGACGGGGCCGGACCGGCGCGCGTACGGGTGCGCGCCCACCGCGCTCGCGGTTGGGGTGCCGTCGGCATCGCCTGTCTGTCACGCGCCGAATGGACTGGATGTGAGCGAGCGCGCGGGCGTCGCGGGGTGTTTACCCGCGCACATTGCGACGCTTTGCGCGCGACTGTTGGCCGCGCGGGCAGAGACGGCGTATGGGGGACGCGGCGCGGCCGAGGGCGCCCGTCCTTTCGCGCCGCGTGAGGACCAGCTCGGCCTCGGCACGACTCCGCTCGGCTGGCCTGGACTTTCATGCGGAGTGGGTCAGGTTGGTAGTACTAGATGCATGCAAGCATCGTTGTTGCATGTGCTAGTACTTAGGTACTTAGGTAGCGGCTCTGGTGTATGTGGGATCAAGGTTTTATGATTGTGACAACCTGCACATAATCAGGGTTTTTTTATATATAAAAAAGAGCAATTTTTTTGCGTACAAAAGGATTATGTGTTGCCGTCTTTGCCTTGGTTGGATTCGCAGGGCCCCGGGGAAATAACACCGGTCGTTCCGAGGAAAGAACAGCTAGAATTTTTGGTTCAGATATAGGCGTGGGGTCTCTAAATCTCAGGCTGATTGTAGGTGGATACTCTTACAGATCCATGAAATATTTTGTGTGCCTCTGAGGCGTAGCAAGAGTTCATCAGCCTGAAAGTGGTAGAAAACATAGTGATGGTATTCCTGCATGACTGCATGAGACAAAATCAAGGATAACACTTCTACTTTGCATACTACTCGCAGACGTGTGTTTCAGTACTAGGTTCCCAAGTCGCTTTTAACTAACCCCAGTATTGAGACACATCGTTCTTTTGTGCCTTGATTTTTCAGGATCGCCGCGGAAGGAGGAAGAACACGTGGTTCGTCGACTCCGGCTGTTCACGCCACATGACCGGAGACTCAAGATAGTTCACTTCCTTCACGCGATCGACAGGTGATGACTTCATCACCTTCGGAGATGATACACAAGGGCGGATCGAAGGAACTGGATCGATCAGGGTGAACGACAAGTTCATTCTCAAGGATGTCGCTCTTGTGAACAAGCTAAGGTACAACTTGCTTTCTGTTTCGTAGCTTCTTGATGATGGTTATGAAACTCGTTTTAAGAAAAATGCCTGTCGTGTGCTTGATTCTGCCGGTGAGCTTGTTTTTGGGATGTCTAGAGTTGGTAGAATCTTTGGAGCTGATTTTTCTGAATTTCTTGCTGGATCTCTCAAATGTTTAATTGTATCTTCTTCTGATATCTGGCTTTGGCACCGACGTTTGGGGCACTTTGGTTTTGATCATTTGACACGAGTTAGCGGCCTTGATCTCATGAGAGGTTTGCCTAAACTCAAAGCTGTCAAGGATGTTGTATGTGCGCCCTGTAGGCATAGCAAGCAAGTTGTCACCTCACACCCTTCATTGACTATGGTCATGACTGACGGACCAGGACAGTTGCTTCATATGGATACTGTTGGTCCTACTAGGGTTCGATCAGTCGGTGGCAAATGGTACATTCTTGTCATAGTCGATGATTTTTCGAGATATTCTTGGGTGTTCTTTTTTGTTTCGAAGGATGAGACTTTTGATCATTATCATGATCTTGTTCTTTGTTTGGCTTCTGAACTTCCTGGTGCCTTGAGAGCGATCCGCAGTGACAATGGCACGGAGTTCAAGAATGCTTCATTTGCCTCTTTTTGTGCTGAGCGCGGTATTGAGTATCAGTTCTCTTCTCCACACGTCCCTCAATAAAATGGCGTTGTCGAAAGGAAGAACAGGACGCTAGTCGAGATAGCTAGGACGATGCTAGATGAGTATAGCATACCGAGGAGGTTTTGGGCCGAAACTATTGCTACAGCTTACCATATTTCAAACCGTGTCTTTTTTAGACCGTCTTTGAGCAAGACTTCTTATGAGCTTTGATTTGGCAGAAAACCCTATGTTTCTCACTTTCGAGTCTTTGGATCAGAGTGTTTTATTCTCAAGACAGGGAACTTAGATAAATTTGAATCAAGGACTTGTGATGGTTTATTTCTGGGTTATCCTGTTTATTCGAGGGGTTTTCGGGTTTTTAATGTTGAAACTAACATCGTCTAGGAGACATGCAATGTCACTTTTGATGAGAGCCATGGAGCTAGATCCGATGTTTCAGGTAACTTACAGGTGACAGAGAGTATTTTTGTAGAAGAAGATGAGGATGAACTTGATACTGTTCCTCAACCTATTGCTGATGTTCCTGTGCAAGCTGCCCAAGCTCCAGAACCTGCTACGACTGCTTCACCTCCAATTGAGACTCCTATTGCGACTTCTTCATCAGTAGTACCTGCGGAGGTTGAGGAGACGCTATCTCCCCTAGGCGCTTCTTTGCGCATTCAGAAGCAACACCCTCCGGATCAGATGATTGGTAATCTCCATGAGCGAGTCACTCGCTCTAAGTATCATGATCCAAGTTTTTTTCTCTCACTCTGCATTTGTAGCTTCTTTTGAACCCAAAGATATATCACATGCTTTATCTGATGCTAGTTGGGTTAATGCCATGCATGAGGAGTTAGAGAATTTTGAAAGAAATAAAGTTTGGAACCTTGTAGAACCTCCTAGTGGTCATAATGTTATAGGAACTCATTGGGTGTTCAAAAATAAACAAAATGAGGATGGTTCTGTGGTTAGAAACAATGCTAGATTGGTAGCTCAAAGCTTTAGCCAGGTTGAGGGGTTAGATTTTGATGAAACCTTCACTCCTGTTGCTAGACTAGAAGCCATTCGCATCTTGCTTACAATTGCTACATCTAAAGGTTTTAGGTTGCATCAAATGAATGTTAAGAGTGCCTTTTTGAATGGTTTTATAGAGGAGGAAGTGTATGTTAGGCAACCCCTTGGCTTTGAGAATCCCAAGCATCCAGATCGTGTTTACAAGCTATCCAAAGCCTTGTATGGTCTTAAGCAAGCCCCTAGAGCCTGGTATGATAGACTTAAGATCTTCTTGCTGAAGAATGATTTTGAAATGGGAAAAGTTGATAAGACTCTTTTTATTCTTAGGCATGGCAATAACTTCCTGCTTGTTCAGATTTATGTTGACGATATTATCTTTGGTGGTTCCTCTAATGCTCTTGTTTTCAGTTTTTCTGAGACCATATCCAGGGAATTTGAGATAAGCATGATGGGAGAACTCAATTACTTTTTGGGGTTACAAATTAAGTAGTGCAAGGAAGGGATCTTCATCCATCAAACAAAGTATACCAAGGATTTGCTCAAGCGTTTTAAGATGGGTGACTGCAAGCCGATTGCCACTCCCATGGCAACTTCAACTGCTTTGGATCCAAATGAGGAAGGAGAAGCCGTGGATCAACGCGAGTACCGTAGCATGATCGGTTCTCTCCTGTACCTGACGGCCTCAAGACCGGACATTCACTTCGCGGTCTGCCTCTGTGCGAGGTTTCAGGCGTCACTGAAGACTTCACATCGCCAAGCCGTTAAGCGCATCTTCAGGTATTTACACTCTACCCTCCAGTATGGCATTTGGTTTTCCTGCTCGCCTTCTTTGTCCATTCGAGGGTTTTCTGATTCTGATTTTGCTGGCTGCCGGCTAGATAGGAAGAGTACCTCTAGCACTTATCATTTCTTAGGCACTTCTCTTGTGTGTTGGTCTTCTAGGAAGTAGTCCTCTGTTGCACAATCCACTGCTGAAGCTGAATATGTAGCTGCTGCTAGTTGCTATAATCAGATTTTGTGGATGGTATCCACTCTTAAGGACTTTGGGTTAAAATTTGCTAGTGTTCCTCTTTTCTGTTATAACACTTCTGCTATTAACATTGTTAAGAACCCAGTGCAACACTCTAGGACCAAGCACATAGACATTCGCTGTCACTTCCTTAGAGACCATGTTGAGAAGGGTGATATTGTGCTGCATTTTGTGGAGTCCGAGGCTCAGTTAGCCGATATCCTCACCAAGCCTTTAGACCCAACAAGGTTTGCCACCTTGCAGAGCGAGTTAGGGGTAATTTATTCCAATGGGTTGGTTTGAGGGGGAGTTGGATCTTTTCTGATCTTTCCTTGTTCAGTTGATCTTTTCTTGATCCTCTTTTGAACTTGTTGATCTTTTTAGGCTTTTTAAGCTTTTCTTGCATCTCATTGTATCATATTGCATTCACATGAAAAATACAAAAAGATGCATTCTAATATAAGCTTTTCTGCTTGTCTTTTAACATTGATGAAGCTTTGTTTATTACCCTTTGGAGCTTTAGTATTTCAATTCTTGCTCAATGCCATGTCTAGTTCTTTGACTTGCTAGAATTATCATGCTTTCACATGTGTAGCTAAGCCTTTGCTATATGAGCTAGAATTCTAAAACAACTAGAACTTAAAAACTGTAATTTGTGGATGTTTTAGCTAGTTACGCAATTAGTGCTCCTTTTGTGACATTGGCCCTGTCAAAATTACTTTGTTAGCTCTTGAATCTAAAATCGATCATTACTTGAGCTTCTTGTGCTTTTGAGAATCTAAAAATTGCTCTTGTGCTAATGAAAAATGAAAAATCAATTTCAAGATTGTCTTATACTTAAATTGTGCCAAACTACTCTTACGAGACTGCATGTCATAGACATGAACTTGGAGATAGTTTGATGATCCAGACGATCTCATGGGGACTGCTTGTCAAAACTGACATGAACCTCAAGATTTGTCGCCTTGGTAGAAGCTTAGGAAGAGTTTGTAGATGTCTCCTAGTCCAGGATCTTCTTCACTAAGATATACTTTTAATCAACTTTTGGTCGAAGCTTGGGAAGAGTTTGTGGATGGCTCCTAGTCCAGGATCTTTTCACTAAGTTAGACCATTAGTCAACTTTAATATTCATTGCAAATGAAAAATTGTTGAAAAATGGGCGTTTGAGCAAAATGATTCAATTCAGGACTTGTTTGTCTCTTAATGTGGTCTTTGTTAGCCTTTTGATCTCACATTGACATTTTGACATGGCCAGTATCATTTTAGGATCCCTGTTGATGAACTTGCTAAATTTGAAGCTTTGCTTAAATTGATAAAATTCATTGCTTTATATTGAGCCTTCATGCTTAGCTTTGATATATATGCCTTATCATGATCTTGCTAGCGCTATTAGGCTTGATATGATGTTTGTGCAATATTAGAAACGCTAGCTTGTTCTTTTGGGTAATCTCCAAAGCTTCTTGTAATCAAAAATTGAAAAATACAAAAAAAAAAATGAAGCCACTCCATTGCATTTCATGCATGCTCCTTCTTATGCTTTTTCCACTTTCTGCATTTGTCATCTCTGGATGAGAGGAAGGCGTGATTCCTTGATGACTCCATTGTCAAAGGGAGAGAAGATGGTTGAAAAAGGGGAGAAAAAGGGGAGTTACGAAAAAGGGGGAGCTACTTGGAGAAGAATTGAAAATTTGAAATTTTCTGAAATTTAAGGATCACAGTGAGCGGGAGTTTCTTATTTGCACTTTTTTGGTCTTATTGCTACTTCTGGACTCGAATTGCGTTCCTTGATCCTCACAATGATCAAAGATCATATCGAACAAATGTTCTTTCATATGGATCTTAAGTAAGATTTTGACTCTTTCTGGAAATTGAAGCTTTCTCACTTTCTTTTGCCATATCTCACTTGCCTATACTATTCTGAAGCCAACTTGGTCATTTCCTGTGCTTTCTCTTACATTTGGACCAAGTTGTGCCTTTGTGCGAAAACGTCGAGTTTTTACTTTTCAAACCTCAAAATTTGCATTTGTGAGAAATTGCCAATGTGGTCATCAAGGGGGAGATTGTAGATATCATGGGGATATGCTCAAGATCTTAGGATGATGTTACAATTGGCAATGTCATTATCGGTTTGTTGAAACAGCGTTTTCAGCAAGTGTCAGGATAATCTGTCGTACTGGCGTGTAAGTCGCGGTACGACCGTAGTACGGTAGTACCGGCTTGTGGAGGGCGGTAGTACCGCATCGCGGTGTGACCGTTTGAATAGCGGTATGGAATTTCCAGAGAGGATGTTTTTGGGGAGTTTTGGATTTCCTTGAGAAGCGGTACGACCGCAGTTATATGAGTGGTACGACCGCGATGCGGTAGTATCGGCTGTTACTTGGCGGTTGTACCGATTCTGTTTTGAAGTTCGGCCATTTTGGAGAAATGGTTTTGGGTTAGGTCAAGTTCATGGGTTTTATGGCATATGTGTTACATGATGCATGTTATGACTAACGTGGGTCAAGTTGTGAAGAACTTGTTCTCGGAATCGATTTCTTTGTCTATTGTTGTGCAGGTTGCTTTGAGGTCAATGACGGTCAACGGCAAGGATGATTGGGACTAAGTTTGGAGAGCTAAGGTCCAGAATGATCGGAGATGCTGGGTGAGGTCAATGGAGTCAAGCATGGCTCATAAGGGACAAAGGTGACCGAACGAGCAGCTCGGTGCGAGTGCCATGGTGGTTTTGGTGGGAGCCGGATGAGAGAGACTTACCGACATGATGAGAGCCGCTGGATCAACCTACACGTGGTGAAACATGGGAGGCGCTTCACACAGTTGGGACTCAGTCTTTGCAAAAAGATCGAGAAGGGGTATTTTGGTAATTTTACCAAATACCACCTTGGTGACCTTTTGCCAACTCACGACGCAAGATGGCACAAGGTGAAGCAGATTAGGTCAAGAGATGAAGACGGCACTTTAACAAGCGTGCGTATGTGACCCGTTTGTGTGTGGGCCTTAACGAGAGCCCATTAGGGTTCAATCTTCTAGAAGGTCTAAGCCTCCACTATAAATAGAGGAGGGAGGTGGCTGCACCCTCTCAACCCTTTCATTACTTATAAACCCTAGTTTTGCTTTTGTGCTTAGGGAGCTGATAGTTGGAGGTTAGGGTTCTAGAGAGTTGGATTTGATTTCGTGCTCATGTATTGAGTCTTTGTCCTCCATTGATGGAGTGGCTGTAAACCAATACCATATCAAATCAATCCAAAGAAAGTTCTCTCGAAGATGAGTTCATTTGCTTTCTTTCTTTCTATTTGGTGGTTTGGGGTCTTTCTTTGATCCACGAGTTTTTGCTTGGTTTCTTACCATGATCTAACTTGTTGTGACATGTGGGAACCCATTTAGGATCATCTTGATCATCAATCACCCACGAGCAAGTCTCTAGACCATATTTTGCATTTGGCTCGGTTTTTGAACCACCTTCGTTCAAATTGAAAAAGATAGGAACTTTGGCATGGATCTCTGTGATCTTTGATTGGAATAGGTTCCTAATATCTTTAGGAAGGTGTGGTTCAAATTTCATGGAGTTTGGCCAAGTGGATCAAAAGTTGTGTCACTTTTAGTTTTCGTCGTCGGGTTGTTACAGGGAAATCGGTACAACCGCCCTTATAACTAAGGTTGTACCGATCATTGGTACAACCGCCCGTTTGCCTGCGGTTGTACCGATCATTGGTACAACCGCCCGTATAACTGTGGTTGTACCGATTTCTGGTTCTTCAGTCTATCTTTGTGTTTGTTGATTGCTATGCTTGGAGTTGTTGATTAGGATTCAATACAAGGCTTCCGCTATACTTGTAGATTGATCTTCATAGCTTTCATAGCTATTGAAGTGACATTGGTGTTGAATCCAAATCAAAGTGAAAAAGTGAGCGTGCTCCTATTCACCCCCCCTCTAGTCGCCTTTCCGGTCCAACAGTATCAGAGCCATATCGACTGTAGGTCGTGACTTAGTTAGAATGGTCGTTAGTTAAAAAAAACTTCAGAACTTATTTTATATATAACAAGAAAAATAATTTGTTCTCTCCTCATCTTGATCATCTATCTATAGCTTCTTCATAGCAATTCTTTCTTACCAAATTCTCTCTTCACCATTTTATAATGTTAAATGGATCCTCTTTTCCCTGTAAGTCTCTATAGATGGTCAATACGATTATTAACCTTTACGTTCAAGACTATAAGACATGGAGCCATCGAGAAAGTATCATCGTCTCCACCATCCAAAGACAACGGAGAAGATATACTGAAGATGCGATGTCAGCCAAACTATATGGTTTAAGATTGCCAAAACTCATTCTGTGTATTGAGTCGTATCACCAGATTACGATAGAACGTTGTATAAAACTATTAAAGTTTTTCTGGAAAGCTTTTGAGTTGGTTCTTTCGTTTGGGAGTGTTGTTTCACTCTATCCCCTTAATTCTTCCTAATTGTCTCTCCTCTATCCTTTGTCTCCTTTTCTAAATCTTTGGAATAACCCTCAGATAGTGAACACTCATCACTCTAGAAGTGGAACCAACACCTACAAGAAACCTTCAATAACTTGAGAAGGCATAACCTCAAGTTAAATCCGGAGAAGTGTGTGTTCGGAGTTTCCGCTGGAAAACTGCTCGATTTCCTAGTTTCGGCTAGAGGTATCGAAGCGAATCTAGTCAAAATATCGGCCATCGACCAGATGCGCCCTCCGACCATGAAGAAAGAAGTCCAAAAAATTAACCAGCTGTATGGCAGTGCTAAGTCGTTTCATAGCACGGTTGAGTGAAAAAGGATTACCTTTCTTTAAGCTTCTATGGAAACATGGAAGTTTCGAGTGGACTAAAGAGGCAAACGATGCCTTTGAATAACTTAAGAAGTACCTTATGAGTACCCCGGTCTTAGTTTCTCCAAGATTGGGAGAAACATTACTAATTTACGTGGCTGCAATACTACAAACAGTTAGCGGTGTACTGGTCGCAGAGCGTGATAACGTCCAACGACCAGTATATTACGTAAGCGAAGTCTTACATAGACCAAAGGAAAGATACCCACAGGTACAAAAGTTGCTCTATGGTCTCCTTATGGCTTCAAGGAAACTAAGGCATTATACTTTCAGGCCCACAAAGTGGCCGTACCAACCGGGTATCTCCTCGGTCAAGTCCTTGGAAATAGGGAATCATTAGGACGAATAGCAAAATGGGCGGTTGAGCTAGGGGCGTTTGACCTCCATTTCGTCTCACGAACAACGATCAAGTCCCAGGTAATAGCAGAATTCATCGTCGAATGGACAAACTCTGAACCCACCCAAGGGCCCGAGTACGAACACCACGACGAGTGGACAATGTACTTTGACGGCTCCTTGATGCTCAAGGGCTCGGGGGCTAGAGTTGTCTTAATATCCCCTACTGGTGAACATATCAAGTACACCATCCGGTTAATTTTTCTTGCTACAAATAATGTAGTAGAATATGAAGGTTTACTGGCAGGACTCTGAGCAGCTCGTTCGCTCAGGATTTGTAGATTACTAGTGAAAGACGGATCTCAACTAGTAGCGAATCAAATAGGAAAAGAGTATAAATGCTCAAGTACCAAGATGTCATCTTATCTGACGGAAGTACGGAAACTCAAAAAGCAGTTCTTTGGTTTCCAGATCAAACACATTCCTAGAAAGGAAAACTTTCTGGTAGACCAGTTGGCACAGATGGCCTCTACTAGGTCACCCGTCCCGCCTGAAGTTTTCTTCGAGCAACTCGATTCACCCTCGGTGGTCGATCTTTCCGAGGACATATATGTTTATCTACAAGTCGTACAAACCGATCCTGAGAACATGGATGCTCCATAGGATGTAGATGGTTGGCGTTGTCACAATCAAGGTAGAGATTGGATGGCGTCAATCTACAATTATCTTCAGCATGACAAAATTCCAGAAGATGATGTAGAGGCTGATCGTATAGCTCGAAAAGCCAAATCATACACTCTGATCGAAAGTACCTTGTATAAACGAGGTTCTCACAGAGTGTTGATGAGATTCATATCTCAAACGGATGACATTAAATTGCTAACCAAAATTCATGAAGGAGTCTGTGGAGCACATCATTCCTACAGAACACTGGTCGGTAAAGCCTTCAGTCAAGGATAGTATTGGCCAACTACCCTTCATGATACAAAAGAGCTCGTGACGAAGTGCGTACAATATCAGTTTCATAGCCGACAAGTACATCAGCCGGCGCAAGCTTTGCAAACCATTCATCTTTCTTGGCCTTTTGCAACCTGGGGACTGAACATTTTGGGACCTTTCCCAAGAGCACCCAGGGGCTTTGAATTCATATTCATCATGATTGACATATTCACAAAATGGATCAAAGCTGAGCCTGTTGTTAAATAACAACTGAGGCCGCTAAAAGGTTTCTCACAAAAAAAGTGATCACACGATTTGGTGTACCCAGTCGTATAATCACAGATAACGGTACCCAGTTCTCAAGAGGTAAATTCCAAGAATTCTGCGAAGACCTTGGTACCAAGATACATTTTTCTTCTGTCGCTCATCCGCTGAGCAACGGAGCAGTTGAGCGAGCCAATGGTATCATAATGTAGGGGATCAAACGCCGAGTATTCGACCAGTTAATAAAACGGTCAGGAGCTTGGGTTCATGAACATCCTTCTGTGTTATGGGCCATTCAAACTACGACCGGTGAAATACCATTCTTCTTGGTTTATGTTGCTGAAGCCATGCTTCCTCCAGAATTAAAACTTGTCTCTGCTCGGACTGATTGTTTCAACGAAAACGATCAGAATGAATGGCGACGTGACGACATCAATTTCCTTGAAGAAAGATGAAACCAAGCCTTGATACGATCAGCAGTCTACCAACCAGCCATGAGAAGGTATCATAGTCGTAAGGTGCAACCTCGCAGCCTCGTTGTAGGTGATCTGGTTCTCAGAAAAATTCAGAACCAAGCAAATCGCAACAAGCTTTCTCCCAAGTGGGAAGATCCTTATACTATGATCGAAGTCACCCGACCAAGTTTAGCACAACTAGCCATGTCTGATGGGCGTGTTTTGTCTAATTCTTGGAACATTGATAAATTTTTAAGTTCTTTGTTTAATTATTCTTTACATTCTATTAATTTTTTTTTATCAAGATTAGTCATTCCTTTGTTGCTTTCGACGAGTGATGTTGTTTATATATCTGTACCTATACTCTGGTCATCTACTACTGTTGTTTAAACTGGTCGGAGAAAACAACCTTCTCTCCGATATCCTTTACAAGGATCTTTGTTACTCTTTGGCAACGACTTCTAAAGTCACACGCTGTATGGGTTCTAGTCGTGATCATTACATCAATGATTCCCATGCGAGACCACACTCTTTTCTCAAAGAAATATACGAGTAACTAGAGCATAACACAAATAACTTCCTGTAGTGACTCATAAGCTTAAGATTATGGAGACTATATTTCTTCATTTCAAGATTTTGTTCTACTCTCGTTTGGCTACTGGTCGGGACACAGAAAGCCTCCTAGTTGAAGTCTCTCCTTTTTCGCACGTGGTCCTGCCCACTGGAAGGAGCTTCCTAGCGACGGTTCTTTTCTTATGATCCTCGTTGCCAGTCGGACTTGAGCCTGAGCATGTTTCACGAAATATGTTTCATGTCTTCAATTCTTAGCAGTTCTTCTGACCAGTTTTGGATACTACATATAAATAAGATCACTTATCGTTTATTGTATACATTCTTACATATTTTCTTTTCTCATCAAAGCAAGTCTTTTTTTTCTTCCGACCATGTACTGTTTTGTTTGGTATTTCTCTTATGACAAACAGATCTATAACTAGTCGAAATCATACACTGGTTCCGACCAAATTGGTTTCCTAGTATTACTACGATCAGTTTTATCATATAATCAGTATATGCCTTCAAACAATGGTTGAGACTTTAGTTCTCCTTCTTGGCTTACTGCTTATTTAATAAAGTCCTTCTACTATAAAACAGTCGGGGGCTAGAGAATATATGAGAACTTCATAAGTCGATAGGATAAACAAAAGACTTGTTGATGACAAAAAGGTAAGTTTTATACATGTCATAGTTCTTATATTACAATTCTCTACTTCTCGAGATCTCTAGACTAATTGCTGCTTGACGGAGATCCGACCTCCATTTCTTCTACAACTTTATCTCCGAGAGGCCTTACTTCCTCGAGAAACTTATTTGCATCTTCAGGCAAGCAGTTGAAATCTTCTTCAACAGCTTGGAGATTGATGGAGACACTACTACAGGAACCGACATCACAAACGGTTCGGAACCGTCATCATGCAGCGGTTTCGAACCGTCTATGTTTGTTGGTGCGTGATAACAGATATTATCACGGCGGTACAAAACCGTCGTGATACGAAATATCCGCAGCGGTTTTATTAAAAACCGTCAGTAAAGTCAAGTATCACGAGCGGTTTGAGAATGTAAAACCGCTCGTGATAGGAGAATATCGCGAGCGGTTCTAAATAAAAACCGCTCGTGATAGGAGAATATCACGAGCGGTTCTAAATAAAAACCGTCAGTGATTTACGAATATCACAGACGGCTTTTTGTAGAACCGCTCGTGATATTCTCCTATCACGCACGGTTTTATTTAGAACCGCTCGTGATATTCTCCTATCACGAGCGGTTTTACTGTTCAAACCGTCGTGATATTTTGACTTCACGAGACGGTTTTAACGTAAAACCGCTCGTGATAGCTCGCACTTCGCCCACAATTTGGTGTTTTTCTGGCTAGCCCTGGGAATTGCTAGCCATGCCCTCTCGAAAACAAGCATTCACGAAGCAGATTCAAGCATTCACAAAAATAGATTCAAGGAGCCATGACAACTCAAAGTGATCATTACTCAAAATAAATTACAAAAGATCCGCATTTGTTCAAGTATTGTCGCTATAGTTACAATTAGATTACAATTGTTTGCGTTGAGAGGTTTTAGTGGGGTGATGCTCTGGGTTGGCGACGGAGTGAAACTCTCCGTTGTCGTTAATGATTTCTGTGTTGATAAAGGCGCAGAGCTTCCTCGAATGTCCTTGATCTCTTCAACGAGTGAATCACATTGTAAATTCAAGGCCCGCCACTAGCAAGAGTAAAGTGGTAAGATATATATATTTAAATTTATAATTAGGAAATAATTATTTCGAGATTGACAAACCTCGTGATCCTTCTTCCTAGTTGAAGGATTAGTGCATATGATAGCGACGTAGATTGCACATAACTCATCATCTTTTTTGTCAAGCTTTGCAAAAAATAGAATTACATATATAGGTATAGTCGATTCGAGACGCGTTATTATGAAGTATGATATAGGATTATAGTGTTGTAGCGCGTAGCGGAAAATCCATCCTGTGTGTTAGTTGGGCGCTCTTTCCATTGTATATTCCTTTGTTGGCAACATAATTGATGAACGACCTACATGATTCGAAAAGGTTATCCTCGGCCATTTCAAACGAATGAAGACTACAATAGAGTTATGTAAGGAGGAAATGAGCATACCTCTCGAGTATTCCTCTTAGAGTGCTGAAGTCGTGCTTGTTGCGGTTTAGGGAATCAAGGTATATCACATGGTTCCTCTTGGGTATAATAACTAAAAGGATCGATGGTACCTACTCATGTATGTCGCTATAGTCATTAAACCTAAGTTCGTCTTTGCGTATAAAGTACAAATGAAATTTGTATAGCAAGTAGTGACACTTACCCTGGTTGTAGGGCACCACTATGTACTTCATGTTAAATCGACGAAGCAATGACCTCGTTATGTATTTCTCGACGAAGGAGGAGTCTTGTTGGATGGTTTGCAACGATACCACATGTGGGTCGAGGAAACCCTTGGTTCTTTCCATTCCGGACATTTTTCAAAGATGTATCTATACATAAGCAATGAGTTGTGATATTTATTGGTATTACATGAATGTAGAACTTGATTGTACGCACTTACAAATGTCCAACATCGTGAGAAGCGAGACGTCGAGGCCAACGAGGTTGAATAGTTGAAATAAGTCATTGAAGCCACAACGAAGTACCTCGTCCGTTGAGCGTATCACGACGGTTTTAACTACAACCGCTCGTGATACGTTCATATCACGAGCGGTTGTAGTTAAAACCGTCAGGATAATCCTGACGGTTTTTAACTACAACCGCTCGTGATATGAACGTATCACGCAGCGGTTTTAAATAGAACCGTCAGTGATTCCTTTTCCACGCAGACGGTTATACAACGGAACCGTCTGTGATAACTCTTCATTTTCCGCGTGTCTCTTCGTCTTCATTTTTCTGCGTGTGCCTCTTCGTCTCACGATCACACGGTAGCGGCTTCATCTCTTCATTTTCCAACGCCGCCTGACTCCCCAAATATCTCTTCGTCTCCAGTTCCGGCTTTAGAAATTGTTCTATATATAGATGTATCCCTTCTACAATGTATTTCACACAACCTCCTTGATCCCCTTTCTCCACAAAAGCGAAATGGCTGCCTCCTCTTCAGACACGCATTTGACGCAAGCACCTCTCTCACTATACGTTGAGTCGTTGCTGAAGAACACTATTTCAACAATGTCTTCACTCCTCTGTCCGAGAATTTGCAGGCGGGTGACGGCCACCTTCCGCCGTCTTGACATTCTCCTCCGCCGTGTCTTCCGGTGATCTCCCACTTTGGCGAAGTTTACCGTGTCGTCGATGTGGTCCTCCAAAACGGTTGCACGTCTCGAGGAGGCTTGTCGCCACTTGGGCTTAATCGAGGCAAAGAAAGCGATCGAGTCGACCAGGCCGAGACCTCATAAGAGAAGAGAGCCTATGGGCTCTCTTCAACTTGGTTCAACGATCGAGGGTCTTGGGACACACTCGAACAAGGCGTCAATGGGTGGACGATTTCGAATTGCTCGATCTTAAACCGTCGCCCAAGATGCCGCCGCCTCTGAAGTGTTGAAGACGGAGATAGCGACCTACCTCCACCACTAGATAGGTTTCTAGTTTTTAATCTTTTGTAAGCTATCGCCACGCACGTTGTTTGGCTATATATATATGAAAATTCCAAAATTTTAAAAAAGTTTGGAGGAGAAGTTACAATATCTATTTGCCCATAGTAAGAGCTAGATCCTCATCCCATCGATCTTGAAGTGTGGAGGTATGTTGATCCGGAGCCAGTGGCGAGGGCGGCCGGGTTGCTCCATCGCGGCAAATGGCAGAGAGGGCGGCGCCCATCGCGGCGGTGGACCTGACGCAGCGTGGCGAGAGGATCTCGCGAGCGGTTCTAAATAAGAACCGCTCAGGATATTCAAAATATCGCGAGCGGTTCTAAATAAGAACCGCTCAGGATACTACACGCACGGTTGTAACGTAAAACCGCTCGTGATTAGATTATCACGCACGGTTTGTGAATAGAACCGTCAGTGATAATTCCTGACGTTCTATTTCTCAACCGCTCAGTGATAGTGACTATCACTGAGCGGTTCTAAAAAATACCGTCTGTGATAGTTGTTCCGCGCCAGCCCCATGTTCGGACTGACCCAACACAGACGGTTCCAAAGGAACCGTCTGTGATGGGGCGTCTACTATAGCCTGTTTTGTAGTAGTGAGGTCGGAAGCCTTCAGTTTTGCCAAAGCAAAACTAACTCCGCTGGCCACAGCTTCTTTCATCGTCTAGGCATAATTTTCTCGAGTAGTTTTCAACAGAATCTTGAGATCTTCTAGAAGTTGGCCCAAATAGTCCATCTTCTCAGTTGGATTTCTTAAGATAGGCAGACTCTATCCTGATCCCATATCAAAGATCATTTTGTTAAGTGCAAAGAGTTTTTCATCAAGTTTTTGCACAAGAGCTGACTCCTTGTCTTGCTCAAACTCTAGAGCTTTTTTAAACTTATTCAGTGCTTGATTTTTCTCTCCATGAGTAAAACAAGTGGTGAGTAAGCATGATTACAAGAGATGATATACTGGTCAAATTTACAATCGGTTACATTCAATCTTCTTTTCAAAATTCCCAATGACTTCCTTGTGCTTGGTCGTCACGTATGCGATCGACCGATCCTTAGCTTAGCTTTCTTTTTCAAGCTTGGTTATTCTTGCTTCTTTTGCCACGACTTCTTATTTTATTTTGTCCAAATCTATCAAATATGGTAAGGGAGAATAATTAATTAACAGAAGAAGAACAAGCTAGCAAAGAAGAAGATGAGTTAAGAAGAAAGTCCTTACTTTTTATTCAGAATGTTTTTTCTCCAGATCCTTTATTCGCTAGGTCAGCCCTCCGACCACAGCAAAATTTTCGACCATGTGCTACACAAATAGCATTCTTCTTTAAATTTTCTGATAAAATTTCAGAGGAGAAACTATGAAACTGGTCATAGATACTTACCTAAATTGCCACATCATTATATTCAGAAAAAATTGTATCAGGACCCGTCTTGGCTTGACGGTCCGATATCTTTCCCCAAACCTCGTCAAGCTCCTTATCCTCGATAAATCGAGGGCAAAAAGGGAACTTGTTAGATTGAGAGGAAGTATCAACAGGGGTCGAAACCTGTTGAGAGCCTTCAGGAACGTCTACCTCCGCAGATGGAGTTAGAATCACCACTAGGTCCTGAACAAGCGTTGGCACCGACGCCTGCTCGGGGGCTTTCTCAACCACCTTGTCCTCAGGAACCTTAGCCTGAGAAGGGTTCTGGACGAGAACTTCCTCGATTGCTTGATCCTCAGGAATATTCTAGTCGGAGACGACCGGAACACCAGAAGATCTATACAAAAAGGAGAAATGAAGCTCAATAATTCAATTATCAAAGACTTTTAAAGGTATGCACTCATATGACTATTTCGTTTGTACGTACCTGGTCGATTTTTTGGTCTTGACCTTGAAACGCGCTGGATTAAATTCCGTAGCACTCGCTTTCCTTTTCTTCTCAACCAATTTCACCAGTTCAACACCACCATGGCTGGTTGTATCCCTAACTTCGTCCAACATGAGGTCGGATGCAATATTCTCGACCAGCTAGTCGAGAATAGCGTTCCTGACCATCGGGTCAGAAGGAGTGGTTACATCGACTTCCAGAGCAGTTGTTTCAGTAACAACTGTCAGGTCATGAATGACCATTTTGGGGTCTACAGAACTCGGGAGAGGAATTTGTGTGCCGGCAGCTGTCACGACCCGACCCGGGTCACCCGAGAGGTCTTCCAAGATCACCCGGAAAGTCCACCAGGACCTCCCAGGAGGTCCAGTAAGATCTCTTGGATAGTCCTCCAGGACCTCCCAGGAGGTCAAGCAGGACCACCTGCAGGTCCAGAGAACGGACCCGAGGAGGTCTTAAGACCCAGGACGTCCCCAAGTGCCACGACCCGACTCGAGGGTGGTCGAGAGACCAAACCCGGGGAGGTCGTGAGACTTGGAAAAGCCCCAAGTCCTCTGTGTTCCGAACTAGTCCCAAGGATCAACGGCTAGCTCACACAGCAAACAATAGTGGTAACATTCATCAACGCAAACTTTACTAACAACAAAGGAGTTGATTACAAGGATGGCTTACAAGCCGACAAAAGAAAAATACACAGCGGAAGCAAAATAACAAGTACACCCGATACACCACAGGCAATCGGCTGGAGGGCGTTGCCTAGTTGATCTTGTCCTCTTCTCCATCAAAGAAGTCCTCTCCTACTCAATTATCAAATCAAGCAAGAATGAGCACAACAACCATTCTCGCAAGTTACACCCGTCAAATAACAGAATGATATGCATATATGGATATCTCAAAGGAAGGTTTAATATGGTTGATTTGCATAAAGCCAAGTTTCTTTTAAATACAAATACTAAGTTCCAAGGCAGTTATACATTAACTAAAATTCATTTTTCCAAATCAATTTTACAGTTTGGATAACATTCATCAACAAGTGGTGAAGGATACCCTCCTGTCACAAGGCTCCCCGCCCAAAACCCATTGGATAGAGATCCAAAACAGATTAACAAAGTCATTTGAAAACCCAAAACCAACATCTAACTTGGAGCAGCTTTGCCAGCATGTCCTTGACCGCAGAGGTGTACAGCTTTACCCACACGACACGAGTTCTCTAGTTTGTTTGGCATCCGTTGATACCACCACTCACTGACAAAGGTAAGTTGTCTAGAGCATGTGACAAGTCCTTTACAGTGCATCATTCCACCGTAGTCCACCCTCGCTAAGGTTTCGCCCCACCCTGCTGATAGAAACCCACAGAGATCAAGGGCCTCCTCTTGCGCCAGGCGGGACTAACAGGTCATAACACAACTACCCACCGCATCAACAGGATCGACCACGATGGAACTTTACAAATTAGTTGGCCAGGTCCCCTCCCCATTCTCAGGACGTGTGGTTGCACGGTGAGGCATGGAAAAATACACTCGAAGACCGGCCATTAACTAGCCAGGGCGACTTCTCGACCATAGAAATGGTTCGATCCCGTGCACGAACATGCATCAATCCAAGCAACCAGTTCGCCCAAGTCCAAACCAATTTTCCTTTTTCTTTGCTTTTCAGAAACATTTGCAAACTACCACGACAACCCAAGGTCATGGATTAAAACATTTAGACAACATTGGTCTTTTGGCAGTAAAACTCCCAAAACAAGATTTTTGGTATACGCTTGGCTAAGCACAGATTTTTGCAACATGCTAGTTTATACTAATGTACCAACTAGCTCTTTTACTACAGGGACAAGGGGTGATCGGATCAATAATCAAATTCGGGTGTACCAAGGAACTAGGAATAACTATGAAGTTAAAACTGGGATTTAAATTACTTGAATTGAAATAAGCATGCAGTAATAATTTGAAACACAACTTAAATAATTTGAGATACTGGGTTCAATATGATCAAGGATGTAACTTGCCTTGCTCGAAGGCTTGGGTGTCTTCTTCTTCAAAGAGTTCGGGCTCCTTAGCGTCGTCGCAATCTACACGAGAGAACAAAGCAAACTCAAATAAAGCTCAAGTAAAAAACCAAAAGAACTCCCAAGAAACACTGAACTAAAACCAATAGGAAGACTTCGACGGCCAAGAGGAGGTTCAAGGAACTGGTCAGGAGAGCAAGAGAACTGAATGAAGAAAAAGGCAAGGATAGAGAGCTGCTCAGGCTTGTATAGCCAGAGCCACTTAGAGTTTCAAAGGCTCACGTGCTCAAGGGTAGGTGGAGGAGAAGATGGGAGCAGATAGAGGAGAAGACAAGAGAGGGAACGATGCTGCAGAAGTGATAGCATTTAATGCGACACAACCGGCATTAAATGCTCGAAGACTTCTATGGCGTCCGTGATACGGTCGAAGGAAGGAGAAGGTGAGCAGGACTGGCAAATGGGACCAGTCAAAGCTCAAAAAGGAGGTCCTGCGGAGACCCTAGGGAGTTCCGCAGAGGTCAAGAGAGGTCCTAACCCAGCAGGGTGGTCTTTACAAAAAAGACCAGAGGTCCTGAGGACAAGGGGAGGTCCTGAGGAGATCCCGCAAGGGTGGACTTTGCAAAAAGACCAGGAGATCCTGAGGACAAGGTAGAACAAGGGAGGTCCTGATGGTCAGATCAACTCGAGGGGAGGTCCTGATGGTCAGATCAACCCAAGGGGAGGTCCTAACGGTCAGATCAACTCAAGGGGGGGTCCTGACGGTCAGATCAACTCGAGGGGAGGTCCTCTTGGTCAGATCAGCTCGAGGGGAGGTCCTGACGGTCAGATCAGCTCGAGGGGAGGTCCTGACGGTCAGATCATCTCGAGGCGAGGTCCTGACGGTCAGATCAGCTCGAGGGGAGGTCCTGACGGTCAGATCATCTCGAGGCGAGGTCCTGACGGTCAGATCAACTCGAGGGGAGGTCCTGACAGTTAGATCAACTCGAGGGGAGGTCCTAACGGTCAACTCGAGGGGAGGTCCAAATGAACACGAAGAGGTCCAAATGAACACGAGGAGGTCCAAGTGAACACGAGGAGGTTCAAATGAACACGGGGAAGTTCAAATGCGCATGGGAAGATTCAAATGAGCACGGGGAGGTCCGATTGAAGAGGGGAAATCAACCCGAATTTAGAATTTGAAAATCAAGGACATTTGAAACACAAACCCGAGCTGAAATGTATCGGGGTGGTCGTGTCCCAAAGAGGTCAAAACCGAAGGAAGGTTCAAACAGAAAAGGAAGTCTAGACCACAAGGAGGTCTATGCAGAGAAGGAGGTTTAGACCAAAAGGAGGTCTAAACCATAGAGAAATTCAAACCAACAAAGAGGAGGTCTGGACTAAAGAAAATCCAAACAAATGATACGAGGGGAGATCCAGAGAGGTCAAGGGAGGGCTTGAACACCCAAGAGCTCCTGAGAACTTCCAACAAACTCCAAATAAACCAGACTTGAATTAGTTGAAGTTAGAGTTAGTCATTTAAAGCTCTTTTAAAATCTCAGGTTAAGCTTCGAACTCTCATCAAAACCAAATGGTTCTTTTTATTTTTGAAAGCTCAAAATGACTAAGAAAACCAGGGTGTTACAAACCTACCCCCCTTAAGGGAATCTCGACCCCGAGATTCAGAGTTGGCCAGCAAAGAGGTGGGGATACTCCGCCTTAAGGTCTTCCTCTCGCTCTCAGGTGGCTTCATCTTCTGAGTGGTGACTCCACTGCACCTTGCACGATTGGATGACCTTGCTCCTGGTAACACGCTCTGCGACATCCAGAATTTTGATCGGCTGCTCCACATAGGTAAGGTCCTCTTGAAGATCTATGCTCTCCAAAGAGGTCTACTCTGCTGGAACTCGAAGGCACTTCTTTAGCTGTGACACATGGAAGACATCATGTACCGCAGACAAGATTGTTGGCAGCTCCAACTGGTATGCGACTTCACCTTTCCTTTCCACAATCTTGAATGGTCCGACAAATCTTGGCATAAGCTTTCCCTTGGTTTGAAATCTTCTTACTCCTCCGAGTGGAGTTACCCTAAGATACACAAAATCTCTTGTCTCGAAGGTCAAGTCCCTGCGACGGTTGTCAGCATAGCTCTTTTGCCGGGATTGAGCCACTCTCAAACGCTCTCTTATGAGTCTGTAGGATCAAGGATAACCGACTAAAGGGGGTGAATAGGCGGTTTTTAAAATCTTTTGGCTAAATACTAAATTTACCAAGATTAGAGCTTATGAAAGACAATTTCACAATTTAAATCCTAAAATGTCTAAGACTATCTATGAGCACTACACAAGTCAAGACAAGCTTAATAATCTAAACAAGCTAGACAACAATACATAATCATAAATGCACAAAGTAATGAGCAAGAGAATAAACCACACTAAGGAGACAAGCGATGTTTTTCCCGTGGACTCAGAGACTTGCCGGTCTCCACTAATCCACGTTGAGGAAGCTTGATCCACTCAAGCCGGCTCCACACAAGCACTTCCCTCAATCACTAATGGTAGCTCTTCTCCACTCCGGATAGACGAGCTCCAACCTTCACAAATGCCCGGGTCTTCTCACAATCTCATTTGAGAAGATCACCAGCACAACTCCAAACCGTCTAGGAGACGACAATCTCCAAGAGTAATAGAACAAGAATTCTTCACTTGAAGATGCTCAAATGCCACAATGATCAAACCCTAATCAATGCTCTTGGAAAAACTCAACAACCTTTGCAAAGGGAATTAAATGCTCTCAAGGTGTAGAAAACAATGCAAAGGGCTCAATAGTGTTCAGTGAGGTTCATCAAAGCCTTCTAGCTGCAGTGGGTGAAGTATTTATCAGCCGTTGGAGCACGAAATCTCCAATTTACCAGAAAGTGCGATCAGTCCACAGGTATGTGGGCGATTAGTCCAGCCTGTAGTAACGATCGACTGTTCCACTCTGAAACTCATTAATTGCACTAAGGAACTAGCCGTTACACTAGGTCGGTCGGATCATGATACAAAGTCCGGTCGGACCTACCGCCAAAAAAAAAAACAGCGAAAAACATGCTACTGTTAAATGCTGACCAGGCCCTTGATTCGACTTTGTCGGTCCCGGACTTGACCCGCGGTCCCAAACCAATAGCTAAAATAAGTAGCAATTTCAAAAACACACCTCTCTGGAAAATGTTGACCGAGTCCTTGACCCGGGACCCCGGTCAGTTCGGCCTTTAGTCGGCGGTTAGTTCGACCCAAGAAATTTCCAGCAAAACAAAGAAATTCACCTCTCTGGAAAATGTTGACCGGCCCTTTGGTCCGGGAGCCCGATCAGTCCGGCTAACCAACGCCGGTTAGTCCGACCTTCAAAATTTTCAGCAAATAAAATCAAGGCCAAACTAATTTATTTAAATCCAAGATTTGAACCAAGTAAGATTTGAGCATTTGTGACATCATTCACTTTCAAGCTACTAGATTTTTGAACCCTCTTCATAGTACGGCTGTCTATCCTAACAATCTGGTTTTTTTAACCTTCATTCTCCTAGACCGGTAAAAGAAAAACCTAGACTATTTTTACCTTGTGTTTGAGCCAAATGATCTTCATGTAGTCCTTTCCATGCAACTCCAGGTCACCAAAAGCACCAATGGGACTTAACCTTGTAAATACTCAATAAACAAGTTAATCTCATACTAACATATTATCATTAATTACCAAAACTATTTTTAGGGGCCTAGATGCTTTCAGAGTCTCACTTTACTTTCAGCTTCCTTGATCAACATGTGCATATAAGTGATAAGAGGATCTTTGCAAGCACATGTAGAGATTTTTGAGAAATTTTGGCGGAGTTTCTTTTGCAAGTTGGATCTTGAGAAAAAAATGCAACAATATATAATGATCGTAATAGAGATTGCATTTCAAGAGAGTTGCATAAGCCTAATATTATCCAACAAGTTCAGCAAGATAACACTAAAACCATAACAAGGTTTTAAACCAATTACAAGCACATAAGCACACAGGCATTAAGAGTACTTAGAAGAGGTTCAACAAGCTTAAACAAAGAACAATAAGCTTATCCTCTAACCTATTACACACAAAAGTCCAACAAAACATAGCGAAATATGGATATCTAATATATAAAAGATAGGTCTTCTCCCCCTTTGGCATCATGTACCAAAAGCCAAGAGGTAGGGGGAGGAGGAGGAGCATCAGCCGATGAAGAAGGAGCCGAAGGAGGTGGATCAACACGACGACGGCGAGAGTAAGTGACAGACTACTCAATCGACGAGATGCGAGTGGAGATCTCAGCAATGTCGATCTGAATCTGTCCCTAGGCTGCATGCATCTCCGTGACCCATCCAGTCAACTGATCCAAGCGCTGAAGCACAACTGAGTTGGATTGTTCCACGGCTGCCTGGCGAGAGTCCAAAGTCTGAGAGTGACGATCTAAGTCATCCAAGCGGTGATCCAGAACCTTTAAGCAACGATCCACTGCATCGAAGCGAGACACAATTGTGTTGATGCCAGTGTGCAGAACCTCCAACAAAAGAGGATCAAGTCCACCCTCTCGCCGAGGGGGCCGAGGAGGCGCTGAGCAAAGAATAATCGGGTGAAGAGGCCTATTCCTCAAGTTTCTCTAGTGATCGCCTTCTGGCTTGTACTGCTTATGAGGAAAGGGAGTGGCACCATTGAAGTCAGTTGTTCTGAAAATGAGCTGCATAATATAGGGCACATAATACATCCGCTTGCCCAAATCACCTTGGCAGGATTGCATCTCAGTCAAGATAAGATGCATAATGTCAAACTTCTTTCCTTGCATCACATAATCTATGACATTCAATGCATGACCGCGAATGGCGTCATTATTTCCGCTCCTGGGCAAGATAGTGGCCCTGATGATCTTGTTAATGACTCTAGGAAGAGGTTTTAGACCTGCAACCTTGCTAGTGACAAACCCAACATGAGTAGGATCATAAAACTGGGACTGCTCTGGAGTCTGAAGGGTTGGCTCGAGATGAAGCTTGACATATTCTTGTGCTGGCAGATTGAGAGCCTCCTCAAAATGACGCTTGGTGGCAGTGTAGTGCACCGAGCCTGTCATCCAAGTCAGAGTGGCCAAATTTAATGGAATATGAACTGTAGCATAAAATTGACGGATGATTTCCTCATTGAAGTTGCACTTGATGCTAACAATGCCATCCAATCCAGCATTACGAAAATGGGAGTAAATACCTTCATACCGGGTTTGCTCATTGAGATAGGACCAGTTGATGTACTTCTGAATAGCAAATTGTTTGTGGACAATCACATGGTTGTGAGCATCCTCTTGGAATAAAGTGTGAAATCACTCATCTGTGGCTGTCCTTGGCTTTGTATATTGATTCTGTTGCCGTAACCTCATGAAGTCATCATTTCTGATGGAGCGAAGGTCGACGCGGGGTTCTGGGGGAAATTGAGGATCAGCATCATCATCTTCATAATCTTCATCCATTGGAACGCTGGCGCTGGGCACAGAAGATAGGGAGGGAGAGCTCTCCGCTTCATCACTCTCGGAGCCACTATGCTCAACGGGAGGGCGACGAGTGGCTTGGTGGGGAGGACGAGAGGAAGATGCCCCGAGGTCACCGACACGCTTGGTCCTTGCCATGATGACCTGAAGAAGGAACCAAGACAAAAAGAAATGAGATGGATTGAATCGAGAACCAAACTAGCATTTTTCAGGCAGGGCCGGTCAGACCGCAAGGCATTGTCCGGTCAAACCATAGCGCGGACTAACCACATGGAACATGCCGGTTAGACTGCAGCGTGGACTGACCGTGAGTAGCATGCTAGTCAAACCGGACCTGGTTGAAAAACCCTAGAATGGCATACAATCGGATTTGACAAAATGTGGGCAATGGCCGACAATCAAACGAGTAAAATGACAATGTGGGCATACACAAGGAAGATTATCGACCTAAGAACGGATCTAGAGGAGAATCAAGATAGATTGATCGATTAAAGAAAAAGAAAAGAGAGGGAAAACGGGAAAACCTTGCGGGCAGCGACGGTGAGGAAGAACCGGCGGCGTGGAGAAGAGCAGCCGGCGGCAGCGGAGAGAAGATCCTGGCACACGGGAGCGACGAGGAGTGGGAGTGGAAGAGGGAACCGACAAGAGAAGACGTGAGAAAGAGGAGAGAACCGTCGGGTGGTTGGAGGAAATAAAGAGGTGAAACCGACGCAGAGTTAAAGGCATTAACTGCTGGGTGCAGTCAGACCGCAGATGAAAGTCTGGTCAGACCGGGACATAGCCTGCGGGTTGACCGGCAATATACCGGCGGGTTGACCGCGACTAGAGATTTTTTAGATGTTAAGCAGAAGATTTGTGTTGTCCTTGCTCCATAGAGTTAGCACACAACATAAAATCATCTTGGAGCAATTTTCAATGAGATTAGATCAACAAAAGAGTTTTGAACATAGATTTTTAAGAAAATAGAGTAATTTTTGAAGTAAATGATTTTGAGCGAAACAAATGAAGCAAACATCGAATATTGTCACTTGTGAAGAGATGTATGAGTATGAAATACTATTTTGAGACAATACATGAGAGAAAACATTGTCTAAATAGCAATACTCACTTTATGCTAGAATTGAGACTTGTTAATTTTTCGGGTTTTGGGCTATTTTTTTGAGCGAGATTCAAGCACAAAAAATTTTGATTCGGTTGAGAGTTTCAAAAACCTATGAATATGAAAAAGGTCATGAATAGCCATCTTTAGGTTTTTCCTTTTGGGGGCATTGTCAAATTCCTTTTGAAATAGAAGATGGACAAAATTTTGATTTTGGTCAAAAACAAGATTCTTGAAGATCAAGTTTGGACCAAAATTGACTTTTTCTTTAGAAATAGATAATTTGAGAATCTTTTTAACCAAAAACCTTTAAAATACACTAGAGAATAGTTGTAGCTAATTTTTCAAAAGATTTGATTGATAAAATCCAAAATTTTGACTTTTTGACCAAAAAGGATTGGTTTTTGAAAACACATTCTAGCATGTTTGTTGATATGTGCATAATTAGAGATGTGGTATATATAGTGATTGTATAACACTCCCCCTAAAAGTGTTTCCCATCTTAGTTATTGAATCAAGAAAATCATGAGAGAAATACAAATTCAAATAAGATTTCAAAACAATGTAATCAAATGACATTAGAAAGATCTATGACATTTAATTCATTCCTCAATTTGCAAAAAAAGACCTTCATCTAATGGTTTGGTGAAAATATCTACTAATTGGTCTTCAGTCCGATTGTGGCTAATTTCAATATCTCCCTTGCTCACATGATCTCTCAAGAAATGGTGGTGAATACCTATATGCTTGGTTCTTGAGTGTTGGACAGGATTATTGGCTATTTTTACCGCACTATCATTATCACACAAAAGAGGCATTTTATCAAATGTAATCCCATAATCCATCAAGGTTTGTCTCATCCATAGCAATTGAGCACAACAACTTCCCGCGGAAACATATTCGGCTTCTGCGGTGGATAAGGCTACATAATTTTGTTTCTTAGATGACCATGATACTAAGGATCTTCCTAAGAGTTGACAACTACCCGAGGTGCTTTTTCTATCCACTTTGCAACCTGCATAATCAGAATCGGAATATCCAATTAAATCAAATTTAGCACATTTGGGGAACCAAAGGCCAATGCTAGAGGAATACTTTAAATATCTAAGAATTCTTTTAGCGGCCATAAGATAACATTCTTTTGGAGAAGCTTGAAGACGAGCACACATACAAACAATAAACATGGTATCGGGCCTAGATGCAGTAAGATAAAGCAAGCTACCAATCATGGATCTATAAAGTTTTAAATCTACAGGTTTACCTTCCTCATTTAGATCAAGATGACCATTTGTAGCCATGGGAGTCTTGATAGGCTTTGCATCTTCCATGCCAAATCTTTTAAGTAAATCCTTCACGTACTTGGATTGACTTATAAAAATCCCATCTTTGAGTTGCTTGATTTGAAGTCCAAGGAAATAGTTTAATTCTCCAATCATGGACATTTCAAATTCCGTAGACATCATATCACTAAATTTTCCGCAAAAATCTTGATTAGTAGACCCGAAAATGATATCATCAACATAAATTTGACAAACAAAGAAATCATTATTTAAGACTTTAGTAAATAAAGTTGAATAAATTTTTCTGATTTTGAATCCTTTTGAGACTTGAAAATCTCTAAGGCGTTCATACCAAGCTCTAGGAGCTTGTTTAAGACCATAGAGCGCCTTGGAGAGTTTATAGACGTGATTTGGATTTTTAGGGTCTTCAAAACCGGGAGGTTGTTCAACAAAGACAAGTTCAGATATTTTACCATTTAAGAAAGCACTCTTAACATCCATTTGACATAGTTTAATATCAAAGCATGATGCAAAAGTAAGTAATATCTGAATTGACTCAAGCCTAGCTCAAGGTAGTTAGGATTGCGATCCTACTCTTAGAGTCTTATGATTCTACGAACCCACGACAGCCCATCGATCCAAATCGCACTGTCGATCCGATCCTACTCAAGATAGTTAGGATCGCGATCCTACTCTTAGAGTCTTACGGTTCTACGAACCCACGACAGCCTGTCGATCCAAATCGCACTGTCGATCCTACTCGTAGAAACTTAGGGCAATTTTTTTTAGAGGCTAGGCTTTACTGATATTTTGTTTTAGAGCAAAATTTGTTGATATTAATTTCTGAGAATGAAACTATAAATAAACAAGGAGCATGCAAAATATTGTATCAGTGTGGTAATGCTAGTACAAATATCTATATTATGGCATGAGCAAACTCGAGCTTGATAATGATAAGCTATTTTTATTCCTGGAGTATGTCTAGCTGCTTTTAAGGAACATGCAAGTGGTAAACCATATAAGAATCATACAAACTTATAGTATAGATGTTAAATATGTGTATTTTTACAATTCTGTAGAATCGTTGATTCTACGATTCGATACTACGATTTCGATCCTACTGAAGGCAAATCGATCCAACTTAGGATCTTGACTCTGACTACCTTGGCCTAGCTACGGGAGCAAAGGTTTCACCAAAATCCAAACCTTCGACTTGTGAATAATCTTGAGCGACTAATCTTGCCTTGTTTCTTACAACCATACCGTTCTCATCTTGCTTGTTCCTAAAGACCCATTTTGTACCAATAACGTTATATTCGTTGGGTCGATCCACCAATGTCCAAACTTCATTCCGGGTGAAGTTATTGAGTTCTTCACGCATAGCATTCGCCCAGTCCAGATCTTCAAATGCTTCTTCTACATGCTTTGGCTCAATAAAAGAGACAAAAGAGTAATGTTCACAAAAAGAAGCAACACGAGAGCGAGTTTGGACACCCTTACTTACGGCACCCAATATTTGGTCTATTGGATGATCCTTTGCAATTGCATTGTGAATTCTTGGTGGTAGGTTAGATGGTTGATCATCTTCCTTAATGTCCTATTCATCAATTTGTTCTTGATTTGTGGAAGAGATAGGAGATTCTGTTGGACCACAGGGTACGCTACGATAGCTACAAATCAAAAATTCTACACGCAAACCAGGAAACCAAGCAAGTAGATGATCACAGATCGTTACCACCAAACGTGCAGAGCAGCAGAAGAAGGGTTGGAGCAGCCTGGTCCAACGTAGAGCGCGTCGATGTAGTGGTCGTAGTCGATCGTCCAGCGTCCTCACGAGTCAATCGTCTCCTCCAGCAACGTCTGCAGTTCCTTGTGAAGATCGCGGATCGTCCTCAAGCGCAATAGTCGTAGTAGCGCCTCTACGGTATCCACACGTCCAGGGAAGGAACAACCGTACGTCGGTGTACTAGCACCAAGTCGCACGGCAGAGCTCTCAAGAAGATGGCGGCTAGGGTTTCGGTAGTGATTCACGCGTACCTCCCAACAGCCTCATGCATCTTCTTATATAGTGCTCGTGACGGATCCTATCTGAACACGTTTGACGAATCGTATTCGAACTGGTTTGTTCCAACCCGTTAAGTGTGTGACCCTGTAGGTTCATGCGTAATCGGTTGTGACTCGGAAACCCTTTCCAATCACGAGTCGTAGCGGCTCCTAGCAGAACATAGCAATTTCCAAATACACACAAATTATATCGGACAAACCTTAATGCAATATGATCTATGATCAGGTCCTCATCACTTACGACCAGGTCCTATCTCTATACGACTAGTTCGTATTTGGTCACGACCAGTTCGTAAGTTCTTACGACCAAGTTTCGACCACTCTGTGATTACGTTCGACCAGTCTACGATCAGCTCGTGTCTCCATACGACCAGTCTGTAACTGTTCGAACTAAGCGACCTACTCGTGTATACTCCCTTTGCCTCACGATGTCTGGTTGAACTCCAGGTGACATGTTGTGTCATCCATAGACTGTTCAATACTTTCTCGATCAGGTGTCGGATTACTTCACGTGGTCGAACACTTCGACTACTAGTGGCATGGCCATGCACTTTCTTTATCCGACCACAACAAGGGGCCCAGAGACATCTCTCCTGTTATGTTAGGAGGGGAAAATCCCATATCCGACCAGTCACATTTCTCTGCATATTTCATAGCATACCTGAAAGCTACCTTTATAACTACCTAGTTACGGAGTAGCGTTTGGCAACCCCTAAGAGTGCTATTACACATATAGGAAACCATGCTGATCTCAGGTCTAAGGATTATACATCATCATTGCTTGAGACCAACTAACGACACATAGAATCATAACAATCTCAATAATGTCTCAAGGTGGGTCTAATGCAACATCATGTTCTCTAACATGTGTCCATATTATTGGTTTGATATCTCCATATCCATGACTTGTGAGACATAGTCATCAACCAATACATATGCTAGTCTATTCATATGTGTCCTCATATGTTTCCGACAAGGGATCGTATAAGAATAATTATCGTAGAAATATAGAGTTTCACAATCAAGTCACATACTTGATAATCAATATTAAAAATATTATTCTTGGAAACATTTTATCCAATATTATGAACATAAGGAAATATAATCATCTCTATGATTGCCTCTAGGGCATATTTCCAACAGGTTCAACTTGAATAGAAGATGATGAATTATCTTCGGGCTTGATATCGCCTATTTGCATATGCTCCATTGCTTTTCTTAACCCTTCATCACCTACATCATCCAAATTCTCATGCTCTTCTTGAGAGCCATTAATTAGTTTCATCAAATTTCACATCATGCCTTTCTTCAACTAAACCGGAGTTTTTGTTGTTAAAGACACGATAAGCTTTGCTATTTGAAGAATAACCAAGCAAGAAACCAACATCACAACGACTTTCAAATTTTGAAAGATGAACACCCTTCTTCAAAATATAACATTTGCAACCAAATACACGAAAATAAGAGATGTTCGGTTTTCTTCCTACAAGAAGCTCATAGGAAGTCTTTTTCAAAAGCTTATGCAAATAAAGACGATTTATGGTATGACAAGCGATGTTAATAGCTTCCGCCCAAAAACTATCGGAAGTATTGTATTCATCAAGCATTGTCCTAGCCATTTCAATTAATGGTACAATTTTTCCTTTCTACAACTCCATTTTGCTCCGGAGTGTAGGTTGTGGAAAGTTCGTGTTTTATTCCATGTTCATCACAAAAGTCTTCAACTTTAGTGTTCTTGAACTCGGAACCATTATCACTACGGATTTTCTTTATTTTGAAATCAAATTCATTTTGAGCCCTTTTTGCAAAACTTTTAAAAATGCCGGAGGTTTCACCTTTGTCATCTAGGAAGAATACCCATGTATATCTAGAGTAATCATCCACAATGACTAAACAATAGCTATTACCCCCGATACTCTTATAGGTTGTTGGCCCAAACAAATCCACATGTAAGAGTTCCAATGGTCTAGAAGTTGACATGATACTCTTAGAAGGATGAGAATTAGCAACTTGTTTACCGGCTTGACAAGCACTATAAAGTCTATTTTTCTCAAACTTCACAACTTTCAAGCCAACAACCAAATCATGTTTGAAAAGCTTTTTAATTTGAATCATCCCAACATAGCTAGCCTTCTATGCCAAAGCCAACCCAATGAAGTTTTGGCCATTAAGAAAGTTTTCAAACAAGATTCATTTGAGGTAAAATCAACCAAATAAAGATTTTCAAATTTAAAGCCTTTGAAAACTAAAGAACTATCTTTTGCATTTGAGATTGTAACACCTTCACTAGAGAAAGAGCAAATTAGTCTAAGATCACATATTTGAGCAACGGATAGCAAATTAAAATTTAATGATTCTACTAAATAAACATTGAAAATGGAAAGGTCATTTGAGATAGCAATTTTACCCAATCCTATTACCTTTCCTTTGCTATTATCGCCAAAAGTGATCTTGTCTACTCCTTTTCCATTCTCGAATGTGGTGAACATCTTTCTATCACCGGTCATGTGTTGAGGGCATCCACTATCAAGCACCCAATATTTTTCACCGGTTTTATAGTTCACCTACAAAACAAGAATCAAGTTCTTTTACGTACCCAAATTTTTTTGGGTCCTTGGAGGTTAGTAACCAAGGATTTAGGCACCCAAATAGCATTCTTTTTAGCGCCTAAAATTGAAGTGCCAACAAATCTAGCAATTACTTTACCATCCTTAGTCTTTCTAAGCATATAACAAGAATCATATACACTAAGAGATGGAGTCTTACCCATAGGACAAGCTTGTTGTAAATGTCCTATTTCCCGACACTTATGGCAATACTTACCATTTTGCCTCACAAACCTAGTGGGCTTGTTTACCGGTTTCTTACCTTTCTTGGGCACATACCCAAGTCCTTCTTTGTTGAATGAGCACCTTTGCTCACTCAAAAACTTGTCAAGAGTAGCCTTACCCTTGAAGCACCTTTTCAAGCTTTTGCTTAGCTTGGTCACTTGCTCTTTTAGCTCATTGTTTTCAATAACAAGCTTTGCATTAATATGCTCAACATTATCATGATTATCATTAGTACTAGCGCAACATGACATAGCAATAGGATCCTTACATGAAATAGATGCACTAGTTTTATCAATTTCTATACTAGGCATATCATCAATAATATCACAAGTAATTCCAACACTGGAGCAAGACTTGCTTGAATTTTCTTGGATAAGCAAGTCATGAGCTTCCTTTAGCTCCTCATAAGAATCTTTTAGAGAATTATGCTCTCTAATTAATACCTTATATTTTGACTTTTCTTTTTCAAGATATTCATTTAAGTCTTCAAGCATATCCATTAATTCATCATAAGTTGGTTCATTATTATTAATGGATTTTACCTTATCTCCTTTTGCCATAAGGCAAGTAGGAGTGGAGAATAGCGACGGAGTTTCCTTGATGGTGATGCCAACGAGTCCCTTCTTCTTGGGAGACTCGGAGTCGCTTGACTCATCATTGGAATCTCACTCTCCAATGTAGGTTTCATGCTTGCCATCTTTGTGAAGCTTCTTCTTGTCACTATACTCCTTCTTCTTGAACGACTTGCCCTTGTTATCCTTCTTTTCGGGGCAATGGGAAGCAATACGCCCCTTCTCTTCACAATTATAGCACCGAATGTTGCTATAACGATTGTTGCCACTTGAGGATTGCCCTTTCTTATTCTTGTGGGAGTTGTAGCTTCTATGTGGGCGTCTCTTCATGAACTTCTTCATTCTTCTCACAAGGAGTGCAAACTCTTCATCGGAGTCTTCTTCTTCATCCTTATCATCACTTGATTCTGCTTTGGCATTGAAAGCGGTAATCTTCTTCTTTGAGGAAGACGACTCCAAGAGCTCTTCCTTGTCTTTCTTGAACAACTCATTGGTGATGAGGTTGCCCAAAAGTCCTGTTGGTGTCATTCTTGGCAACTCGGGAGAGTTGAAAATAGTGTCACCAATGTTTCATATTTGTTCGGAAGTGCCCTAAGCATCTTGCGCACAATGTCAACATCAAGAAGGTTAGTGCCAAGGCCTTTGAGCTCATTCACAATGTTGTTGAGTCTTGAATGCATCTCATTGATGTTTTCATAAGGCAACATTACGAATGTCTCATATTTGATCTGAAGCCTATGCAATCTGGCTTCTTTGACCGTGGATGTTCCCTCATGGATTTCCGAGAAGGTAGTCCAAATATCATGAGCGGTTTCCAAATTGCTCACTCTATTGAACTCATCCGCGTTCAAAGCGCCAAAAAGAGCGTTCATAACTTGGGCATCTAAATGAGCATTACGTGCCTCTTGGTTCATGGGAGCTAGTGGATTAAGAGGCATGACGTAACCCTCATTTACAATTTTCCAAATGCTTGGACTCATGGCCATTAGATAAATTGACATTCTAATTTTTCAATAAGCATAATTTGAGTCATCAAATAAAGGAGCCTTTCCTATAGCAATTCCCTCACTAGCAATCTTTTTCTCTCTTAGACGATTAAGTCTAAATCAATGAAAGACCAAGCTCTGATACCACTTGTAGGATCAAGGATAACCGACTAAAGGGGGTGAATAGGCGGTTTTTAAAATCTTTTGGCTAAATACTAAATTTACCAAGATTAGAGCTTATGAAAGACAATTTCACAATTTAAAGCCTAAAATGTCTAAAGCTATCTATGAGCACTACACAAGTCAAGACAACCTTAATAATCTAAACAAGCTAGACAACAACACAAAATCATAAATGCACAAAGTAATGAGCAAGAGAATAAACCACACCACTACTACAGAAAAGATAATCACAGATGGTTCAAAATCATCATCACAGACGGTTTTTTGAACCGTCTGAGTTTATGGGTCAGTGATGCTATGAGGTCATTACAGACGGTTCTGTGAAAAAGCTATCATAGACGGTTCTAAATAACAACCGTCTGTGATAGTCTATTTTCACAGACGGTTCTGAACAAGAACCGTCTGTGATAATTGTTTATCACAGATGGTACTTGTTCAGAACCGTCTATGAAAATAGACTATCACAGATGGTTATTGTTTAGAACCATCTGTGATAGTATTTTCTATTGCAAATTTTTTTTCGAATTCTGAAACTTCGGAGGCCGTTTTGAGGCCCTAAACGACCTTTTTTGGGGTTTTCACTTTTTTGGGACCTCGCAAAGAGAATTTGACCTTGCCTTATGGATTTTCGGATTGAGCTTTTCGTTAGCTTTCCAACGAGCCAAAGAACGCCGTAATCCGAGTTCGTATGCAAAAGTTATGGCTGTTTTACTGAACAGTGCACGAAAACGAGTCCGGGACGAAGAGGCGGACGATAGCCTGGTACTCGGAGTTAGGGATGATGCCGAGGTGATCGCTGTTGATGTCCGCAATCTTATATTGATCTATTCATTCACAAGAAAACCACGGTCACAATTGAGAGCCACCAAAAGCAACAAGGCAGGGAAGGCGACAAGTTTATTGATCACTTCATCGGAGTGTTGGATATCAACCAGAAGAGAGGAGGGATCGATGGGGATATCACGGCAATGAAGGAGGCGGTGGCGGCATCACCGTGGCGTCACAACCGGAGGCGGAGGAGCTCATGACGGTAGTCAGCGGTAGTCGAAGCTCGGCGTGGGGAGGGCAGAGGGAGAGACTAGTGGAAGACAAGGTAGGGGTGGCTATAATATATAAGGACAGTACCAAAATATTTCGCCTCCCACGCACGCGTCCAAAACATTTCATCTCCCGTGCACGCGTCCAAAAATTTCCGCCATCCCGCACTGCGAATCACAGATGGTTTCAAACAAAAACCGTCTGTGTTGACCATAATATCACAGACAGTTCTTAACAAAAATCGTCTGTGATATTTAGTAGTATCACAGACGGTTCTTGTTTAGAACCGTCTGTGATATTTCACAGACGGTTTTCAACACGAACCGTTTGTGATATTACTTCTTCACTGAGCGGTTTTAGCGCAGCGAGAATACGCAGCGGTCGCTAAACCAAAACCATCTGTGATTGTATTTAATACAGACGGTTTTGGTCAACCGTCTGTAATGAGGCGTCCAGTATTAGCCTTTTTGCAGTAGTGCACTAAGGAGACAAGCGATGTTTTCCTGTAGTCTCGGAGACTTGTCGGTCTCAACTAATCCACGTTGAGGAAGCTTGATCCACTCAAGCTGGCTCCACACAAGCACTTCCCTCAATCACTAATGGTAGCTCTTCTCCACTCCGGATAGGCGAGCTCCAACCTTCACAAATGCCCGGGTCTTTTCACAATCTCCTTTGAGAAGATCACCGGCACAACTCCATACCGTCTAGGAGATGGCAATCTCCAAGAGCAATAGAACAAAAATTCTTCACTTGAAGATGCTCAAATGCCACAATGATCAAACTCTAATCAATGCTCTTGGAAAAACTCAACAACCTTTGCAAAGGGAATTAAATGCTCTCAAGGTGTAGAACACAATACAAAGGGCTCAATAGTGTTCAATAAGGTTCATCAAAGCCTTCTAGCTGTAGTGGGTGAGGTATTTATAACCTCCACCCACTGTACTAGCTGTTGGGGCACGAAATTTCCAATTTACCAGAAAGTGCGGTCAGTCCGTAGGTATGTGGGCGATTAGACCGGCCTGCAGTAACGGTCGACTGTTCCTCTCTGAAACGCATTAATTGCACTAAGAAACTAGCCGTTACACTAGGTCCGGTCAGACCGTAGTACAAAGTCCGGTCAGACCGGCCTGCCAAAAACTAGAAACAGCGAAAAACATGCTACCGTTAAATGCTAACTGGGCCCTTGATCTGGGACCCCGGTTAGTCTGGGACTTGACCTGCGGTCAATCCGGCCAACGAAAATAAGTAGCGATTTCAAAAACACACCTCTCTGGAAAATGTTGACCGGGTCCTTGACCCAGGACCCTGGTCAGTCCAGCCTTTAGTCGGCGGTTAGTCCGGCCCAAGAAATTTCCAGCAAAACAAAGAAATTCACCTCTCTGGAAAATGTTGACCGGCCTTTTGGTCCGGGAGCCAGGTCAGTCCGACTAACCAATGCCGGTTTGTCCGGCCTTCAAAATTTCCAGGAAATAAAATCAAGGCCAAACTAATTTATTTGGAAAAAGTCCGGTTTACTCCCCTGAACTATCAGAAAAGTCTGGTTTACCCCCTGAACTACAAAACCGGTTTTTTAACCCCCTGAATTTGTCAAAACCGGTCAATACACCCCCTGGGCTGGTTTGGAGCGGTGGTTTTGTACAATCAACACATCTGAGCCGTCCGTTCGTGCTTTGAGATGTGTGCAGCACTAAATACAACTACAAATAATGATACAAATACATAATACCATACATCCTCATCCATACCATACATCCTTCATCCACTCTCTCTCTCTCCTTTTCTCCATTCGGTTCAGCCGACGCCGCCACCGCTCAGCCTGCCTCCTCCTGGTGCCGCTGCCACCACTCAGCTCGCCTCCTCCTTGTGCCGCCGCCTCCTGGTGCCGCCGCCTCCTGGTGCCGCCGCCCTGGTGCCGCTCCTCCTCTCTGCGCGCCTCCTCCAGTGTCTTGCCTTGCCGCCACTGCCCTCTGGCGCCGCTCTCTTGGTGCTTCTCCCTCCCTCTCTAGCGCCGCCTCCTCCTGGTGCCACCGCCGTCGCCGCTCAGCCCGCCTCGCTCACCAGACGGATGCGGCCACAGGCCGAAGGAACGCCGTGTCGTCGATCAGCAAAGACGAAGTCCCACCGCGCCCGCCGGAATCGCAACGCACCGGGCTACATCCGAGCACTCAGACATTGCCGACCACACCAAAGAAGATCTCCTCACCGCCGAACCCGACCTCGCCACTGCCGCCCAGCACCCACCACACCTCCTCCCTCAGCCGCGGCCGCAGCCCGGTCTTGTCCTGCCCGACCTCCGCGATCAGGAACGGCAGGAACACCGAGAAGCCGCTGAACGCGTTGAAGCCCAGCACGAAGAGGAGGGCTTGTCGGCCTTGGCGAGGTCGGCCTCGACGGTGGCGAGCATGGCGTCGACGCCGGTGCGGAACTCGGTGGCCCAGGTGCGGGCGCTGCGGCGGAGGAGGTCCATGGCGAAGGCCTTGGTGCGCGCGTGGTCGGGCTCCTCGGTGTCGAGGTAGATGCCGACGCGCGTGCCGCCGGTGAAGCTGACGCTAGGGTTGTAGGGGCCGATGAGGACGCCGCGCTTGTCGACGAGGGCCGGGTCAAGAGTGGTGAAGGAGGCGGCGCCGACTGGAACCGTAACCGCTCGCCCTCGCCTCCCCTCTCTCTTAGCCGAGTGAAAAGAGGAAGGGAATGGATTGTTTTGCTTGTTGGCCCACCTGTCATTGGCTTAATCTCATGTGTATGTGGCTTGTATACTATATTGTACATGTGTATGTGGCTTGTATAATGTTATGTAAACCACCGCTCCAAACCAGCCCAGGGGGTGTATTGACCGGTTTTAACAAATTCAGGGGGTTAAAAAACCGGTTTTGTAGTTCAGGGGGTAAACCAAACTTTTCTAATAGTTCAGGGGAGTAAACCGGACTTTTGTGGCATTTGTGGCATCATTCACTTTCAAGCTACTAGATTTTTGAACCCTCTTCATAGTACGGCTGTCTATCCTAACAATCCGGTCTTTTAACCTTCATTCTCCTAGACCAGTAAAAGAAAAACCTAGACTATTTTTACCTTGTCTTTGAGCCAAATGATCTTCATGTAGTCCTTTCCATGCAACTCCAGATCACCAAAAGCACCAATGGGACTTAACCTTGTAAATACTCAATAAACAAGTTAATCCCATATTCACATATTATCATTAATTACCAAAACTATTTTTAGGGGCCTAGATGCTTTCTGTGTCTCACTTTACTTTCAGCTTCCTTGATCAACTCGGGCCTAAAGAACTGATGCTCACCGACTTGATCCCAAAGGAGAGGAGTTCTACACTGTCTTCCATACAAAGCTTCAAAAGGGGACATCTTCAAGCTGGCTTGGTAGCTATTGTTGTAGGAGAACTCAGCATAGGGGAGGTTCTTGTCCCAACTTTTCCCATAGTCCACAAGCTATTGTTGTAGGAGAACTCAACAAAGGACTTGATTCACTCGCTCTGTCTGCCCATCGGTTTGAGGATGATAAGCTGTGCTGAAATTGAGTCTTGTTCCCAAAGCTTCATGCAAGCTCTTCCAAAATCTTGAGGTGAATTGAGAACCTCTGTCGGACACTATTCTTTTGGGTACACCATGCAAACATACAATTCAGGCCAAGTACAGCTCTGCCAATTTGCTGCTCTGGTAGGTAGTCTTGACAGGAATAAAATATGCCACTTTGGTTAAACGATCAATTACAACCCAAATGGAGTTATAGCTCGATTGGGTCCTAGGCAAACCAGTGATGAAGTCCATTCCTACTTGCTCCCAATTCCACTCGGGAATGGGCAAGGGCTACAATAGACCAGCTGGTCTTTGGTGCTCAGCTTTGACCCTTTGGCATACATCACAACGTGCCACAAACTCAGCGATTTCTCGCTTCATGCGGACCCACCAATACTTCTCTTTGAGGTACATCTTGGTACTCCCTGGATGAATGCAGTAAGGGGATTCATGAGCTTCCTTAAGAAACAATTGCTTTATTTCCTGATGATCCGGCACACAGAGGCGGTTGCCGAACCATAGCACTCCTTGCTCATCTTCTGAGAAGCCTGGGGCCTTGCCTCTTCTCAAGTTCTTCTTGATCGCTTGGATATCTTCATCTTCAGCTTGCTTTTCTCGGATTTGGTGCTGGACAGTGGGTTCAACGTCTAGAGCATGCACACAACCTTGATCGACAATTTCCAAATTCAGATGCCTCAATTCTTCACACAATTTGGGCTGACTTTCTTGGACCATCAAGGTACTGCAATAACTCTTTCGGCTTAGGGCATCAGCCACCACATTTGCCTTGCCTGGGTGGTAGTGAATTCCTAGATCATAATCCTTTATGAGCTACAGCCATCTTCTCTGCCTAAGATTAAGGTCTGATTAAGTGAAGATATACTTCAGGCTTTTGTGGTCTATAAAGACCTCACAACGGTTACCAATGAGGTAATGGCGCCAAATTTTCAAGACATGCACTACGGCAGCCAATTCTAAATCATGAGTGAGGTAGTTTGCTTCATGAGGCTTCAGCTGCCGAGAAGCATAGGCTACCACCCTTCCTTATTGCATTAAAACACAACCAAGATCCTGCCGAGAGGCATCACAAAAAACCTCAAAATCTTTTCGGATGTCTGGCAAAATCAACACCGGGGCGAAGGTCAAACGCTTCTTCAACTCTTGAAAACTCTGCTCACAGGCTGGTGTCCAAACATACTTCTTTTCCTTCTTTAGCAACTGAGTGAGAGGTCTTGCTATTCTTGAAAAGCCTTCAATGAACCTACAGTAGTATCCTGCCATACCAAGAAAGCTTCTAATCTGAGGCACGGACTTGGTGACTCCCAATTAAACACATCTTGGACCTTGCTGGGGTTGACGGCTACACCTGCTGTTGACATAACATGACCCAAAAAGGTAACCTCATTCATCCAAAAATCACACTTATTGAATTTAGCATAGAGTTGGTGATCTCTAAGCTTATCCAGAACCAAGCGAAGGTGCTCTTCATGCTCTTCTTCAGTTTTAGAATACACTAAGATGTCATCTGTGAAGACAATGACAAACTTATCCAAGTACTTCATAAATACTTTATTCATCAAATTCATAAAGTAAGCAGGAGCATTGGTCAATTCAAATGACATAATAGTGAACTCATAGAGTCCATACCGAGTAGAGAAGGCTATCTTTGGGATGTCCTCTTGGCAAATTTTCAACTGATGATACCCTGATCTTAGGTCAATCTTGGAGAAAACTACAGCTCCCTTTAGCTGGTCAAACAAGTCATCAATCCTGGGCAATGGATACTTATTCTTGACAGTGACATCATTGAGTGCTCTATAGTCCACACACATGCGCTGAGTACCATCTTTCTTTGCAACAAAGATCACTGGAGCTCCCCAAGGCGAAGAGCTTAGCCGAACAAAACCCTTGCTTTGCATTTCTTCTATCTGTTGTTTGAGCTCAACAAGATCATTGACTGGCAATCGATAAGGCCTCTTGGAAATTGGTGCTGTTCCTGGAACCAAGTTGATGACAAATTCCAAATCTTTGTCCGGAGGAATTCCAGGTAACTCATCTGAGAACACATCGGGATACTCCCTTACCACTGGGAGGTCCTCAAGCTTCACTTCCTTCAAACAGGCCAAGCTAGGACCTCCTCTATCAGAGGTCTCGGGACTGAACTCAACTTGAATCCCTTGCTCATTGGTGAGCACAATGGACCTATTGGCACAGTCTGTCTGACCTTGGTTCTTGCCTAGCTAGTCTATCCCAAGAATCACATCTAAACCTTGAGAGTGCAAGACTACTAGGTCTGCAGAGAAGGGTACTCTCAAGATTTCCAAGGAAAGATTTGGGCACAAGGAACTAGCCCTCATTTCCGAGCCCGGAGAGTAGATTAGCATAGGACTAACTAAAGGAGATATAGATAACCCATTACTACCCACAAACTTAGATGAAACAAATGAATGGGAAGCTCCGGAATAAAAAAGAACTGATGCTGGTACGGAATTGACAAGGAACGTACCAAGGACCATGTCCGATGCGGTCTGAGCTTCCTCGGCTATGACATGATTCACACATCCCTTGATAAATTGAACCAAAGGCTTCACATTCGAATTGCTGCTAGGTGCTGAAGTTCCTTGACTGGGTCGGGTTGGAGTAGAGGTGGCTGCCTGCTGCTTCTTAGGGCACCTATTGGCATAGTGCCCAACTTCATTGCAATAAAAACATGTAACTCCTGCTGTAGAGGTCATGGGTGGCTTCTTTTGGAAATGACCTCCTAGAGAGGTCCCACCAGAACTGGAGGTGCCAGGGCGCCTGGACTGCATGGGAGGTCTAGAAGGGGAGGAGGTCGTGGGTCTCTTTTGCTGAAATTGAGAGGTCCTGGACCTAGGAAAACCTCCAGAACTGATATGCTGAGCTGCCTTTCTCTTCTTGTGATTCTCCATCTCAAGATTCTTGCCCTCCTGGCGAATTACTTTGCTCACAAGCTGTTGAAAATCTAAGTAATCTTTAGCAATGAGCTAAACAGCGAGGTCATCATTGAGCCCTTCCAAGAAGCACTCTTGCTTGGACTCATTTGTTGCCACATCCTCAGGTGCATACCTTGCCAACCAATTGAACTTATGAAGATACTAACTAACAAAGCGGTTCCCTTGGCATAGAGATCGGAACTCCTTCTTCAACAACATCATGCCTTGAGGGATATGAGCACGATGAAAAGCTTAAACAAAATCATCCCAGGTAATGGTCTGAGCATCAGTGTGGGACTGAGTGAAGTTGTCCCACCACTCAGAGGCTGGCCCATTGAGCTAGTGAGAGGCAAACAAGACTTTCTCACGATATGAACACTGAATCATATCTAGCTTCCTGCCCACTGCTCTGAGCCAATCATTGGCTTCCAAAGGATCAGTGCTGCTGGAGAAAGTGGGTGGCTTCATCCTCATGGACTCAGAAATGTTGGCCCTTGGAGGAGGTGGAGCATAAACTGGTGGTTGAGCTGCTGCGGCTGCTTGAAGGTTTTGAGTATTGTTGATAGACCGAGCTAACAGGTTGATCAACTGAGCTTGATTTGCCATCATTTGATTCCAATTTGGCCCTTCAGCTGGAGGAGGTGGTGGCTGCGAAACCGGAGTCTCAGGATCACTTCCAATTGCTCTACCCTGGCTACTGGTGCTGCCACTGCCACTGCCACAAGTTGTCACCATCTGCCAGATCTTCAGAGATAAGAAGCTAAGGGGGAGAGATCGGAACAACCAAGCCAACCAAAACCAGCAACTCAAAAGCTCAAACACGTTCTACTCGAGGCTCATTGCCCTCAGGGCTGCGAGCAGGGAGGTCGTGGCCACAAGGGGTGGTCTTTGCATAGAGGCCCCGAAGGTGGTCTTTGCAAAAAATACCAAGGGGTGGTCTTTGCAAAGACTACCACTCTTGACTATGAGCTGGGAGGTCATAACGCGGCAGCGTGCCAAGACGTCTCCAAAACAGGAGGTCTAGGACACCAGGGCTACGAACAGGAACACCTATAGACATTACAAGGAAAGAGGATCCAATTAACATTGTAAAACAGTGAGGAGAGCAAAAGGTAAGAGAGAATAAGGTAAGGAAGGATACAGAAGAAGGGATGAGAATAGAGAGATGACCCAGATAAGAGGAGAACAATTTACTTTTCTTGTTTTGTAAAACAAATTTTGAACTTTCTACTAACGACCATTCTACTAGGCTACGACCTACAGTCAAGATGCTCTGATACCACTTTTGTCACGACCCGACCCGGGTCACCTGAGAGGTCTTCTAAGACCACCCGAAAAGTCCACCAGGACCTCTTAGGAGGTCCAGCAAGATCTCTCGGACAATCCTCCAGGACCACCCAAGAGGTCAAGCAGGACCACCTAGAGGTTCAGAGAACAGACCCGATGAGGTCTTAAGATCTAGGACATCCCCAAGTGCCACGACCCGACTCGAGGGTGGTTGAGAGACCAAACCCGGAGAGGTTGTGAGACTTGGAAAAGCCCCAAGTCCTCTGTGTTCCGAACTAGTCCCAAGGATCAACGGCTAGCTCACACAGCAAACAATAGTGGTAACATTCATCAACACAAACTTTACTAACAACAAAGGAGTTGATTACAAGGATGGCTTACAAGCTGGCAAAAGCAAAATACACAGCGGAAGCAAAATAACAAGTCCACCCGATACACCACAGGCAATCGGCTGGAGGGCATTGCCTAGTTGATCTGGTCCTCTTCTCCATCAAAGAAGTCCTCTCCTGCTCAATTATCAAATCAAGCAAGAATGAGCACAACAACCGTGCTCGCAAGTTACACCTGTCAAATAACAGAATGATATGCATATATGGATATCTCAAAGGAAGGCTTAATATGGTTGGTTTGCATAAATCCAAGTTTCTTTCAAATACAAATACTAAGTTCCAAGGCAGTTATACAATAACTAAAATTCATTTTCCCAAATCAGTATTACAGTTTGGATAACATTCATCAACAAGTGGTGAAGGATACCCTCCTGTCACAAGGCTCCCCATCCAAAACCCATTGGATAGAGATCCAAAACAGATTAACAAAGTCATTTGAAAACCCAAAACCAACATCTAACTTGGAGCAGCTTTGCCAGCTTGTCCTTGACCGCGGACACGGCTAATCAATTAGTTTTACGCTCTGTAGAGGTATACAGCTTTACCCACATGACACGAGTTCTCTAGTTTGTTTGGCATCCGTCGATACCAACACTCACTGCCGAAGGTAAGTGGTCTAGAGCATGTGACAAGGCCTTTACAGTGCATCATTCCACCGCAGTCCACCCTCGCTAAGGTTTCACCCCACCCTGCGGATAGAAACCCGTAGAGATCAAGGGCCCCCTCTTGCGCCAGGCGGGACTAACAGGTCATAACACGACTACCCACAGCATCAACAGGATTGACCACGATGGAACTTTGCAAATTAGTTGGCCAGGTCCCCTCCCTATTCTCAGGACATGTAGTTGCACGGTGAGGCATGGCAAAATACACTCGAAGACCGGCCCTTAACTGACCTGGGAGACTTCCACAGAACACTGGGCCTCGACCATAGAAATGGTTCGATCCCGTGCATGAACATGCACCCATCCAAGCAATCAGTTTGCCCAAGTCCAAACCAGTTTTCCTTTTTCTTTGCTTTTTAGAAACATTTGCAAACTACCAAGACAACCCAAGGTCATGGATTAAAACATTTAGATAACATTGGTCTTTTGGCAGTAAAACTCCGAAAATAAGATTTTTGGTCTACGCTTGGCTAAGCACAGATTTTTGCAATATGCTAGTTTATACTAATGTACCAACTAGCTCTTTTACTACGAGGACTAGGGGTGATCGGATCAATAATCAAATTCGAGTGTACCAAGGAACTAGGAATAACTATGAAGTTAAAACGGGGATTTAAATTACTTGAATTGAAATAAGCATGCAGTAATAATTTGAAACACAACTTAAATAATTTGAGATACTGGGTTCAATATGATCAAGGGTGTAACTTGCCTTGCTCGAAGGCTTGGGTGTCTTCTTCTTCAAAGAGTTCGGGCTCCTCAGCGTCGTCGCAATCTATACGAGAGAACAAAGCAAACTCAAATAAAGCTCAAGTAAAAACCAAAAGAACTCCAAAGAAACACCGAACTAAAACCAATAGGAAGACTTCGATGGCCAAGAGGAGGTTCAAGGAACTGGTCGGGAGAGCAAGAGAACTGAATGAAGAAAAAAGCAAGGATAGAGAGCTGCTCAGGCTTATATAGCCAAAGCTGCTGAGAGTTTCAAAGGCTCACGTGCTCAAGGGTAGGTGGAGGAGGAGATGGGAGCAGGTAGAGGAGAAGACAAGAGAGGGAACGGTGCTGCAGAAGTGATAGCATTTAATGCGACACAACCGGCATTAAATGCTCGAAGACTTCTGTGGCATCTGTGATACGGTTGAAGGAAGGAGAAGGTGAGCAAGACTGACAAATGGGACCAGTCAAAACTCAAAAAGGAGGTCCTGCAGAGACCCTAGGGAGTTCCGCAGAGGTCAAGGGTGGTCTTGACCCACCAGGGTGGTCATTACGAAAAGACCAGAGGTCCTGAGGACAAGGGGAGGTCCTGAGGAGATCCCGCAAGGGTGGTCTTTGCAAAAAGACCAGGAGATCCTGAGAACAAGGTAGAACAAGGGAGGTCCTGACGGTCATATCAACTCGAGGGGAGGTTCTGACGGTCAGATCAACCCAAGGGGAGGTCCTGACAGTCAGATCAACTCGAGGGGAGGTCCTGACGGTCAGATCAGCTCGAGGGGAGCTCCTGACGATTAGATCAGCTCGAGGGGAGGTCCTGACGGTCAGATTAGCTCGAGGGGAGGTCCTGACGGTCAGATCAACTTGAGGGGAGGTCCTGACGGTCAGATCAACTCAAGGGGAGGTCCAAATGAACACGAAGAGGTCCAAGTGAACACGAGGAGGTTCAAATGAACACGGGGAAGTTCAAATGCACATGGGAAGATTCAAAAGAGCACGGGGAGGTCCGATTAAAGGGGGGAAATCAACCCGAATTTTGAATTTCGAAATCCAGGACATTTGAAACACAAACCCAAGCTGAAATGCATCGGGGTGGTCGTGACCCAAAGTGGTCAAAATCGAAGGAAGGTTCAAATAGAAAAGGAAGTCTAGACCACAAGGAGGTCTAAGCAAAGAAGGAGGTTTGGACCAAATGGTGGTCTAAACCACAGAGAAATTCAAACCAACAAAGAGGAGGTCTGGACTAAAGAAAATCCAAGCAAAAGATACGAGTTGAGATCCAGAGAGGTCAAGGGAGGTCTTGAACACCAGGGAGCGCCTAAGAACTTCCAACAAACTCCAAATAAACTAGACTTGAATTAGTTGAAGTTGGAGTTAGTTATTTAAAGCTCTTTTAAAATCTCATGTTAAGCTTCGAACTCTCATCAAAACCAAATGGTTCTTTTTATTTTTGAAAGATCAAAAAGACTCAGAAAACCAGGGTGTTACAACAGCCTTAGCCCACACTCGTTGTAGGTGAGGAAAATGAGGATTTCCCCTTCCTCACGGCTCAGAAAATGTTCTCCGGCCGCTGACCTCCACTTGATCAAGTTCTTGTCCAGGAGCATCCCGATTCCTTCAAGCGCCTCGAGCTTCCTCTCGCTCCGCTCTGAAGCCATCCACTTGGTGATCTGGTCTGACATGGTGGGATCTCGTGAGAAGGTAAATAGAGGTTGGAGGAAACTTTCGGTAAAGAAGAAGGCGGAGGTCGGAAAGAATTCTTAGCAAGAAACTGAAGAGAATTGAGGGAAGATCTAAAAGCATGAAAGCTCTAGAGCCCAGTAATGGGGATTTTATAGCTTCAGATCTTTAATCGCAATCGGGAGTTATCTAAAGTCCAACGGACAGAAAAACTCTTTGATTCCCAAGGCAGGTTCACAACTTTAAAATGAATACATACCATCTCGTATGTCATGACACTAAATGAGGGTCTACCCGATACGACTTCGTCGGAAGAAGGTGTTCACACGATTTATTCATTTAAAGTTTAGGGGCTAGCTGACGAGGATTAAAATCTCTATGTATTACTTTAATAAACAATAAAATACCATACGTCTTCGTGGTCGTAACCCCTAAGGCTAACGACCTCACTGGTCATAAGGATTCCAGAGGTTACATAATGAGTACCCTAGTCGGACAAAGGTCCTGTACCTAGTCTCCGACAAGGTAGCTGCTCGTAGGATTTATGAATTGGTATCTAGATCTAATTCCAAGTATATTCTTTACCGTGTGATGAATGGAGCACGTGCTGTATATTCCATACCACGCGACGTTATAATCCTAAGACACTAACAAGCAACCACCGTACGGTTGGGTGTCTCACAAACGCTCAACTGCAAAGCGGTTGATACTTTATCAACCATCGCCTCGCTCCGACCAGCCGCAACGCTTCATAACGGATGTCTTCTCCAGGAGCAACTGCCACCTATTCGGAAGTTATATAAGGATGGAGCGAGGGCAAAGAAAGATATATCGCATCTAGCATCAAATTAGGGCAGCAACGCAGTACAATCTGCCTCAGATTCATGCTCTAAATCTGATTCAGTTGTATAGCAATCATCATATTCAGTGTAACTAGGATTAGTCCACTGCCTAGTCGTAGGAACCCCCTGTAATAGCCAGTTTATATCAATAAAGAGCAGTCTCATTCTCTCCCAAGAAATCTGTGTCATTTTCCTCTATTTTATTTCGTAAGATCAGAGACTCAATCATCGACAGTTCTGAACAAGAATCGTCTGTGATGGTAATTATCACAGACGGATTTTGTTTAGAACCGTTTGTGATAGTTTTTCTATGGCAAAAAAAATTGGATTTTGATATAAACCAATCAATTGCTAGACAGTAGTTTCCATATGCAACCTCTAGAAAAACAACTAAAATCCAATTAAACTTCTGATGGCAAACACATTATATGAAAGGGAAACCAAAAGGTTTCACAACGTCCATTCCGAATGAGAAAAAATAATAAAGTTACAAAGTTAAACTAGCTAGAAACCATCTATGCCTCCAAGCTCCTAAAGAACTTATTGCTTCTTGGATTGGTCTTGTGAGCTTCTCTCTGTACCTCACCAGCATATCATAAGTTGTTCTTGAATGTCGTCTGAGTTTGACTCAAGCTCATCGGCAAGGAAGGAGAGACGACCAAAAACCTCCGACGGCGCTCCAACCTTAAGTAACACAAAATTAAGATCATTTTTTTTACAACAAACAGCCAACAAATTGTATATATTTTGGAGATGTACACGTACCTTCCGGCAATCTACCTCCTGCGGCAGACAAGGAGCTCCTCTACATTGTTGGAGATATTAGAGATTAGGAAAGAGTCCAGAGTTTAAGTAAGAGTCCATATCGTGTTGGAGTCGGACTGTAATATTTGGCACTATAAATAAAGGACGTGGGGATCCCAAAAGGGACACACAATATTCCTGAAATTTCTACATGGTATCAGAGCCAACCTCCCAAACCCTAACCCGAGCAAGCAAAACCCATACCTAAAGAGCCGCCGCCGCCATCTGGTGACGTCGATCCGCCGGCCGCCACTGTCCCGCCGTGCATGGTCCTCCGCGATCATGTCTCACGGAGCGGACGTGGCGGCCACCGAATTACATGCGGGTCCTCACATGACACTAAGAGCAGAGGAGAGGAGATGAGATCCGACGACGCCAGCCAGAGTGGAGGTGGGGAGGCGACGGCATGATGTGGAGAGGAGACGAGGGCATGGCGGTAGCCTAGGCGGTGGGTTGGCGGCACATGTCTTGCCGCGGCACCGAGCGGTGGAGGTGCTGAGGCGGCAGATCCTTGGCCTTCAACGGATCTCGATCTGTCTTGGCTCTGGAGCACTCGGTCTGGCGGTGGAAGAAGGGGATCCGTAAGGAGGAGCTTGGGGAAGGGGATATGGTGCTCGGGGCAGCGGTGGAGTAGGCGGCTTGCATGGGGCGAGGAAGAGGAGCAGCCGGCCGGAGGCGCGGATCCGGCAGCTGACGGATCGGGATCTGTGGCCCATGGCCGGATCTGGGTGTGGGTGAGGAAGGCAAGGACGCAGCATCTGGCCGAGGTTGGGGCGGCGTGACGCGAGGCCGAGAGGCATGGCGTCGGCCGGGCGACGCAGACGCGCAGTGGCACAGAGGCGATGGTTGGCGTGGGTGGTGTGCAAGACGAAGATAGTTGGCGCGAGCCAACGGTTGGGCTGTTGGCGATCACGGTGTGTTGCGAGTAGAGGCCTCGAGGGGGAGGAGTTTCGGAGGAGTCGTCGGCCGGGGAGGAGAAGAAGGGGGAGAAGGAGCGCACGGGGGTGTGAGGAGGCGCAGCCTGGGGCGGCGGGTGGCTACCCAACGAAGGAGCCAAGTAGATGAGGTAGCGGCTTGAAGAGGGAGGAGATCCGGCGAGGAGGTGATCCGGTGAGGAGCTTTGGTGTGGCGACAGAGGAGGAGGAAGGAGCTCGGGGGCCAGAGGCGGCTTGAGGAGGAAGGAGGCGTGGCGTCGGGAAGAAGTAGGGGAGAGAAGGTGCTCGGGAGAGAGGAAGGGGAGAGGAAGTGCTCAGGTTTGGGGAGACGAAGGTTGGAGGTGCTGGTGCTTGTTGGGGCTGCGCACTGTGCATGGTACTTTGTTGTGGCCGATTTGGTAGGGAAGAGAAGAAGAGCTGTCGGTGCGGATCCGGATCCTGTATGGGGATCCAGTGTGGTTATTCGGTTTGGTGTGGATCTGATGTGGTGATGATCTGATCCGATGTGGTGGTCGTGGTGGTCTGGTGTGGAAGTCTGATGATCTGGTCCGGTGTGGAGGATTTGATATGGTGTGGATCTAGATCGGTGGATGATCTGGCGTGGTTTGAGGATCTGCTTTGGTGGACAGGGGGAGAAGACTGTTCAGATGGTGCTTTAGTGGTTGTGCTAATGGTGAAATTGGATGATGGTGATGAGCTCGACTATGGTGAGGATGAAGTAGGAGTGGTGGTAACTCCAAAGGATGCTATGTCGTCTTGCGGTGGTATTGGTATGGATGCTGGGAGATTGTGTTCTTTGGAGATGTTCGGAGGATTGGGTGGAATCAAAGCGTAATGGTCTGTGATAGAGGTAGAGGTGGTGGAGGCCGAGACTGGGGTGTGTGGGTAGAGTGGAGGGTAGGGGTGGTAGGGGTAGGAGGGCAGAGGAAGATGAGGTTGAGGTCGGGCAGCTGGTAGATGGTGGAGATGGATTTGGTGACGTCCCTTGTAGTATTGGTGGTTAGCAACTATTTTTGTGGTATTGGTTATGGAGTCGATGGATGGTAGTTTTTAATAGATTCTAGTAATGATATTGCATTATGTAACAAAATGGTCATGATTGCTATCTCATACCCATCTTGAGGGGGAGTGTTGGAGATATTAGAGATTAGGAAAGAGTCCAGAGTTTAAGTAAGAGTCCATGTCGTGTTGGAGTCGGACTGTAATATTTGGCACTATAAATAAAAGATGTGGGGATCCCAAAAGGGACACACAATATTCCCGAAATTTCTACATACATCCCTCCTCCTCCTCATCGTCGGCTGTGTCTCCTCGCCGAAACGCGACGGGGAATCGAGGGTGGTCGCCGGAGCACGACGTGGGGAGGAGAGAGGGAGAGACTGATGGAAGGCAAGGTTGGGGTGGTTATAATATATAAGGACAACGCCAAAATATTTTGCCTCCCACGCACGCATTCAAAAATTTTTGCCCTCTCGCGCTGCAAATCACAGACGGTTTCATACAAAAACCGTTTGTGATGACCATAATACTTCACAGACGGTTTCATACAAAAACCATCTGTGATGACCGAAAATTTCCTTACTCTGTGAATACCAAGTCATGGTATGAAACATCCCAAAATTTGGTCTGTTTTGAAGTTTTAAAAACAAAAATAAACATTTGAATTTTTTTTTGTTAAAGCTAGAGCTTAATTGCAATTTTCAGAGTTCAAAAACAATTTAATATGAATAATCTCAACATCAACTATTATCAAAACTATTTTATTTGATTCTATGTGCTTGGATATATTTTCTAGATTTTTATAGAATTTTTTTAATTTGATTCTATGTGCTTGGATATATTTTCTAGATTTTTATAGAATTTTTTCGAGTGCATTAGCTATTTTCTATTTGTCGATTGTGTTTTATGCTATTTTCTAAAAAGAAAAGCTAATTTAAATCTCAAATTAAATATTCGGGCCGATTCTTCAGCCTTGGCCCATTTCCATTTCCTTGGCCCGGTCTGCTTTGTTTCCTTCTGTTTCCATCTGGCTAGCCCGTTCCTCCTTGCTTGGCCCAGCCATTTCTTTTCCTCACGCGAGCAGCCGAGCCAGCCTGGCCGCTTCCCCATGTTTCTCGGCGCTGAAACCCAACCAGCCTAGCAGTCGCTCCCTTTTCCTTTTTCGCGAGCCTATTTTCCTTGGCCTGCTGTTTCTTTTCTCGGCCTAGCCGAAGCCCAAACGAGCGCTTTTCGTTTCCTTCGTGAGACAGGCCGTGCCAACCTCTTCTTTTCTTTGCGCACACGTGAAGCCCAGCCCGTGCCTTCCTTTCTCCTTGACTCGCTGCCCGGTGGGACCAAGCTTTGCGCCACGTGATCTTCTTCTTCAATCGTATTCCTCCAGGACTCCTGTGTACCGCATGAAAACGCCACAGCAGCGCCGGCTCCTCTTGGAATCTCCTTATCCGGTGCCTATATAAGGACCCTAACCCGCGTCAAATCCCTTGCCTCGGTCTCCTCTCTCTTTTGCCCTAGCCGCCAGCATCTTTTCCCTCTTCGTTGCGCTGCACTCCGTCAAGAACCGAGAGCCGTCGACACCGCTTCGTCGCTGGAGTTCTCCACCGTCCGATCTCCTCAGCCCACACCGTCGCCGCCATCGGGATCGCGCTTCAACGTTCTCCGTTGTGCTCGCACCATCTTGTCCTGAGGACCGTCGCATCGCCGTCGACCCCATCATCCTGAATCTGCCCGAGTCGCTTCTCTGCTGATCTACAGCTCCGGTGAGTACTTTCGCCGTCGTGTGCGTGTCATGTCACATTCTATACCTCTCTCATGCGATCACTCACCTCCTTGTTGCTTCTTGTCATCGGAGTGTCCCGCTGTCGCTCGTCTTCTTTGGTGCCGTTCATCTTTGTCGCAGCGCTGTCTTCGTCCACCTCCGGTCACCCTGAGCACTGCATCGTGTTCCTGGTGTCACCCTCAATCCAATGTTCCCCTTGGATCCTCTCGGGCTCCATCTAATCTCCATCGCCGCCGCACCCGAAGTCCTTCCTGTTGCCAATGTCGCCGCCGGCCATGGCTATTCTCTGGAGCATCTCTCTCCTTGCCACCTCACTTCCTTGGCCCATGTGGCAGACTTCAATTTTTCCACCTGAGCTTTAACCCTTGAACCCAGTCCACATACACCATCTCATTTTGAGTAGATCCCACTTGTCAAATTCATTTTCCTAATTATCTTTCAACTGAAAATCATTGATGATGTTAGCATTACTCAATTAATTGTTTTTCCTTCAGAGAAACAATTCTCTAAATTCTGAAATTCTGATTCTATCATTTCATGTGAATCTTCCAAAGCATATATCTTTTGCATCCGAACTCCGATTGAGTCCATTCAAATTTCTAAATTCAAGATCTATTTATCTGAGATTTTTATTTATTTTTGGAGTTTGTTTTCTCTCTATTTATTTATTTAGTTTATTTGCTTGTTTGCGAGTAGACGTTGTTACTTCAGAAAGCTTTGAGCAAGGAGGAGTATACCAAGATCAAGATCAATCTCAGAATTTATTCCAAGGCAAGCTGTAGTCCTTTGATCATATTGAACCTATGATTTCAAAAGTATATTATTTTATACAACTGCATGTTATCTTTATATAAATTATTTTGGGATTAGTTATTACCTGTTGTCATTATGCCTCTTTTGATTATTTGAATGCCATGAATCCTTTGTCACCTTAGCGTGGATAATTTTAGTTGGATATATTTGTATCACCAACATGGATATCGTATAGATGCTTAGTTCAGCTTAGTTACGATGGGTTCGTCATCACATGTGTCATAATGATTAATCTTGACTTAATGAAATATGGAATCATGGTGGTGAGCCACTCTTGTTAAAATTTGCGTACCATGACAGGGTGTGTCATTGGTCTTGGTTAAACAAAATGGTTTTCGCTCGGGCGAGTGGTTGGTGTATAAGATTGAGGGTGTGGGTTTAGCACGGTTTGGGTTTGTGGTAGACTCGCCTGAGTAACTTGTCAAAGACTTAATCTTGTGTGTCATTGAACTGGGCCTTAACCATACAACCACATGTCTGATGGGACGGACCTGGCTAACTAATTAGCAATATCTTAATTTCGGTTCTGTCGTGGAAAGCGTGAGTTATGGGAAACGTATACTCACGGTGGTGCAAGAGGGGGGGCCTGTCTGGTCGGAAAGACATAGACATTCAATGTTGAAACCTTAGCGGGCAGAATTGGGTTAAGAAGGAGCTTTGTAAAAGCCTTGTGATGATCACTTAAGTCGCACACCTAAGGAAGTGTGGTCAGACTCTTTGAGTTGATTAATCTCTTGTGGGTCAAGCTGTACAACCTCTGCAGAGTGTAAAACTATTCGAATAGCCATGTCCGCGATTATGGACATGCTCGAGGATTTCACACGGGAGGTAGAGTTTCTTATAAAATGAGTCAGAGTGTGGATGCACTACTACAAAAAGGCTAATACTGGACGCCTCATCACAGACAATTGACCAAAACCGTCTGTATTAAATGCAATCATAGACGGTTTTGGTTTAGCGACCGTCTGTGTTACTGGCTGCGCTAAAAACCGTCTATGAAGAAGTAATATCACAGACATTTCGTGTTGAAAACCGTCATGAAGTATCCTGACGGTTACGAACAAGAACCGTCGCTGATACTACTAAATATCACTGACGGTTATTCAAAACCGCTCGTGATATTTAGTAGTATCACCGACGGTTCTTGTTTAGAACCGTCTGTGATAGTCTATTTTTACAAACGGTTCTGAATAAGAACCGTCTGTGATAAGTAATTATCACAGACGGTTCAAAAACCATCTATGATGATCTCATGTCATCACTGACCTATAAACTCAGACGGCTCACGAAACCGTCTGTGTTGACATTTTGAACCGTCTGTGAAGACCTTTTCTGTAGTAGTGATGGGAAGTTCACTTAATGAATATAATGTTTGTTTGGTGAATGGGTCATTCACTTGGCGGTTTGTGTCGATTGGTGAATAGGGGATTCAGTTATCATTGCTTTGGTTGGGAAATGAATGGGAAATTCACTGGTTATTTCAAAGAAATTGTTTAATTATTTATTATTGTTTTCAACTACACATTTCAATTTATTTATTGTATTTATCGTAAATACTGCTTTCTGCAAAAGAACCATATAGCTAAACTTTATCAGGTCGTGCATGAATACTATTTGCATACATTTCCCTACAGCTTCTGAGTGCTTTATGTACTCACGGCTTATGCCTTTGTTGATCAGTTGAAGAATATTAAGCTGCTCAGGAGTTCTTCTAGAAGGAGGACTATGATGGTTTTGCGGATTAGGATGCGTTCTCCACTCGATTGCATGTGGGCATGTTGATTGGTCTTTTCAAGAGTTTCATTTTGCTGCAATAGTTTATTTGTTTCTTCCGTCCTGTGTGGCAAGTTAAGTAAATATTGACCATAAGGTCGAATTATTATTATTATTTGTTACTCTGAGATCTTTTTAGTTAAATCGAATAAATAGATGGTATTTCATCATTGTTTCTTGTGTGAGCTAGCTACTGATCTGGGACTAGTTCAGAATACACATAGAGTTTCTGTGATGAGATATTTATCACAAACGGTTCGTATTAAGAACTGTCTGTGAAGTATCACAGATGGTTGGTGATACAAACCATCTGTGATAAGACGACATATCACAGACGGTTCGTATCATGAACCATCTATGATACTTCATAGACAGTTCTTAATACGAACCGTCTATGATATTTGCTCATCACAGACGGTTCTTAGAGTATCCAGTAATAGAGACAGTTGCACTGGTAAAACCGTCTGTGATTACCATTAACACTGATAGTTTTGAAAAACCGTCTGTGATGAGGTGTCTAGCATTAGCCTTTTTGTAGTAGTGTGGCAAAGACCGATGAGGTGGTCTTGCCCGAGGGGGTGCGCCATAAGGTGTGTTGGAAGCGACGGATCACGATGAGGTGGTGTGCCACAAGGGAGCTGAGGCGGCCGCAAGAGGGCTCGCGTTAGAGGTTGCACCGCAAGGGGTGTTAAAGGTGGTGGAGCCCGGTGAGGTGGCACACCGCGATGGGGCCAAAGCTGGGGCGGCTGTGCCCGAGGGGTGCATCGCGAGGGGGTCCGAGGAGGCTATAAGAACCCGACCTGGAAGGACTCAGAGGGGTCTCCCAGGACCACCCAGGAGATCCAACCGAACCACCTGGAGGTCTGGGATGTCAACCCATGGTTTTTGATGAGTAAGTGACTGTTCTTTGCATGTGTTATCGAAGTTTGAGTTTGATTTTGGGAGTTTGCAATATTGGAACTACTATCTGCCTGGAGCCGGTCTGATCGCTAGGCATGGGCAGTCTGACTTAGGTCATGAGCAAGAATTATGAAGGGTGATCGGACCAGCAAAGTGGGAGCAGTAAGACTAACCCTATGAGCTTTTCAAAAAATGGACACCTAACACTTATGTAGGCTTGTTTGGGCATGTGTTTGCACTAGGTAGATAGAGTTTTACTGAAATTCCAGATAGGATGTTTTTTGGTGTAGTTAAGCGGTCAGACCGACCCAACATGGCAGTCTAACCAGCATGGTGAGGGTGGTTAGACCGGCTATGGTTTTCCAGGACATAGTGAGCTATGGTTTCGGGCTGAAATTGAGAATTAGTTCTAGGAGCCTAGGATTGGTGCATTTGGATTGCATATTGCATATTTGGACTAATGTGGGTCAAGTTGTGAAGTACTTGTACCCGAAAATGGTTGCTTAGTATATTGTTGTGCAAGTAGCTTTAAGTCAACTATGGTCAACGATAAAGAGGGCCAGGAATTGGTTAGGAGAATCAAGGTCTAGAACGGTCATGGATGTCGGGTGAGATGGTTGAACTCAAGCAAGGTGCAATATAGACAAGAACCACGGATGGAAAAGTGTGAGCAAAGAACTTTAAGGTAAAGAGGTACACTTGGTGCATTGTGAGTCATGTGATGACTATGTGGCTTGGTGATGCTTCCGGGGTGAAGTTTTAAAGTTATGTGTTCTTGACTCATCAATTGTGTCAATTGATGTTTTTGTGTGTCGTGTGGTGCTACATGACGGTTTGTTTGTTGGTGATGGTTGAAGGACTTCAGAGCTACATCATGGTGAGGCGGACAGGACCGGGACTAAGTTAGGAGAGCTTACATCCAGAGCAGTCAAGAGATCGGTACTAAGCTAGGGGCTTAGGTCCAGAATGATCAAGGTCCCATCAGAAGATGACCGAGGCTTGTAGAGTAGTGGATATGAAGGACAACGACAAGGTGTATCGGTAAGAAGCTTAGGGAGGAGCTGAGGTCCAAAATGGGTAGGGAAGTCAGGTGCGGTCATAGTGCATGGTAAGGCATGTGGTGTACCAAGTGACTTGGTCCCGTGTGCAAGTGAGGACCATTCGTGGGATCCGGACGCGTGAGAGGCTTGGCAGCAAGTCATTGGGGCCACATGAAAGATGACGAAGCATGAGCAATGCTTCAAGGCGAAGGATTGAGAAAAGGTCAGTAGAGTGGTATTTTGGTAAATTGCCCAATACGAAAAAAAATGGTGGTGTGTGAAACCACGGTAGTAGCCTAAGTGGATTAGGTTAAGGATACTCTACGGAGGACAAGGCATGATGGATTCGGGCTAATGGAGCTAAAGATGAAGATGACGTATTGAAATGTGTGCGGGAGTGTGTTGATATGAAAAACCCATTATGTTGTTGGGTTTTTGGGCTTTCCCAATGGCTTAGTAGATACTATCCATTAAGTGGTTGGTTTTATGGTTTCATGTGAGCCTCCACTATATGAGGAGTTAGGGTTTGAGACAGATGATGAGGAATATAGAGAAAAGAAAGGGCTCGAGAGAAATATCTTGAGAGAGATGACAACACTTGTGTGTGTGTTGCCCTAGTGGCTTTATCCTCCTAAGGAAATTGTTGTAAACATTCATCTCGAAAGTAGAAAGCAAATTGCTAAATTCGTCCAAGTCTTCTTCTCATATGCTTAAGTGTTGATTTCTTGATTTCATTTGGCTTGGTTTTTTGTGTTTATTTCTCCCCTCTTATATTGCTTGATTCTAAGGACATGTAACTGATGGAGATATCTCTTGGATACCATATCACATCCATCTAGGCACTTGTTCTTTGCAAGTTCTTGAATTTGCCCGGTCTAGGTGGTAGTAAAGGTGATTTTGGGTGTTTTGCTCTTGGGGGGGTGTATTGATTCTTGCTGTGATTTGAGGATACTAGGATGTGTGAGAAACCATCATTAGCCATCTTGGCTTAATTCCTCACACAAACTCCACTCAATCATCATTTCTTGATTTCGTCTGGTTTTGATGCCTCTTGTGATCAAAAGAGAAAAGATCGCAACTTTGGCAAGTTCTTGGAGAAACTCTTATTGGAATAGGTACCTGATGTGCTAGTTTAGGTGTATGTCAAGTTTCAAGTAGTTTGGAGCCTTGGTTTGAAAGTTGGCTCATTTTATGTTTTGAACCCGGTTTTGGTGAAGCTGAGCTTTGAGAGAATAAAGGTCCCAACTTTCTTAAGTTATTTTAAAAAATTACAAATTTATAAATTTAAACATTAATTCCTTGTTGTTATATTAGCAAAAATAATAAAATTACAAATATTTTATGATAATGCTTTCTTACGATGAGTGTACATGTATGATTTTTTTTGTAGCCAACCTTAATACTTTTTTAAAAATTTAAATCAGTGAGCGAAGTTCCAAAATACCAGAGAGGGTAGTTGGTGTGACATATTTTTGCATTTATTTTTTTGTGTGTATTTTTTTAGATAATGGAAGAGAAAAATCTCCCTCGGCCTCTACATCAATGATGCACATAGCCCAATTTATTAAGAGTCTAGAGTAACAAACAAATCCCAATATAAAAAACGGCATGAAGCCTTACAACCAGAAGGCAATTGAAACTTCAATTCAATTATTGCAAATCCTATAACTAAGCCTCCACCCATAAAAATTGAGGAGTTGCTTCGCCACAAACTCCAGCTTGTGGCTTCCCTCCAACATGGACTCCTTTTGGACTGATTTCTGCAGGTTTGCCCAGGCATTCAGCCAATATCCACTCAATAAGATAACCTGCAAAGGATTAGTTATATTTTTGTTGTAAAAAATAATATTATTTCGACATAACCAAATAGACCAACATAATGCACTAACTCCCACTAGGAGTTGCGATTTTAGCCCTTGTGGAATCCCATTTAACTAATTCCCAAACATGTTAGCCATGCTCACTGGAGGAACTAAATTAAACGTACATTGCACAACCCACCAAGCAAGACGTGCAAAGGGACACTCAAAAAAAAGATGTTGAATTGTTTTCTCTTTAATACAGAAACAACACTTTGAGCTTTCTCTCCAATTCCTTTTAAGTAAGTTGTCTTTAGTTAACACAATCCCTCTTTTGAGATACCACAAGAATATTTTTACTTTTAACGGAATTTTAATAAACCAAAACCAATTCCGAATGGGTACTTGAACATTGCCTATAAGAGCCGCATAAAAAGACTACACCGAAAAAATACCAGACTTATTTAAATTCCATCTGAAAACATCCTTTTGCATGCCTAATTGCACATTAGATATTTTCAACATTAACTCAGTCCAAGCAAGTAATTTAGACCCAACAATGGGTCTTCAAAAGAAATATTTAAGGGATTTGGTCTTAAAACATTTGCCACTAAATCGTCCTTTCTCCTTACTACATTGTAAAGCATTGGAAATTGTCTTTGCAATAGAGAATTTTCCACCCAAATATCTTCCCAAAACCCAGTATGCATTCCGCTTTTAACCTGGAATGAACCATAGCGAAAAAACTGATCTTTAATTTTCATAAGCCCTGACCAAAAATGAGAAGTCCCAGGTTTTGTAACTACCTATGAAAGACTCTTCTCTCCCAAATATTTCTTTGTAATTAAAGATTACCACACGCCATCTTCATTAAGCAACTTAAACAGCCTCTTCCCTAGTAAGCTTTTATTTTTTTGTGTCTAGGTTCTGAACACCTAGACCTCCCAGCTCTTTGGGAGAACACACTAAACTCCACTTAGCAAGTCTATACTTATGCTTATGACTGTCACTCTGCCAGAAAAATCTAGATCTATAAAAATCTAGTCTTTTGAGAACCTCTCTAGGAACCTCAAAAAACGAAAACATAAACATAGGTAAACTGCTTAGCACCGAGTTAATAAGCACCAAGCGACCACGAATCGACAAAGTTTTTCCTTTCCAACTGCTAAGCTTTCTCTCAACTCGCTCTTCAACCCCTTTCCAATCACTATTTCTTAACTTTCTGAAGTGAATGGGAATACCTAAGTACCTAAAAGGAAACACACCCACTTCACAACCAAATAACTGCGTATATTGCAGTTCGACATCTTTGGCAGCACTAAAACAGAAAACCTCACTTTTATGAAAATTAATCTTTAACCCAGATAAATGTTCAAAGACACATAAAAGAAGCTTAAGATTTTTAGCTTGTTTCAAATCATTGTTTAAGAAGAGGATCATGTCATCAGCATACTATAATATTGACAATCCATCAGCAACCAAGTGAGGAACTACTCTTGTTAAAAGACCAGCTTTTTAGCTCTTAAAATAAAGATGGCAAGCATATTCGCAACAAGATTAAAAAGAATAGGTGACAAAGGATCACCTTGCCTAAGACCCTTATGAGTTTGAAAAAAATCACCAAGATCATTTACTTTTATCCCAACACTCCATCCCTTGATCATACTTTCCACCCAGGAATACCACTTAGGTGAAAAGCCTTTCATCCACAAAGTTTGAAATAAAAACGGCCATTTAACTTTGTCATGGGCTTTCTCAAAATCTACTTTGAAAACTATTCCATCCAAATTCTGCTTATGAAGCTGATGAATGGTTTCATGGAGGATAACTACTCCATCAAGAATAAAACTCCCCTGCATGAAAGCTGACTGGGATGGACGTACAACCTTTTGAGCAACTCTCGTAAGTCTATTAGTAACTACTTTAGTAAAAATTTTAAAACATACATTAAGCATACAGATTGGCCTAAATTGTTGTATTTGCTTAGCATCAGCCTTTTTGGGAAGCAATGTAACAATCCCAAATTTTAAGCTAAAAAGAGAGAAAGAGCAGCTATGAAAATCATGAAACAAGGCCATCAAATCATTTTTAATAACATCCTAAAACACCTGAAAGAACTCAACTGGAAAACCATCTAGTCGAGTTGCTTTGTTATGATCCATTTGAAAAATGGCTTCTTTCACCTCCTTTTCGGTAAAAGGTGCAGTAAGAATATATTATTCTCCTCTTCCGATATTTGAGTTATATCCTCTGTGGAAGCCTCAATCATAGTAAAATGATTGACTTCAGCTGGTCCAAACAAATCTTTACACTACTGGATTCCGGCTCTTTGCCGAAAGTGCCTCGAACCGGGCAAAACTCCTTTGCACTCGGCAAAAGCTTTGCCGAGTCGCGACACTCAACAAAGGGCACTCGGAAAAAAATTTATCGGCAAAGCGACCTTTGCCGAAAGTGCCTTTAATCGGGCACTCGGTAAAAGGCTTTGCCGAGTGCCGAGTCAAGACTCGGCAAAGAAAAGGCTGATCCTGGCGCCAGACCCGTTGTGGCAGCTTGTCGAAGTGCCAACCCAACCAAGACTCGGCAAAGATTTTTAATTTTTTTGAAAATTTCTTTGCCGAGAGTCGGATGGTCGCACTCGACAAAGTTTTTACATTTTTTGAAAATTCTTTGCCGAGTGTTGCGGGCTTGGCACTCGGCAAAGTTTTTAATTTTTTTTGAAAATTAGTTCGAGTGCCCCAAGACAGCACTCGGCAAAGTTTTAATTTTTTTAAAAAATTCTTTGCGAGTGCCATGGTCATGGCTTTCGGCAAAGCTGAAAAGCTGGGTTTTTGTAGCCCATATTCGGCTTTGCCGAGTGCCATGACCATGGCACTAAACAAAGGGTCCTTTGCCGAGTGTTGCACTCGACAAAGTGACCCAAAACTGCGTTTTTATTTATTTTTACATTCCATCACGACAAACAAATCCATCCAAACATATATCACATCCATCACATATATATCTCATCCATCACATATTTATCACATCCATCACATATATCACATATATAACAATAAGTGCTCAAGTCCATCCAAACAAATCCACAAGTTCATCACGATTCGACAAGTGCATCACAAGTATATCACAAGTCCATCACCAAGTGAACAACAAATGAAAATACAACTACCATTCATCTCGAAGGTGGCCATCTGATGTGTGGTGAAGGAAAAGCTCCATCATTCGGAGGCGCATGAGGTGGATTATTGAACCCGCCGATTGAGGCTGCACAAAGGAGAAGAGATTGCATGTGAGACAAGATTACATTAGATACCTAATCTAGGAAGGTAGAGGTCATACAAGCAAAGCACAAGCGAAAGCAAAAAACTTTCATACTCACAGGAGTAGCTGCAGCTGCAGGACGCGGAGGCGGAGGTGGAGCCAACAGCCCAGCTGGCACAGCGAAGCCCGTATGTTGCCCAAGACCTTGTAGGAACTCCGTAATGTCCTTGACCTCTGCGTCTGGGCTGCCGCTCGGCTGCTTTCGGCCTCCGGTGGCCGACATCCTCGCCTTGCTTCGGCCTCCGACTCGATGTTGCCTCATTTCTTGTTCCAGCCGGGCCTGCAATATTTCACTCCAATGTTTCAGTAATGCAAAGCTAATAAAGGTGTGTAAAGATCAATGTACGACGAGTAAAACAGGAATAACCTCGAGTGCGTCGACCCGGTGTTGTGCAGCGGTCTGCCGTGGGCGTATGGCCGGGCTCTCGCTCGTGCTCCGTGCTCGGATCTGGGAGAGAGATGGAGTAGAGGCCGTGTCGATGAGGCCATCGCCAAGCCAGAACCGCCCATGCTTCTTGCCTTGTCCCACCCTCATGACGATCTCTCCATCAAAGTCCTGGGTGCTCGGATCATGGTCTGGCCCATGGACCGACCTTGCCGCCGATGTGTACTCACTGATGCGGGTGTGGACGCTCGGGTTCGTGTACGCCTAGGGCGGGTCCTCCAGGTTGAAGGAGACGTCGGACGTCGCCTTGCCCTTGTGGGCCATACACCATGCCTGGAAGTCCGAGCAAGGCTGGCCACTATGTGACGCCGACTGCGAGAAAGACAGCAAGATAATTAGAAATCAGGCAGAATTGAGCGTCACAATAGATAAATGAATTCGTGTACCCATGTTTGTTTGTATGCGGAGAGGCTGCGGCTGCCTTGATGGTGTGCTGGACCTTGCATCATCAAACGACGGTCCTGGGCATCACTGTGCATCTGGAGATACTTCTCTGTGAACCACTTGTCCACGATCATCGCCAAAGACTCGGGATCGATTGGCACCACCGGGGAATCATCTACGTCATCAAGTATTTGACATATAAGAAGATCAAATTAAGCGTACTTAATCTCAAAGCGAATCAATATTAATGTTCTTCATCTACCTCAAAGTCTTGGTCCCGGTAACGTCATGTTTCTTGCGTCTTTCTTGGTGACCTTCTCTCCAAGCTTCGACCCGTGGTAGGTTACGATGGCTGGATCGCACCTCATGATGCATGTCGGTGATGAGTTTTTACGTGCTTTGGTAGCCACGGTCCGCCGGCCTCAAATCCTCATCGCATCTGAAATAAGTGCGCATACAAGCGCGATGTATCCATTCATTATTTCAAGAAAAGTCAATGAATGCGATGTATTGAGCAATGTTGTGCGAGGAGACTTACCCAAAACTCCGCCTTCACCGCGCCGCCTTGTTGGGGTACTCGCGCCGGGGCCGGCGGCGTAGTGGTCAAGCAGTAGGCGGCTCCGTCTTCCGGCGACGTGACAATGCGGGGTAGTGTTGCTGCCTGAAGACCCAGGATGCCATTGGCGGGCGCGGCGCTACCACGACACAACCACCCGGTTCTGCACAAGTGATTAAGAAAAATTATTAGTTTCTCTTTTTTCAACATATCATATGAGTAGTGGTGACAACATCTAAAGTTACTTACTTTTTGCCCTTGAGGCGAATCCTTTGGCGTCGGTGAGGATCACGGAACTGAGGAGGCTCGCGGGACCTCGCAAGTAGACACTCGAAGAGGAAGAGGAGGAAGCGGAACCGTGCCTACCGCCTCGTCGTCGTCCTCGTCGCCCTCCTCCTCGCCCGTCTGCCGAACCATCTCCTCGTCCAACTCGTCCCACGGGCGCCACCTCCTCCTCCAGTACCTCCTCACGCGGCGTGGGAGGAGCAGCCCCCTCTGCGGCCGGCGGTCCTCCTCCTCCTCCTCTGTCCGACCCTCCGCCTCCTCCTCCATGGTCGTGGTCTCAGTAAAGCGAGGACACGTCCCTACGTCGCCCGCCATCTTTGTTCACTCACTGCAATTAAAAAGAATAAGCAAGGCGTAATTAGAAATAGATGCAAAATGAACAAAACATAATTACAAAAACATAGTAATACATGTATTAGAAATAGATGCAAAATGAACAAAACATAATTACAAAAAACATAGTATTACATGTATTAGAAATAATCTTCATTATTGGGATTAAATTTGGATCATAGGTCTCGTCATCACTATCAACATTGTCCAAATCATCAACACTATCCAGAAGGAGGAATGTTGTCTTCATTGTCATTGCCTAAGCGTAATCGCTCAAGCATTTGTAAGTCCTTCACATTTCGCACCTCGTCTCCGGCGTCCTCGTCATCAACCCTTTCATTGTCTACTTACATTCCTATCGCCGGTTAAGTCTATCTCAAACCTCCTTGTAGCCCCTCTTCTTGAAAGAACTCTCCATCATATGTGTTTGGGTTGAAGTTGTAATCTTCATCGTTTGGGACAGGTAGTTTACCGTGTGGCGATACCTTGTGCACAATAGCCCAACCCTTAAGATGCTCTTTGTCTTGGCACGCGTATGGCGTATAATAAACCTGGACGGCCTGTTGAGCCACAATGTAGACATCTTTTCCTGGATAGACGGAATCCTGTCGAATCTCGACTAGCCCAAGCTTAGGGGTTCGTCTCGTTACTCCAGGATGAAACCAGTGGCATTTGAATATGACAGGATTAAGAGGTTTGGAACCATAAAATGGAAGTTCGTAGATTTCTTCAATTCTTCCATAATAGTCGAGGCCATCAGTGTCGGGCGTAAAAACTCCGCTGTTTGTGGTTTTTCGATTGGGCCGACTCTGCTCGTAGCTTGCTGTGTGAAAACGATATCCATTCACGTCATAACCGGTAAATGACTTGACCCTAACGACATGTACCGTTTGCAACTTTGTCTCAACTCGTCACTTATAGGCGATCGGTTTGGGCCTGCAAGCTCAAGCAGGATAGATCGTTATATTATTCGAACGTACGATCAACTTGGAATGTCGAACTAAGTACGAGCTAAATTGGACAGTACCTTCTGTTTGAACCAAGAAATGAAATCGGGGCTCCCTGGTCCCGCACCCTGTGAAAGAAGGGTATCAGTTTCCTGCGGGGTAGGATCCCTTGATTCATGCCAGGATTGATGAAGAAATTCCCTGTACCAACGAGAAACAAGGGGGTTGGACGAAGAAACAAGGAGTGACGGCGTATTGAAACAAGTTCGTTGAGAACTTACCCAATGAACGGCTGCACCTCGACAAGGTTGGTCAACACATATAGCATGATACTGCGCCACTCTTCATTTTTCAATTGCTTAGTGGTCGATGCACTTGCGCTCCGAGTTGCCCTTGGAAAAGGTGAGGTTCGATTCATTTTCGCTTGACATTATAACGAGGGTGGATTATAAACGCTAGGAAGGTTCTCAGTGTAGTATTTCTCTGTGAAGTTTGACACCTCCTCCAGAATGTATGCCTCTGCAATGGAAGCCTCAATTTTGGCTTTATTTCTACATTTTTTGCGAAGAGTCTTCAGACATCTCTCGATTGGATAGCACCAACGGGCCTGCACGGGCCCCCCCATACGTGCCTCATACGGGAGGTGCACAATCAAATGCTGCATCGCCAAGAAAAAGCCGGGTGGAAAGATCTTCTCCAACTTACAGAGCAACACGGGTGCCACTTTTTCCAAGTCATCAATGACGGTCCGAGATAGCTCCTTGGCACAAAGCTGGCGGAAGAAATAGCTCAACTCTGCCAGCACTTGCCAGACATGCTCAGGGACATAGCCTCGAACCATCGCCGGAAGAAGCCGCTCAATCCATATGTGGTAGTCATGACTCTTCATCCCGTTGATTCGCAGAGTGCCTAAGTTCACTCCCCTCTTCAGATTCGCTGCATACCCATCAGGGAACATTAGCGTCTGGATCCATTCAAGTACTTCCCTCCTTTGGTCCTTTTTCAAGACGAAATCGGCCTTAGGCCTTCTCCATGTCTTGCCGCGACTAGGAGGCTGCATCTCTTGATTTGGTCTATCGCATAACGTTGCCAGGTCCACTCTAGCCTTAGGGTTGTCCTTAGACTTTTCAGTGTCCATGAGTGTTGCCCAAAGTGCCTCGGCGACATTCTTTTCAGTGTGCATTACATCAATGTTATGTGGCAAGAAGAAGGTCATCGAAATAGGGAGCCTCGTCAAGCCCGACTTATGAGTCCACATATGTTGCTCACCATATCCCACAAAACCACCTTCTTGATTGGGCACGAGAGCATCTATGTGAGCATGAACCTCGGCACCAATCATCATCCAGCGGTGCGAGTGCATCACTCGACACCTTCGTAAAGTTCTTGATGTCTTGTGCGAATGGATGGTCAAGAGGAGGAATTGGCGATGTCTGTCGAGCAGCAGTACTTGCCACCCTTGTGCAACCAAATGAACCTCACACCTTCCTTGCATATTGGGCATGGGAACTTCCGTGAACACACGGTATGAGAATAACCCATCGCCAGAAGTCATGCAGGAGTAGTGGTACCAAGCGTGCATTTTGAAGCTTGTCTTTGTAGCTCGGTCGTATGTCCATACCCCTTCGTCCCAAGCACGGACCAATTCATCAAACACGGGCTCCATGAACACACTCATATTACTCCCGGGTGTCGGGAATTATCAACGACAAGAATCGTTATGTCGTTGAAAGGAGGCGCCGGGGAGATTGAGGGGATAACGAACAGGCCAACATGTGTATGGGGCAGCCATCGGTCCATAAGATTGAACCCATCTTGCCGGTAGCGACACGTACATTGCGAGCCTCATCGCTTTCTCACGATGTTTGTCATCAAAGCGGGTCCATGCTTCACCATCGGATGGATGTACCATCTTGTCGAGATTGTACCGTTTGCCATTTTTGTGCCATGTCATCATTTAGCGGATTCCTCGGTCATGTATAGCCGTTGGATCCTCGGTAGGACGGAAGGTACCGTAGGATTTTCACGGGATCGTAAGTGCCTCTTTCGGCCATCACGAGTCTACCTCCGTGTACGGAGGATTTACACTGAGACGATGCTTTGCATCCTTGTGTTCTTTCCTAAATAGGGCGCACCCTTGAACAAGCATGTATCCGCTCATACGGCATCTTAAGTGCATGAAGGAGTTTACGTAACTTCGTACATGCTCTTTGGCGAAATGTGGCCCTCCGGAAGCGGTGCCAATCACGGCCAACATCTTATCGAAGTCTTCTCGACTCGGGTTTAACTCGGACGTCAACCCCATTAAGCGTCCAATGGCATCCGGTTGAGACACCGTTGACCGTCGTGAAGGGGTTTACGTGCGAGTCCATCATGTCGTAGAAACGCTTTGTCTTGGTTGCCTCCATCTCCTCCTTCTCCGTCCCTCATCGAAGCTGTCCTTGGTGAAAGTCATCTAACATATACGCTACCGGCATCGACATCATAAGCCTCGGCGTGGTCTCACCACCTCCTCTCTCATCGATGGGCTTCACCATGGTGGACCCACGGGTGTAGTCCGCGTAAATCCATTCTTCAAAAGATGTTTACCCATGTCCACCTTGTTTACCATTCTCCTGTTTCCACATTTCTTTGCGCAGGACACAAAACTAGACAATGTCCTTTAGCGACCTTGCCAAATGCAGTTCAAGAAAGCATCGGTCTTGTTCATCCATTCCGTGGTGTAATCACTCGACTTCTCGGCCCGTGTACATCCAATAGCGGTCATCCATCCTCTAACATATGTATCGTGAGTAATGTAACCATCAATTGCATCTACGGAGGCGCCTAAGCGGGGTTCGTGATCTCGACCATGATCTGAAAAGAGGGTTATACCTAGGGTGGCGGTGGAGTCGGCTAAGCGGGGCCATGGCGGGTCGGTGCGATGGCGAGGCGGCGGCATTTGTGCAGCGAGACCGACCGGCGGCAGGAACTCCGACTTCGGCTCTGACGGGCTCTTCTCTGCAAAAATGGAACAAAATCATCATTTAAAAAAATTCGTGAGAACCTCCCTGCGCGGTGAGGTTTCCAAAACTGCAAAAAAAACAAGGCACGATGGCCGACAACCACATATACAACCACAACCACAACTACACCGCCACAACCACCACGCCACCTCCTCCACAAGCACATATATCAAGAAACCATATAGTTTAATTATGAAGCCATGTACTACTACTACCTCTACCACTACTTCTACTACTACCGCTTCTACCTCCACCACCACCACCTCCTCCACCACCACCACCTCCACCTCCACCACCACCACCACCTCTACCACCACCACCACCACCACCACCACTCTCCACCACCGTCAACCGCCACGACCACCACCACCACCACCGCCACCACCTCTACCTCCACCTCCACCACCACCACCACCGCTCCACCACCATCAACCGCCACGACCACCACCACCACCACCTCCACCACCACCTTTGCAGCAGAACCTAGGGAGGAAGGAAGGCCATACCCTCGTCGCCGGTCTTTGGGCGGAGCAGGTCGCCGTCTGAGCAGCCGTGGCATGGTATGGCCGTGTGTGAGAAAGCGACAGCAGCGTCCGGGCGGTGGGGCCTCCTCCTCCTCCTCCTCCTCCGTGGTGGACGGCGGGCCTCCTCCTCCTCCTCCTCCTCCTCCTCCCGTGGCCTTGAGCTTGGCGGGCCAGCCTCTCCTCCTCCTCCTCCTCCTCCTCCTCCTCCTCTGGCCTTGTGTGTGTGTGTGTGTGTGTGTGTGTGTGTGGGTGGTCGGGGCAATGGCAGGCGTGTGGGCAGGCGAGGGCGAGGCAGTGTGGCGGCAGTGTGTGTGTGTGTGTGTGGTGTGTGTGAGGTGTGTGTGGGCGCGTGTGGCAAAGGCCATGTGTGTGTGTGTGTGCGCAGTGTGTGTGTGTGTGCGTGTGTGCGTGTGTGCGATGTGGCGCAGCTCTAAGTCATAATGAGAAGGTTTGCGAGTGCCGCGATCGGCACTTTCGGCAAACAATTTTAATTTATTTTTATTTTTTAATTTCTTTGCGGCGTCGGATCGGGGAGGCACTCGGCAAAGAGCCAAGATCGCCGAGTCCCCGTCGGCACTCGGCAAGCGATAATTTTTTAAAAAAGCTTTGCGAGTGCTCCTGACGCGGCACTCGGCAAATAAAATTTTTAAAAATAACAAAACTTTTTGCGAGTGCGGTGTGTGGCACTCGGCAAAACTCCCTTCTTAGAGTCTTGGTGGCTGGCGCTCGACAACGTTCTTTTTTATTTTGGCCTCCAAATTTTTTGTGCAGCCCTCCTCTGATACCAGGTACTCTATGTTAGGATTTGGTACATTTTGTGGCTTTTGTTATATATAGTTAATTTATTTCATTTACTATAATTATTTGAAAATGCAAATTTGAGCTGCGATGCATCGAATAATGGAATTTAATGATTTAAAAATGATAGTCATGTTATTGAGTGTAGTGTGAGGCCGTATCCGAGAGCGGACCCGAAATTTGAACATCTTGTTGTGAAACATGGCAGGGAACTTCTTGCGAAGTGTTTTAAATTCTATAAAAAGCAAACAAAGTCGAAAATTATGAAACTTGTGGAGATGTCATGATATTATATGTGGAGGCTGTGAAAAAAATTTGAGAAGGTTTACGTGCTGCGTTGTCACGTCTGATGCTTACAAACTAGGACATGCATGTGATACTTATATCGGATGGAGATGTCTGGTTTGAAAGCATAAATGCGTGACAACGTGCATGAAACCTTCTCAAAAAAAAAAAAAATCTTGCCGAGTGTCGGGGCACGGCGGGCAAAATTTATTGTGCCGAGTGCCAAGCGGCGGCGCTCGGCAAAATTTGACGTCGGCGGGGAGCCGTTACCTCAGGCCGCTTTTGAGTGCCTCCTTTGCGAGTGCGGCACTCGGACAAAGCGTCGTCTATCGAGTGTTATCATTTGCGAGTGCATGGCACTCGGCAAATATAAAATTTGCCGAGTGCGATTCTTTGCGAGCGCGGCACTCGACAAAATAGCTCTTTGCGAGTGCCCGATATTTGGTACTCGGCAAAGAGTTTTGCACTCGGCAAAGACGCTGAGTCCGGTAGTGTTATAATAATTGGTGATATACTTTTTTAATTGTACATCACCCTTTGTGTGTGTATAAAACTGTACAAGTACTCAATACTTCCATGACATCGTTCTAAATACAAGACAACTTGACTAGTTGCTGTATAACTCAAGGTACGCACAAAAAAAAATTGTACCATTAACGCGGAGATTGAATTCCTACATATGCTGTATCACTGAAACTAATATTCCTAGTACTACCACTAAGTTCTATTTCAGAGTACGTGCTTGGTGATCCACGAAGCAAGGCCTCCAGCTCCTCAGAATTCTGCTGGCCCCAAGGACGCTGGGACAGCTTGCTCAACCTGTCAAGATCTTCTGCAACTTCCCGCATCGACGGCCTCTTCTCCCCGGACATCTCCAAGCACTGCTTTGCCAGCTCCGCCACCTGCTCAAGCAGCTCGATGCTCTGCTCGCTCTTTATCTGGGCGTCCAATATCTCCTCGAGCCTGTTCTCCCTTAGAACCAGGAGGAACTGCGAAGAGAGGTACTTTTCCTCCTCGAGCTCTTCGAGGTTCAGCGCCTTCTTGCACGTCAGTAGCTCCAACAGAACGACGCCGAAGCTGTACACGTCGCTCTTGTCCGACAGCTTGCACGTTCTCATGTACTCTGGATCTAGGTAGCCGCAGGTCCCCTGAACGAACGTGACAAACTGGGCTTCATCCGTTGGCGCCAACGTTGAAGCTCCAAAGTCGGAAACCTTTGCGGAGTAATTCTCATCGAGAAGTATATTCGACGTTTTTACATCGCCATGGATTATAGGAGGTGAAGCCCATGAATGTAGGTACGCAAGCGCCTCGGCCGTCTCATGAGCAATCTTCAGATGAGCCGTGAACGGAATGCGCGGTCCGTTGTTCCTGCCATGAATGAGTTTGTACAAGGTGCCGTTTGGGATGTACTTGTACACCAGCATGGGGACCTCCACCTCGAGGCAGCACCCGTAGAGCTTGACGATGTTCCTGTGGTTGATCTGGGACACGATGAGCATCTCCTTCCCGAACTCCTTCTTCTGCCTCTCGTTAGCCAGCCTGCACTTCTTGATCGCGACTACGTCGTTGTCCTTGGTGGTTCCCTTGTACACGGTGCCGTTGCCTCCCTTTCCGATCACGTTGCGCTCGTCGAACTTGTTCGTTGCTTCCTCTAGCTCTTCTTGGGTGAACAGTGTGAAGGACAACCCCTGCCTCGACCTCATTTCCTCGTACAGCAGGAGTCCCCCATGCTGATTGAAGTATTCTCTCTTGATCTTGGCCAGCCTCCTTTTCGCTTGAATCATGTACACGCAGGACGCGCTGATTATCAGTATGATAACACCAACGCTAACTCCTGCAGTAACCAGTAAGGCTTGGAAATGAGAGGTGATACGTAAATTGAGGAATAGGAACAGTGACTAGTTCATTTCATCGTCTGTGGCCATCTGGGTGTTGATGGGATCCCATGTTCTAGCTAGGCGTTCACAAGAAACAAGAACATGGAGATGGCTTACCAATTGCGATCTGCCATCCAAGCTGGGATTTGTTTTCCTCGCATGTTCCGTTGTAAGCGTTGCCTGTTGTCTTGTCAGGGCAAGCGCAGTAGAAGCTTCCCAGAGTGTTGACACAAGTACCAGGAACAGAGCACGGGTAGTTGAAACTTCTGTCTTCGCACTCGTTGATATCTGCAAACACAAACAAAAATGCCCATGAGTTGACTTCACCGCATCGACACATCGGAACTAGCTAGGCTTGGCTAGGTTTGACGCATGCAGTGGGAGGAAGAGAAGAAAAGAGAAGAGATCACCTTGGCAGCCGCTGAGGAGGTAAGGATTGCCATCGTAGCCGGCGGAGCAGTTGCAGAGGTAGCCCCGGCCGTACTTGGAGTTGACGCACTCGCTGTTGCTGCTGACGCAGGCATAGGCCGACGCGTTCCGCTTCGCCTCCTCGCACGTCTTGTTCCCGATGGCCCAGTCGAGCACCACCGGCACCTGCCCGTTGTTGGCCACCATGAACTCGTCGGTGGTGACGTACGTGGTGCGGAAGTCGAACGCGGCGGCCTGGACAAGGACCGCGTAGCTGCACGGGCTGAAGTTGACGGTATCGGAGGTGTTGAACTTCTCCTCGAAGGAGATCTGGTATGCGTTGAGCCCGCCCGGGATGGCCGTCTGGCAGCATCCCACCCCGGCGCAGGAGTGGTTCTCCAGCCGCCCCACGCCAGGGCACATGGCCATGCACCCCGTCATGTACTGCTGGTCGGTCGTCGCGTTCAGCGAGCGGATGTAGGCGAGCGAGTTGCACCCGATGACTGTGAACCGGTTCTGCGCGTCGTTGATGCGGAAGTTGGTGATGGACATGTCGTACCACCAGTTGCTCTGGTTGTTCATCGCCCGCGTCGTGTCGTTGTAGCACCATGGGTTGATCACGCTGTAGATGCGCAGCTGCCCGCGCCGAACGGACATGTCGAGCACCTCGATCTGGTAGTTGTACACCCGGTACCGCCCGTCGTCGGTGCGGTTGCAGCTGAGCACGAACGTCCAGTCCCCCGTCTCAAGGTGGCACCCGCTGCCGACGCCGAACGGGTACGGGATCTCGATGTCGCCGCACCGATGTAGGCACGTCTCGCTCGGCTGCATAGCCGCCGCTGCAGGCCGTGAAGAAAAGACTAGAACGATCAGCGCAAGAAGCAACATCTTTCATGCGCTTGGTGGTTTAACTGGAATGGCCTGGAATGGCCGGGGGAGTGGTAATTTGTGATAACTTGTGTTGTTCATGTGGACCAATCGAGGTTTAATGAACCCATGCCGAGCTTTGAAGAGATCAAATGAAAAACGTTCTCATCTCATTCGCACGCAACCACGGCCTGACTTCATTACATGACACCGACAGGTGTGGAGAAGTTTCCAAAAGTGACATCTTAATTTGATGTGGTAGTTGATGCACGTTGATCTTCAGGCTCAAGCTGCATGAGTGGGCGTGGAAAATGATTTGATCTATCTAGTACTCCTTTAAACGAGTGTTCATTATTCATCTCCTTTGACGTATGAACAGAATTGAGATATCTCGTATTTCTGAAAGATTCCAAGATGAAAGCAGTAGTACTATTCAGGAGTATGATTTATGCTTTCCTAACAGGACGAGACAAATCCACTTGTGACCAGCTAGTCATTGTCGGAGTCTCCCTGGAAATGTAGCAGACACCACTGAACTTACGAGGAATACAAAGACAATATGCGGTTGATGTTCCGTGGAATTTAATTATGACGAGGATTCTTGACTAGGTCAACTTTTTTCGGTTCAAGTCTCGTGTCAAAGGAGGCCCACTTTATAAAAAGATGACTTTATAACAGTTATGAACCTACAACCAGTATATAAAGGAAATCTAATTCCCATTTGTTATAGCCAAACAGGTCAACGACCGGTTTGAATCATGAGACTACGGGTTTGGACAATCCTTAACCAGCTAACTGGTCGGGAGACACGACAGTTATCCACGTGACTAGCGGGAAGGCGGTTATTGGTGTATCTGGCAACTTACGATATTTGATTAAAGGACGCGACGGTTCAAGACTCTCTTGACGAACGTATGTGAAGATTAGAGACGTCTTTAGCAGTATGAACTGTCACCCCTTCAAATACTATAAAGAGGGTAGTCCACATATTCTGTAAAGATAATTAGATCAAGTTAAGAGTAATCGATTCTATTACATCCTAATTGTATTCTCATACATATACTCTGTGTGTTCATAGCAATAAAGGATCTTCGTTTTGATAGCTTTCTCGTATCATTTTTTCGGATAAATTCAATAGGGAACCCCTTGTTCCAATCATCACCAAATTAGTTATAGGAATATTTATTAATTGTAGTAATATTTTTCTGTTATAGCTAAAAATGCTTTCTACTAACTGTGGTATCCAAAAATAGAATAAAATAAGTGATTTTGAAAAGCCAGTGCAATGCCAAATCGGAGCCTAAATCACTAGCTAGTGAACAATAACAAAGCTAAGCAGTGTTATCTCTGATCAATCAGCTACCTGTTTTCAAAACCTGCCACAGTATGTCAGTATCACGATGGAAAATCTTAGAAAATGACATTTTGGAGGCAGTGGTACTTCCCAAGCGTAGCGCTTACAGGCTACAGGGGAAAATATCACTGTTTTGAAGTGAGTAGCACATATGATGCTTACAAGATACATCTAATACAGTAGAAAAGCCATCCTTCAGCTAAAACAAGGAAGAAATCTGCATGTGTAGATTGAATGCTGAAAGCGCATAGCAGCCAGCACGTGCAGCCAGGTCGTAATATATGGTTCAATTCGGTCTCATTTGTCTTAGCACCTCACCCGCTGCAATAGCTGTAACGAGTGCAACTTGATCAGGAGCGCAGTTTCCATTACCGTCTGAACATAACTGACTTAATTCGTCATTTGGCAATTGTCAATCCATTTCACCCATTTTTCTATTCTCCGGCTGATTCTTTGAAACATTTCCAAATAGTTAACTGTTCCAAAGTTATAGTTCTTGAATTTGCGCATTGAAAACACAAAGAGCGGTAACATTGACCTATAGAATACAGACGCCCGAGAAGTTATGCAGTCGTTGGTTGGCTTTAGCCAGGATGTCAAAATGGAGTGGTTTTTTAGGGGAGGAAGGGAGTTGCACGCCACCATCAATGCCGCAGTCTGGGGCCCCACTGAAACCGACAAAAAAAAAACACTTATCCTTGTGGCAAGGTCATCATAAACTATATATCGTCCACTGATCAACGATTCTTATCCTTGTGCCAAGGTCATCATAAACTACATATCGTCCACTGATCAACGATTTGAAACAGGGAACAATCCAAAGTAGATCACCAAGCAAAGACAGTTTCTTGAGGCACACGTGGTCGGTAATTCGTCAGAAGCTGTGACGTGGTAGAACGTGACTTGCCGTCTCTTGTACAAGCAGCTCAGCAACTTCGACATGGGAGCTGCAAAGGCACGACGTGTTCTCGGAAAAAAATTACTACGCTAACATGAGAACAATAGATGGAGAATAGTTCCTTCCCAGTATTATGTCAGGAGGATTGAATCAAGTAACAAACACCAAGTGGCTCGATACATTGTCTCACTTGTTTCCGACATCGGATTGGTTCTAGTCCGCTCGCAGGCTGCGCTACGCTGCAGCTCTGATCGTCTGATGCAACCGCACGGTCCACTCGAGGGTAATTCCGGAAGAAAGACGAGAAACCTTTGCACACGTACGTGGCGGAATCCCTTCGCTCCTGAATTCTGAGTTCTAATGGAGCAGGCGATAGCCCACACGGACATGTACAGTAGGGTGATATTAATTATTTATAATTGTTGTCATGTAAATTTTTTTGTGATATGGGTGAGAGATAAGAAGGAGAGAGGTAGAAACTGTCTGACATACAACAGACTGTCGATAAGACCTTTATAGACCTTATTTTTGTTGTTGTATCCATGCCGTCTATAACCCACATGTTTATGGCCTTATTTTGTGGGAGTCATATATAAACAACTCATATATGAGCTGTATTTAGTTTTATCTATAGATGATATGGATGATACTATAAGCAACTACTGTCTATATCACTATACATACCCTCATAGTGGGGCAAGCGGGCGGTAGTTAGTGGGCCACGCGCGTGCTTCTAGCGCGCGGGGAGAGGGAGGCAATTGGATAGGCCAGCTCTAACGTGAGCCGTGCGGTGCGGAGATGCCAATGCAGGAGGAGAGACAACAAACAAGTGATGAGTTCCCAATCGCTGGGCTGACAGGCCCTAATCGAAAGACGTGTTGAGAAACCGTCGCTGGTGAGTCCAGTCCGAGCGATTACCTCGTAGACAAACTATGAATCATAAGAACAATGCAAGAACACAATAACAGAATAATAGATTGAACACAGAGATATGAGGGGACTTCAGGTTTCTCTTTATTTCTCTTCTCAAAACTGTTTACAATGTTAGGATCCCCTCTCCTTTATATAGGTAGATGGATGAGAAGCCCACTTGGACCAGGACTCCTGGCCTGAGCTCGGTTTCCTAACACCCCCCCCCCTCCTTGGGCACTCATCCGTTATGTTTATGCCTCATCAAAACTCCATAAAAACCTAGTGGGAAAAATTTAAGAAAGAGTACATAAAACACGTTCTGCTGTGCTTCATGAATTGCCTCGTTAAAAATATTAGCCGAGAAACTTTAGGAAAACTCGTCAAGGGGAAAAGGGTACAATCCACCCAATTTCATTCAATCTCTAGGATTTATTCTTTGGGTACTCGATCTTCGTGATCAAACTTTAATAAAGAGTTTGTGAAGGTTCTCCCCCTGAATCATGCACTTCTCTAAGCCTCATCATTCCAATTCCACGTACGCATCTTTCAAAGCTAGACGCTGGAAGTGACTTAGTTAATAAATCTGCTAGATTTTCACATGACTTAGTATGTAATACTTTAATCTCATCCATCTTTTGTAATTCATGAGCATAGAAGAACTTGTGATTGATATACTTTGTGAGAGGACTCTTCACATAACTCATTTGTACTTGTGCAACATAAGCTGTATTATCTTCATAGATAATTGTGGGGTTTTGTGCGGTATTCAATCCACATGACTGCTGGATGTGGAGAATCATCTGCCAAAGCCAAACACATTCTTGTGAGGCCTCGTACAATGCTATGATTTTCGAGTGGTTCGTCGAAGTCGATACAAGACTTTGCTTAGACGATTTCCATGGAATTGCAGTTCCACCACATAGAAATACATAACATGTTTATGACTTGGCTGTATGCGGATCTGACAGGTACTGAGCATCAGTATAGTCGTTCATATTCAGGTCTTCGTTCTTTCTGTAGAACAGACCAAGTTCTTTTCTTCCTTAGAGGTATCAGAAGATGTATTTCATTCCCTTCCAATGCCTTTGGTAGGTTCTGCACTATACCTTGCTAATATGTTTACGGCAAATGAAATGTCCGTTCTAGCACAGTTTGCTAAATACATGAGTGCTCCTATTGAGCTCATGTGAGAACCTAGGGTATTTAATTCGTAATACTTAACCATCCAATTGGTCCTAGCATTACAAATTAAATATCCCGACTCTCGGTGTAACATGTACCTCCTAGGAGCGGTACACATACACCTCACAAAATATAGCATCCATTCCATACACAAGTCATTACAATACCGAGTCTTCAAATTTACATCACAAAGGCATACATAATAGAGTTATTACAAAAGTAGGGCCGACCGGCCTAATAACAAGTAGATAACTAAAGTACCAGCGGAAGCAAAAGCCACAAGATGGTGATAAACAAAAGCTAACTGGTTTGCCCTTACCCACAAGGCAACTGACCGGGCCGCTAAGCTAGTCGTCCTGCATGAAGTTGGTCTCACAATAGTTAACCCCTTGGGGGTCAACCTCCTCTACAACAATTAAGCAATGCAGTTGAGTACAAAAATGTACTCGCAAGACTTACACATAACAAACATATACATAGCTACATGCAAGCTAAATTAAAGGAGAAGTCATAGGGTTCATTTCAACGCACAAAGCAATTTTTCATTTGCAATAATGTAATAGATTGAAGCCAATTTAACAAATCTGTTTTTAAATGTTTAAATAGCAGTAAGACAACATTTATAAGCATGAACAACATCCTAGAGGTGACTTCCCAACAGCCACCACAACATAGCACGAATTACCCATTCATACCACCCGATCTCAAGTTTCATCGAAAATGTTGTAGTCTAACTCTTGCAAAACCTAACCAAGCGTGTCCATAACCAAGGACGTGGCTATTCGAATAGATTATACCCTACAGGGGTGTACAACTTTACCCACATGTCAGACTGCCTTTTCGCCAAGCTATAGAGCACACTTCCTTAGGTATGCCGGTTAGGCTAAGTCCTACGAGACGCTTTCCAACGGAATAAATTAATTAAGAGTCGCACGTATGGGGGTTAACCATCCGCGAACCGCCCATCACGGGCTCCCACAGAGGACCCACACGTTGTGTCAGACACATCGGCCCAGCCTCAGCAATTGCTGATGTTCCTCGGGTGAGGGAACCTAAATCCGGAACCCACCCTGCACAATCCCAACAATAACAAAAGAACAGAACATTTTTCCTCCTAATCTACCACCGGCGACTCATTAATTAACACCTCCCAAAGTACTAAGTCAAGAGGGGTTTCTAATACCCTCATGTGGATGCACGCAATAATGCTTTGATAGTGTGACACAAGATGTTCGGTCCTTGTTGACCTGGGCACCTAGCACACACCCCACAACACACCAACTAACCAATGTGCCCAAGTCTAAAACATTTTGTTTTCAATTTTAGTTTTCCAAATACATTCTATACATGAGTACCTTGACTCAAATATTTAGAGTGATAATATACTAACCATCGTCGAGGCGATGAACCCCAGACTACTGTTCTAAGCATTTCTAAGCGATAACAACTCGCATACTAATTATAAAGTGGCTACAGCCCATCCATCGAGCTCTAAATCACAACGGATATAAACCTAGGCTCAGTAGTAAAGGATGGATGTTTACCTATAGTTCAATTAACTAATCAGGCAAACTATCGCAACTGAGAAATAACTTGTCAACATAGCATGCATACATATAGTTGAAATATTTGAAATATTAGCATGCGCAAATAATAGGATCAACGTGCATCAAAGGAAAACTGCTTGCCTTGCTGGAGATAACTTTCTTGCTGCAGAGGATCACTCTTGTATTCAATGAATTCGTCGGAACCTATCGAAAGAGCGAAAAGAACAAATAAGAACGAACAACACCGAAACACCGAAAATACTAAAAAATTCAAAATCCTTCAAAAATCATGAAATTTACACAGAAGATAGAGCATGATTTTAAATTATTTTAGGAGCATGATTTTAAATGAATTTAGAAACAAGAATCAATCAATTTGGATGATGCATGCAAAAGTTATAGCCTAAACAAATTCATCGGGAAATAAAATCAAGGAAAATACTTTTGGTTACTGTTCATGCAAAAATTTTCAGAGAGTTTGTGAACATGAAAATTTTATGATAGACAGAGCACCACATTCTAAGAACAAAAAAATTTGGTTCACTTCATTTGGAGTTAAAATGAATTTCTTATGATTTTTCAAAGTCAAGAAAGTAGTGCATAAAACATATGTAAAATAAGATTTTCAGAGGAAGTAACGTACTCAAAACCTATCCTACAGTAAGGTGCACTAACATAGGATTCTAACAGAATTGATTTCACCCCATTTGGAGTTACAGAGAAAAACTTATGTGTTTTTCAAGTTAAAACAACTTTTAGTGCAAAATAAATCTAAAACAAAAGTAAATCTATTAACTAGAGTTTCTGGAACAGTAAAAAGTCTCAAAAACTAACCCAAAATAAAGTACACTAAAATGTAATCCAACAAAATTTGAACCACCCAAAAAGGAGTTAAAATGAAATACGTATGCAATTTTAAAGTTTAAAGTAATTAACAGTACACACATAATTCGTTTCGGAATATATAAAAGCATAAAATACCTTTTATACCGATACTCATCCTAGCCAATGTCATTGACTAGTGGGGCCGCGGTAAACCGATCCCAGTCAGTGCTGGCTCGGTCAAAAAGGCCATGGGCCCACGTGTCATAGTCTAGAGATCACGAAATAGTGCGTGAGCCGAAGGTTCACAGCACAGTTCTCTGGTCCATTGAACACCAGGTGGTTTACTGTGCACTTAAATGGTTGGGCCCGCATGTCAGTCACACATTCTAACCGTTATTTCTTTCTTGCTTACTATGCTTGGTCCCTGTAAGATCGAGGAGGCCGACTAGAGGGGGGTGAATAGGCGGTTTTAAAAATCTTCTTTGACTAAAACTGAGTTTTATGCGGAATTGTAAATCAATTCAGTTTTGCACAATTAAAGCCTAAATAAACTAGTCTTTACTAAGTGCACCAACAATATGAGACTATATAAATGATAGCAATCGTACACATACAAGTAAGCAATTTAAATACAAGGAATGTAAATTGCACAATATAAAGCACAAGGAATCAAACCACAATGACACAACGATGTTTTACCGTGGTGATCGGAGACTTGCTGGTCTTCCCTAATCCACGTTGAGGTAAGTCCAAAATCAATTGGACTGGCTTCACGAAATAAGCCAAACCCTCCGAGGTAAGTCCAACCACTTGAACCGGTTCCAACAAGAACCAACACCTCGATCCACTAGGGTTGCTCTTCCTCCACTCCGGAGATGGCGAGCACCAAGCCACTCACAAACGCCCGGGTCTTCTCACAACCTTCTTTGAGAAGATCACCGAACCACGACGCCTCCACGCCGTCTAGGTGTCGGCAAACACCAAGAGTAACAAGTCAAAGACTCTCACTTGAACTAATCAAGTGTCTAAGCTCAAGTGGATACTCAATCCACTACCTAATGCAACACATGCAATTAGGGTTTGCCTCTCAAAACTCACTAAGTGCAACACATGCACAAATGAGAATAGAGGGTTTGCTCTTAGCTCAATGAAAATGAATATGGCACCAGTAACTCTCCCACAAACAGCCAAGGTGGGTATTTATAGCCCACACACAAAAACTAGCTGTTGGGGGAAGATTCCAGAGAATCTAGGGGAAATCGGTCTGACCACCAACTAATGGCCGGTCTGACCGCCCCAGCTCCAATGGCTATAAAACTAGCCGTTGGACTCACTGCCAGTCTGACCGCCAACTAATGGTCGGTCAAACCGCTCCAACCGGTCAGACCGTCCATATGCCTGCGGTCAGACCGCTCGAAGAAACCAAGGGCGAACAGTAAAAACCACCCTCTCTGGAATTTTCGTACCGCCAAACAAATATCAGAACTACCGCACAACGGTAGTACCGCTGAACATCCGCGGTAGTATCGCACAATATTTGCGGTGAATAGCGGCCGATCAGACCGCTCCAAACACGCCGGTCAGACCGATACTCAACTGGTCAGACCGCTGATATGGGCGGTCAGACCGCCCCACTGCAATCAAAGCTGAAAACAGATTTTGATCTTTGCATCAACTCAATTTGCAAAAACACATTTTGCCAATTGATGCAAGATGCACACAAGGTTAAAGGCAAGATTCTCAATAAGTTGCAAAACACATTTGCCGACTTTTAGAATCAATACCACAAGGAATAAGGTACATGGACTACACCTATTTGCAAAACACATTTGCAAACTAAAGTCACATGCTACAAGGATTATGCATGAGCCTCAACTATTCGCAAAACACATTCATAAATATTGGCAACATGCTAACAAGAGCTAGAGCAAACACAATGAGCTATCAACACATGACTAACTCAAGCTACTAATCAAGACCCCTCTTAATAGTACGAAAACCTATACCAGCAATCCGGTCTTCCAACCAAACACCAAGACTGGTAAAAGACTAGGAACAAATCCTTAGCCCTAGCTAGTCATACCTTTGCCTTGCACAAACACTTGAAGCTTGATGACGTATATCTTCACTTCTAGTTCGGGTTCCTGACTTGATAGTCATCAACACATGATGGTTTCCTTTACTTCGGGATCTTGACTTGATGATCATCAACACATGATGATTTCCTTTACTTCGGGATCTTGACTTGATGCTCATCAACTCAAGATGGCATCGTTCATCCCGAGTCTTGATATGCATCAACACATGAGCATCCTTTACTTGACCTCCATCAACACATAATGGATCTTCTCTTCTCCCGAACCTTGACTTGATGATAATCAACATATGATGCCATCCAAAGTCTTCATCACCTTGGAACATAACCTATTCATCCAACTCATGGAAAATGTTAGTTCCACAATATGATTATTATTAATTACCACGACATACCATTAACTCATAATGGTGGGACAAGATATCACAATCTTTCCCTCTTTGGTAATTGATAATAATCACTTCAATTGCAAATAATTGAATAGATTGGTATGAGTATATACGAACTGCACAAGTTGAATATACTCAAAGGGTATATGAGCATATATGAACTACACAAGTCTCATATACTCATATGAATATATTAACTACACAAGTTATATATACTCGAGGATATGTTTCAAAGTAAAGATCCTTAAAGTATGTGGACAAAGGAATATTGATCAATACTAATGAAACCACAAAACATAGAGTGAACTCCCCCTAAATGTGTGCATACACAAATGTGTAATAAGAACATATGCACATATTCAAGTTAGACTTTCGGTAGAGTTCAACCTATATTTTGGATCCGAGGAATACAACAATATATAAGAATATGATGTCGAATGCATACCTCTTCGATTTTCACCTTTTAATCCAACTGAGACTAAACATGAGATATAGCAATAGAAGAGTTAGTCTCACAAATAGATTTATCATTAATCACCAAAACACTCCATTAACATATAATGGCGGGTCTAGATTCTTCAGTCCCACATGTAATAGGCTCATCAATTCTTTAAGATAGCCATTTAAATACTAAGCAATCATTAGCTTTAATGAGCCGGATTAATGTCCTAATGACTTGGCTACAATGGCGGTCGGAACGCGCCACGCGCGAGCTCGAGTGACCGCGAGATTGCTCGCTGTCTCACCGGCGCTACGCGCCATGGCGGCCCGAGTGAATGCTCAAAACGGGTTACTAGAAGCTATGCAAAGCTAATGGAACTGGCGGTTAGGACTAAGGTGACCTACAGTGGCAGTGCGACGGCGAGAGGCTGCAGTGCAACTACAGCTTCGGTGCATGCCACAATCCGGTGGCTAAAAGAGCTAACTAGTGCGCGCAAAAGGTACTCAGGGGTCCAGTGAATCTACCGAAGAGCTATGGAGAGGACCAGCTGATCGGAGGCTCACCGACGTCGAATACGATGATGGCGGCTTGGAGCTTCACTGTGGAGGGGATGCCCTGAGCAGAGAGAGAGAGAGAGAGAGAGAAAGAGATGTCAGAGAAGCTAGAGAGTGCTAAAGGAATGGTGAAAATGCACGGAATCGGTTAATGCCTCCCCGTGCCGTCGTCGGGGAAGAAGGGGGTGCTGGTGGCCAGAAAATGGGAAAGCTCAAATTCCACGGGTTCCTACGCGCGATTAAAGAAATTAACCGAGGGGAAACTTTAGTTAAGCCCTGGGGCGCAACATGACGCACCAAAGAAGAAAAATGGCTCACCGAAGCGAAGGTTGACACGGGGAGCATCACGGGTCACGCACTAGAGATGAAAAAGATGATCTTCATGTTCCAGAACCTACACACGAAGACAAGACCTCAAACTAGAGCACAAGGGGGTGGTAAGGGATGGAGAATGAGAGAGATGCATTGGAGCAAAACTCAGCCGAGGAGGTCACGAGAGCTTGCCTCCTTTTCCTTTTTCACCGAAAGGGAAAGTGAGCTCTACCAAGCGGGAGAGAGAGGGATATAGGGCTCCAACGGTCGGGAAAGAAGCGGCATCAACATGCGAGTCTCCTGGTTGGCTCACGAGGGCGGCGGATTGACGCTGTTGATGGGGACGCACAGAGGCGCTCGGCCGCGTGGCGCTTGAGCTCTGCTCATGCCTGCGCACTTGTCAGTGAGGGAAGGAGATGAAGCTGACATGAGGGGCCCACGGCGTCAGTGACAGAAAGCGACGCGAGTCACAGCCTGGCTCGGGTCGGTACGGTCGGATTAATTCGGGCAGTCCGACTGAAAATGGACGGCCCTGATTGAGATGGCCATTCAGACCGTCCGAACGGGTCAAGCTATGTGGATGGTTCGATCAAAATCGGATGGTGGATCTGTTCGGACCAGGTCCGATGGTCCGAACATTCCACCCGATCCTGACTGTCCGTTTGAAATCGGACGGTCCACACAGCGGTTGGCTCGAGCCAGGTGCGGGTTAGGTGGTTCGACCGAGTCCAAAGGCGCGGGTCGGTGCAACAGTGCAAGGCTCGGAAAAGGATTAGGGTTTGACTGATTTGAAATCTTTTGATTCTAGTTTGACTAAGCCACAAAATATAGCAAATAAAATCTAAAAATTTTGAATTTTTTTAGGGAGGTTCCTGGGGTGACCTAGTAACCAAAATTTTTTTGAAACCTCACTTTTCACATATTATTTTCTTATCTTAAATGCAAACCTACAATAGGTTATTGATTTGAGTTTAAATTTTAAGTGGGTTGAGTTTAGTTCCAAAATTTTGGGAAAAAATATATTAATTCATGCTAAATATTTTAGCATTTTAATAAATTGTTTATAGAGGATGATCACAAGTTTTTGTTTTTGTTTTCCTTTGGAACTTCGATTTGAGTTGTATGTTTCCTTCGATTTTCAAAACTTTTAAATGCAACAAAAAATAAAAAAACTCCAAAAAAACTTATGCATGTTCAAAAGTTTTAAATTCTCCTTATTTTTATACATTTGAAATACAAACCCAAGTTTGGGATGTTACAGCTCAAGTACGGGAATTCCAGTCCTAGGACTTCCTCCTGCTCTTCTCTAGGTCTGTGCGGGTCTTTGTCTTGCTGCAAAGATCTCTCGACCATTCGCACTTTCGAAGGGTATGCCTTTTCAAAGTCGAACATTTCTAACACTTTCTGAGTGTAGGTTTGACTAATGTACTAAAATCCTTTCAAGGGCATGCTCAAGCTGCAAGCCTAGGCAATATTTGGTTTTACCCAAATCTTTCATTTCGAACTCTGACTCCATGTAAGAGCTTGCTTTCTTAATATCCTTTCAGGGTTCCAATGATATTCAAATCATCTTCATATACTGAGATTATACAAAATCCATCCTTGGATCATCGTATAAATACATAGGGATAATTCTCATTGTTCATGTAGCCTTTCTTGCATAGAAAGTCGCTTCAAATGATTATACCACATCCTGCCTGATTGTTTAAGTTCGTACAATGACTTTATGAGTTTCACACTGTACATATTTCTATTTTTCTCTGTCTTGGTTCGGGACAGGGATACATTTAGGTACCTTCATATAAATGTCTGAATCCAATATTTCCATAAAGGTATGATGTTACCACATCCATTAATTTCACTTTTAACTTTAAGTTTACTGCAATTGAGATTAAATATCTAAAGGGTGGTTCCGCCCATGACTGGGGAATAGGTTTCTTGATAAACAACTCCTAGATGTTGAGTGAAACCTTATGCAACAAGCCTTGTTTTACTTCATTATTTTCATTTCTCTTTCGAACAAATACCGACTTATGCCCTACGGGGTGCACATGAGGAGGCGAACAGCTTACAGGCCCAAACACCTTTCTTTTATTCAGAGATAATAATTCTGCTTCTATTTTCAATCTTCCCAATCTGACAGTTTCTTTCATTCAGCGAGTGATGCAGGATTTGGATCAAGATCGATGATTGTGGCAATTTTCTTTGCAAAATCAGTGTCGACATTGGCTGTTGTCTTATTCATAGATTCTCCTGAGGTCACAAAGTTTATAGCTATTTCTTCAAGGGGCAATTCTTCCAATGCTTCTACTTACTCACCGCTGCTTTCAATTACAGTGGCAACTCCCTTTAGTTTTTTTCAGCTCCGATGTGTGCACACACATCCATGCTGATGTCTCCCTTCATGGGGATGTTTAATTCTGGTATGCCTTTTTCTGAAGGTGTCATACTGGTGACAAGTCTCAACTAGCTCCCCTTCTAGTTCTGGTGAACTTTGGTGATCGGCTATGTCAAATCCTTCTTATCCTTTTTCACCAGGCGTCTCCGGTTATTTCGGATTCGAGGGGCCGGAGTTCTCATCCTTTCAGAGGCCTTAGGACGGGATTAGGGATACCTTCATCGGTATTTCAACCCTCTCTAGTGCATTGCGTGTAGGCACATGCAACTTGGTCACGCTCTTCAAATCACTATAGTGCTTAGGCAGATGATTCGCTAATGCTTGCAAATCAATTATCTTCTAGACTGCAATTGTCTTCTACACTTCAATTATCTTCTGGACTTCTCTATTTGCTTCACTAGTGCACGTGTCATGTTCATGAATTTTAATTATCTTCCGGTCTTCAATTGTCTTCTAGACTTCCTGTGGCTTGCCACGTTATTTCTCGATATTTTTCATCAAGGGGTTGATTTCCTCCCCCTAATGACGGGAAACTGACCTCATCTAATATACTATCAGCGAATCGGGTAGTATGCAAATCTCCAGTCATAGGGTCCAAATTCCTGATTATGGATCCTGTCTCATAACCAACGTATATCCCCGACTTTCGGAGAAAGCCCATTGCAGTTCGCTGTGGTGATGGTATAGGTACATAAACCTTACAACCAAATCTTCAAAGATGAGAAATTTTCAGTGCCGACCCGAGCGCTAGTTGCATAGGTGAATGGATGTAATATGCCGATGGCCTAAAATCGATGAGAGTTGCTGTGAGCAGGACTGCGTGTCCCCAACATGTAGTTGGTAAATCACAATCCTTCAAAAGTGGACGGGCAATAAATTTAATCCTTTTAATTAATGCCTCTGCTAGTCTATTTTGGGTGTGAACATGCGGTACGAAATGCTCAACTTTAATTCCCATTGCCATAAAATAATCATCAAATGCCTTTGAAGTAAATTATCCGGCGTTGTCTATTCTAGTGGACTTCACATGATGATCAGGGAAATATTTCTAATTTTAATTATCTGCGAGATTTAGCTTTGCAAAAGCGTAGTTTCTCGTGGATAATAAACATACATGCGACCATTTTGAGGAAGCATCGATGAGCACCATAAAATACCTAAATGGCCCTGACAGGGGCTGTATAGGACCGCAAAAACTCCCTGGATACGGTCCAGGAATGCATGGACTTCATCCTTCGCTTTTAGAGCAAAAAGGTTTAATAATAAATTTTTCGGTGACACATGCAGGGCACACAAAATCTTTTTGATTTGGGAAATTCTTTACATCGATATTGTGTCCTAGTGAATTGTTAATTATATTTCTCATCATCCTAAGACCTAGGTGACATTATCTATCATGCCAGAGATAGAAAAGGTTTGGAGCTTCTAAATACGGTTTTCAGGGCAGTATAGGCTGCAGATGCCTTAATATTAGTGTAGTATAGCCTAGTTTCAAATGAAGGAAGTCGTTCTGGTACCATTTTCTACTTTCTCCATGCTTTATAATGAGCAGGTATTTCTTACCATACTCTTCTCTAGTCTCTATGTGGAAACCGTTTGCGCGAATATCCTTGAGAGTTCTAGTCGATTCTGGGTACAACAAGGCTTCTTCAATGACCAAAGTTGTGCCTATTGGGAGTATAATTGTGGCCCTTCCTGGGCCTACTATACAAGCTTCGTTGCCTATGATTGTCATAAGACTACCAGCATTCTTACTGATCGACTGAAAGATTTTCATCTCTCTCAAGGTGGTATTCGTTGTGCCGCTATCTTACTAAGCACGCTTCCTCCATATGGCGCCACATGCGTTCTAATATAATGTACTTTATTAATATGCAACAGAAAGCAAGCAACATATAAATAAAATACTTCAGATATCAGAACATAACTTGCTATTATAAATACAAGAATAAGTCTTGTAGGATTCATCTTAAGAATTTAATACTTTGCTCTCCTAGAGCTTACAACCATTATTTAAAAAAAATTCAATGTTATGCTTCAATTACAAACTGCAAGTTATTATAAAAGATCCAAGTGCAATGCGTGCACTAGATCGAATTAGCGAAGTATTCACAAACTTCTGCCTCAATTTGCTACATGGCGATCTTCTCCTCTTGGGCAACTATAGCTGTGGCCGCTGCGATGTCCAAAGGAGGGATGATGGGGGCTGCTACTAGACTGTCCACATCCATGAGTGCAACTAATGGATGTGGATCCACTATGCCTGTAATGATGAGGTGTGTTTCATGCTATCCTATACCCTTCTTCTTATACTAGAAAGCATCAATAACGTGTGACCCACGACCTTACCCTTCTTGCCCCTCTTCTTCGTGAGAGACTTCATCACCTTGTAGCGGCTAGCATTGGCTTCATGGCCAACATTGCTACTAGGTGGCTGTAAGATGTAGTTCTTCTAGAGAACATCATCTTGAGCTTCCGCAACTTGCATGGTGTCAATTAATGCGGCATACTCCTTGTAGCCGTCTGGACGATAGTTGCGTGCGGATTGCACCGCATTTGGATGAAAGGTAGAGAGAGTCTTCTCAATCTTCTGCTCATCCGTGATTACATTATCATAGAGTTGAAGACTTGTACAAATTCTGGCCATGTTGGGTCAGTTCTTCGAACTCTTTGGTTTGTGATGCCAGTCATTTCCATATTCATACAAAGAGTTCATAAGACTACTGCTAGTAATTTACATAAAATGGTTGCAAAATTCTCATAACGCTCTCCGAACTCCTGGTTCGTGTTCTCGTATTTTTCTATGCATTTTTCATGATTTACTGTTATTTTCAGTGATTAAAGGCAATATAAACAATCACAGATAATAAAAATATTAAATACAATAAATAAATTGCATAGAAATAACAATAACAAAGTTAAACATGCTTCAAATGCAAAAATTGATTAAAAAATTGAATTCCCGAGGTCTTTTTCTGCTAGAAAATGAATTTTCGGCGAATTTGCTATTTTCAGGGGTTAAATCACGAAATTTTAGTTCTGAGAAAAATTTTCGCTTAATTTTCCAATTTCCAGGGGGTTTTCTGCAATTTCTTATTCGCGAAAAAATTCTCGTAATTTTCGGAAGTCCGAGAATCCTATTTGCCAAATTTCGGAAATTTCCATGTGCCCCCCATTTTTTGTTTTATCCAGCTGGCCATATTTCAAAAGGTTGTTTGGGCCTTTTCTTGGCTTATCTGCCGGGCCGCCCACATGGCCCATTGCTTGATTCAAGAGAGCCGACGGGTAGGTTTACCTACCTGATTCAAGCGCGGGGCGCTGCGCTGCCTGTGAGGCCAAGCGAGGGTCGGCGGTGGGGCGGTGTCGTCTTGACAATGCTGGCGGCGGCGGAGGTGGCGCCGTGCTATGGCGTGGGCATCGGCTCGGTCGCGCGCTCAAGCAGGCGTGGGTAGCAGCCGAGGCGTAGCACGCGCAGCGGCGTGGCGGGTTACATACACGGCGTGGCCGTGGTGGCGGCGGCGGCTGCTAGCGACGGAGGCGGTCTTGCCTGAGGCGATGATCCCCTAGGTGGGCGCCTAGGTCGCCTAGGCGCCGGGCGAAGGCCTCCGCTGCGATTTGGTGCTAATCGTCACCCTAGCGGGCGGCGCCTAGCTGGTCGCAGCGCCCAAAGCGATCGCAGCGGTGCAAAGCGAGCAAGGCGAACAGCCTTGAGGCGGGCGAGGTGACGGTGGCGGTCCCGAGGCGGCGGGGCGCCTGAAATCAAGAAAGGTAAGTCTTTGTCGGTCGAAACCCTACCCGATATTTCATCTTTATGCGCCGCCGCTTCCACTGGTTCCCCACTTCCCCGTCGCGCGGCTCCTCCTAGCTCCCCAGCACCGTCGCGTAGCTCCACGGGAGGAGCCCGGCGCCGTCGCGCCTTGTCCTCGTCCAGTCGCACGGCTCCTCCCCGGCTCCCCCGTCCCCACCGTGTGCTCCTCCCGGATCTAGGAGAGGACGGGAAGGGAAAAGGACGGCGTCGGCGCAGAGAGAGCGAGGAGGGCAGGGGAAGAGCGAAGACGAGTTGGCGAGCGTCGGCCGAATGAATCGCCTCGCCGAATGCATCGCGAATGCGCCGGCCAGTTATGGGCGAGTAGGAATCAGCGGTTATGGGCCGGTCCATTCATGAATAGTACACTTTTCTTTTATTTATTTTTCTCTTTTTATCGTTTCTTCTCCTTCCTAGCAGAGTCGCCCCTTCCAAACATCGTTGTTTCTGTTCAGCCGCCTAGGAGGCGCCTAGGCGGGCTAGGCGCTAGGCGACCACCCTCCGCCCGCCTTCCGCCTAGCGCCTAGGTGAACATTGCCGAAGGCGGTGGTCGGAGGGGTGAAGCTCAGCGGTGGTCTGTCTTGGTCGAGGTAGCGGCGGCTGTTGCTTGGCGTGGGGTCGGCGATCGGTGACGGCGGCAAGGGCACGCTTCAAGGTGGCCGGGAGATGGCGCGCTTCAAGGCGACCAGTGACCCGGGCAGCAGGGCACTTCAAGGTGGCCAGACGAGACCGGCAGCAAGCGATGTGGAGGCGCAACACGGCTTTGGGTGGTGCCGTGGCCGTGCGGCGTGGGTGCGCTGGCTTCGGGCCGATGGCGGCTCCAGGCGGTGGATGGTCTGGCTGTAAGCCGTCACCGGGAGGGGGGGAGGGGGGAACCATGCACGGCCGGTGGTGGCTCTGGGCCATTGACCATTTTTTTTGTTTACTGTTCATTCGAGAAATTGTTCATCTAGATTACTATTCGTGCAATTATCGTTCATGTGATTACCGATCGGCTTGGCCGGTGACTTCAAGTCAGCTCACGGTAGATTAGAACGTATTTACAATTTCCAATCTACGGTACAATCGACATCCACTTTTTCATCAATCTAACGATCGACATTGTATCAGCGACTTCAAGTCGGCTCGCGGTAGGGCGGATTTGCACCGTAGGTTACAATCTAGAAAGCCAAATTTGCAGAAGTGAAAAGCAATCTAGAAAAATGATTCAATCTACGAGCATCATTCATCGACGGTTGCCTCTTCGATCCAAGTAAAGTGGGCCTAGAAGTAGGCCGGAGTCGATCGTGCTGATAACGTGTTGAGAAACCGTTGCTGACGAGTCCAGTCCAAGCAATTACCTCGTAGACAAAGTCAGAATCGTAAGAATAATATAAGAAGACAAGAACAGAGTAATAGGTTGAATACAGAGATATGAGGAGACTTCATACTTCTCTTTATTGCTCTTCTCAAAACCATTTACAATGTTAGACCCCTCTCCTTTATATAGGCTACTGGATAGATGAGAAGTCTACCTAAGCCAGTACTCCTAGTTTGGACCCGGTTTCTTAACCAGACGTACCAGCTTTTGCGCGCGGCCGAGTGCTTCTGCAGCCCAATAGGCCGATATTTCATCTCCGCACGAGGGCCACACGCGATGGAGTCGCCGAGTTGCCTTCCTCCCCCGCTCAGACGGAAGCGCCACAGTAGACCGACTGCTGTCCGTCGGCCCACTTTTACCTGTTATCTAATGTGGTGTTTACCTAAGGTGGTGTTTGGACCGGCGACTTCTAGATTACATGGGGCTTTTTTTTTAACTTGATCACATGAGACTTGATCACGTTACCAAGGGCAGACTTGGCTGAGGGCAAGGGTGTTCAGCCGAACACCCAAAAATTTTGGGCAAAAATTTAGTATATGTAAGGTATAATACATGTATATACTAGAAATTAAGTTAAATAAACACGTAATGTCCTCAAAAACCCATTCCATCGGCACATCACTCGCAGCCCACTCAGCACTCGTACGGCCCACCAAAGCTAAGGTATTTCACATTCGGCCACTATTCTAACCTTCCCCCACAATGACTCGGCCCAATATCTCAAGGCCCATTTATTGGCAAACCCTAAGTCGATCTCTCTCTCAATCTAACACACACGCACATAGCCTTGCCCTTGCGCGCTTGAACTTGCGGCGGCGGTGGCGTGTGGCGGCGAAAGCGGGTGGCGTGGTGGTGGTGGCAGTGGGCTATCTTGACTGGGAGAAGGGGAGGCCGAGAGAAGGGGAGGAGCGCTGTGGCGCCGTGGCGGCTTGTTCGCCTACTCCAAGCAACCGAGCTCCGAGCGCAGCGGCCAGTGAGGTGGGACAATCGGCGGGGCGAGGCGAGGCGCGCCGCGCGTTGCTCTGAGGACCGGGGCTCCAACTCTGAGTGGGTGGTACGATGGAGGCGGTCTGGCGATGGACCAAAGCTAGTGACTAGGGTGAGCTGTGAGCGGGGCTGGCCGATGACGGCGGTGGGGCAAAGCGCGTGGGTGTGGCCATCTGGGCAACCGAACGATCTAGCCGATGAGCCCCGACCCCCGAGCACAGGTCCTGAGGTGTGAGGACTGATCCACTGAGGTGAGGTATCCATTCCCAAATCCCTAACTCCCAAACGGCCAAACCGGTTTGAAAAATGAATTGTGGTTGATGAATCTTGTATTTATGTGAATTGTAGATCTTTGAGCTTTGAAAAATGTACATGGTAGTTCATATTATTACATTATTAGCTGACACCAAAATGAAGTATTAGATTGCCCTCATGAAATTTAATCTTGTATAACCATATTATACTTTGAAAACTTTCAAGTATCTATGTAGAGTTCTCATTGGATAGGAAGATTCTAAGCAATAACAAGCTAATTGTAGCAGATAATGGAATGTCTAGACCATTTCCAGCCAAAGCAACTAAACTTTTAGCTTAGCTGAGAGCATGAGACTAATAGATAACTCTAGATTTAAGTTAGATTACCAGGCTGTAGCAAATGATGGTGGCATACTTCAGCAACATGAATATAAATTCATCCAGACATGCCTATATAATTTATTGATCTCAACTTCTCAAGTTATACAAATTCATATGGTTAATCAAATATGCAAACTACAAATTCATGGGCCGACGAGTTAGGTTGCATAAGTCAATAGCAGCACATGTTCATCTCCAATTCTCCCTTCCTCAATTCCTCGGTCCCAAACCCTAAAATCCCAATTCAACTTTTTTCTTAATTATTTTGTAATTTCTCTCAATTCTTTGTAGTGTTATTTTTAGTGCGGAAAAGTTATACTTTGTTTCTTTTGCTATCGTGGACCTTTAATTTTTTTCGTTGAATAATATTTTATTAACTCTAAACACCCATCTGATAAATCATGGGTCCGCCACTGCACGTTACTTTGTGTTTGGTTCCGTGTTAATCACGTAACATGGAATCTAATATCGGTCAGGTATTCTTGGAAGCTCATAGTCGCATCTAATGGGAACAACTACTCCTTGGAGAGGACAAATTATGCCCTCACCAACAGGCTAATGTTGAAACATGCGGTTAGAGCTCTATAGTCTACATCTGTCACTGAGCAACTGGTCAGATAAGCGAAAGGGAAAAGCTAAAAAACGCTATAGCGTTTCTTTCGATGGGAACAACTACTCCTTGGAGAGGACAAATTATGCCCTCACCAACAGGCTAATGTTGAAACATGCGGTTAGAGCTCTACAGTCTACATATGTCACTGAGCAACTAGTCAGATAAGCGAAAGGGAAAAGCTAAAAAATGCTATAGCATTTCTTTCGAGAAAGAAACCAACGGGATAGTAATCCGTCGTTCAGTGTTCTTCTCCTGGTCGCTTTGCACCTTTAGATCTTTATCCACTTGAGCGATATCCTTCCACTCATTTTTCTCTTAGGCTCCCTCACTCTCCATCTGCATGCTCTCTTTCATCCCAATCCCCCCACCACGAAGACCATCCCGTGTGATTCTCCAGATGAGCCCACCTTGAGGGCATGGTGGGGCGCAAGGATGGCTGCCATGGGCATGCAAGGTGCGCTCCGCGCACGCGAAACCGAGGACGAGGGCAATCGCACGGAGGAGCGACTACACGTCGGAGGACTACGGCCGCGGCGGGTATCACGCCGTCCGCGTTGACGACTCCTTCAAGCAGGGCGCCTACGTCGTGCAGTCCAAGCTCGGCTGGGGGCATTTCTCCACCGTCTGGCTCGCCTAGGACACTGCCCACTCCATATGTGCTAACCCCTTTGTCTCAAAATTTCTTGTTGAATTACAGTCTTACTTCTTAGATTCACAGTAATATGTAAGGAAGATCGATCTGGATGCGTTTTACCTAGTGTCTCGCAGCACTTTGCGTGTGCCTACCATCTGTTCGCCCTTTTGCCTTGGAGCATAGCAGAATAGCCAAATTCATTGTTAATAAGTAGTACTGTTCTATTCGTCAATCCCATCATCCTACACGAAATAGTAAAAAAAATTCTCTATTGTCTAGAGATTCAGGCTGCCCCCGTCTACTGCCTCTTAATTTATTGGTTCTATGTGCGGATATATTGGTTCTCATGGAGTATTCTTGTTTCATATGAAACTTGATGAAACAAAATGATACTCCATGAGACTTGGGATGGAATTTTATGAAACACTTCAAAAATTAGCATGAATCTGAGTGAAACTTGATGAAACACGATGATACTCCATAAGACTTGATGAAACATGATGAAACTCCATGAAACTTGGGATGAAACACAATAAAACTCCAAAAAACTTGGAATGAAACAATGGTACTTTAGGATGAAACTATATGAAACTTGATGAAACACGATGATACTCTATGGGACTTGATGAAACACGATGAAAACTCCATGAGACTTGGGATGAAACATATGAAACTTGATGAAACACGATGACACTCCATGAGACTTGATGAAACACGATGAAAACTCCTTGAAACACGATGATATCAATATTGAAAATTCATGAAACACTTAAAAAATTAGCATAAATCTGAGTGAAACATGATGAAACTCCATGAGACTTAATGAAACATGATAAAACTCCATGAGACTTGGGATGAAACAATGGTATTTTGTGATGAAACTCTATGAGACTTGATGAAACACAATGAAACTTCTTGAGACTTGGGATGAAACAAGATGGAACTTTCTGAGACTTGGGATGAAACTTCATGAAACTCGTATGAAAAACACATGTGTATTAGTTGAAACTTGATGAAATGCGATGTTGTTGATGAAAAACTTTATGAAATTTCATGATACTTGCCTCATATGAAATTTGATGAAATACGATGAAACTCGATGAGACTTGATGAAACACGTTAAAACTCCATGAGACTTAGGATGAAATAATGGTAATTTGGGATGAAACTATATGAAACTTGATGAAACACGATGAAACTCGATGAGACTTGATGAAACACGATGATACTCCATGAGATTTGATGAAACTTCAAGAGACTTGGGATGAAACTATATGAAACTTGATGAGACATAATGAAACTTGATGAGACTTGGGATGAAAATTCATAAAACACTTCAAAAATTAGCATGAATCTGAGTGAAACTTGATGAAAGACGGTGACACTCTATGACACTTGATGAAACACGATGAAACTCCATAAAACTTGGGATGAAACACGATGAAACTCTAAGAAACTTGGGATGAAACAATGATACTTTGGGATGAAACTATATGAAACTTGATGAAACACGATGATACTCCATGAGACTTAATGAAACTCTATAAGACTTGGGATGAAACTTCATGAAACTTAATAAAACTGCATCTCCGCCAGCCAACCACAAGGCTGTCATACCACTTCACGAGACTTGGGATGAACAAGTTTCGGGAAGTTCAACAAGTTTTAGAAAATGTTTCACGGGCTTCAGCAAGTTTCACAAAAAAGAATAGACAAGTATCAATGAAGGTTTTTAAAAAAACGGCGGTTGGCGGCAGCCTAGTCCATGCTTAGTTGGCTGTCGACGACATTGGGCCAAACAATAGCATTACCGTTGAGGAAGAGTACCGCCGCTGCCGTGGTTTATGTACGCACGTACGTACGTAGCGTGGTGGCTGCTAGCTATCTAACAGACCTACCCCGTTCGTCCAGTTGTATTTGATCTCACAGCTGAGACTTATCCTGTTGGTTGTGATATGGACGGTATACCCACAGGTAGCCGCGTCCTAAGCGAAAAGCATAAAATAGGACGAGACGAGACGATTCTACCACTAGTTGCTCGAAAAAAAAAAGGATCTGCCACAAAAGTCGCCAATTAGGCTGGCTGTTAATTCAATGCACGCAGCCATCATTTTTTAAGAAAAGTCTGACAATCGTCAGTCGTTTCCATCGGTTCCTGTGTGCAGTTTCCATCGGTTCTGGTGTGGGACGGAGCAAATTTTTTACCCAAAGAACAAACGATAAGAAGTAAATATCACGTAAGCAAACTAAGATCTATACAACAGATTTCATCAACATAGAGACACAAAAGCTCCCACTAGTCCACGCGGTCTCCATCTCTGCTTGTGTGTATCGTTTTTTTTATAGACAATAATAATTCCAAATTCACAGAAGTAGGAAAGGTTGCTCTGTTTTTACGTACGTGGGAAGGACGCAGTTTACTAGTGCGTCCATGGTTGGAAGCTATTTTAAACCACGCCCACTACGGACGCTTGACGACAAACTTCCATGTCGAGCCCCACCAAAGTTGCTTCCTCCCCGCCAAATAGACGACGATTTCAGACAGTTAGAGTCCGTCGGTGGCGAGAATTTTTTTTTTAAATAATCAATTTTTTATTCGAAATATCAAAAATATTCCAGCGATAATTTTTTTTACAAAAATATATGTCTGTCACCCAATGGTTGGGCGACTCAATCCTATCGCCCAACGGTTGGGCGACTGCAAACCTATCGCCCAACCGTTCGGCTTTAAAACTACACAGGAGGCGAGCCGTTGGCGCCATTATTACAGTCGCCGCACGGTTGGACGATAGGATCCAGTCGTCCAACCGTACAGCGAGTGCATGTTCCAATCGCCCAACGGTGCGGCGACTGGATTGCCTATATAGCCGCCCGCGCGGCCCCCCCGGCCGATTCGTTTGAATAAGATAAACAACAAGCACGGGAGAAGAAAGAGAGGGAGAGGAGAGGAAAAAAGAGAAGGAGAGGAGAGGAAAAAGGGGAGGAAAAAAGAGAAGGGGGAGGGAGAAGAGAAGAGAAGAAAAATTTGGATTACGAGGAGGTAAGTTTGATTTATTTTGTACTATATTTTTTTAAGTAGGTATTTAGTTAGTTAAAATAGTAGGTATAAATAGCGCCAGAGGAAATCGTAGTTAGAAAAAAAAAAAGTAGATTTGTTGATTTGTATGTAAGTAGAAGCGATAAAAAACTTTAGAAAATCCTCAAACACGGAGCGCATAGTAATAAGATAAAATAAATAGATGCGCGGACATTCAACTATAGTGTTTGATAGGATACTTCAAAGGAATCGAGTTTTGGTGATACTTTTGCAAACATACGGTAATGTAGAAATGTTATTTGCATATAGACAAACCCTTCGGACAACTATTAAAATGGCATACAAACTTTATTCCTTCGTATACAAGAATTGTAGCATCGTAGGGCGTTGTACATCTGCCATGTGACTAGCAGTCATCTTGAGTGTAATGTAGTGTATTTTTGTAGCCAGTCATCTTAGTGTAATGTAGTTGATTTGTCGGAGGAAACTTTATTTTGTAGTATAATTTTTGGGCACGTAAATAGTTTATTTAGTTAAATGAGTAGTATAATAGCACCAGTAGGAAATTGTAGTTAGAGAAAAAAATAGAAAATCGAAATGTTGTTGATTTGTATATAAGTAGTAGCGATAAAAACTTTAGTTAGAGAAAAAAATAGTCCACGGGAGTAGTATTAGTTTGTTTGTGAGATGTATTGTAGTAGTGTTTGGTGTGTGCGTGGTCGATTATTCTTGGTGAATAATGCGTGATCGAAAGACAAGGAGGATGAATTATTTGTATAAACTAATTAGTAAAAGACCGAACGCCACTTGTAGCATTTCGGTTGCAAGTTAGCGTCGAATCGGATAATGGCTGCTATGGAATAGCTCGGTTTTTAAATTGAATCAATATCGCACCACACGCTCATTGCGGCCTCGCCTTAGGGAATGAATAATGTCTTGATCATCTTTGTCGTGTAGTTGTTTATTTATAGGCGAAGGGCCTTACAAATGTAAATTACAATGTAGCAATACTTGCAAGTCGTGCGTTGCGAGCTGATTAATTGCAATGTTGAAAATATTTGCAGCCATACAATAAGTCATGCCTGTACCCACTATATTGAAAGTGCATTACGGTGTTGGCACCGTTCGTGAAGGTCCGTGCGATGTTGACTTGAGCAGTTTTCGGTAAGCCACTCTGGTACACCCGGACGGCGAGAATGCACGAATCGAAGATGTGAAGCAATCGCGCACCAGCAGACTTCTCTTTGAACCCCGAGGTGTGCTGTGTCGACATACAAGGGCTTTGGAGCCGGTCTTCCACTAACATCACCGGGAGTTGAGAAGACCGATCGCACGGCAAAGTGTGGAAGGGCTTTATAGAAGGATGTCGGCGTAGTGGATATGAGTGTGTGATACTTGTGCAACCATGCCCAAAAGAAGTTGTGCAGGGCCCCTCACGGATATGATCCCGTGTTATGAAAATCGGGTGCCCAAAGATGTTGGTGAAGAAGAGTACCGGAGGGTCAGGTTTCTGAAGAGTTCAGAGAATATTGCTTGTGATGAGCCCGACGCGGTACATACAGGAGAGGAAGATCGGGCACCGCATGGTGAGCCTACAGGACAGGCTGATGAAGGAGAGTGACGAGGATATAATAATCCTCGTTTTACCTTTTATCTATAATTTTTATTATAGGTAAATATGACGTCATGTGAACCCTGAGTGTACCCCTTAATGTTATGAAGGAAGAACCAAATGGATGGTCGTAAGTTCTTCTACGACCACCCCCATAGTCGTAAGTTATGCTACGACTATCCCATAGTCGTAAGTCTTGCTACGACTACCTCATAGTCGTAGATTCCTCTACGACTAGGTCAGCCACGACCACCTTATAATCAAATGAACCCGCAGACAAGTGGGTCTTATTGATTAAGGATTCAAACAAATCATCATACGTTGTTATTCTACGTAATAATGGCACGTAATACCCCATTATCTCGGTATATAGTCATTGAGCGACGTGGAGGAATTAATACACCGGTAATTACTACCAACATGCGCCCGTTACAGGAGGTGATGAGGCGCCGCTTTACCTGGAGTAATTGCCGCTCCTTCACGTACTATAAAAGGCGGCAACTAGAGAAAGGGAAAGAGGATCGAGGATCGAGGATCGAGCCATCAGGAATACAAGCACTATCTGTAATAGTCTTAGTTTTTCCCCTGATTGTTCAGTATACACTCAATACCATACACACACAGGAATAGGGTTGTTATTCTCTCCAGAGAAGGCCCGAACCTGTATAAAAATTCCCGTGTCAATCTCTCTGCATGATTCTATTCTAGGAGACCCCCCGAATCAAACAATCTTTACGTAAGTTCGGTTCTAAAACACTAACAGTTGGCGCCGACCGTGGGGATCTTCCGGTAATTTCTTGTCAAACATTCTCTCTATTTTCCAAATCTCATGCACTCATGGCAGGAGAATGGAACGAGGAGAACTGGTTCGACTTGGCAGTCACGCAGACGTCGACATGGATGCCGGATTCGATTCTTAACCGAGTGATGACTCATCCTATGGCATTCTTGCCTCCGGGATCTTCCCACGCATCCAGAGACAATGTCGCCGGTGGAGTTGAGGAGGATCCTTATCCCCACAACAAGACGCCCAAGAGAGGAATCTACCCTCTCAAGGGGCAAGGGTCAATCGACCAGACCACACCTGTGGACTCACGACACGACGAGAGTTTTTCCTCGGCGTCCAAGTTCCCTAAGGCGGTCCGACTTGGTGAGGCAAGCTCTAGAAGCCACATGCAGGACTTCACCCAAGATCTGGTGATTCTCTCTCTCGATAACGCCAGAGAGAGCGGGATCAAGCATGCTTTTCCGCAAATTCGACCATCTCTCCATGAGTCACACTGCCGACGGAGACTAAGTTATAACCAGACTTCCCTACTTGGAGGATTACTCCAAGTCGCCAGATGGTGTCTCTCGACGACTCCTCAAGCGGAGAGGCCTCGAGCGCAAGTGAGAATCATCAACGGAGGTCTTCGCCCTTCCTCGATCAAGATCACTCTTCTAGAGACCGAGATGGAGACCCTTCCGAAGGTCACACATCTGCGCCCCTCGTGGCAATGGCGGGACACCACCATTGGCGGACACGACTAACGCCTTCATGAACGCCAGGAAATCCTCGACATTCTCGCTTCATTGAGGCAATCTCAAGAGTCTAACATGGAAAATCTTGAGGCAATTCAAGGAAGAAGATTGAAGCTCGGAAGAATTTGCTCGGGCGATTCAATATCAATCGAGGAAGCTCGAGAGCTCCAAAGACATCAATGATTTGCTCGAGAATCCAACTCAAGAGCTAGCCCGAACGCCAGCTATGACCTCTTCAACAAGAGATCACACAAAGGCTTCGAGTACAATGAAAAAAGCCGAAGCTCCTCGTCGACATCATTCAAGTAGTCGCATCCATACGACTTCTTCTGCTACCGATCAATCCAACATATCACCGCAGAGAAATCGGTATAGCAACAAAGAAGTCATGTCGATCTCCTACTCAAGAAATGTCTTCCAAATGACCGATGATCAACAAGCTCCTTGAAAGGTGATCGCTCACCACTCCGACATGGAAATCGCAGAAGCAGATAAACTACGAGGAGTATTCCCTTGTAGGACCGAGACCTATTATGTGTCGGGTCAACTCACATCGGGTATCGCCGAGTACGACCACCGATGATATCAACCCTTCTTTTCGCAAAGGAGGCGCCAAGAAGTCATTATCGATGTCGGGCATTCTCGCCGATCTCGAGCCGCTCACGCCACCTCGTTTTCGACCGGTGAACATGGAGAAGTTTGATGGTTCCCAAAATCCCATCGAATTCCTTTAAATTTACACAACAAATTGCTTCGGCGGCAGGAGGAGGAGAGCATGTGATGGCAAATTACCTTCCAAGCGTGCTCGAAGGATCCGCCGATCGTGGTTACTAAACCAACCACTCGAGTCGATCTATTCTGGCAACATCTCTGCGATCTTCTCATCGCAAATTTCAAGGCACATACAATCGCCTCGAAAGGAGGACGACTTGCACCGGATGAGACAGAGCGACAACGAGACATTGCGCCCGATTCATCAAGCGCTTGATCCAGTTCAGAACTCAATTCCGGAGTTTCGATTCATCTCGTCATCGGGGCTTTCAAGCCAGGAGTCCATAGTAGAAGGATAACAGAGGATATTGCTTTAAATCCTCCTACTACATCGCGAACTCTTGAAATGGCCGATCGATATGCTATCGCCTCGAGGCGGTCGAGTGGAACAACACAATCGATCGTGAAGACAATCCATCTCGAGAGCCAAAGCGGTTGGTAAGAAGAAGGATAAGAAAGCAAAAAGTCCAAGAATAAGATGAAGGGTCAAAACCCAGCGGTTCCAAGGAGGTATTGGTGTGAATGATAAAGAGCCACGCACATCAAGCCACACTCCGGACAGAGGCAAAGGTAAGCATACCGATCGGAAAAATGATAAGCCTAGGTGGTGTCCTTTCCATAAAAAGGAAGGGCATGACCTTCAAGAATCGCTAAGGTCTTCCAACGAAAGCTTGAAGACTACTACAGCGACAAGGACCACTTCCCACCCTCGAAAGGTAGGTCAAACCAAGTGGTCATAAATCTTTAGATGACGAAGAGGAGATGCTGTTCAGATCCGCAACACACCATTGAACACATCTACGGGATCATCGGCATATGAATCAAAGCGGCGGACTCAAGGCTCACGAACGCGAGGTAAACTCCATAGATCCTCCTCTCGTCAATAAATTATCAAGTGGTGGAAGTCACCATTTCTTTCGAGAAGGGTGATCGCCGATCCTTCGACTCGACAGTCGATACTAATCGTGGTCGAACCCACCATCAACAATTGTCGGGTCAATCGAGTTTTGGTTGATGGTGGAAGCTCGTTAAATATTTTATTTACGAGTGCCCTGGATGACATGCAAGTACCCAGACCAAAGTAAGACCCAGACGATACTCTTTCCATGGATTGTCTGGGATCTTCGCCAAACCAATTGGTCAAGTTTTCTTCCTTTAACATTTGGTTCACCAAGTAATTTCGTGACGAGAAAATCTCCTTTGATGTGGTCGATTTCGACAAGATATAACGCCATACTCGGACGACCAACTTTGGCAAAATTCCTAATGGCTACTCATTATGGATATCAATGTATTAAGATGCCAGTCCCAAAGGAGTAATTACAATCCATTGTGACAAGAAGATGGCGATACCGCGATCGTCGATCCCTTGAGATGGTAGGACAAATACCAACTCGAGAAGAAAGTCACCTTCGACTAGCAAGTCGAAGCCTTCAAAGTCGCACCAAAGCCGAACGACAAAGTCAAAGAGGTTCCTCCGACGCAGGGAGCCCTCAAGATCGCTCAGATCGGGATACTTCCGACCCCAAATAGGAAGACGCCTCATCACCTTCCTCCGAGCTAACGCAGATGTATTAGCGTGGCAAGCATCCGACATGCCCGAGTCCCCAGAGGTGATCGAGCACAGGCTAGCCTTACTACCGACAAAGTACCAGAAACAAAAATTGCGGAGATTTGCCCCGATCGACGAGATGCTATTAAATCGAATTGATAAGCTACTTAAAGCGGGCTTTATAAGAGAGGTCAACCATCCGTAATGGTTGGCTAACCTCGTAATGGTTAGAAAGTCAAACGGCAAATGGCGTATGTGCGAGACTTTATCGATCTTAATAAAGCTTGTCCAAAAGATGATTTTCCTTTACCTTGTATCGATCGGTTGGTTGACTCTATCGCAGTTGTGAAATGTTAAGTTTTTAGATGCATATTCGGATATCACCAGATTAATATGTGTCTAGACGATGAAGAAAAGACCGCATTTATTACACCATTTGGTATATTTTGCTATGTCAAAATGCCATTTAGTCTAAAAATGCGGCGCTTCTTTTCAACGCTTGATGCAGCAACTTTTTCATCTCAATTAGGCCGAAATCTAGAAGCCTATGTTGATGACTTAGTTGTCAAAAGCATCAAGAAACTTAATCATATTACCGACCTACAAGAAACATTCGACAATCTCGTAAAACATCGCTTAAAACTTAATCACGAGAAGTGTGTGTTTGGAATCTCTTGAAATTGCTTGGATTCCTAGTATCTATACGAGGAATTGAAGCTTAATCAAAAGATAAAAGCCATTTTACAAATGCGCCCCAACTACACGGAAAGAAGTCCGAGAAACTCACTTTGGGTGCATGGCGGCTCTAAGTCGTTTCATCGCACGATCGGGAGAAAAGGGACTACCTTTCTTTAAACTTCTAAGGAGACACGAAAGTTTTGAGTGGTCGAATGAGGCAAACGCCGCCTTTGAGGATGTCAAGAGGTACCTTACGAGTGCTCCTATTCGGTCTCTCCGAGGCCGTAAGAAACGCTCTTGGTTTACCTAGGCGCCACGCCACGAGCAACAAGAAGATCTTGGTTGTAGAACGAAAATGTACAACGACCGGTTTACTACGTAAGTGAAGTTTTACACGGACCTAAGGAGCGTTACCCTCAGTCCAAAAGCTTCAGATGCCCTCCTCATGTCTTCGAGGAAGCTGCGGCATTATTTTCAAAGCGCACAAACTAGTTTGGCTTGTCGAGTTTCCCTTGGGAGCGATCCTCCGTATTAGGGAAACAACGGACGATGGCAAAATGGTCACGAACTTGGGGAGTTCGACATCCATTTCGTGTCCCGAACGGCCGTTAAATCCCAGATCTTGGCGGACTTTGTCGCCGAATGGACAAATCTGAACTGCTCAGATCCCCAAGACGATTCCCACGACCGATGGGATTTATGTACTTTGACGGTCGCCACTTTAAGTGGCTCTTGGGTGGGGTGGTCTGGTATCTCCTACCGGAGAGACCTTAAAGTATGCCATACAATTAAACTTTCGTGCCACTAATAATGTGGCGTATCTGAAGGTTTGCTAGTCGGTATACGAAAGCGTGAAAGCGCTCGATTCGCCGACTACTCGTGAGAGGAGACTCTCAACTAGTCGTGAATCAAGTCGGTAAAGAGTACCAGTGCTCTAACCCGACAATGTCTCGGTACTTATCGGAAGTACGTAAGCTAGAAAAGCATTTTTTAGGTTTCGAGGCACAATTCATCCTCGAAGGATAATTTCTCAGACCGACTTGCTCGAATAGCTTCTTCCAGATCTGAAGTACCAAAAGGAGTCTTCTTGGAACAACTCGAAGCCTTCTCGGTCGAAGAGCCAGAGACACCTCCTATTGAGACAGCCTCTCTAGAATACGAGGATACATGGATGGCGCCCATCTATGATTATCTTCAGAAGGGTTCTGTACCCGAAGACGATCTCGAGGTAGATCGCTTATCCCGAAAAGCCAAAATGTATACTTTGGTCGAAGGAGTTCTCTATAAACGAGGTACTCAAGAGGTGCTCATGCGATGCATTCCGCAGAGCTTAAGGATTAACACTCCTTCACGACATACATGGTGGCATTTGTGGAAATCATGCTTCCTACGTAACGCTGGTCGGCAAGGCTTTTCGACAAGGTTTTCTTCGCCAATGACCCTATACGATGCTAAAGAGTTGGTTAAAAGTGTGTCCATGCGGTTTCATAGCAGTAAATACACCAACCGGCTCGGGCATTACAAACAATACCTCTATCTTGGCCTTTTGCAACAGGGGTCTTGATATCCGGGACCGCTTCCTAAAGCTCCGGGAGGTTTCGAGTTCCTTTTGTGGCTATTGATACGCTCACAAAATGGATTGAAGCCGAACACGGATCGATAACAACGAAGCAAACAAAACGGTTTATGATGAGATGCGTAATTACTCGATTTGGAGTACCAAGTCGAATAATTACAGATAATGGTAAGCAATTTGAGCGCAAAATTTCAGAAATTTTATGACGAGTTGGGTACCAAGTTATGTTATGCTTCATGGCCCATCCCCGAGTAATGGGGCAATCGAACGCAAACGGCCAAATAATGAGAGGAATTAAAACTCGAGTCTTGATCACTCATCAAACGCCGGGGCTTGGGTACAAGAATTACCCTTCAGATATGGGCGATTCGTACAACTACCGGTCAGACTCAGGAGAAACACCTTTCTTTTTAGTCTTGGTCTTTGAAGCTATGCTTCCTCGGAACTAAAGATACGGTCAACACAGTCGAAACATTCACGGACTCCAACCAGAACAAATTCGAGCAGATGATATTAATCTACTTGAAGAAAGGAGAAACCAGCCCTAATTAGCTCGAAATCTACCAACAAGCCCCTGCGAAGATACTACGATCGAAGGTTCAACCTCGTAGCCTTGTCAGAGGTGACTTGGTATTGAGGCTTTGCCAATCCAAGTCTAATCGAACAAACTTTCTCCCAAGTGGGAAGGTCCTTACACAGTGGTCGAGGTTACTCGTCCAGGGTCGGTACGATTGGCAATGGAAGACGGCCAGGTTCTCTCGAATTCTTGGAACATTGACTAGTTACGCAAGTTCTATGTGTAACCAGCCATTCGGACAATAAAGAATCAGGTTTTTTCTATCTCTATTGTCTTACTTTTGAGTAGTGCTTTCATTATTTTTCGACTATGTTTTAAACACCCGTTTTCTTTACACCGGTCAAGGTAGATAACATCACCTAGTCGAAGCCTCTCTCTCGCATGTGGTCACGCCCACTAGAAGGAGTTTCCTAGTGTCGACTCGTTACTCGCTTTTATGGCCAACACAAAGAACTCGGGTTTTATTTAGTCGAAATATTTTTGAAGGCCAACTCTTTTCACCTTAGTTTATTTCTTGATTAATTTGAAAAATACTCTAAGAAGAGCGCACTTTCTCGATTTGCTTAACCGTCTTGGGTGTACTCGTTTCATCTCAACCTGGTGGGAGGAAGAGACACATCTAGTCGAAGCCTCTCCTCTCTGCAGACGTGGTCCCGCCTAATGGAAGGAGCTTCCTAGCTTTGTTCGGGCTTCCTACTCTTGCTACCGGGGATGACTTATCGAGTCCACGGAGAAGGACGAGTAAATATTTTAAAGTCCTCTAGACGCTTGCTTAACTCAAGTTGCCGTTCTCGATTTGATTAAACTAGTCGGAGATGTTAACATTACCTAGTCGAAGCCTCTCTCTCTCAGACGTGGTCCCGCCCACTAGAAGGAACTTCCTAGTGTCAACTCGCTACCACCCTTTCGACCGATGCATGACAATTGAGACCCAAAACTACAAGTTAAACAAACCTCTCTGCTTTGAAACCCTTTACAGACTATTTACTTAGTTTGTCTAAACAAACTCAAAGAAATAGTCGAGGGGCTAGGATAATTTGATTTCAATTCTTAGTCTTTATTTCGTTAATTATCTTTTGAGTTACTAACTACTCGACAAGATGATTTGCGAGAGACAAAACTATTTACTTAGTTTTCATAAACTAAGCAAATAGTCGGGGCTAGGATAAAGTCATTACATTTGACTTCATTTCTTAGTCTTTAAATTAGTTAATTATCTTTTGAGTTACTAACTACTCGACAAGATGATTTGCAGGAACAAGATGGATTACATCAACAAAAGACTGTTTTTCACAAGTTCATTACAGACTACTCAAGAAGAGGAGAGCCCAATGCATCTCCTCTCGAAACTTTCCTACCAAGCGATTGCATCTCCTCCATCGACGCCTTCCTTCGCTTCAGAGCGCTTGAAGTCGGCCGAGTGGTTGCACATTAAGGTTGGGGTCATGAGCTTTAAGTTTTGCTAATGCATAACTTATCGCAGCTTCGACCGCCTCCTTTATCGATTGATTTTGGTTGGCCTTCAAAGTGGTCACCAGATCTTGCAAAATCCCGACTTGATCCCCAATGGTACTTGTGTGAGCAGCTATTGTATCATCTTGAGGAGTCTTTCCTCACTATGTAGCTCACCAAGCACATTGTTCAGAGCGTGATGTTTCCTTGAAGTTTAATCTTCATTGCTTCCATCTCTGTTGGGTACAAGTCGAAGCTCATGAGCTTTTTGTTTTCACCACTTGCTCAAGAAATAAGATTGGTCAAACAAAAATAAACTCCTAGAGGAAAAAGAAAACAAAAATAATCATGGGTAAAAGAATTTCTTACCCACTAGTTGAGAATCCAACTTCTTGACCTCTTCATTATGGGAAGCAACGGTCTCAAAGATACTTTTTCTCCCATGATACAATATCCTCTACATTCTTCTTTGCAATAAGGGCGGTCTAGTTATAAATCACGGCTTTATCCGCGATTTGATCTCAAGTTCTCTCAATTTAACGCCCATTGCTAGAAAGGAAGTGGAAGTGAGAAAAGGAAATAACTCAGAAGGAATTGCAGTAAAGAATTACTTACTTGATATTCGAAGTTCCCAACGCCTCAAGGTTTTGATCTTTATTTTTGGACATACGAGTAAGCTCGTGAATAACTCAAGTTTTCTCTAACTTCATTCTCGAGCTTTTTCGCCTCGTCTTTTTTCGAAAAGAAGCAAGAGTTAGGTAAAGATCAAAGATATAAGCGATCTTAAGTTCAAGACTTATCGCTTAATTTTTCCTGCGACTTCATGGTTGCAGAGTTAGCTTCTTTAAGCTTTTTAGGAGGTCTAATACCTCTTCCTAAACTTTTTCGACTCCTCTTTTTCATAATCGAGCGAGTCGGCTAAGGTCTTAAGCGCCACCGCTTAACCCGCAAAGGATAACAAAGGATATGAGCATGGGTCAATCGATTGTAAGTTCTTCTACAACCATTGACCTAGTCGTAAGTTCTTCTACGACAAAGCCCTTTGGTCATAAGTCTTTTACGACCATTACCTAGTCGTGAGTTTTTCCATGACAAATCCCGTAAGCACTATATAAGTAGTCAAATCCAAGGTGACTATGAATAGCAGTGACTTACCACCTCTCTGCCTGTTTGCAGAGTTCCTCTTTTCTCGTCATAGTTCTAGAAGTTGTCGATGATATTCACCGACAACGACAATTTGCTCTATGGCTTTACGCAAGATGAAAAGACAGTGAGAAACAAGAGAAGATTATACCTGTATATATAAGTACGATTAAGTACTTACATTCATGGTTGATCGAGCAAACATCGAGTAAACCAGCTCCGGGATCTTTAGCTTGTCTACCCTCGTGACTTGGTCCCACCAAACCTTCTCAAGACGTTCATTATCAAAGGTATCCCCTCTATTGGGAATATCGTTGGGATGGGGGACTTCGATCGCGAGATCCGAAAGCGTAAGACCCTACGATGGAAGCAGCCCAAAGAAGTCGCCGCAGGTTGAAATACTCTTCTTCTTCCGATTACAGAAACTCAGTTTCTCTTTGGTACCGGAGGAACGCTCGAACGATCTCCTTTCCGACACGGTGGACAAAACTGCCACCATCTTGACCAGAGGCTTCTGCAGCTGCCTCTGTTCTATCCACGACCATCTCAGTGGTCGTAGCGACCGCCTCAAGAGTCGCAATTTGTTCTTGGAGCTTTCACGACCATCTCGATTGGTCGCATGAATTCTCTTGGAGTCTCCACGACCATCCTCGTGGTCACCATCGCTATTTCAGAGGTTGTAGCCGCTACCATCGGGTACAACAGTACCTCATTGGTTGTCGTAACCACTTCAGCGCCACGACTTCCTCTACCACTGGCCGAGGATGATCCTCGACCACTTCCTTGTTGTCTCTCCAAAGAATGGAGAGGTAGCAATAGGCTTCTCAACGGAAGCATTCTCGGGTCAAGGAGTCGGGCTAAAAAAAGAAAAGGAAAGCAATTCAAAGTTGTGAAAAGGAAAAGGTAAATTTGTTCTTACACTTTAGTATATTTCACATACCTCGCACCTTGGACCTAAACAGAATTTGGGAGTCACTTTCCCAAGCGGAAGATTTCTTCTTCTCACGACCACTTCCGGTGAAGTTCGAGTTGAAGAATGGGCTTAGCCACGACCACGTCCGGTCGTGGATTTTGAATAGGACCATCTCTCTGGTCTCGACTTTCTCGATGGCCGAGATCGGTCTCGACCACTCCAAGAGCAAAGATTGTCATCACCATAGGCTCTCATCGAGCGGTATTATCCTTCACAAAGACATAAAATCCTTCCGGTTCTTCTTTTCCAAGTGCTTAATAAAACCAGATTGGCGTAAGCTGCGAAAGATTTTTTGTCATAATAGAAGGGTACCTTGGCCTTGCGAGGTTTGCGCTTTAGAGGTTCACTACTTGACCTCCTCCACTTCACTATTTTAGCCTCGGCTTCGATTATGCTATATCCGCCACAAGCTTTGCAGAGGATCCGGTCAAGGACTAGAACTCGAGCTCGCCCTCCTTTGTCGTCACCCCTTAAAAGTCGACGTCTCTTGGACGAAGGAGCCGAGCCTTTGTCCTTTGTCAACCCCCGCACCGATGGTTATCAAGATGCTGACTTCTTCATCATCCCGACGATTTTCCATGCCTACTTTACGTAAAGCAAAAGCAGTAAAGAGAAAATTACTAAGCGGTCGTAAGATTTTCTACGACCAAGATCAAGTCGTAAGTTTTTCTCGACCTTTCCTCGAAGTAAGATTTCCTACGGTCATGACTAAGTTGTAAGTTTTTTCTACAACATTTCTCTAGTCGTAAGTTCTTTCTACGACTATAAAGTCTTAAAGATAAAATCAACTACCGATTACCTTTAGGCGAACCATCCTTTCCTCTGCGGATCTGATCAAAAATTTTAGGAACCGCCACACTAAGTGGCGGAGACTTCACAAACGAAGTTTGACTCTAACGCCAATCTCCATTTGGTGAAAGATCTGCTCAAACAGATAAAGGCATCTTTTAAACAACTTTGCAGAAAGACCAAACCGAGAGCTAAGTCGAAAATTCACTTACCCTCGTTGTAGTCCCCGGTTGGGTCTCATAGCCCCAGTATCTCCACATAGGGATGCTCGTTTCTTCAAAGGACTAATTCGTGTGTGATGAAATCTTTCACCACATGCCATCCGGTCACCCTTCCTTCTTCAAGTCCTTGATAGCTTGAACATAAGGGCAATCCTACCGATATCTTCGTGAGTCGAATCCCATGAAGATTGCTTTTCAGCAAAGATGACCTTTCCCACGAGAGAGGTTGTCTTCGAGGTGACTTTCGAAGAAACCACCTCTTTCTCCATCCCGCCACGAAGACCGGGTGAAACTCTGAATATACTCCCTCGACTTCCCGTCATGGAGTTTTAGACCACAACTTCCAAGAATCCCGCTTGCCGAGACATTCCATAGAAATATTGGAAAAGCTCAAGGTCCGGAATTCCTGTGCGCCTCGCACAAATATCTAAAACGCCAAGATGGTGATAGAGTTAGGACCAAGGTTCACTAACTCCACCCCAAAATGCTCGAGCACAACGGTGAGAAAGGGGTGAGCAGGCAACAAGGCCACACTCACAATAAGCCCGAAGACGGAATTTGCCCATTCTCCTCGACGCCAATCTTGCCCAAATGCTGGGAAGCCATTTCACAAGAGTCTTCTCTCGAATCTTCCGGCGACAACTAGGGCTTGAATCTTCGCAGATCCATCTCCGACTCTTCCCAATCGAAACTTTCCGCCATCTCTCTCGGAAACAGAAATTTTGGGTCGAAAAAGAGGGCACAATTGGAGTGGCAATGAGAAGGCAAGAACGACTTCGGCGGAGAAGGCAAGAGCTTGAAGAACGAAGAGGAGCAATTTGGGGAAAAGTAAGATCTTAGGTTTTACCCTCCGGTGAGTATATATAACAGCGTACCTTGAGCCGGAGGCGTGATATTCCAAGGGTCGCCACCGTCTCGAACCGCTTCAACAGACAAAGCTAGCAAGCGCCGTTTGAGATTCCCAGTGTGTCCGCTCGAGAAATTCAGGTTTATGTTTACATCTCAAGCTTAAATTACTTCCTTGGTTAGATCTTTTCAACAAAGGAAATGATAATCGGAAAGTTCCTTCTTCCGATCACTATACTACGACCACCTTGTGATCGTAGAAATGCTTTTACGACCACTTGATAGTCGTAAGCAATTTTCTTGACCAAGCACATTTACGGTCAAAGTAGTATACAATCGAAGAGTTTTTCCTTCGATTATTTTCACGATCCTCTCATGATCGTAAGACCATCTAGAACCCTTTACCAAGTAAGTTGCTTTCACTTGAAGTGGGGGCTAGATGACGAGGATATAATAATCCTCATTTTACCTTTTATCTATAATTTTTATTATAGGTAAATATGACGCCATGTGAACCCCGAGTGTACCCTTAATGTTATGAAGGAAGAACCAAATGGATGGTCGTAAGTTCTTCTCGACCACCCCCATAGTCGTAAGTTATGCTACGACTATCCCATAGTCGTAAGTCTTGCTACGACTACCTCATAGTCGAGATTCCTCTACGACTAGGTCACCACGACCACCTTATAATCAAATGAATCTGCAGACAAGTGGGTCTTATTGATTAAGGATTCAAACAATCATCATCTGTTGTTATTCTACGAGAATAATGGCACGTAATACCCCATTATCTCGGTATATAGTCATTGAGCGACGTGGAGGAATTAATACACCGGTAATTACTACCAACATGCGCGAATTCTAGAGGTGATGAGGCGCTTTACTCGAGTAACCGCCGCTCCTTCACGCACTATAAAAAGCGGCAACTAGAGAAAGGGAAAGAGGATCGAGGATCGAGGATCGAGCCATCAGAATACAAGCACTATCTGTAATAGTCTTAGTTTTTCCCCGATTGTTCAAGATACACTCAATACCATACACACACAGAGTAGGGTTGTTATTCTCTCCTGAGAAGGCCGAACTCAGTATAAAAATTCCGTGTCAATCTCTCGCATGATTCTATTCTAGGAGACCCCCCGAATCAAACAATCTTTATGTAAGTTCGGTTCTAAAACACCGACAGAGAGCATAGGGATTACATATTGCATCAAATGGAAAGCGATGACCGGATGGCCTTGGCTGAAGAGGAAGCTTTACAAGAAGACGACGAGGGCAGTTCCGATGAGGACGGAGCTCCCATCCCCCGGGAATGGAACAGATTTGACGCTGAGGGTCTATGTACGCATGACGAGCACGAATCGCCGTGGGAGTACCATGCCACGGAGGTTCGGTTGCACTCAATGTTTGCTGATAAGACATCCTTGCAGGATGCCATTAAGCTGTGGGCTATGTCTATGCAGCGGACGTTTCGGGTTGTCAAATCTAGCCAAGAGCAAGGGAAAGGCTCATGCGGCTGAGCCCGGCCGCCACAGCGTATCCGGTCGTCCGGGCATAATCCGTATCGACGACGTGAGTTATGAACAATGTAAATCCTTCTTACAATTTTAAATATCGGTGCACTTACATCATGGAATCGCAGGATATGGACGACTTCGATATACCGGCCCGGCGTGCACACTCCGCGACAAGGGAAGGGAAGGCGGCGAGGAGTTCAACGCCGAAATGGGCAAGGAAGGAAAATGACCCGGTCCACGCAGGGTCGGTCATTACGTAGTAGTCCCCATCCTACCCCCCATGTTTTTTACTATCCCCTAAAGGCATGTATACTTACATGGTCCGGATGCTTGCGTCACAATGTACCATAGTAGTAGAGAGGATGACTAAAGCAATTAGCGAACCATCATGCCATGTGACTCGTGTAACGATGTTCAGACGCGGACTCTAATGTAGTTCTAGTTCAGGAGACCCATCAAAGCAAAACTATATTGCAAGTATGCCTCTTCTAGTGGAATCCCAGAAAGAACCATTCGCACCGACATTGAATCCTCCATGTTTTACGCCATCTTCATAATCACAATGAGCGTTCTCAGCCCGTTCACTCATATTCTGTATAAGCTCCATAAAGTACGACATCGACTACGTGCCTACATACGCATATACGTAACTAATTCATCGAGGAGAGACTCCTCGCAAGATCGTAATATCACTTACCTTTGTATTTACATATCATTCTTGTCTCAATCATCCTCACAAAATTCAACAGAAATTTACCAAGACTACAACAATATACAACGATCACAAAATCTTATTGCGAGTCTGACAAATTTCGTACCCATAATATTCTACGAAAATAACAAACATACCAACCAACATCGTGACAACACTATTATTTTCAAAATAAATAACATGATATAATCAGATTTGCTAAATTTAATTAACCTACAAAATGTAATATTCATTACAACTCAATTAAATAATAATTAAAAGGTAAAAAGAAGGTCTGAGCTCCTATCGCCATAAGGTTGGGCGACTGGACCTCCTGTCGCCGTAGGGTTGGGCGACTGGACTTGTCGCCCATTGTTAGGTGATCGCAAGCGATATGCTCGAGGAGCCGGGCGATCGTTGCGATCATTGGCGATTAGTTGCGATCGCCAATCTGTTGGCGACAAGAACGCCGCCTAACCGTTCGGCGATTCCACTTAAATCACTCAACCATTGGGCGACAGACGTATATTTTTGTAAAAAAAATTATCGCCGGAATATTTTTGATATTTCGAATAAAAAATAGATTATTTTAAAAAATTCGCGTTACGCACGAAGGGCGCTTTGTTTCGCTTCCATGATTGCCATCTGGTCCAGGTACAAATCCATTCTTCTCACGTATATTCGGGGTTGCATGTGTTCTAGATCCGCTCCAAAGAACTAGGTCATTGTTTGCGTTTAAGCCATTGGTTGTACTCGATTAGGGTAGACACGGGACTTGGGCGTGCTTTTTCGTCTTGCCCGAGGTCTTGCCGGCATGGCCCGCTTCAAGGGCGGCAGCACGCCATGTCGCGGGCCGTGTTGGCACGCAACAAGATTTAACAGTCAAATTTGGCCGGGCTCGCGAACGCAGACGACGGGCAAGACGCAAGACGGTCGGCCGACGGGGCCGTCTTTCGGGCGGCGGACCAAGACGACCGCCAAGCAGAGCCCCCAAGGTCAAGACATCTGCAGACCGACGCCATCTTCTTCGCCCATTGGGAGAAGGGGGAGATGATGGAAACGAAAAACTACAAGCACGAGATGATCAAAATTGCATTCAACAAACCTTCCTAAACCAAACCAAGAAGATGCACGCTGCACAACACAACCAACTACACAAAAAGACAACACAAGCAATGAAATAAACTAGCGTGCTTGAGGCGCTGAGGCGAGAGAGCTTGCCGCCCGCCACAAGACGCTGCGCGCGCGCCGCCGAGCTGGCCATCGGCTTGCCACCCTCCTGCTGCAGCATGCAGGTTGTGCCAATGCCCGCTCTCGCCGGCCGCCAAGGACGCCTTGGCTGCTCGGGAGATTGGGGAGGACCGAGGAGGAAAGGAAAGTAGCAGCTCGGCCCAATAGTCGAACTCAGACTAGGACAGACAAGCGGGGAGGTGGCGATAAGAAGAAGGCTCGAAGTCCGAGTAGAGCTAGACAAATTGGTTTAGTTTAATGGAGTGACCTCGTGCAAATTGCTTCAACTTGCTAGTATTTGACCAAATTATTAAGTAGTAGGGTGAGGCATCCGGGCTCGACCATCCACATACACTAGATTAATTTAATGTAGAGCCGTCGATGGCATTTTTGACGGTCTGCGCGAATTCATGTGTTAGGCCCATGGCGTTCGTGAACCTTGTGTACATTGATCGATTTATCATCTGCGTTTTGGAAAGCAAGATCACAGATCGCACTACGCATAGGATGGGTGCATAGGTCATGAGTCCAATGCCAGCTGATTTGACACGACAACACGTAACAGCAACATTGTAGTAACACGCAAAAATTCAGCTGGACTTATTAAGAGGTAATGGAAATAAACCAACGGCTCTTCGCTAGACGTGACATGACGTTACTTGAGAGGCAACGGGCAAACACAACGGCAGGATTCTTTCTCTTCGATGCTCCAAGTGACTATGTCTATAAAAACACAAGTCCATAGCTCATTTGTTCACCACAGAAACTCTCTTGCTCATTTATTCTCCATACGAAGTTTAGCTCATCTTTTATTCTGCTGACTCTCTCTTGCTCATTTCTTCTCCACACAAAACGCAGCTCCTCTTTTGCTCTAGTGCTCTATTAAATAAAAAAACATGCTACCAAGGAGTCGAAGCATAAAGCCGACGGAGGGAGCGACGGAGCTCGGTAGCGCTATGCTAGCGAGGAGTCATAGCACAAAAGCAGCAGCGGGGAGAGGGAGACGCTCAGTCTCATGCCGCTCAATCTCCCGCCGCTCCCCTAGTCCTCCTCCTCCCGCCTCTCCCATCGATGCCCGTCAGCTCTCTCCAGGCATGGGGGACTACGGCATGGATGATCGTCATATGGACGGTACAGAGGGATACGAGGAGTACCAACGCAGTTCGGACCCGATGGAGATGCCAGACTTCGGTACCCCGTCCACGGATGACAATATTGAAGGGTCCACTCCCGGCAGCAGCAGCAGCGCCGGGTGAAGGGCGGATTGCTGGAAGCACATGACCTGGAGCGAGGAAATTCGAGACGGCCAAACGGTAGAAATCGCAACTTGTAATTATTGCAAAGCTCAATTAACTGCTCGTACAGGTGGAGGGACGGGGCACTTGAACCGGCACTACAAAGCATGCTTGAAAAAGATGGGGGCACACACACGAGGTGGAGGGGTCCAGACGCAGCTCAACTTCGAGGCTGATGGCTCTGTAAGTACTTGGACATACAATCCTCATTATGCCCGTGAGGAAATTGCTAGATTCATTGTTTCTGAGGATCAACCGATTAGGATGGGTGAAAGTCGTTCGTTCGAAAGAATGATCCAACGCGGCTTTTGTCCGCAATACCAACATGTTAGTAGGAGAACGACATCGTCTGATATTTTAGGGATGTATGGTAAAGAGTTAGCAGCACTAAAAGAAATTTTTTAAAAAGTTCAGTACTCTTTTGCTTTAACTTCGGATATTTGGACATCATCGCACCAGAGAACTGCCTACATTAGTGTTGTAGTCCATTATTTAGATGACGAGTATAAGCTAAATAAGATAGTCATAGGGTTTAAGTTAATTACTGAATCACATACGGGAGATGCCATTGCTGAGCTCATACTAGGGGTAATTGATGATTTTCAAATAGGAAATAAGATTGCTTCTATAACTCTTGACAACACTGTTAGAAGTGGCTCTCTGAAACTCTGATAGAACACCGAATGAACACGAGGATTTGCGTTGCGTAAAAACATTGCAACTTTTCCGGGTTTTCTTCGCTTATTTATCTTGGTTGATCCTAACTCGGCGCCACGATCCGACCTACCGCTCGTGCCATCCCACGAGCGCCATGACCGGTCTCGAACTCCTACATGCACGCACGCACACAACGAACGCGAGCTCGCGGCTTAATCGAAAATAATGCATAAATTTGAAAAACTTAGCTAACGCCACGACTAGATTAGGAAGCTAACAAATCTCCCCTCTAATCTTGTCGTCCGCGGATTATTTCCACCATGCCGATCTTCCTCCTGAGCTCCTGGAACACAATGCGCCCAAGTGCCTTCGTGAGAACATCAGCAAGTTGATCGCTGCTTCTGATGAAGTCGATCCCGATCCGTCCCTGTTCCACACGCTCCCGAATGAAGTGATACCTGATTTCGATGTGTTTGCTTCGATCGTGGTGGACAGGGTTCTTTGCCAGAGAGATTGCTGACTTGTTGTCGATTTAACGGCCGGCAACACCGGCTCTTGGCTCATCATCTCGCCAAGCGCCTTGCTACCAAATGCCTTGACAAGCGGCGGTGGTGGCGCCATGTATTCACTTCACAAGATGACGGTGCCACCACCCTTTGTTTTCATTTGCCGCCACCACCGGCTTCCACCGAGGAAGAAGATGACTCCGTTGTACTCTTCCTATCGCCAATGTCTCCGGCAAGATCGGCATCGCCAGAATCTGCAGACTCCGGTGTCCCGCTGCCACGCACATAAGCGGCCAGAATCCGGCGTCCTCGCTATGTACCGAAAGCAGTGCTTCATCGCCGCAAAATGTTGAAACAGTGCCTCCATGAACACGCCAAATCCAACAAAGAAAGCTTATATCCGCCCGTGTGCACAAGATATCGCAGACCGATCAAAGCCGCGATAGAGTGTCACATCCATCGGTTCACCGATGCCGACTTGCTCGGCTTCGCCGTGGCTCCATCGGCGTGGTGCAGGAATTGCAGTCCTCCATTCCTGCTCGCTCCAGCAGCTTCTTGGCGTAGGCTGCCTGGACGAGCGTGATTCGATCACGCTCATGACGTACTTCAATGCCGAGGTAGTAGCTGAGCTTGCCCAGGTCACTCATTCTGAAGAGCTCGGTCATCTGCTGCTTGAAATGATTGATCTCATCCACGCTGACGCCCGTGATCACGAGATCATCCACATAGACACCGACAAGGAGCAGCGTGTCGCCGGCGCCTCGGCGATACACTGCATGCTCTGACGGACACCGCTCGAACCCCAAATGATTCAAGCTGTCGTCCAGCTTTGCGTTCCACGCTCTTGGTGCCTGTCGCAGCCCGTACAACGCCTTGCGCAAACGCAGGACCTTCTCCTCCTCCCCGGGCTTGACGTATCCCGGCGGCTGGTGTACATACACCTCTTCGAGCAGGTCGCCATTCAAGAACGCTGACTTCACGTCCATATGGTGCACCTGCCAACCATGGTGAGCTGCGAGAGCGACGAGGACACGCACTGAGTCCATCCGTGCGACAGGGGCAAACACTTCCTCGAAGTCAATTCCCTCTCGTTGCCGATCCTTCGCCACCAATCTCGCCTTTGTGCTTCACCATCGCGCCATGAGCATCCTTCTTCAGTTTGTAGACCCATTTCAAGCCAATGGCTCGATGCCCGTGCGGGAGTGAGGTCAACTCCCAGGTGCCGTTGTCGACGATGCTCCCAGTTTCTTCGTCCATGGCCTTGCACCAGCCTTGCTCCGTTCTGGCCTCCGTGTACGTCGTGGGCTCCTCCGGTGAGAGCAAACAATAATACTGCTCCTCCTCTTCACTGATCAGGACGTAGTCGGAGAGTTGGGTGTTTGGCTGCACGATGCCGTCCTTGGCACGTGTGCGCATTGGGTGGCCATTCCCCCCAACTGCAGAGACCTCCACCTCCTCGCCTGCATTGCCACCATGCACACCCACACTACATTCACGCGGAATGGAGACTGGCATGGGTGATGCGTTCGGCGCCGGTGTCATGGCCGTTGTGCTTGGCGTCGTGGGCGTGGCGTCCCCGTCCTGCGAGATTCTGGACCCCGGCCAGATCACATGCTCGACGGTGAAGGACTCGAGCACCGACCCCTGCTCGGGCGCCGCCGCGGCAGCTCCCCAGTCCCAGCTTGCGTCTTCGTCAAAGACGACATCTCTGGACACGTGCACGCGCCCAGTTGGAGGATGGAAGACGTGGTACGCGGCAGACCCTGGCTCATATCCAAGCAGGACCATGGGGACACTCCTGTCGTCGAGCTTCTGCAGGTTTGGCCGTGTCACCTTGACGTGCGCGACACATCCAAATGTGCGCAGGTGGTGCACGGCCGGCCTCCGTCCAGACCAGGACTCGTACGGCGTCATCTTCGCGACGCTCTTTGTCGTGGCCCTGTTCAACAGGTACACGGCAGTCATGACGGCCTCGCCCCAGTACTTGGCCGGGACACCTTTTGCCTTCAGCAAGCTCCGTGCCATGCCGACGATGGTCTGATTACGTCTCTCCACCACTCCATTTTGTTGTGGCGTGTACGGCGCCGTGAGCTGCCGTTTCACTCCGTGATCTGCGAAGTACTCGCCCAGACTCGTGGAGTTGAACTCCCCTCCACGATCGGTGCGCAGCATCTTCAGGCGATGCCCAGACTCCAGCTCCGCCGCGGCCTGAAACTGTTTCAGCGCCGCCTGCGCCTCGTCCTTGGTGGTGAGCAAGCGCAGCCACATGAATCTGCTCTTGTCATCCACCATCAGCAAGAAGTAGCGTCTCCCCCCTGGCGTTGCGGGAGAGATTGGCCCGCACAGATCGGCGTGCACCAGCTCGAGCGGCTCCTTCGCTCGAAACATGGCCTGGTGCGGGAACGGTGCGCGGCGATGCTTGCCTGCGAGGCATGCCTCACAGACACGGTCCGCCTCGTCGATGAGGGGCAGACCACGCACCATCTCGTCGCGGGCAAGGCTGCGCAAGGCTTGGAAGCCTATGTGGCCGTAACGGGCGTGCCACCTCCACGCGTCGTCGCCGTTGTGCACGGCGAGGCACATCGCCACGCCGAGTAAGGTTCAAGACGAGAGGCGTCCCTCGGTCGCGGCGGCGCGGCGACCAGCCGCCCGTCCGGATCGCGCAGCTGCAGCTCGCCGTGCCGAATGCACGTGTCGTAGTCGATCTCATCCAGTTGCCCGATGCTGACGATGTTGCTCTGCAGGCGCGGGATGAAGTAGACGTTTGACTGAATGAGGTGCCCGCCCATTGCGGCCAAGAGGATCGCCCTCTCCTCGACCGCTGCGGAGCCGTCACCGAGCTTCACCGATCCATGGATGCCGGTGTCGAGGTCGGAGAAGATGTCACGGCGCCCCGACATGTGGTTGCTGGCCCCCGTGTCCAGAAACCACGTCGTGTTGCAGTCCACGCCCGCGTCTGCGGCTCGAGCTTGGGACTGCTCCTCGTTGAGCAGGACGTGCTCGCCGGCCTGCTCGTTGGTGACGGTGAGCGCGCACACGGTCGTCAGATAGAGTACGCTCTCCGTCCCTTCTTCCTGCGCAAGATTGACTCGTTCCTTGCGCTCGCGTCGCGGCTCTGGGCAGTCACGGGAGAGATGATTTGCAAATTTGTTGCAATTGTAGCATTTTACCTTGGACCAATCGCGCTCGCCGTCGGGCGTGCGTGTGTGCCGCCGCCGCTGGCGCCGTCGCGTCCATGCGGCTTGCCCTTCCCCTTTGGCTTGCCCTTTCCGCCGCCCGAGCCAGAGCCTTGGCCCTGATCGCGTTGCTTCCCACGAGCGAGCCACTGCTGCTCCGTGAGCAGGACTTGGCCGCCGTGGTCCGTGGTGGTGATGGAGCACCGCTCGGCGGCCGAACGTAGCCGCCCGATCAGCTCCTCCACGGATATGCCATTGAGATCGAGCAGCGTCTCGATCGAGCACGCGATCTGCGCGTACTGGCTCGGCACCTCCCGCAGGAACTTCTGGACCACCTTGATCTCCTCCACCGTGTCGCCGAGCGAGCGGAGGTTGTTGACGATGCCGGTGATGCGCATGCCGAACGCATCGAGAGATTCACCGTCCTTGAAGGTGATCTGCTCGAACTCCTTGCGCAGCCGCTGCGCCGTCGCTGCCGCCGCGCGTCCACGATGTTGCTTTGCCGGTTTGTGCGCTCTGCACGACGCGCTCGTGGGCGACAACCTCGTTGCCGCCCGCCGACGACGCGCTCGCCGCTGGCTGCGTCGCAGCGTCGTGCAGTTAGAGGCGGCGCCGTCGCGTAATCGCCGCCGCAGCCGCAGCCCGCCTCCTCCTCCGTTGGCCGGCGTCGACGGCGTGCGTGCTCGTCCGTTGGACATGGTCGTCGGATCGAAACGGCTCTGATACCAACTGTTAGAAGTGGCTCTCTGAAACTCTGATAGAACACCGAATGAACACGAGGATTTGCGTTGCGTAAAAACATTGCAACTTTTCGGGTTTTCTTCGCTTATTTATCTTGGTTGATCCTAACTCAGCGCCACGATCCGGGCCTACCGTTCGTGCCATCCCACGAGCGCCATGACCGGGTCTGAACTCCTACATGCACGGCACGCACACAACGAACGCGAGCTCGTGCTTAACTGAAAATAACAGACAAATGCTGAAAAACTTAGCTAACGCTCACGACTAGATTAGGAAGCTAACAAACACATCGTCGAATACAACAGCTATGAATATCCTCACCCCAAAGTTACAGAAACAGCTTTAACAATTTGGTCTCCATGTCGATCAACGTAGCCGTGGCAGTTTTCATCTTTATTAATTCTTTTGTACGCTTGCATAGTTATCTATTGTGTATGCACTATTTTAATGGTAGGAAATACGAACTGTAATTTTGATATTTTTCTTGTTTGTAGGTGGTGCCCGAAGTATCGACTTGCCTATATTCCTACAACCCACAGTGACAACACATTTGATTCCCCACGAGGCATTTTTTTGCCTCACGTAGTCCTGCACGTGACCAAAATAAAATGGAAAATTCCGGTTTTTGCCCCCCGGCTGTTTTACGGTTTTGGTTTTTTGCCTCACGTAGTCCTGCACTAGAATCATAAATTTCTTTGGATTTTACCACTATTAGCTTACTTTTAATTAAAATTCTAGAATTGCCAATCCCTTTCGTCCCAAAATTATCTCTATATTACGATCGAGCGAAGTAATACCTAATCTTGTCCGCATTGAAGTAAAATCTGTACAACGGAGGCAGGTGACCTATGGCTGAGCTCCTCTTCGATGGTATTTGATTGAAAATTCGACATATTTGAAAGGGCAAGAGAGTCATTTCCACTTAGTCAATGGGCATTGACTTTGTTAGAATGACATTTTTCAATGGAATTTTTTAATCCAATGGCATAATTCGAATTATACGAAAAGCAGTGGCAAAAACCAAAAGTGCAAAATAACTAGTGGCAAAAACCGAATTTTTCCAAATAAAATAGTTATTACTATAAGTGTCTTACTGATATAGAAGGTGATGTCAAAATTAACAACTATAGGCATATACTGTTAGAATTGAGCTCTTATTTGTAAAGGCTCATTCATTCCTAAATTCCAAAGCATACATGGTTTAGTTCTATACTGCCTAGCCAAGTAGTGGGAGAGCAATTTATAAGGTGGAGTCCTTGCCACCCCTTGATACATGTGATACATGTTATGGGGTGATATGAGGAGGACTATAGCTAAAGTCACACACACGCACGTACGCACGCGAGCGCGTTTATTCGCGTGGCAATCACGTGACTTGTGACATGCGACGCACGACCGTGAATGTGTCATGAACCAAGTCCACCTTTCTTTTGCTGACCATACATTTCTCTCTCTCGAAACAAGTGTCACATATGACCAGTGAGAGTTTTCCTAAGACCTCCACTTGGATATCTTCAGGAGATCCTCTTGGACCTCCCTTGGAGATTTCTCTTGGACCTCCAGGAGATCCTCTTGGACCTCCCTTGGAGTGTGGAGATCCTCTTGGACCTCCAAGAGATCTTTTGGACCTACCTTGGATCACTCCAAGAGAGTGTGGTCGGAACACTGTGGTATCCTTGGACCTCTTCGGAAGATCTTTTGGATCTCCCTTGGATCACTCCAAGAGAGTGTGGTCGGAACACTATGGTCCCATTGGACCTCTTCGGGAGATCCTCTTGGACATCCCTTAGAGGTTTCTCTTACACCTCTTTGGGAGATCCTCTTGGACCTCCCTTGGAGGTTTCTCTTGGACCTCTTCGGGAGATACTCTTGGACCTCCCATTATATGGTCAAAGCTGTAGACCAGTGGTCAAAGATGAAGATCAACGTGTAATCAGGATATGATAAATTCTGCTTAATTACCATTAATTGGTTTTTAATTAGCAGTTACCAGTGTTCTAATGTGTGCTTTATTGAGCAGTTACTAGAGAGTAATTGATTTGACCCTTAAAAGGTTTTCGAGAGGTTCAGCCCAAAAGAGATCTTTTTCCATTCCAATTATTCTGCTTCTTCCTCTCTGTTCTCTTGTGCTGGAGGGTTGTGCTGTTTTGAACCAAGCCGTCCCTTCTCCTCAGCGTGCATCGGGAAGGAGGGTGAGCGGTATCTCTGAACCATTGTCGTAGAGTTCACCTGCACGGGGCGGCAATAAGGTTTCTGGGCAGCTCATCTGCGCGACCACTTGCTGCATTGCAACGTCTACGATCTGCACTGCATCGAGTCTGCACAGGTTCCTGTTCTTCATCGACCTACACTGTAAGTTGTGTGTACGACCAGTATATTCTGATATTGAGTATGTTTAGAAGTGCATTGTGTAGCCTGTTGATGGTATCGATTTATGTATCACTAGTTATTTGTGATCTTTGCCTCATAATAAAATATGGAATTAAAATGTTATCCACATTTCCAACAATCCAAAAACCTTATTGTGGATATTTTTGTGATCTAGCAATGGCTGGTGCTTCTGATGCTACGAAACCTGAGAGATTTTCTGGTCAGAACTTTCATAGATGGTAGACAAGGGTCAAGTTTTGGCTCATGTCTTTGGGGCTGTGGTGTGTGATCCATACACAGTATCCAATTACGGATGAATAGACCAGGCGGTTTGACATAGATAACAACATAGCCCTTGGATGCATACTAATCATACTATCCGACCAGCTCTATGATGTGTACATGGACTTCAAGTCCGCCACAGAGTTATGGGATGCACTCGAGCATAAATATGCCGAAGCTGAGGCTGGTCGGTGGATCTATATGTGCGAGCAATTCTTTGACTACAACATGTACGATGCTAAATCGATAGTTGCACAGGCTCATGAGCTATAGAAACTGGTTGGAGAGATTACACATCTGGGTTGTGTTTTGCCTCCTAAGTTTGTGGCTACGGGCATTGTTGCCAAACTTCTTGTTTCATGGCGGGGTTTTGCCACTGGCTTAAAGCACAAGAGGGAAGAGATATCTATTGAGGATCTCATTGCTACCCTTGATGTGGAAGAAAAGGCAAGAGCAAAAGATGCACCAAGCACTTCCAATCAGAATAATCAGATCAATGCAAATGCCATAGAGAAAAGATATGACAAGAATAACAAAGGCTTTAAACCAAAAGAGACAACTAGCTTTAAGAAGAAAACTGAGAAGGATATGAGGAACATCACCTTTGTGTGTGGGAAAACGGTCATATAGCTTAAAAATGTCATTTCATAATAGCAAGGATGGTGTCTGAAAAAAAGGTGTCAACGTGGTCATAGGCGAGGCCTCAACAGGAGGGTATGGTAATCCACATGTTGTATTTTCAGCATGTCAATCCACTGATTGGTGGGTTGATACTGGAGCTAATGTTCACGTATGTTCTGATATTTCCTTGTTTTCTTCTTATCAGGCAGCCAGGGCTTCCTCCGTCCTAATGGGGAACGGGTCGCATGCTTCTATTCTTGGTGTTGGCACGGTGGATCTGAGGTTTACTTCAGGGAAGATTGTCCACTTGAAGAACGTGCGGCATGCGCCAACCATAAACAAGAACGTGCAAGGATGGGTATAAGCTAGTATTTGAGTCAAATAAAATTGTATTGTCTAAGTTTGGTAACTTTATTGGTAAAGGCTATGAGTACTTTAGAGTATAATCTGAATGTTGCAACTGGTTCGAATAAATGTGAGGCCAATATATGACATTCTTATTTTTGTCATATTGGTTTTGATAGTATTGCTAGAATGTCCAGATTAGATTTAATTCCAAAATGTGAAATTGTCAAAGGATCAAAATGTCAAACTTGTGTGCAAGCAAAACAACCTCGAAAATCCTATAAGGGGTTCCAGGAGGAAAAGAACTTGGCACCTTTAGATCTTGTCCATTCTGACTTGTGTGAGATGAATGGATTGTTGACCAAAGGAAGCAAAATATATTTTCTAACTTCTATTGATGATGCATCACGATATTGTTATGTGTATCTACTGAAAACAAAAGATGAAGCTTTAAATTACTTTAAAATTTATAAGGCCGAGGTTGAGAACCAACTAGAAAAGAAAATTAAAAGACTATGGTCTAATTGTGGAGGAAAGTATATCTCTCATGAATTCTCTCAATTCTGTGCTGAACATGGAATAGTCCATGAAGTTACACCACCATACTCACCTCAATCAAACGGGGGTGGCTGAGAGACAAAACTAGACACTAACAGACTTGGTGAATGCCATGTTGTAGAGTGCCGGTATGCCTAAGTTATGGTGGGGAAGCTATTTTGACAGCAAATTTCGTCCTAAACAGAGTAATCACTAAAAAATATGAGATTACTCCATATGAGGGTTGGAAGGGGAGAAAACCCAATGTTAATTTTCTGTGAACTTGGGGGTGTTTGGCAAAAGTCAATATACCATTGCAAAAAAAGAGAAAGCTTAGACCTAACACAGTCGATTGTGTCTTACTGGGATATGCTCATAATAGCACGGCCTAAAGATTCTTAATAGTAAAATCAGAAACTCCTGAGATTATTGTTAATACAATAATGGAGTCCAGAGATGCTTCATTTTTTGAGGATATTTATCCTATGAGAACTGTAGGCAGTACTTCTCGAACTGAGGAAAATCAAACTATGAATAATAGTCTTGAACCTACCACCATCTCTGAACTAATGAGTGATAATCCCGAAGAAGATAATAATTTAGTCCAAGAGGCTCCTGGCAGGAGCAAGCGACAAAGGATTGAGAAAACCTTTGGTGATGACTTTATTATATATCTCATGGATGACGTGCCAAACACTCTTTCAGAGGCTTATGCATTACCTGATGCTGAGTATCGGAAAGATGCAGTCCATAGCGAGATAGATTCTATCATGGCTAATGGGACTTGGGAGATCATTGGACGTCCTATCGGGTGTAAACCTGTTGGATGCAAGTGGATCTTTAAAAAGAAAATGAGGCCCAATGGTACTATTGATAAGTACAAGGCAAGACTTGTGCCCAAGAGTTATACCCAAAAAGAAGGTGAGGATTATTTTGATACTTACTCTCCTGTTGCCAGATTGACCACCATTCGTGTGCTTATTGCATTAGCTTCTTCCCATAGTCTACACATTCATCAAATGGATGTGAAGACAGCTTTTCTTAATAGAGAGTTAGAGGAAAAAATCTATATGGAGCAACCGGATGGTTTTGTGATTTCTGTACAGGAAAGTAAGGTATGCAAGTTAATCAAATCCTTGTATGGTCTAAAGCAAGCACCTAAACAATGGCACAAGAAATTTGATAAAACTTTAATATCTGCTGGTTTTTCTGCAAATGAGGCAGATAAGTGTGTGATTTATCGTTATGGTGGGGGGGGTCAAGGAGTGATTTTGTGTTTGTATGTCGATGACATACTTATATTTAGGACAAACACTACTGTTATTGACGAGGTCAAATCTGTCTTATCTAGATGCTTTGATATGAAAGACCTAGGAGAAGCAGATGTTATTCTGAATATTAAATTGATCAGAAATGAGGATGTGATCACTTTGAACCAATCCCATTATGCTTAGAAAATCTTGAGCCAGTTCGGTTTTGAGAACTACAAGATTTCCCCAACTCCTTATGATGCTAGTGTTAAGCTTCGAAAGAATAAGGAATTAGGCAAAGATCAATTGAGATATTCAAAAATTATTGGGTCCCTTATGTATCTATCTGGTGCCACAAGACCTAACATATCATTTGATGTGAGTAAATTAAGTTGGTTTACTTCTAACCCAGGAGATGATCACTGGGAGGCACTTGAGAGAGTGTTGCGCTACTTGAGAGGCACAACCTCATATGGAATTCACTATACTGGGTATCCATCTTTATTAGAAGGATATAGTGATTCAAACTGGATCTCTGATGCAGATGAGATCAAAGCTACAAGTGGGTATGTGTTTACCCTTACAGGTGTTGCGGTTTCATGGAGGTCGTGTAAACAGACCATATTGACAAGGTCAACCATGGAAGTAGAACTTATAGCACTAGACATAGCTACTGTTGAGACTGAATGGCTTAGAGAGCTTCTGTTGGACTTACCACTGGGTGAGAAACCAATACCGGCAATTCTAATGTGTTGTGATAATCAAACAATGTTGATTAAGGTTACAAGTACTAAGGATAACATGAAGTCCACTAGACATGTGAAGCGTAGCCTTAAATCTGTCAAAAAACTGAGGAACTCCGGAGTGATTACTGTGAATTATATACGAACTGAGCAAAATCTGGCAGACCCTTTCACAAAGGGGCTAGCACGGAAGGCGATTTCCATTGCGTCTATGGATGTGGATATCATGGGGATATACTCATGATCTTAGGTGATGAGACAATTGGCAATAGCATTTGAGTTTTGTTGAATTTCGAGTTTTCAGCAAATATCAGGATTTTCGGTAGAACTAGCATTTAAAGGGCGGCACGATCATGAGCTATCTGACCGATTAAGTTGTGTGGCGGTAATACTGGGATCGCGGTTATACCGATTGGTAGATGGCGGTAGCTTATTTCGAGAGAAGATGTTTTGGGAGTTGGTCTTCATCGAATCGGAACGCCGCCATGATTATTGGAGCGATGCGACCGAGGATCGGTAGTCTGCATTGTAACTCTGGCGGTTGTACCGATTATGTTGCGATTATCGGCCATTTTGGAGTTTTGGCTTTGGGATAGGTCATATCCATGTTTATATTTGTATATGTGTTGCATATTGCATGTTTTCAGCTAACGTGGGTCAAGTTGTGAAGAACTTGTTCCCGGAGACGATTTCTTGGTCTATTGCTGTGCAGGTGGCTTGCAGGTCAACGACGGTCAACGGCGAGGAGGATCGAGACTAAGCTTGGAGAGCTGAGGTCCAGAACGATCATGGATGCGGGAGGTCGGTGACTCAAGCATGGCGCAGAATGGACGAGGTTGATCAAACTGGCAGTTCGATGCAGCTGGTTGGATCAAGCGGCGCGAGGGTCGGTGCAAGTGCCTTGGAGGTTCCGATGAGATTTAGACGGGAGAGACTTGTCGACATGATGAGAGCCGTTGATCAACCTACACGTGGCGGAGCAGGCGATTGCTTCGATATGTTTGGACTCAGTTCATGGAGAAGGATCGAGAAGGGGTATTTTGGTAATTTCACCAAATATCGCCTTTGTGACTCTTGGCTAAACCGCGGCGCAGGTCGGCGCTTGGAGAAGCGGTTTAGGTCAATCGAAGACGAAGACGACGCTTTGAAATACGTGCGTGAGTGACCCGTTTGTATTGGGCCTTAACGGGAGCCCATTAGGGTTTGTCTTCTAGAAGGTCTAGGCCTCATATAAATTGGAGGGGTGTTGTTCACAGCATCCTGAAGTACTTCATTTGTAAACCCTAGTTTGGTTTTAGGGTTTTAGAGAAAGAGGAGAGGCTTAGGGCTCTAGGGAGTTGAGTTGAGTTGTGTGCTCATGGATTGAGTTTTGTCCTCCATGGATGGAGTGGCTGTAAACCTTCACAACCTTAGATCAATCTATGGATGATTTCCAAAGATGAGTCTCTTTTGTGTTCATGCTCTCTATTTGTGATCTTTGGTTATTTCTTGATCCTTTGGTTTTTGGTTGGTTTCGTGCCCTCTTATTTCTTGCTGTGACATGTGGGAACATATCTCAGATCACCTAGATCATCAATCTCCCATGAGCAAGAGTTGGATCAAGATTTCGTTTTTGCCCAGTTTTGAACCTTCCTTCGGTTAAATGGAAAAAGGTTGAAACTTTGACGTGGATCTACTCTTTATTTGCTTGGAATAGGTTCATATCCTTCTTAGGAAGGTGTGTTTCAAATCTCATAGAGTTTGGCCAAGTGAATCAAAAGTTGTGCCAATTTTAGTTTTCGTCGTCAGGCTGTTCCAGGACAATCGGTACAACCGCCCTTATAACTGTGGTTGTACCGAACATTGGTACGACCGCCCATTTGCCTGCGGTTGTACTGAACATTGGTACAACCACCCGTTTGCCTATGGTTGTACCGATTTCCCTGATTTCTTTAGCTCTTCCTCAATTTTGTTTGCTGAGCTTTGGGGGTTAGGAGTGGATTCAACACAAGACTTCCTCTGTGCTTAATCATTGATCTTCATAGCTCTCATAGATATTGAAGTGATTTACAAGTTGAATCCATTCAAAGTGAAAAAGAATTTGAGCTCCTATTCACCCCCCCCCCTCTAGTTGCCTTTCCGGTCCTACAAGTGGTATCAGAGCTCGGTTAGCTCTTCTCATAGATCTTAACTGGTCTGTAGAGCCATGGCGACTGACAAGTATTCAACCAAACCACCTATTTTCGATGGAGTTGATTTTTCTTACTGGAAGGCACGCATGCATGCCTACATCAAGGCTCAAGGACACGCTATTTGGTTTGAAGTCAAAAATCCATATGTCGTGCCAGCCAATGACGATGTGATCACTCCAGATGTTGAGGCTAATAGCAAGGCTCGGAACTTTTTGATCCAAGGTCTTAGTCGATTTGAGTTTGAGCGCGTGGCTCATTTGAGGTCTGCTCACGAGATCTGGAGGACCCTTTGTGACTACCACGAGGGCTCTACTGCGATCAAGGAAATGAGAAAGAACCAGCTCAAGAAAGAATACTCAAAGATCGAGCAAAGGCCTGGTGAGTCTTTAGATGAGCTGTGGGGGAGGTTCTCCAAGATTCTTCATGATCTTCGACTTTGTTGATCTTGTTTTCACTTGAGTCCGAGAATGCACGCTTGACTTTTGGGTGCTCTTGATGTGAAGGTCAGGGGATGAAGATCACATCCATCAATGACAACACTGTCATGAGTGAGCTTACCATGGATAAACTCTACTCCAGGTTGAAGACGCATGAGATTGACTTTATCTCGCGTATCCCCAAGACAGAGTCGGTGGCTTTGGTGGTCGACCCATCTAAGGGTAGTTCTTTTGATTCATTGGATTTTGGCTCATCTGGTTTTTCCTTATCCGCTTTGCATTCTCTGAGTGATGAGCAGCTAGAGAAACTACCTGATGATGACCTAACCCTCCTATCCACAAAATTTTTCAGAGTATACAACAAGATGAGGAACAGGAGGAGAGGTGGCCCAGTCACTTGTTTTGAGTGTGGTGAGCCGAACCACATTCGCTCCAAGTGCCCCAAACTGAAGGGCAAGATGGAGAAGGACTCTCGGAGGCGTCCTCAAGCTAAAGACACGAAAGGCAAGAAGCCCAACTATCGCAAGTTCGTCAGCCAGGTCCTTGCCGCTCTTCTGAGTGTTGACATGAGCGATGTGGATTCGGAGACGGAGGACGACGACGATGACTCTCATGGCAAAAAGATGGCCCAGGACTTCACCGGTATGTGCTTCATGGCTAGGGACTGCCATGACATTGACTCCTCCACCGACGACGACCTTTTCAGCGATCCCGATGAGGTACGTCCTTCACTTGCTGATATGAAATGTGCTTTGGTCCTTGCTGAACAACAACTGAATAAGCAAGAAAAAAGGATTATGAAACAGGATGCCATGATTGATGACTTGAACCTAGAAGTTGTTAGGCTCAAATCCATTAATCCTGCTGATGATTGTGATTCTTGCTCTAGCTTGCTTAATGAACTAGCAAATCTGAAATCCGCTTATTCCTCTATTGCTAATCAACTGAAAGATGCTTTTGATGAACTAGAATATCTCAAGTCTAGTCCTACTTGCATGAATGCTATTGCTTTAGATGTGACTGCTGTAGATGCTATTCCTTTACCTTGCTCAAATTGTGCTTTGCTTGAATTAAAATTGGATAGCGCTACAAAAGAATTGATGAAATTTGATTCTAGTCACACTTGCTCATATTGTGAAATTAATAAGACTAAAATGAAAGAAATGACTGAAATGGTCCTTCACTCTAAAACTGCATCATGTGAAAATTATCTTAAGCTCACAATTGAAAACGAAGCTCTAAACAAGACACTAGAAGAGAAAGCTAAAATTGAACAATCCATGTCCATGACTGCTTCCAAGAAAATTGTTGATTCTGCTTCTTGTGTTTTGTGTGCTGAAGTTGGGCATAATGTAGGTAAGATACAAGAAGCGTTTAGAGTTAAGTTCAAAGAGCAGTTGGATAGGATTAGTGATGACTATTGTGTGTCTTGTGAGGCTTTGAAAGCTGAGGTAGCTCACTATAAGGAAAGGTATGATAGGGCTATCAAGTTAAATAAGTGTGCCTCATGTAAGGAGCTAGCCAAAGAAATTGACTACCTCAAAAAGACTTTTGAGAGATTTACTAGTAGGAAGAAGAACCTAAACATGATTCTTGATCAATATAAGGTGAGTGTGAAGAATAGTGGCCTAGGTTTTAATCCCCTAAAGCATTCCAAGAACCATCCACCTAAGATTGCAAGAGTTGTTGAGAGTGGCTTGTTTGAGGTAGAACCCCCTGAGCCATCTAAGATTGTCTTTTGATCTGCGGGCTTTGCCCAAACTCTTTCTAGCAAGGCAGTGCTACGCTTTGTCGGTCGAGACCCCTCAAAAGGTCAAATACCATTGCACCTTCTGCAAGAAGGATGGCCATATCGTTGAGTTCTGCTTCCGTAGAGCCAAGATTGAGAGGAAGGAGAGGATGAGTGCTTTGAGAACCATTAGAGGAGTCCCTTCACCTACTGTAGTCTCTAGAGCCAGGCAGCCTTTCTTTCCTGCTAGACATAGGGCCAGGTTTGTAGATGACTTCTTTGACTCCTTTGGTGGCTCTAGGCAGCGCTTTGGGTTAGGATATCGTGAGGAGAGACCACGGGTAGCATCTAGACAGGGGGAGTACCGACCTTTTGGTAGGTCGATTCGGAGAGGTCTAGGTGGTTCTCGTGTGCATTCTTATGATTTTGCTCCTAACCATTTTACTACTGCTTCTACTGTTTTGCCCAAGCATCGTGTGACTCAGTACTGGATTCCCAAGTCTTTTATCACTAACCCCAGTACTGAGGCACAAATGTTTCCTGTTCGTGCTTTGTAGATCCGTCATGTGAGGAAGGAGGACATATGGCTTGTTGACTCCGGGTGTTCTCGACACATGAATGGAGATTCTAGATGGTTCTCCTCCCTCGCACGTGCATCCGGCAATGAATTGATCACATTTGGGGATGATTCTACTGGGACCGTGACGGCCAAGGGCACAGTGCGCGTCAACAACAAGTTTATGCTCAAGGACGTCGCTTTGGTAAGTAAGCTGAGGTATAATCTTTTATCTGTTTCCCAGCTTCTTGATGAGGGTCTAGAGGTGAGGTTTAAAAGTGGTGAGTGTAGAGTTCTAGATTCCTCAGGTGAGCTTGTCTTTGAGATCTCCAGGGTTGAGAGGATTTTTTGTGCTGATTTCAGTCTCTCTTCTGCTTCTAGCCCTAGGTGTCTGACTCCCATGATCTAGTTTTATGGCATCGTAGGCTTAGACACATAGGCTTCGATCACTTGACTAGAGTCAGTAGTAAGGATTTGATTAGAGGTTTGCCTAGGTTGAAGGTTGTTAGAGACCTTGTGTGCACACCCTATAGACATGGTAAGATGGTTTCTGCTTCTCATCCACCTCTTACCTTAGTGATGACTGATGGACCTGGTCAGCTCTTACACTTAGACACAGTTGGCCCTTCTAGAGTCCAGTCTGCAGGTGGGAAATGGTATGTGCTTGTAATTGTGGATGATTACTCCAGGTATTCATGTGTTTATTTTCTGGTTTCTAAGGACAAGGCTTTTGGCTATTTTAGATAATTGGTCCTTAGACTTGCTGTTGACCTTCCTGGAGCTTTGAGAGCCATTAGGAGTGACAATGGGACAGAATTCAAGAATTCTTCCTTTGCCACCTTTTGCACCGATGGGGGAATTGAGCACCAGTTCTCTTCACCTAGAGTTCCCCAGCATAATGGTGTTGTAGAGAGGAAGAATAGGACCCTTGTAGAGATGGCCAGGACCATGCTAGATGAGCATTCCACACCTAGGAGGTTTTGGGCTGAGGCGATCTCTACTGCTTGTTATATCTCTAATAGAGTATTCTTGAGATCTGTGATTAGCAAGACTTCTTTTGAGCTTAGATTTGGTCATAAGCCCAAAGTCTCTCATTTCAAGATTTTTGGTTGCAAGTGCTTCATTCTTAAACATGGCAACCTTGATAAATTTGAAGCTAGATGTTCTGATGGCATATTTCTTGGATATCCTGCTCATTCTCGTGGCTATCGTGTATTTAATTTTGACACTAACAAAATTGTTGAGAATTGCGAAGTCACTTTTGATGAGGCTAGTCCTGGTACTAGACCCGATGATGCAGGTACACAGGTTTCTGAGAGCATCTTAAATCGATGATGACTATGAGGATGAGGACCCAATCCATCCTCAAGTCCCTTCGACATGGTTGGAGAGCTGATTACGCTACATCGACCGGATGAGCGACCTCTTCCTACCTTCACCGACGATCAGAGTGGCTCTGTTCCTACCTCCACAGCCAGTGAGGTAGAGGCCACTTCTGCACCAGGAGCCCATCTTCGTATTCAGCGACAGCATCCACCTGAGCAGATCATTGGGGATCTCCATGAGCGAGTCACTTGCTCCAGATTTATTTCTCCTGATTCCCATGCACATTCTGCTTTTGTCACTTCTTTTGAACCCTGAGATGTCACCCATGCTTTATCTGATTCCTCTTGGGTCAATGCCATGCATGAAGAACTTGAAAATTTTGAAAGAAACAAAGTCTGGACTTTAGTTGAACCTCCACCCAATCATAATATAATAGGAACAAAATGGATTTTCAAAAATAAGCAAAGTGAGGATGGGTTGGTAGTTCGCAATAAGGCTAGGCTTGTAGCTCAAGGTTTTTCCCAAGTAGAAGGCTTAGACTTTGAGAAGACCTTTGCGCCTGTAGCTAGATTAGAAGCCATTCACATTTTGCTAGCATTTGCGGCATCCAAGGGCTTCAAGCTATTTCAAATGGATGTCAAAAGTGCTTTCCTGAATGGTTTCATAGAAAAAGTGGTTTTTGTCAAGCAACCTCCTGGTTTTGAAAATCACAAGTTCCCAAACCATATCTTTAAACTCTCCAAAGCCTTGTATGGACTGAAGCAAGCCCCTAGAGCTTGGTATGATAGGCTTAAGAGTTTTCTGCTTAAAAATGATTTCAAAATGGGAATGGTAGATAAAATCTTGTTCACTCTCAAGCATGGCAGTGACTCTCTTTTGGTTCAGATTTATGTGGATGATATCATATTCGGTGGTTCCTCTCATGCTTTGGTGTCCAGATTTTCAGATTCTATGAGCAGGGAGTTTGAGATGAGCATGATGGGCGAATTGACCTTCTTCCTTGGTCTTCAAGTCAAGCAACTGAAAGAAGACACCTTCATTCATCAAGTAGTAAGTATACAAAGGACCTTCTCCGGCGCTTCGACATGGGAAGCAGTAGGCCAATGTTTACTCCCATTGCCACAACCATCGTTCTGGACCCAGATGAGGATGGCGAGCCTGTGGACCAGAAGGAGTACCGCAGCATGATTGGCTCCCTCCTCTACCTTACCGCTTCGAGGCCAGACATACAGGTTCTTTGTGTGTGCATGCGCTCGATTCGAACTTCCCTAGTGCCTCTCATCGTCAAGCAGTGCGTCGTATTTTCAGGTACCTCCAAGACACTCTTGACTTTCACTTTGGTATTCTTCTTCTTCTGCTCTCTCTATTCGGGCTTTTTCTGATGCTGATTTTGCTGGGTGTAGAGTGGATAGGAAGAGTATTTCTGACACTTGTCATTTCTTAGGCACATCTCTTATCTCTTGGTCATCTAGGAAAAAGTCCTCTGTTGCATAGTCCACCGCCGAGGCCGAGTATGTAGCTGCAGCCAGTAGTTGATCTCAGGTTCTCTGGATCTTATATACTCTTTGGGACTATGAGTTGTCTTTGGATAGTGTTCCTCTTTTCTGTGATAACACTAGTGCCATAAACATTGCCAAATACCCAGTGCAACATTCTAGAACTAAGCACATTGACATTCGATATCATTTCCTTAGAGACCATGTAGAGAAGGGTGATGTTGTGTGTAAGGACCCGGAATATTGGAATTTATGCCGAATTAAGAATCATACTTAAAGCATAAGTCTTAATCAAGAACAACCGGTCCTTAATTAAAAATTATACTAGAAGCATAATTCTTAACAAGTCACAAATCTAACACTCAGGTTCCCGGATATGTGTGTCATGTTAGCTCCCAGAATCAGCTGCTAACATACACATATCCTTACAACATTATATCATAAGTATACACGAGTAAATTATGCATACATGAGTAAAATATACACATCGATAAAATTTTACAGCGGAAACGTTTTGCAAACGAGAAACAGAAAATGAAATAATGATATAAACATTCCAGTGGAGCGCCACAACCCAAGGGCAACTTGACTGGGATTAAAGCCGAAGAACCAACACAATCGTCTCAACTTGAAATATTAATTAGAACGTCTTCACCTGCAACAACTGGACAATTTCCACTGAGTACAGAAGGTACTCAACAAGTCTTACACAAACTACTAAAATGAAGTGTTTGATAGAACCTATACAAAGGATTAGAATTGATATATGCATAAGGTTAACAACAGGAAGGTTATAAGGGTTCAATTTTGCGTAAAGCAATACAACTTAACCTACCATTGCTAAATTTTCACAAAGCAATTTAATAAATCAATTTGGACTAAAACAGTAAGTAAATGAAGAATAATCATAAACAATAACCAATAATGAAGTGGTGTTACACCACCAACACATCAGTACATACTTAACCATTGAACCGAAATCCCATCCACCAAATAAAATTGGAATGTCAAATCTATACAAAGCGCTAAGCAAATTCAAGCATTGTCCGTAACCGGGGACACGGCTATTCGAATAGTTTTAACCCTGCAGGGGTGTACATCTTTACCCACACGACTTAGTTAGCCCGTAAGCCGTCTAGAATAATAGCACACTGCCTTTGGTATGCCGGCCGGGTAAACTAAGATTTGGTATTTTTCAACAAGTTAACACTATTGAGTTGGACAACCCATGTGAGACTGATCTCGCTTAAACAACGACTGATAGCATCTGTTCAACCGGGGTCCACATGTTGTCTTGGGAATGCCGATTCGATCAATTAAATGCAAAGCGTGCTCACTACACATATTACATCGCAATCGAGCCCTTAAGGTATGTACATGTGATGGAACACCATGACGTCCTCACCCTTTTAAGAACATCTGATATCGATATAAACTCCACATGGCATACGACACGGCCGAAGACTTAAGCATCTATGCCATATGAAATCAATACACATGTCCTTACTCTCCTGTTTCGAACTCAATAGTATTAACCCTTTACTTAACCAAACAGCGCCCATACACCGCGTGTGGAAGTACGTTGGGGCTTGAATCATCCAGCCAATGTTCAGTCCTTAATCAATCCAGACAAGACAACCACATTTCCCAATTCTCGTGCACTACGGCACCATCACTAGCATCCACTTGTCCAGATTTGAAATCAGATTAGCAAGAAGGGTTTAAACTCATTTCTGATTTAAAGAGACTAACAAAGAAACAAATACTGGAAATTCATTTGTGGTTCCCATGTTTGACAAGATAAGCTTGCCAAACACTACCGTTCTAAAGACTGCATGGCTAAGCAATTTCTAGCCTAAGTATTTTAATACAAACAATACCTTAATTTGAGTGTATGACCAAATTTAAGGTAAGCCACAAGTTATGGGTTGTAACTAGATACTACACATGTCACAATTAATTTTTAAGGAATTAGCATGCATGATTATCACTTGTATTTTATAAATCTCTGAGTTCCAAAATTGGGATCAATATGGTGCGAGAGGATGCTTGCCTTGGTAGAAGTCCACTTGTTCACTCTTGTAGGCGTAATTATTCACTCCGCGCAATTCATAATCTAGAGAGAAAATGCGATAGCGAATAAACACCAATAAAATCGAGAAATCCAAAATGCTCAAAAATGCATGATAATTACATATTAATGAGATTATGATTCTAGATGCATTTAGATATAGATTTTAGTTTAATTGAAGTTCAATTTCTTATGAACTTGTTGAAGTTAATTCAATTTCTAGGGTAATTATAACAACTGACGATACCTAAAGTTTAGGTGATATTGTTTTCCTTAACAGGACACCTAGTACTCACAAACACTCTCTCTAGGCATTCTATGTATACATCCACGATGATCATACAAATCAAAATTAATCATCTTATATGTTCTTTTAATTAATCTTTTAAAATCTTAACAAGTATTCAAAAGAATAACTTATTTCATTATCTTACTAACTATTAAGACACTATTCACATATAGAGAAAAGACATATAGAGAAAAGATAGTAGCTTCCTAAATTCCTTAATAATTATACCATTAACAGGTACTAAGTGAGATGATTATTTTATATGTATTTAGGTGAAAAGTTTAGTTCAATTGGAGTTCATTTCAATTAGTTACGACTTTATGAAGCTGAAATTATAACAAAATAGTCTACTGTTACCGAAATTCACCTCTTGAGTTAAATGATATTAGCATTCTAATTACCTAAATTAATCTCCTTAAGCCATCCACTGATTAACTACCACCCAGCCACTCTATTTGGAAGGACCTACTATCATTCATTGATTTATGCTACACAAGAAAGAACAGAGAGCCACTCTATTCAGATTTCCATTTGCATATACTACCTAGTGATGGACTTGTACCTAATAAGATTAAGCACCATGTAGTGCACAGTACATGACAACACCTCTCCATTGTAGTTGATATCTACAGGCTGGATCATTCCCTTATTGATAAACTCATTGAAATAGCTCCCTGCAACCTCCTCTATATCTTTGCCTTCTACTTCACTGATAAAACCTTCAGCATTCCATTGCTTCACCAAATCATCCTTCCAGATTATGTAGTCCTCTTGATATATGCTGAGATATAACATGCATGCTTTCAATCGTTGAGGAAGATTGTTGTAGCTAAAGTTGAGTACTTGCTTCATCTCTTCTGGAGTAGGATTCGTCCTTAAATTGGAACTGAATGAATTTTGGATCTCATACCAGCGGTAGTACAAGTAACAGATGCAGCTTGAATGGATCTGACAACAAGTATATGGATCGACGTGGCTTCTAGTGTACCGCCTATTGGGGCCCAATGAGCATGACTTCTCCATCCTCATCAGTGAGATTTGTCGCCGAAAGTAATACCAAGTTCAGCATGCTCTCAAAGATTGAGTAGTTAGCCTGACTAAAGTATGCGTGATAATTCTCCAGTTGCCTGCGGCACCACACATTTATTTTTAAGAAGGGCACTGTCACCAAATTTAGAGCCCTGTTGCTGCCAGTCTTCCACGGAACAAATAAAACTGTTTATATACAGCTCTATTTCTTTAACGTCATTATGTAATTGAAGTTTCTGTATCTGAAGACCTGTGTGCTTTAGTAGAAGAATTTCCCCAGTTTGAGCAAACTTCTGGAAAAGCACCCAGCCATATAAGATGTCATGCAACTTCTGGGTAATGCCCAACATAGGCCAGGTCAGCTTTACTGTTTCCAGTATTTCATCAGCCTCCTCTACAAGCTGTCCATCTTCGAGAATATCAAACACACTGCAAAGTAACTTCTCATATAGCCTAAAATTAAAATGATAGCTCTGAGTCCAATGGTAGGTCTCACCTTTAAGGCCGAACTTCTTTGGCGCTGCAGATAGTTTTGTGTTGTATCTTTCAATGATAGTCAAGACCTTAATACGCCCATCTGGAACACTCACAACCCAGTCCTCTGTATTTTTTTTTTAGCTTAGAGAGAACTATCCGCAATGTTTCACTCATATCGTACTCACGACATACTGAGAAGAGAATTAATTCTTCTAGAACATTTGCCTGTCTTCTCTGCCACTGCACACGCAGTCTTTCTGTTGGGAAATCAAATTTTCCAACAGAACTTAAGAGCTGTAATGATATGCAAGGCACATCAAGCTGTCCTTGCACCATCTTCAAACTAATAAGTCTTAAAGCTCTCTTAGTCAATGCATCCATAGATTCTGAGATCTCCATATGTACTCGGATCAAATCAAGAAGGTGGGTATAGTAATTTTCCAGCTGAGGTGATGAATTTGATCCTTCCGTCTTAGACCTTAGACCCTTCAAGAATTTAGGCTTCTTTTCTCTCTTCTCTTCAGAGAAGTGTATATTTTTTTTTCCACTGACAAATAAAGAAGCCAGAAGGACCTCATAAGCTGTTTCTCTTATATCATCATCAGACAATTCTGTGCTTAATCTAGGTAGACCTAGAGAAAGAATATCCATTTTCTTTACTTGCTGAGGGAAACACGAGGCGGCAGTATGCAGAGATGAGGACGGGCGGACTGAAGACGGTGAGTCGGGCGGTGATGTGGTGGCCGGGCGTGGAGGAGCTGACGGCGCGGAGCAGCGAAGGCGGTAGTGGCGGTCAGGAGCGGCGGTCCTGGCGGATCCGGACGGCAAGAGGGTGATGGCGCCGAGAGTCGCCTGGCGGCTCGAAGTGCCGAGGTGCTGTGGTGGCTGGGGCATGGGAGCCGGGGCAAGCAGATCCGCGGTGCTGGGCAGAGGCGCGAGGGAGACAGGCGTCGTCGGGTGGCCGGAGGAGGCGATGTGGCGGCCTGAGGAGGATGGGGGAGGCGAGGCGGCATGTGGGAGTGGAGGGGAGGTGAGGAGGCGGCCGGCGGTTGGGGAGGCGGCACAAGGACCCAGAGCCGTGGCGAAGAGGCGATGTGAGCCACGGGAGGTGGCTCGGGTTGAAGCGAGGAGACAGGCGGCATGGGAAGTGGAGGCCGGAAAGGGGTGTCGGCCAAGAGCGGGAGTAAGCCGGAGGCGCTTGAGGTGGGAGGTGCCAAGGTGACCGGGGAGTAGTGCGGCGGCACCAGGGGAGTGGGAGGAGTGGGAGGAGGGAAGAAGAAGGAGATTTGGGGAGAAATGGAAGGGAAGCTAATCCTGGATGGTCAACCGAATGGGGAAAGGAAGGTATAGGGAGAAGCTACCAGATGGGAGGGTGGTGTGGCGTGGAGAAGGCGGCGGCGGACCCCATGCCAGTGAGAAGAAAAAAGAATGAAATTTTGATTTTCGGACAAATAAGCGGGGACCGATGGATAAGTGAATTGCTAAATAAAGTTATCGGGCTCCAAAAATTATAAAATTTTGAGCGGGGTTTACGATATATTGTAAATTTTTATACAATTGTTTGAGGATTTTATGTTCTATATATACTTTTCTAAAAATTATGTTCATGATTTATTCATTTATTTAAATTCACTTAGAAGATGTTTATTAATTAAGTTTGAATTTTTATCAAGGTTAAATTGAGTTTCTAAATTTGATAAAATTCATTTTTATTTATAGTAATTATTTCGGTATTTAAATAAATTGTTTTCAGAGATCTTATGAACATTTATTTAAAATTTCTTTTGTGGCTTTAGTTTGAATTAGAGATTTACATTTGATTTTAAGATTTACATTTGATTTTAGGATTTTCAAATGCATAATTTATGCACATGCTCCAGAAATAACAAATATAATATAAAAATGCATATAATTACTGTTTATTAAAATTAGGCTGTTACATTGTGCTTCACTTTGTTGAGTCTGAGCAGCAGGTTGCGGATATCTTCACTAAGGCTCTTGATTCTTCTCGTTTTGCTTCTTTGCGGAGAGAGTTGGGGGTTATTAGTTCTCTTGGCTTGCTTTGAGGGGGAGTTTGCTCTTTTTGCATTCATTTGTATCATAATACATTTTTAAATCAGCAACTTGCATTGTAATATAAACTTGTGGAGTTTTGATTATTATCCTTGTATGACTCGATTTCATGCTTTATATCCTGCCATGTCTTGTGCTAGTTTCCTAGATTTCTTTTATGGCTATTTATGTATAGCTTAGCTTTTGCCATGCTAGCTTTATTATCTGTGAGCAAATTGAATCAAAACATGACTTATTGAATCTTGTGACTAGTTTTGCTATAGTGATCCTCTCATGATTCATGCCATGTCATATAGGCTAAATTGAGTCTTGAACTTACTCTGAGTTTTAAAATGAGCTATGATAATTCTTAAGTCAAGCAAATGAAAAATGAGTTTTTCTGTGCAAAAAAACTGATCTCAACAATTCTTTCTCATGAGACGGCTTGCCACTGCACTAGGCATGAACTCAGGGGGAGTTTTGGATGACCTAGACCACTCTCTTAAGCTTTTGTTGCTTGGGATGGTCGCAGTGAGGCTTGAGATCTAGCACGATGCTAAGAAAACAAATTGGCAATTGGTTGAAGCTTAGGAGGCAGTTGTGGATGGCTCCTAGTCTAGGACTTGCTTTACTAAGATAAAACCAATCATTTTCAGCAAAATGCTCAAAGTGCTAAATTCTAAATGCTTGAACAAATTGATTCAAAATTAACATCATAGTGCTCAAAATTGACTCAATGTCTAGTTTCTGGTCTCCATTTTGCTTATAGACATGGCTTGACTCATTTTTGGATATCTTTAGTGAAACTATGACATGGCTTATAGACAGATTATTGCTATTTTGGCCTTAGCTTTGCTGTACATGTTTTTGCCATGATTGAACATAGCTTCTTCACATAATGTGACTTGGTGTAATACTTGTACAGTCTTCTTGGATAATCTTCATGGCTCCTTTTTGCTAAAATTTAAAAAAAAACTGAAAAATTAAACAACTGCAGCCATTCCATTCATGCTCTATCTTCTTCTATGCACCTTGATGAATTCATTGTCAAAGGGGGAGAAAGATTGGTAAAAATGTTGTTTTAGAGCTTTTTGCAGAGTTTTTTTGGAGTCATAGGGAGAGAATGGATTTTCTGGAAATTTGGTGATCATAGTGAGTGGGAGCATCTCAATTGTATTCTTTTGGTCTTATTGCCTTTTCTGAATTTGAATTGCAATTCTTGAAGACTCACGATGATCGAAGGTCAAATAAAACAATTGTTCTTTCATATGGGCCTGACGAGGATCTAATAATCCTCATTTTATCTTTTATTTATAATTCTTATTATGAGTAAATATGATGTCATATGGTCCCTAGGTATACCCCTTAAATTTACAAGGGAGAAGCCTACCAGGTAGTCGTAAGTTCTTCTATGACCACCCCCATAGTCGTAAGTCTTGCTACGACTACCTTATGGTCATAAGTTCTTCTACGATTACTACCCAGTCGTAAGTTATTCTACGACTACCCCATAGTTGTAAGTCTTGCTACGACTAACTTATGGTCGTAAGTTCTTCTACGACCAGGTCAGCTACGACCACCTTATGATCAATAAAACCTACAGGCGAGTGGGTCCAATTGATTAAGAAATCCAAGCAGTCAACATACGTTGTTATTATGCGAAATAATAACACGCAATACCCCATTATCTCTGACAAGTAACTGCCAGGCGGCGTGAAGGAGTTACCATCCCGATGATTACTGCAAACGTGCGCCCGTTACTAGAATTGATGAGGCGTCTCTTCAGTAGGGTAAAACGGCTATTCCTTCACGACTATATAAAGGCAGCGGTCAGAGAGGGAAAGGGCACAACCAATCGGAGAAGACAACCAATCGGAGAAGACAACAAGCAATCAGGAAGACGGTCAGATACTATCTTCTGTAATAGCCTTAGTCTTTTCTCCCGATTGTACGAAACACACTCAATACCATACACACACAAGAGTAGGGTTGTTATTCTCTCCGGAGAAGGCTTGAACCTATATAAAAATACCCGTGTCAATCTCTCTGTGTGATTCCATTCTAGGAGAGCCCCTGAATCAAACAATCTTTACGTAAGATCGGTTCTAAAACACCGACAGTTGGCGCCGTTCGTGGGGTTCTTCCGACGTCGACATGGATGCCGGTTTCGATTACGAGCCGAGTATCGACTCATCCGATGGTGTTGCTGCCTCCGGGGATCTTTCCGCAGATCCAAGAGACAATGCCACTAATGGAGTTGCGGAGGGATCCCTATCCCCCACAACAGTACGTCCAACAGAGGAATCAATCCTCTCAAAGGACAAGGGTCAATCCGACCAGGACTACACCCAGGCGGACTCACAACACGACGAGAGTTTTTCCTCCAAGTGTCCGAGTCCCCCTAAGGCGGTCCGACTTGGTGAGACAAGTTCTGGAAGCCACAATTCCAGGACTTCACCAGCATCTGGTGGTCCTCTCTCTCCGGATGACCCCAGAGAGAGCGGGATCAAGCATGCTTTTCCAGCAAATTCGACCATCTCTCCGCAGATCACACCTGCGGATGGAGACGGTTATAATCCAGAGTTCCCCTACCTGGAGGGGATAGCTCCAAGTCGCCACATGGTGTCTCTCGACTACTCCTCGAGCGGGAAGTCTTCGTCCTTCCCTCAGATCAAGGTCACTCTTCTAGAGACCGAGCTAGGGACGCTCCCTGAAGATCACGCATTGTGCCCCCTCGTGGCAATGGCAAGGGCACCACCGATGACGGACAGGACCAACACCTTGATGAGCACGAGGGAAATCCTCGACATACTCACACTCCATTGAGACAGTCTCAAGAATCTGACATGGAAGATCTTGAGGCTATTCGGCGAAAGAAGATTGCAGCCCAAAAAAATCTTCCTGGGCGCATCCAATATCAATCAGAGGAAGCTCAAGAACTCCAGCACATCAACGACTTGCTCGAGAACCCTACTCGGGAGCTCGCCCGAGCGCCAAGCTACGATCTTTTTGTCGAAGAGATTGCACAAAGGCTTCGACCACGATGGTAAGACTGGAAGCACCTCGACGACATCATTCAGGAAGTCGTAGCAATACGACTTCTTCAGCTACTAGTCGATCAAACATATCACTGCGGAGAAATCGGCGCAACAGCGAGTCGCATCAATATCCTACTCAGAGAAATGTCTTTCGAATGACTGATGATCAATAAGCCCCTCAGAGGGAGGACGACTTGCACCGGATGAGGCAGAACGACCACGAAACTTTGCGCCAATTCATCAAGCGCTTTAGTCAGGTTCGTAATTCAATTCTGGAAGTTTCTGACTCATCTATCATCAGGATTTTCAAGCAAGGAGTCCGTAGTAGAAGGATAACAGAAGATATCGCTTTGAATCCTCCCACTACTGTCGCCGAACTCTTTGAGATGGCCGATCGGTATGCGACTGCTTCTGAGGCGGTCGAGTGGAACAACACAATCGATCGAGAAGACAATACCTCTCGAGAGCCAGGCGAAGTTGGTAAGAAGAAGGATAAGAAAGCAAAAAAGTCCAAGAACAAGGCGAAGGGTCAAAAACTCCAAGCCAACGGTTCCAAGGAGGTCTTGGCTGTAAATGATAAAGAGCCACGCACCTCCAAGCCGCACTCTGACCGAGGCAAAGGTAAGCGCCCCGATCGGAAGAATGATAAGCCTAGGTGGTGTCCTTTCCACATAAAGGAAGGACATGACCTTCGCAACTGCCGGGTCTTCCAACGAAAGCTCGAAGACTACTACAACGACAAATGACCACTTCCCACTCTCGAGTAGGTAGGACAAACGAGTGGTCATAAGTCGTCAAACGACGATGAGGAGATGCCATTCCAGGATCCACAACATACCGTTGAACACATCTACGGGGGATCATCGGCATACGAATCAAAGCGACAGCTTAAAACTACCGAACGTGAGGTAAACTCCATAGATCCTTCTCTCGTCAATAAATTACCGAAGTGGCCAGAAGTCACCATCTCCTTCGAGAAGGGTGACTGCCCGATTCTTTCGACTCGACCAGGTCGATATCCGATCGTCGTCGAACCCACCATCAACAATTGTCAGGTCAATCAAGTTTTAGTTGATGGTGGCAGCTCGTTAAACATCTTGTTCACAAGTGCCCTAGACGAGATGCTAGTACCCAGGACTAAGGTCAGACCGGTACGATACTCTTTTCATGGGATCGTACCGGGATCTTCAGCCAAACCTATTGGCCAAGTTTCTCTTCCTTTAACATTTGGTTCACCAAGTAATTTCAGGACAGAGAAAATCTCCTTTGATGTGGTCGATTTCGATACGGCATATAACGCCATACTCGGATGACCAACTTTGGCAAAATTCTTAATGGCTACTCATTACAGGTATCAATGTATTAAGATGCCAGGTCCCAAAGGAGTAATCACAATTCATTGTTACAAGAAGATGGTGTATACCTGCGACCGTCGATCCCTCGAGATGGTTGGACAAATACCAACTCAAGAAGAAAGTCAGCCTTCGACCAGCAAATCGAAGCCTAAAGCTGCACCAAAGCTGAATGACAAGGTCAAAGAGGTTCCTCTGGACGCAGGGGAGCCCTCGAAGACTATTCGCATCGGGGATACTTCCGACCCCAAGTAGGAACACGCCCTCATCACCTTCCTCCGAGATAATGCAGATATCTTCGCGTGGCAAGCATTCGATATGCCCAGAGTCCCCAGGGAGGTGATCGAGCATAGGCTAGCTTTACGGCCTAACAAAGTACCCGTAAAACAAAAATTACGGAGATTTGCCCCTGATCGACGAGATGCTATTAAATCAGAATTGGATAAACTACTTAAAGCAGGCTTTATAAGAGAAGTCAACCACCCAGAGTGGTTGGCTAATCCTGTAATGGTTAGGAAGTCAAACGGCAAAGGGCGTATGTGTGTAGACTTCACTGATCTTAATAATGCTTGTCCAAAAGATGATTTTCCTTTACCTCGTATCGATCAGTTGGTTGATTCTACTGTAGGTTGTGAAATGTTAAGTTTTTTAGATGCATATTCTGGATACCACCAGATCAACATGTGTCTAGACGATGATGAAACGACCGCGTTTATTACACCATTTGGTAAATTTTGCTATGTCAAAATGCCATTTGGTCTAAAAATGCCGGCGCTTCTTTTCAACGCTTGATGCAATCGACTTTTTCATCTCAACTAGGCCGAAACCTAGAGGCCTATGTTGATGATCTAGTCGTTAAAAGCATGAAGAGACTTAATCATATCACTGACCTACAAGAAACATTCGACAACCTCAGAAAACATCGCTTAAAACTCAATCCTGAGAAGTGTGTGTTCGGAATCTCTTCAGGAAAATTGCTTGGATTCCTAGTATCTATACGGGGAATCGAAGAAAATCCCGAAAAGATAAAGGCCATTCTCCAAACGCGCCCTCCAACCACAAAAAAGAAGTCCAGAAACTCACAGGGTGCATGGCGGCTTTAAGTTGTTTCATCGCACGACTAGGAGAAAAGGGACTACCTTTCTTTAAACTTTTAAGGAAACATGAAGGTTTTGAGTGGTCGAACGAGGCGAACGCTGCCTTCGAGGATGTCAAGAGGTATCTTACGAGTGCTCCTATTCTAGTTTCTTCGAGGCCAGAAGAAACGCTCTTAATTTACCTAGCTGCCACGCCACAGGCAGTAAGCGCAGTACTGGTCGTAGAACGTGAAAACGTACAATGACCGGTTTACTACGTTAGTGAAGTTTTACACAGGCCTAAGGAGCATTACCCTCAGGTCCAAAAGCTTCTATATGCCCTCCTCATGTCTTCGAAGAAACTGCGGCATTATTTTCAAGCGTACAAAATAGATGTGCCGTCTGAGTTTCCCTTGGGAGCGATCCTCCAGAATAGGGAAACAGCGGGACGCATGGCAAAATGGCCAGTCGAACTTGGGGAGTTCGACCTCCATTTCTTATCGAGCGGCCGTTAAATCGAGATCTTGGCGAGACTTTGTCGCCGAATGGACAAATCTGAAACTGTTCGGGATCCCGATCGATTCCCACGACCGATTGGGCGATGTACTGACGGATCGATTACTTTAAGTGGCTCGAAATGGGTCGGGTGGTCTGGTATCTCCTCTGGAGAGACCTTAAAGTATGCCATACAATTAAACTTTCAGGCCACTAATAACGTGGCAGAATACGAAGGTTTGCTAGCTGGCATACGAGCTGCGAAAGCGCTCTCGATTCACCGACTACTCATGAGGGGAGACTCTCAACTAGTCGTGAATCAAGTCGGGAAAGAGTACTAGTGCTCTAACCCGACAATGTCTCGGTACTTATCGGAAGTGCGTAAGCTAGAAAAGCATTTTTTAGGTTTCGAGGCACAATTCATCCCTCGAAAGGATAATTTCCTCGCAGACTAGCTTGCTCGAATAGCTTCTTCCCGATCTGTAGTACCAAAAGGAGTCTTCTTGGAACAACTCCAGAAGCCGTCCCTGGTCGACGAACCAGAGACACCTCCTATTGAGACGGCCTCTCTAGAATACGAGGATACCTGGATGGCTCCCATCTATGAGTATCTTCAGAAGGGTTCCGTACCCGAAGATGATCCCGAGGCAGATCGCATATCCCAAAAAGCCAAAATGTATACTTTGGTTGAAGGAGTCCTCTATAAACGAGGTACTCAAGGGGTGCTCATGCGATGCATTCCGCAGAGCGAAGGATTAACACTCCTTCACGACATACACGGTGGCATCTGTGTAAATCATGGTTCCTACAGAATGCTGATCGGTAATGCCTTTCGACAAGGTTTTCACTGGCCAACAGCCCTGTACGATGCTAAAGAGTTGGTTAAAAAGTGTGTCCAATGTCAATTTCATAGCAGACAAATACACCAACCAGCTCAAGCATTACAAACGATACCTCTGTCTTGGCCTTTTGCGACCTGGGGTCTCGATATCCTAGGACCGTTCCCCAAAGCTCCAGGAGGTTTCGAGTTTCTTTTTGTGGCTATTGATACGTTCACAAAATCGATCGAAACCGAACCTGTAACTGGGATAACAACGGAAGCAGAAAAACGGTTCATGATGAGATGCGTAATTACACGATTTGGAGTACCGAGTCGAATAATTACAGATAATGGTAAACAATTTTCGAGTGCAAAATTTCAGGAATTTTGCGACGAGTTGGGTACCAAGTTATGTTATGCTTCTGTGGCCCATCCCCAAAGCAATGGGGCAGTCGAACGTGCAAACAGCCAAATAATGCGAGGAATTAAAACCCGAGTCTTCGACCAACTCATCAAGCGCTCGGGGGCTTGGGTACAAGAATTACCCTCCGTATTATGGGCAGTTTGTACGACTACTAGTCGGGCTATAGGTGAAACAACCTTTTTTCTGGTCTTCGGAGCCGAAGCCATGCTTCCTCCGGAACTAAAGATACGATCAACACGAGTCGAAACTTTCAATGACTCCAACCAGGAACAACTACGAGCGGATGACATTAACCTACTCGAAGAAAGGAGAAATCAGGCCTTAATCCGTTCAGCAATCTACCAACAAGCCCTACGCAGATACTACGATCGTAAGGTCCAACCTCGCAGCCTTGCTGTAGGTGATTTGGTATTAAGGCTCTGCCAATCCAAGTCTAATCGGAACAAACTTTCTCCCAAGTGGGAAGGTCCTTACACAGTGGTCGAAGTTACCCGGCCAGGGTCAGTACGATTGGCAATGGAAGATGGCTAGGTTCTCTCGAATTCTTGGAACATCGACCAGTTACGCATGTTTTATGTGTAACCAACCATTCAGACAATAAAGACTCAGGTTCTTTCTACCTCTATTGTCTTACTTATGAGTAGTGCTTTTATAATCTTTCGACAACATTCAAAACACCCAGTTTTCTTTACACTGGTCGAAAGGCAGGTAACATCACCTAGTCGAAGCCTCTCCTCTCTGCACGTGGTCCTGCCCACTAGAAGGAGCTTCCTAGTGTCGACTCGTTACTCACTTTTGCAGCCAATACAAAGAGCTCGGGTTCTATTTGGTCGAAATATTTTTAAAGCCAGCTCTTTTCACCTTAGTTTATTTCATTAGTTATTTTGAAAAATACTCTAAGCAGAGTGCACTTTCTTAGATTTATTCAACCACCTTTGGTGTACTCGTTTCGTCTCAACTGGTCGGAGGAAGAAACACATCTAGTCGAAGTCGTTCCTCTCATGCGTGGTCACCGCCCACTAGAAGGAACTTCCTAGCATTGTTCGATTTCCTACTTTTGCTACGTAAGCAGACTTATCGAATCCACCAAGGAAGAACGAATTTTTAAAGTCCTCTAGGCGTTTGCTTAACTCAAGTTGCTGTTCTCGATTTGATTAAGCTGGTCGGAGATGGTAACATCACCTAATCGAAGCCTTTCCTCTCTGCACATGGTCCTGCCCACTAGAAGGAACTTTCTAGTGTCGATTCGTTCCCACTTTTTCGACCAGTGCATGACAACCGTGACCAAAAACTACGAGTTACCCAAACCTCTCTGTTTTCAGAAACCCTTTTTAACACTGTTTACTTAGTTTGTCTAAACAAACTAAGCAAATAGTCGGGGGCTAGGATAAAGTTATTAATTTGACTTCAATTCTTAGTCTTTCTTTCGTTAATTATCTTTTGAGTTACTAACTACTCGACAAGATGGTTTGCAGGAAACAAGATGGATTATATAATACATCAACAAAAGCTTGTTTTTCACAGGTTTTTTACAAACTACTCTGAAGAGGGAGAGCCCAGTCGCATCTCCTCCGAGACCTTCCTGCCAACTGGTTGCATCTCTTCCATCAGACGACTTGCTTCTGCCTCAGGGCAGTCGAAGTCGACTTCGATTGGTTGTACATTAAGGCTGGGGTCATGAGTTTTATGTTTTGCCAATGCGTAACTTACTGCACCTTCGACCGCCTCCTTGATTGACTCAGCTTGGTTGGCCTTCAGAGTGGTCACCAGTTCTTGCAAAGTCCCGACTTGTTCCCCAATAGTACTTATGTGAGCAGCTATCGTATCGTCTTGAGGAGTTTTTCCCACACTATATAGCTCACCAAGTATATTGTTCAGGAGCATGATGTTGTCTTGAAGATCTTCATCGACTTCATCTACTGTTGGTTACCAGTCGAAGCCTCGCGGAGTTGTTTATTTTCGACCACTTGCTCTGAAAAGAATAAGACTGGTCAAGCAAAAATAAACTCCTAGAGGAGGAAAAAACAAAAATAATCACAGGTAAAAGAATTCCTTACCTACTAGTCGAGAATCTAACTTCTTGATTTCTTCATTATGGGAAACAATGGTCTCAGCATGCCGCTCCTCCCATAATTTGATGTCCTTTGCATTTTCCTTGGCAATGCGGACAGTCTCGTTAAGGATCATGGTTTTTTCCTGATCCCTAGTTTCGAGCCTTCCCAATTCGAGCTCAATTTCTAAAAAAGAAATGGGAATTAGAAAAGGAAAAAAACTCGTAAAGGGCTACAGGTAAAGAATTGCTTACCTGCTCGTCGAGATCTCAACCACTCAATATCTTGATCTTTATCTTTGGCGATACGAGAAATCTCGTGAATGACCAAAGTTTTATCTTTAACTTCATTTTGAAGCTTTCTCATGTCGTCTTCTTTTTCTGAAAAGAAGTAAGAGTTAGGTAAAGATCAACAACATAAGTAGTCTTAAGTTCAGCACTTACTGTTTACCTCTTCCTACACTTTTACAGTTGCAGAGTTAGCCTCTTGAAGCTTCTTCAAGAGGTCTCCTACCTTTTCCCCTAGTTTTCTCGACTCCTCTTTTTCATAATCGGCGAGTCACCAAGGTCTTTTAATTAAGCTATTTAACTGTAAAGGTTAAAAGTGAACATGAACACTATTTAACTAGTCGTAAGTCTTTCTCGACTAGCACCTAATCGTGAGTTTTTCCACGACAAGCCTCATAAGCCTTTGTATAAGTAGTCAAACTCTAAAGCGACTACGAATAACGAGACTTACCATCTCTCTGCTGTTTGCGAGTTCCGCTTTCTGTCGTAGCTCTATAAGTTATCGGTGATATTCACCTTGATGGCAATTTGTTCGAGCTTTACGTAAAAAGAAGGACAAGATAGAAGCAAGGAGCGCCACATATATAAGTATCCTTAAATACTTACATTCATGGTCCATCGAGCAAACATCGAGTAAACCAACATTTGGACTCTTGACTCGTCTATCTTCGCGACTTGATCCCACCAAACCTTCTCGAGGCGCTCATTGTCAAAAGTTTCCCTCTATTGGGAATATCTTTGGGATGAGGGACTCGTCGCGAATCTAAGCAGAAGACCCTACGATGAAAGCAGGCCCAAAGAAATCAACACAGAAGTTGAAATATTCCTTGTCTTCTGATTCTGTAACTGCAGTTTCTCTTTGGGTACCGGGAGGAACATCTGCAACGACTTCCTTTTTGGCACTGTGGTCAGGTACATCACCACCTTGCCCAGAGGTTTCTACAGCTGCCTCTGCTATCTCCACGACCACCTCAGTGGTCGTAGCTACTACCTTAGTGGTCGTAGCTACTACCTCAGCGGTTGTGGTAACCACTTCAGGAGCCACGACTTCCTCCACTACCCGGGCTGTGGATGATCCTTCGACCACTTCCGCTGTCATCTCTCCGACCACTGGAGAGGTGGCAATGAGCTTCTCGATAGAAGCGTCCTTGGGGGCTGAAGGAGTCAAACTAAAATCAACAAAAGGAAAGAAAGTCAAGTTGTGAAAAGCGAAAGGTAAATGCTGTTTTTACACTTTAGTCTGTTTCACATACCTCTGCACCCTGGACCTAACCAGGAACTTAGGAGTTATCTTCCCAACGGAAGATTTCTTCGAATTCTTTTCTACGACCACGTTTGGTCGGAGTTCCAGTTGAAGAATGGGCTCGGCCATGACCACGTCTGGTCATGGATTTTGAACAAGAACCATCTCTCTGGTCTCCTGACTTTTCGGATGGCCGAGATCAGTCTCGACCACTCCAAGGGTAGCGTTACCCTCAACCGTAGGCTCCGCTGGATCAGCATTGTCCTTCATAAAAGACATAAAGTCCTTCCAGTTCTTCTTTTCTAGTTGCTTGACAAAACTAGGAGTGGTAGAAACTGCGAAAGTGTTCTTGTCTTAATAAAAGGATACCTTGGCCTTGCGGGCTTTGCGCCTAAGAGGTTCGACTGCTTCAGCCTCCTCAGCTTCAGCTGCTTCAACCTCGGCTTCTGCTGCAGCCGTATCTGCCGCAGACTTTGCAGAGAATCTGGTCGAAATAAAAGAACTCGAGCTTGCTCCTCCCTTGTCAGCGACTTTCGCAAGTCGACGCTTCTTAGTCGGAGGAGCTAAGCCTTTGTCCGTTGTAATCCCTGCACCGATGGTTATCAGTTCGACCTCTTCATCGTCCTAATGGTTTTCCATGGTACTTTCTGTAAAGAAAAACAGAAAAAGAAGAATTACTGACCGGTCGTAAGATTTTCTACGACTAGTATCCAGTCGTAAGTTTTTCTATGACGTTTCCTCGATTGTAAGATCTTCTACGATCACTACTCAGTCGTAAGTTTTTCTACGACGTTTCCTCGATCGTAAGATTTTCTACGATCACTACCTAGTCGTAAGCTCTTTCTACGACTGTGAAGTCCTAAGGATAAAATCAACTCTTGATTACCTTTAGGTGTTCCATCTTTTCCTCTGCAGATAAAACCGCAAGGATTTGAGGAACCGCCACTCTGAGTGGCAGAGACTTCTCACAAACGAGTTTGACTCGAACATCAATCTCTGCCTATGAAAGATCTGTGTAAACAGATGCAGACATTCATTAGACAACTGAGAGAAAGACCAAACCGAGAGCTAAGTCGAAAAGTCACTTACCCTCCTCGTAGTCCCTGGTCGGGTCTTTTGGCCCCGTGTACCTCCACATAGGAGGTACTCGTTTCTTCAAATGGCTAATTCAACGTGTGATGAAATCCTTCACCACATGCAATCCGGTCAGCCCCTCCTCTCTCAAGTCCTTGATGGCTCGAATATAGGGGGCAATCCGGCTGACATCCTTGGGAGTCGAATCCCATGAAGAATTCTTTTCGGCAGCCTTCCCCTCGAAAGCAAGGCTGTCTTCTTGGGTGATTTTCCAGTAAAACCACCTCTTCCTCCATCCCGGCCACGAAGATTTAGTAAACATCTGAATATACTCCCTCGACTTCAAGTCATAGAGCTTCAGACCACAACTTCCAGCAATTCCAGATTGCCGGGCCATTCCATAATAATATTGGAAAAGCTCGAGGTCATGGGAATTCCAGTGCACGCCTTACACAAGTACACAAATACACTTAGCATAGTGATGGAATTAGGACCAAGGTTCACTAATTCCACCACAAAGTGCTCGAGTACGAGTGTGAGAAAGGGATGAGCAGGCAATCAAAGGTCACACTCACAATATGCCTGGAAGACGGGGATTTGCCCAGTCTCCCCCGTCGGCCAATGCTGTCCGGCCGCCGCAATCCATTTCGCAAGAACTTTCTCTGGAATCTTCCCGGCGTCGACTAAGGCTTGAATCTTCACTGCATCCATCTCCGACTCAGCCCACTTAGAAACTTTCCCGGCCATCTCTCTCAGAAAGGGGGGATTTTGGATTAAGGAAGATCTTCGGAGAAGACACGATTGGGTTGGCAGCGGAGAAGGCATGACTGAGTTGGTGGCGGAGAAGACAAGAACTCGATGAACAGCGAGAGCGATTTGGGGAAAAGTAGAAACCCAAGTTCTACCCCTGGTAAGTATTTATAACTGTATGTGTGGGCTGAAGGCGTGGCAATCCAAAGGTTGCCACTGCTTCGGGAACCGCTCCAACGGACAGACTTGTGGGAGTCGTTTGCGATTCTCTAGCTTGTCCATTTAAGAAAATCAGGTTCGTTTTTACACCTCAAGCAAAATTACTTTCTTAGTCAGATCTTTTTGACCAAATGAAATATCAATCGAAAATGATTTTCTTCCAATCACCATACTACGACCACTTCATAATCGTAGGAGGTCTCTACGGCTATTTGATAGTCGTAAGCAACCTTCTTGACCAAGTATATTTCTGGTCAAAGTAGTACACAAATGTCGAAGAGTTTTTCCTTCGACCATCTTTCTACGACCCTCTCGGGGCCGTAAGACCATCTACCACTTCCTCACCAAGTAAGTTACTTTCACTTGAAGCTGGGGGGCTAGATGACGAGGATCTAATAATCCTCATTTTATCTTTTATTTATAATTCTTATTATGAGTAAATATGATGTCATATGGTCCCTGGGTATACCCCTTAAATTTACAAGGGAGAAGCCTACCAGGTGGTAGTAAGTTCTTCTACGATCACCCCCATAGTCGTAAGTCTTGCTACGACTACCTTATGGTCATAAGTTCTTCTACGATCACTACCCAGTCGTAAGTTATTCTACGACTACCCCATAGTCGTAAGTCTTGCTACGACTAACTTATGGTCGTAAGTTCTTCTACGACCAGGTCAGCTATGACCACCTTATGATCAATAAAACCTACGGTATCGGGTCCAATTGATTAAGGAATCCAGCGATCAACATCTGTTGTTATTATGCGAAATAATAACACGCAATACCCCATTATCTCTGACAAGTAACTGCCAGGCAGCATGAAGGAGTTACCATCCCGATGATTACTGCAAACGTGCGCCCGTTACTAGAATTGATGAGGCGTCTCTTCAGCAAGGGAAAACGGCTATTCCTTCACGACTATATAAAGGCAGCGGTCAGAGAGGGAAAGGGCACAGCCAATCAGAGAAGACAACCAATCAGAGAAGATAATCAATCGGAGAAGACAACAAGCAATCAGAAAGACAGTCAGATACTATCTTATGTAATAGCCTTAGTCTTTTCTCCCGATTGTACGAAACACACTCAATACCATACACACAGGAGTAGGGTTGTTATTCTCTCTGGAGAAGGCCTGAACCTGTATAAAAATACCCGTGTCAATCTCTCTGCATGATTCCATTCTAGGAGACCCCCCGAATCAAACAATCTTTACGTAAGATCGGTTCTAAAACACCGACAGGACCTAAGTGAGATTTTTGGCTATTCTCTGGAATTTGAAGCTTTTTGTGCTTTCTTTGCCTTATCTCACTTACCTATGCTTTTCTGGAGCCAGCTTGGTCATTTCCTTTGTTTTTTCTTGCATTTGGACCAAGTTGTGCCTTTGCGCGAAAACGTCGAGTATTTTTATTTTCAAACCTCAAAACTACATTTTCTGAGAAATTGCCAATATGTTCATCAAGAGGGAGATTGTGGATATCATGGGGATATACTCATGATCTTAGGTGATGAGACAATTGGCAATAGCATTTGAGTTTTGATGAATTTGAGTTTTGACAAATATCGGGATTTTCGGTGAGAACCGGCGTTTAAAGGGCGCACGACGATCATGAGCAGTATGACCGCAAGTTGTGTGGCGATAATCTGGGATCACGGTTATACCGATTGGTAGATGGCGGTAGCTTATTTCTAGAAGATGTTTTGGGAGTTCGGTCTTCATTGGAAATCGGAGCGACCACGATTATTGAGGCTGACGATAGAAGATCGGTAATCTGCATTGTAACTCTGGCGGTTGTACCGATTATGTTGCGATTATCGGCCATTTTGGAGTTTTGGCTTTGGGATAGGTCATATCCATGTTTATCTTTGTATATGTGTTGCATATTGCATGTTTTGAGCTAACGTGGGTCAAGTTGTGAAGAATTTGTTCTCGGAGCGATTTCTTGGTCTATTCTTTGTCTTTGGTGGCTTGCAGGTCAACGACGGTCAACGGCGAGGAGGATCGGGACTAAGCTTGGAGAGCTGAGGTCCAGAACGATCATGGATGCCGGGTGAGGTTAGCTGACTCAAGCATGGCGCATAATGGACGAGGTTGATCGAACAAGCAGTTCGATGCAGCTGGTTGGATCAAGCGGCGCGGGGGTCGGTGCAAGTGCCTTGGAGGTTCCGATGAGATTCGGACGGGAGAGACTTGTCGACATTATGAGAGCCGTTGATCAACCTACACGTGGCGGAGCAGGCGATTGCTTCGACAGGTTTGGACTTGGTTCATGGAGAAGGATCGAGAAGGGGTATTTTGGTAATTTCACCAGATATCGCCTTTGTGACTCTTGGCTAAACCGCGGCGTGGGTCGGCGCTTGGAGAAGCGGTTTAGGTCAATCGAAGACGAAGACGACGCTTTGAAATATGTGCGTGAGTGACCCGTTTGTATTGGACCTTAACGGGAGCCCATTAGGGTTTGTCTTCTAAAAGGTCTAGGCCTCATATAAATAGGAGGGGTGTTGTTCACAGCAGCCTGAAATACTTCATTTGCAAACCATAGTTTGGTTTTAGGGTTTTAGAGAAAGAGGAGAGGCTTAGGGCTCTAGGGAGTTGAGTTGAGTTGTGTGCTCATGGATTGAGTTTTGTCCTCCATGGATGGAGTGGCTGTAAACCTTCTCAACCTCAGATCAATCTATGGATGATTTCCAAAGATGAGTCTCTTTTGTGTTCATGCTCTCTATTTGTGATCTTTGGTCATTTCTTGATCCTTTGGTTTTTGGTTGGTTTCGTGCCCTCTTACTTCTTGTTGTGACATGTGGGAACATATCTAAGATCACCTAGATCATCAATCTCCCACGAGCAAGAGTTGGATCAAGATTTCGTTTTTGCCCGGTTTTGAACCTTCCTTCGGTTAAATGGAAAAAGATTGAAATTTTAACGTGGGTCTACTCTTTATTTGCTTGGAATAGGTTCCTATCCTCCTTAGGAACGTGTGTTTCAAATCTCATAGAGTTTGGCTAAGTGGATCAAAAGTTGTGCCAATTTTAGTTTTCGTCGTCGGGCTGTTCCAAGACAATCGGTACAACCGCCCTTATAACTGTGGTTATACCGAACATTGGTACGACCGCCCATTTGCCTGCGGTTGTACCGAACATTGGTACAACCGCCCGTTTGCTTGTGGTTGTACCGATTTCCCTGATTTCTTCAGCTCTTCCTCGATTTTGTTTGCTGAGCTTTGGTGGTTAGGAGTGGATTCAACACAAGACTTCCTCTGTGCTTAATCATTGATCTTCATAGCTCTCATAGCTATTGAAGTGATTTACAAGTTGAATCCATTCAAAGTGAAAAAGAATTTGAGCTCTTATTCACCCCTCCTCTAGTCGTCTTTCCGGTCCTACAATGGACATGGGAATGAGGCCCATTGGAGTTACAACTCAACAGTAACCCATACCTTTTTTATCAGAGATCCCGTGACTTAGGCAATGGGAAAAACAAGTTGATGTTTGAACAAGAGAGTACATTTTAATAAAATATGTACCCGTATCCTGATAGACAAAGTACTCTCAACTGTATGCAAGAGGATGGCTTAAAGCCTTAATGTATTCTAGTGCCTAATGACGGAAAAATGTATTAGCCTACAGAATACCTAGAATGAATACACCTACTTGAGCTTAACTGAGGTCGCAGTGCACGATAATAGGGGCATTCTCTAGAAAGCTCATGAGCAGCTAAGGGAGCATGGCCATATAAAGCTCCGGTTAGGGTTGGTTCTTTGACAGCTTAGTATTAGTTAAGATTTCAAGTAAAATCTAATCATGAAAGACTGTGAATTCAAGGCATAGTCCATTCATCAGTTGTGAGAAGATGAATCTTGTTATTCTAGGTGCAAGTTCAACCAGTACGATACTTACATGGAAAGACTGGTACATTAACAACTCTTCAGCACAAAAGTCTTTATCTTACTCTTTGCTGCTTGCCTTGGAATTGGTGGAGGACTATTAGAATTGGGACCTTATTTGTAAAGGCTCATTTATTCATAAATTTCAAAGCATGCATGAATTAGTCCCATACTGCCTAGCCAAGTAGTAGGAGACCAATTTATAAGGTGGAGTCCTTGTCACCCCTTGATACATGTGATACATGTCATGGGGTGACATGAGGAGGACTATAGCTAAAGTTACACACACGCACGTACGCGCGTGCGTACGTTTATTCGCATGGCAATCACGTGACTTGTGACGCACGACCGTGAACGTGTCGTGAACCAAGTCCACCTTGCTTTTGCTGACCGTGCATTTCTCTCTCAAAACAAGTGTCACATATGACCAGCAAGAGGTTTCCATAGACCTCCACTTGGACCTCTTCTGGAGATCCTCTTGGACCTCCTTTGGAGATTTCTCTTAGACCTCTAGGATATCCTCTTGGACCTCCCTTGGAGATTTCTCTTGAAGCTCCCTTGGAGTGTGGAGATCCTCTTGGACCTCCAAGAGATCTTTTGGACCTCCCTTGAATCACTCCAAGAGAGTGTGGTCGGAACACTATGGTATCCTTAGACCTCTTCGGGAGATCTTTTGGACCTCTCTTGGATCACTCCAAGAGAGTGTGGTCGAAACACTATGGACCCATTGGACCTCTTCGGGAGATACTCTTGGACCTCCCTTAGAGGTTTCTCTTGGATCTCTTGGGAGATACTCTGGGACCTCCCATGGAGAACGTGGTCAAACCTATAGACCAGTGGTCAAAACTGAAAATCAACGTGTAATCAGGTTATGATAAATTCTGCTTAATTACCATTAATTGATTTTTAATTAGCAGTTTCTAGTGTTCTAATGTGTGCTTTATTGAGCAGTTACTAGAGAGTAATTGACTCGACTCTTAAAAGGTTTTCGAGAGGTCCAACCCAAAAGAGATCCTTTTCCATTCCAATTATTCTGCTTCTTCCTCTCTGTTCTCTTGTGCTGGAGGGTTGTGCTGTTTTAATCCTCGGCGTGCACCGGGAAGGAGGGTAAGCGGTATCTCCGAACTATTGTCGCAGAGGTCACCTGCACAGGGCGGTAATAAGATTTCTGGGTAGCGCATCTGCGCGACCGTTTGCTGCACTGCGACTTCTACGATCTACACTGCATCGAGTCTGCACAACTTCCTGTTTTTCATCGACCTATACTGTAAGTTGTGTGTACGACCAGTATATTCTGATATAATCATGATATTGAGTATGTTTAGAAGTGCATTGTGTAGCCTGCTGATAGTATCGATTTATATATCACTAGTTATTTATGGTCTTTGCCTTATAATAAAATCTGGAATTAAAATGTTATCCACGTTTCCAACATATGCTCCACAAGATTATCATACGGCTGTCAATCGACCATACTTTCACGAATCAACTCAATTTGGTTTCGATAAATTTCAGTACCTACATGTTTGAGCGGAAAGGAAAGATTATGTATTATAAGCATCGTTTTTGCATATTTAAGCCAAGAAAGTCCGAACACAAAACATACAATCGAAACTCGGTAAAATAATGTACCTGCATTGTGTGGAACAAGAAATTCATGTGCGGCACACCATTTTGCCCCGAATATATGGCAGTACTCCAAGTCTACCTCTTCCCTGTGTTGCTCGTCGTGATCTCTCTGACCTCACTTTCTCGGCACCGATGCTCACTGTCTATACAACATGGCAAGTGCGGTTACTCCCCGATTGTACTCAGTTGGCCGTTCTAAATTCTCCAAAAATTGGAGGTAAATTACTGGCACTCCATCTCCCGATGTGTCAGCAAAAACCACAGAGCCGAGCAGCTCCAAGACAAGTGCCCGGTTGTGCCGATTAATATCGTCCTGTGTTGGGTTCTTTGGAATAACAAGAAAGCGCTCACATAATTTGCTCAAATTGATGGAGCACTGTGAGTACGTCACAAAGTTGCGTCGTCCTCTTATTCTTCTGCCGGAATGCCAAGTAGTCTCTCGATCAAATCAGTCAACGGCCCATCAGATCGGCCATTTCCTTGGATAGGCAACCCCCACAAGTAACTCACGTCTTGCAGTGTAATAGTCGGCTCACCGACTGATAGATGAAAAACGTTTGATTTTCCCCACCTTAACAATCTAATATAATCCAAGGCTCTCCAATGCTGATCGACACAATGGATGGTAAAGAATGCTAATACGATGATGCCGTATGCTCATAACATTATTCGGCTGCAGTGACAAATCATAAAACATTTGTCAAAAATCAACCCGTTGAGTATAGCAAAATATTGCCAAGCAAAGAAAACTAAATACAAACATTTTCCGAAATCTTGGACACCTTGTGCTCACTGTGGCATCCATAACAAATCACTAAAGTGGTCTGTTGTAGCCATCTTAAGAGCTGAAAAGAATGTTAACTATCAACAGGTTAATTAGATAGACTAAAGGGTAGCATATCAAATAACTAATTGGTCGTGTGCATAAAAGAAAGCGGAATTTATTTTAAATTCCGCTCCCGCTTTCTGCTTTTGTGATAGCAGAATTATTATTTACTAAAAATTAAAAATTCGGTTTGTTTTATATCAAGCCTTCCCTGTTTCTCGGACTTTGACCAGCGAAATTTCTCTACTTGACACAAATGGTTGGAATGGTTGAGTCGAGTCTTCCGTTGTGTCTAGATGATGATATGGAGCCTCTAAGGCGTAGCAGTAGCAGTAGTTCACAACAGGCTGGAGATTCCTTATCAAAAGGGAAACCAACGAGCTGGGACTTGGGAGTGGTGGAGTGCAAATAACTCTACACTGCAGATCAGTGCTGTATCCAAGACCCGTACCCTCGTACGATCAATCCCTTTAAAATATCTGGAGTTTTATAGACTTACGTAGATTAGATTGTTTAGCTCGCGTAACTGTGACAGTGTGGCATAATATACTGCCTAAACTTGCACAAATTGGCTTTACGCTTTATGCTAGAGCTACGGTTGCCCATGATAAGTGTCGAAGTAGTAGAACACATTGGATTTCAAGAATTATAATGATCATTGGTATAATTCATTTGTTTGTGGTAAATATGTGTGTGTCGGAAATTTCAAGGTGATTATCTTTAAAGAATTGAGGTCATGTGATTCAATGTGAAATTTATATTTACGTGCTTTGGAATTATTTGTTGACATATTTGTTTGGTGGAGGAGTTGACTTGTATTTTGTGGATTAGTAGAGCATCTCTATATTGGTGTGGGTGTAGCTTTCGGTTTGCGCATATCTTTGGAGCTACCAATTTAAGATAAATGAGTTAGTATGATATGCTTTCGGTTTGTGCATGTCTTTGGAATCCCGTTATTTAAGAGAAAATTATTCCTAAAAGAAAAAAAATTGAGAAATATATATGTTTTTCTCATGTAGTGAAATACCATCTTGGTTCTTGTTTGAGTTATATGTTTACGACCTGATAAGGATTTAATAATCCTCAATTAATGTCGGGACCCACAAATACAATTCCAGACTCTCTGTGTATAATGCACTAGTCCAGGATCACGCTAGTGCACACAGTGTCAACATAGATGAAGATCGATCCACACAAGACGAAATAATAACATAAACAATTAATTTGAATAACAAATAACCATTTTGACCATATGGTCGAGTTTACATTTATTAAGCCTCGCAAGGCTAACAATAAAGATATAAGCAGCAGTGGAACAAAGTAAACTTCAGCGGAATCCCATCAATTTGCCATAGGCAATCGACTGGGATCAAGACCTAACGATCAGCACCTTCGTAGAACTCTTCCTCAAAAGCAGGTGAAGACTCCTCCACTTCTGTTGATTGATTATAGTAAGCATGAGTACACAACCGTACTCACAAGTCATACCACACAATACAATGTATACATGATGGCTTATTCCAAATGAATGACTTCTGTGGTTATTTTGCAGAAATGCAACATTTCCAATTTGAATATGAATAATAGATTAAAACACAATGCAAAACAAATAGACAATATTAATTTAACAATTGTTTCCACAAAGAACACAAAGTCTAATCAAATTATTCACACAACCATATAACTTAGATCACACAGCTCTCTGCCCAAGTGTTTTATGAAAATCCAACTCTCGTGTGAAATCCCCGAGTATGTCCATAACCGCGGACACAGCTATTCGAATATATTGTTTAACACTCTGCAGAGGTTGTATACTTTACCCACACGATATAACCAGTGTAGCTAGCACTAATCATAAAAAAATATTTCAGAAACTTCATCTCAAACATTGATACTCCCAATGTGCTTTACCGCCGATGCCAATCCACTGAGAAAGTTAATTTTTTAAAAATAATCTATTTTTTATTCTAAAATACAGAAATAATACCGCTTAAATTTTTTTTACAGAAATAATCGTGTGTCGCCGTACGGTTAGGCGATTTGCTCAAGTCGCCGAACCGCCGTGCGATAGTCCCCAAGTCGCCCTCCCATTGGGCGACTAGAGCGTGGCTGGATGTAGTCGCCAAGCGGATGTGCGACTAGAGATAAATCGCGATTGGTGGCGACTTAGTTCAAGTCGCCCAACCGATCAAGGCAATTCAAGTGCTAAACACGAAATTATGTAAATCCAATTGGAATATTTGTGTTAAAATAGATATTACATTTTGTAGGTATTGTATTTAGCAAATCGTATAATATGATGTTATTTTTGTAAAGATAAAAGTGTGGTGACAACGTTGGTTGATGCATTTCTTATTTTAAGTAGAATATGAAGAAGTGCTGAAATATGTCGGACTCATAATAACATTTTGTGATAAATCGTATATTGTTGTAGTCGTTAAATTTACGTAGAATTTTGTGAGGGCGATTGAGATAGTAATGAATGGTAAGTAGATAGGTAAGTGATATTACGATCGTCAAGGATTCTCTCTGAATGAAGTCGAATCGAGCGTATATTAGTATATTGGCGGTAGTCGATGAAGTACTTTATGAAGCTTATATAGAACCGAAGGATTCGATGGCGGTGCGAATGGTTCTTTCGGGATTTCGATAGAAGAGGCATACTTGCAATATAGGCTTTCTTTGCGAGTCTTTGTCTTATCGGTCCGAAAAATTTGGCGAGGCAGAGTGTTGTCACGTCTTTCTCTGCAGAGTCTTGTCTTTTCGGTCTTAAAAGCTGGGGAGGTGGTCAGGGTAGTCAAGTCGATCTGAAAAGCCTAACCCGTATACCTAAACCCTGAACTGCGTAAAATTTGTCTCGTTTGGTCTTGTCCTTTGCGCAAAGCTGCCCGTGTGGTCTTATCACTCTAAAAATTGTCTCCTTTGGTCCTATCCATCGCATAAAGCTGCCCGTGTGGTCTTGTCCACCGCAGAAATTTGTCTCCTTTGGTCTTATCATCTGCATAAAGCTGCCCCATGTGGTCTTGTCCTTTGCGTAAAGTTGTCTCCTTTGGTCTTATCAACTGCATAAAAGCGCCCGTGTGGTCTTGTCCTTTGCGAAAAAGTCGCCTCGTCTGTTCTTGTCATCGCAAGCTAATACATTACCGCTTTGTTAGTCTCCCCGGTAGAACTATAAAACGCCCCACGCTCGAAGTTAGGACGATTGACCCTTAAAACCGTAGGAAGAAGAACCTTCTCCGTCTTCTGATAACATACGATGGCGGGCGCCAAGGACCGATACAACCGTGGTCGCGAAGCGGACCTTGGCCTCGAAAGGAGGAGGACTTGGCCCTAACTTCCGGTTGATGCCAAGAAGCGTGCTCAACCGGTATGGCGAAATGCGGACACGGGACAGCGCTATCATGCAGGTCATAGGCGGCCCTTTCGATGGTGGAAGGCGTTTCTTCCGATGCCCATACTCAGGGGTAAATAGTTTTATTCATATTACCGTAATACATCCTCCATACTAACCGTCACTTATAGCGGATGGCGAAATGCAACTTCACCCATTGGATCGATCCTCCCCATGAGCGACATGTTGTGAGGTGCGTGGATGTATTGTCGAACCGAATCTTTGATTTGGAGGTGCAAATTAGCGATCTCAAGGAGCAAAATGATGACCTCCACCAACAGATCTGCGTGAGAGAGGGCAATGAGGGCGTCGTGAACATAGGAAGTTCCTATGATCCCACATCTTCTTTGTGCCAACCCTAGTTGCATATGTGCGTGCCACTACACGACGACCGACCACGCCCGAGGCGCCTAACCGAGAACACTCTATGTGGGTAGCGAGAGGCACCTTCTACAATTAGGCGCAGTAGTGTCCCTTCTACAATTAGGGGCGGTAGTGTCCCATTAAAAAATGCACTTATGTTTAATCTCCTAAAACATGTAGCGAAATGGTGGGCCAGCGTTATTGCGGTTGCCTTTTATTGAGTTGGCATGTTGTATTGATGTGTCGCGTGCTTTAAGTTATATGCATCGAACAAATATGCATTGTATGAGCGAGTTCTGAAAACTAAGCTATTCCATACGGATATTGTCGCTAAATTACAATACAACATACTAACGATTCGGTAGTTGCTTACAAGAACCAAAGTACAATTAGGACACAATTAGTTAATGATTGCTTACAAAACCAAAATCTTGGTGAACTACAAGTTACAACATAGTAGCAGTTGTAATACAAGTTCCTAAGTGTCGTGCGCCTTGCAAGTTCTCACGATATGCCCTTCTGGCGGCAATGCTACTGCGTCTACCGCTTGCGGCTTCCCTTCGTCCATATCGTTCGAATCGACGACTCTGCCGATAGCCCTTCCCCCCTCAATAGGTCTAGATCCGGAACCCAAGTCCTATTTGCAATATCCAATGTGGAGAAGTTACCGACAACCACGAAGCCTCTTAGCTCGCCGCACCCGCTTTGCACCCTTTCCTTCATGAAGTACTCTGTCTGAAGTTCAATGGGTCCATGCGGATGGTCCCACACTTGGCGAGGACATGAGAGCATGGCTTGTGAAGGAGCTTTAGCTTGTTGCATGTCTGCTAGGTTCATTCACATGGTCTCCAAGGCATACCTCATGGGTAACAAGAGACCGAGCCGTTCCGAATCCAGCTCTGTCTCGGAGGATCACGTCGAATCGATGCTCCGTATTGCCCATTACGAAGACCATGTGCGACTGAGCCTTCTCGGTCTTGGCCTGCATGTATGTAGTAATCTTCGAGTAATATGGGGTCCGTGGGTTGGCTGCATGAAGTGCCGCATTTGCATGTCTTTCCACGAAATATCCGATTGTACCATGCGAGCGCCTTCAACAATGGCGACAAAGAGGTCGACAACGGAGGCCCCTAATAACCCAGTTGTACACCTCTGCAAGGTTAGTGGTCATTATGCCATACCTTGCGCCGTCCGCGTCGTGAAGTAAGGACCACTTTTCCAATGGCTCGGCCTCAATCCAATGAGAGAAACACCGATGTCCCTCGAGGTCCTCCGCGTCAAATGGGGAGGTCGAGCTCCTTGATGGTGTGGCGCTCATTTGTGCTCCCCGGGAATGAGGGGCGCTTGTTTCTCTCGGCGACATGCTTCTTGGTGTGCTCGTCCAACATACGCCTAGCGCATCAAATTCGTTCTTTGGTTACGCATGGCAAGCCTCTTGAGCAGTTTCATCAAAGGTTCTTTGCTCAAGCTGTTTGAAGAAGTTGGCCCCGGATGGCGAATGCACCATCATTCCTCGAGTCGGCGAGAGCGGCTCATTGGGGTCTTCTTTGAAGTTGTCGGATAGCCTTCATCATCCGGAGTGGCGATCATGGATTATGCAAACATCAAGGCGTGCCCCAACTACTCCTTCCTTCGGATAGCGAAGGAACCACAACCGGTATCGTAATTCTCATTTTCCTGGCGATGGCTAAGGGCGAATCGATTGTTGCCATCAACGCCAATTCTTTGTCGAGGATCATACCCTTGTATTTCCCGATTAGAAATGTCCCATCCATCGAGATCCGCAGTTCACGGGCAACATGTATCCGAATGCATTGATGCATGGACGAATGCTAAGAAGGCCCTCTGCAAGACCATAAAACCTAGCGGCGGTCTTTTGGTGGCGGTCCTTCACGACAATGTATGTGCGGGATCTGTCTTTGCAAACACTGGAGCATACGAGGAAGGTTGTCGTAAGATGCCTCGAAAGAACCGAACCTCTTTTCCAAAGCCTTACGCTTAGCACGCCATGCCTTGGCGTAGCTAATCTTGTACTTGAATTTACGCTCGATAGCCACCATGATGTGCTTGGCCTCCAGGTCCGGCTTCTTCACTATCTCTCCATACATGACATTGGCTATGAAGGTGGATGTCGGGTTGCGATGCTTCGACAAAACACTCTCGAGCAAGCGAGTGCGGCTCCTGCCGAGACAATCTGTGAGTCTCGTGCTTGGGTCTCCTTGCGCACACCGCCAAGGACACCGACTGCTTTCGCATACCACGGTGTCTTGCTCTGGCTGGATTTGAGTACCGCAAGCGGCCGTTGCATTGACAAGGCCCACAACTTAATGGCATCTGCGGTGATCCCTTGTCGGCAAACATTGCACGGCCGAACCTCCGCCCCATTGTACTCCCACGGTGATTCGTGCTCAAATGCGTGCAACAAGACCCTCAACGTCCACCCTATTCCGTTCTGCGGGATGGGACCTTCGTCCTCCTCGGAAGAGTTATCACCATCCTCTTGTAAAGCTTCCTCCTCCGCTCGGTTGTCAAGTCATCAATCTCCATCGGCGTACTATCTTTGTGGACATGCTCCCCTGCATCTGCATGGGCACTAGGTCCGCTTGCACGATATTCAGCCTCCGCTTCCTCTTCTGCCTCAGCCTCCTCTTCTGCCTCAGCAACATCGGCCACCGCGTGTTTGTCATGAACCACCGCCTTTGCATCCGAAGCTGCTCCCACCAACCCGATGGGAGCCATCGGAAGAACTGCGAGTTCGCCGGACATGCTCGCACGAGTAGCACGATCGTAGCCACAGGCGCCTCTGACCTTCGAGATATGCCTTCCATGCAACCGTCGCATCACTCTGCTCAACTCCCACCGAATGTGCGTGGGAGACCTACTCAAACCCCTTGTATCACGACACTCCACACCTCGGGGTCCAATGAGAAGGTTACGGTGAGCAGGTCTAGGACATCTCCGATTCGGGCATTCTCCAGATTCGAGTGTACCAAATCGACTTCTTCGGAAATCACTTAGGTCAACACGTCACGGACCTTCATGAACCATACCAACACCATAATGCACTTTCAATCTTGTGGCCTCAGACATGACTACAAATATTACAAATGTTGCAACGGTGATTTCTCAACATACATTCCCCATACACTTGCTAAACAAACAAGTGGCGAGAACAAGAACAAACAAGAGTATTACCTTCACGCGGAGACCTTGTCTTCGTATGAACAAACTCCTCTCCTCCTCTCTTCTTCTCTCCTCACTCGAGCTCCTCCTTTGTGTACCTCTCCCAACCTCCTCTCCTCCTCAACCGGATCTGCTATGCTTGTCCGCCGAGAGAAATGGTGAAAGAAACAATGAGGGACACAGGGGCTGGCTTTCTATATGACCGTGTAGTCGCTCAGCCGTTGGGCGACTTGGCGAGGAAGTCTTTGAGCCAGCGGTTGGCGACACGTGGACTAGTCGTTCAACCGTTGGGCGACTTGGCGATAATCTTGGCCCAGCGGTTGATAGTCGCTCAGCGTTGGGCGACTTGGCGAGGAAGTCTTTGGGCCAACAGTTGAGCGACACGTGGACTAATATATTAATAAGTAATAGAACAATGCTAGAGGAATGCATAGACAACCATGTCATAGTAGTTACGAAGGAGAATCGTCAACACATAATACAAGTTATAGAACAATGGTATAGACAACCGTGTCATAGTACCTCGAAGACAATCGTAAACACAGATGATGTAAACCCCTCTCGCCACCGCGGCACCTCCTCCGTCGTCGCCCGCCCCACACCCGGTCGCGCGCGGCAATCGCCCCGTTTGGGCTTCGAGCGGGGTGCCTAGGCCGGGGCCTAGACAGGAAAGGCGCCAGAGCCTATTTGGTCTGTGGTCCCGAAGTCGACTCCACTGTGGCTGCGTGAATTTCTTGGGGCCCGCTAAAATTGCTCAGCAGATGTAGGCTCGGCAGTGCGAGCTCGGTTGCCCCTGGGCCTCCCGGTGCTTCGCGAAGTAAAGATCCACGTCGTCGTGCGTCCTCGTCTTGGGAGAAAACGCGTGCGGTAGTAAAGCGATACTGCATGGCAAGTAATGTTAATCTCTACAATATATCGGCGATCGCCAACTTTGAAGAGAGAACGCGACCGACCGGTATGCATAGTGCGGTACATCATACCCACCATCTTGTCGAGACGGTCGTGATGAAAACATCTTTTACGGCGCTCTCGTGCGTGTCACCGCAACGACGCCGTGGCGTGGCGTGGTGGCGGTGGGGTGTGTACAAGCGTGCCCACCAGACCCTCCGGCTGCCCGGCAGCGCAGCGGCGAGGCAAAAGCGCGGCGCGGCGGGCACGCGGGCGTGCCCTCCGAGCTCGCCGACCTATGCACCGAGCGAGGCCACCTCCGGACCGAGCGAGCCCACCTCCTGCACCGAGCGAGGCCACCTCCTCTGCGTCGTGCATGGCGTCGGCGCCACGCATCGCCTCGCCCGCCTTTGTAGGCCCGGCGAACAAAGCGCACTAGCTCGTCGCGCGTGACCTCCGCGCCAATGCCGATCTGTCCGGGATCGGCCGTCGTCGCCGCAACCCGGCGTTGATGTGCATCGCAGGAGTATGTCAAAGCGTCAAACCTATAATTCGGTAATAATGCGAAGACATTTTCAAACACGATTTACGTACCACGAGGTGCACATTCCGCGCTAAGTCACGGAGGGTAGGCGTCGGTCGATCTTGCACGCACGCGGGGAGGTCGACGACACGCACCTACTGGTGCGTGTCTGCGCGGGCGTACCGGCTAAGGTACTCGTAAATGCGACTTTGAGGGGGTCTGGGCCGATCCTCGCACGATCCTCATGGGCGCGTTAAGCCTTTGTACCCACGGCTCCATCTTGCCCGACCATCTGCGTCCTAGTGCCACCCTCCTACTATACTGCTAAGCGTACCATTGCAATTGGAAGTTATCGTTACGAAAATGTCAAAAACATATGTTAACATGTGTTGCATGTAACTCACGCGTGGGTCGACTCGAGCACCCTCGTCCCAGCGGAAGCTGGAACAACGGCGGAGGCGGCGGGCGCATCACCTGTGCCTTTGTGTAGTCCTCCACGAACACGTCGAAGGCGAGCTTCCTCTGCGTCGCCTTGATCGCGGTCGCGCCGGCCAAAGTGAAAACGACCCAGGAGCACAGACCTCCGTCTCTGATCGAGTCTGGCTCAGCGCCGCGTCGTCGCGGTGAGACGGTCCATTGCTCCACAAAGTGCTTTCGTGAGGCGCGCGTGACTGCGATGTGCATCTTGTGCTCGCGAGCCAAAACAATGGTTACAAAGGATTACATGTCTGTTGTAGAAAATATATAGGGAAATATGTACCCGTCTCACGCACCAAAGGGACCCTACGATCGGCGGTCCACCGCGTCCCCATGGTACATGTCCGCGCCGTGCGGTCCGGAGTCTATCGGCATGGGCGTCCAGAAAGCGCTTCGAGCGACCACATTGCAGCGAGAGGGGGCGACTGTGAGGATAGATGCGGGCCGTCCTCTGACGCATCGCACATGCATGATGCGTCGCGGCAAGTCTGGTGATCCCCAAGCGATCTCTAGCTCCTCGCCGTCGGCGATGGCCTCGCGTACCCACGAGGCGGGCGTCGGCGAGTCACCGTGGTTCTTTGGTAAGCAAGATCACCGGTGAAGAGCCTGGCAGTGCGCCTCCGGTGCGCGACACACAGTCGACGGTGGGTGGGACCATCCGCTCGACCTCTGTGCAAACGAATAATTAGTAAGCCCGTCATATGGCTAGGCCTCAATGAATCGCTAAACATGGAAAATAGGTACTATAATTACCCGGAACTGCGAAAGCCACCGCAGGGGTGGGTCATGCCGCTGTCGCTCCGAGAAGTCGAAGTACGGAGGCGCGGCCTCCGCCCCAAGAAAGCATACAAACACGCCAACAGAGCGTCGCGCGATCCACACCCGCGTCCGTGAGAATGTAAGCGCTCCGCGATAAACAAGTGGCGACATCGCGACATCTGCAGAGTCGAGCCATCTCCCGAAAGGAGGTGGAAGGTGTCGTCTCGGGCATAGCGGTCCACCAGGCGGTCGGGAGCGCCGGTCGAATGGGAATCGTCGTGGCCGCTCCGGACCGGCTGAACCTCCCCATCGTCGTCGACCACACCGCCGTCCTCTTCGGTGGCCTCTACCATCCGTGCGAGAGGTAGAAGGCCGGAACGGCTCAGCCTACAAAGCACGAAGAAGTAAGTACATAGTGGACATATGATACAAAAAGTGACAAATTTGCGGACAAACCTCTCTACCCAACGCTGGTCTAGTCTCCAAGCCCATCGGGTGTCGCGTCTGAACCACCCCAACTCGGCGCGTCGTCCCGCCAACCGGATGCGGCACACGACGGCTTTCATGGCGGTCTTTGACGTCGACCAACCGGTCCAGCAGACTAAAATGCCAATCCGAACCACGTGGTCTTGAGCCATACACGCAAATTAAGAAATTAAAAGCATTCATATTACTTACACATTTAAATTATACTCAATGGCATTACACTTTGCCCCAACACAATGACATTATTTTTCCTATGAAAGGCTATATTACGTTAACGCCTATACCGATCGCTATGGATTGCAAAATATTTAATACATCATCGTTACTATGCATATTTATAATGGGTGAAGCTTTCGGGGAAAAAACAAAATTTGACATGTTTGATAATCCAACATGTTTGGAACCATGTATCGTGTATTTAACATTCTATAAACTAGCATTTGCGAATGCATGCGTTATCGACATGTTTATCATTATAGAAACAAGCATTTAGAAAAGTAACATATACGCAATTAGCGCAGCACACACAATAGTACAACTAAATTTATTTTTACTAACTCATTTTTCCTTCATGTTATCTCTCAACATTTGCTAATGTACCATGGTTACTAATTAATTGCTAACACTATATGCTATCTCTATATAATTGCTAACACTATGTCACTATACATAAAATTGCTAACATGCCATCTCTATATAATTGCTAACACTATGTCACTATACATAAAATTGCTAACACTATATGCCATCTCTAAATAATTGCTAACACTATGTCACTATACATAAAATTGCTAACATGCCATCTCTAAATAATTGGTAACACTATGTCACTATACATAAAATTGCTAACACTATATGCCATCTCTAAATAATTGCTAACACTATGTCACTATACATAAAATTGCTAACATGCCATCTCTAAATAATTGGTAACACTATGTCACTATACATAAAATTGCTAACACTATATGCCATCTCTAAATAACTGCTAACACTATGTCACTATACATAAAATTGCTAACATGCCATCTCTATATAATTGCTAACACTATGTCACTATACATAAAATTGCTAACACTATATACCATCTCTAAATAATTGCTAACACTATGTCACTATACATAAAATTACTAACACTATTTGCTAACCTACCATGGTTTCAAATATAAACTTGTACAAATTAATACTATAAACTTACCGTCCTAGTAAATCGTCGAAGCGAATAACTCTTTTTCCTCCTCTTCTTCTTCCCTCCTATTTTTCTTTCTCTCTTTCTCCTCTTTTCTTGCCGTCTCGGTTGGCTCTGGCGATTCAAGACGTTGGAATGGCGGCAGTTGACGTGTATGCTTTTTTCTAGTCGCCCCAAGTCACCCAACCGTATGGCGACTTGGTGTCATTGCCACCAAGTCGCCATCTGATTGGGCGACTTGGGTATAATCGACACCAAGTCGCCAATCCAAAGCGACAATGCACAGGAACTTTAAATCGCTATCTGATTGGGCGACTTGAGTGATTGTCGCCCGCGGTTCAAGCGACTTGAGCAAATCGCCCAACCGTCTGCGACGACGCGATTATACGTCAAAAAAAATTAAGCGGTATTATTTACGTACTTGAATAAAAATAGATTATTTAAAAAAATTCTGTTGTGTCTAGATGATGATATGGAGCCTCTAAGGCGTGCTTGATGTGATGAGTTCTACAACAGTGGAGATTCCTTATCAAAGGAAACCAGCAGTGGGACTTGGGAGTGGTGGAGTGCAAATAACTCTACTGCGCAGATCGGTCTTTGTATCAAGACCCGTACCCTCGTCGATCAATCCCTTTAAAATATCCGGAGTTTTATAGACTTACATAGATTAGATTGTTTAGCTCACAGAATCGTGACGGTGTGGCATAATATCTTGCCTAAACTTGCACAAATTGGCTTTACGCTTTATGCTAGAGCTACGGTTGCCCATGATAAGTGTCAAGTAGTAGAACACATTGGATTTCAAGAATTATAATGATCATTGATATAATTCATTTGTTTGTGGTAAATATGTGTGTATCGGAAATTTCAAGGTGATTATCTTTAAAGAATTGAGGTCATGTGATTCAATGTGAAATTTATATTTACGTGCTTTGGAATTATTTGTTGACATATTTGTTTGGTGGAGGAGTTGACTTGTATTTTGTGGATTAGTAGAGCATCTCTATATTGGTGTGGATGTAGCTTTCGGTTTGCGCATATCTTTGGAGCTACCAATTTAAGATAAATGAGTTAGTATGATATGCTTTCGGTTTGTGCATGTCTTTGGAATCCCGTTATTTAAGAAAATTATTCCTAAAAGAAAAAAATTGAGAAATATATATGTTTTTCTCATGTAGTGAAATACCATCTTGGTTCTTGTTTGAGTTATATGTTTACGACCTGATAAGGATTTAATAATCCTCAATTAATGTCGGGACCCAAAAATACAATTCCAGACTCTCTATGTATAATGCACTAGTCCAGGATCACGCTAGTGCACACAGTGTCAACATAGATGAAGATCGATCCACACAAGGCGAAATAATAACATAAACAATTAATTTGAATAACAAATAACCATTTTGACCTTATGGTCGAGTTTACATTTATTAAGCCTCGCAGGGCTAGCAATAAAGAAATAAGCAGCAGTGGAACAAAGTAAACTTCAGCGGAATCCCATCAATTTGCCATAGGCAATCATTTGAGATCAAGACCTAACGATCGGCACCTTCAGTAGAACTCTTCCTCAAAAGCGGTGAAGACTCCTCCATACATTGATTGATTATAGTAAGCATGAGTACACAACAAGTACTCACAAGTCATACCACACAATACAATGTATACATGATGGCTTATTCCAAATGAATGACTTACGTGGTTATTTTGCGAAATGCAACATTTCCAATTTGAATATGAATAATAGATTAAAACACAATGCAAAACAAATAGACAATATTAATTTAACAATTGTTTCCACAAAGAACACAAAGTCTAATCAAATTATTCACACAACCATATAACTTAGATCACACAGCTCTCTGCCCAAGTGTTTTATGAAAATCTAACTCTCGTGTGAAATTCTCGAGTATGTCCATAACATGACACGACTATTGAATATATTGTTTAACACTCTGCGAGAGGTTGTATACTTTACCCACACGATATAACCCGGTGTAGCTAGCACTAATGATAAAAAATATTTGAAACTTCATCTCAAACATTGATACTCCCAATGTGCTTTACACCGATGCCAATCCTTGAGAAAGTTAAATTTTTTAAAATAATCTATTTTTATTCTAAAATCTGAAATAATACGCTTAAATTTTTTTACGAAATAATCGCGTGTCGCCGTGCGGTTAGGCGATTTGCTCAAGTCGCCGAACCGCCAGTGCGATAGTCCCCAAGTCGCCTCTCATTGGGCGACTAGGCGTGTTGGATGTAGTCGTAAGCGGATGTGCGACTACGAGATAAGTCAGCGTAGTTGGTGGGCGACTTAGTTCAAGTCGCCCAACCGATCAGGCGATTCAAGCCGCTAAACACGAAATTATGTAAATCAATTGGAATATTTGTGTTAAAATAGATATTACATTTTGTAGGTATTGTATTTAGCAAATCGTATAATATGATGTTATTTTTGTAAAGATAGAAGTGTGGTGACAACGTTGGTTGATCTGTTTCTTATTTTAAGTAGAATATGAAGGGTACGAAATATGTCGGACTCATAATAACATTTTGTGATAAATCGTATATTGTTGTAGTCGCGTTAAATTTACGTAGAATTTTGTGAGGGCGATTGTGATAGTAATGAATGGTAAGTAGATAGGTAAGTGATATTACGATGCGTCCGGAGTCTCTCTGAATGAAGTCGTCGAGCGTATATTAAGTATATTGGCGGGTAGTCGATGAAGTACTTTATGAAGCTTATATAGAACTGAAGGATTCGATGGCGGTGCGAATGGTTCTTTACGGGATTTGATAGAAGAGGCATACTTGCAATATAGGCTTGCTTTGCAGAGTCTTTATCTTATCGATCTGAAAAATTTGGCGAGAGAGTGTTGTCATGTCTTTCTCTGCAGAGTCTTGTCTTTTCGGTCTTAAAAGCTGGAGAGGTGGTCAGGGTAGTCAAGTCGATCTGAAAAGCCTAACCCGTATACCTAAACCCTGAACTGCGTAAAGCTATCTCGTTTGGTCTTGTCACTGCGCAAAGCTGCCCCGTGTGGTCTTATCACTACAGAAAGCTGTCTCCTTTGGTCCTATCCTTTGCATAAAAGCTGCCCGTGTGGTCTTGTCTTTGCAGTGAAGTTGTCTCCTTTGGTCTTATCAACTGCGCAAAGTTGCCCGTGTGGTCTTGTCCTTTGCAGAAAAGTGCCTCGTCTGGTCTTGTCATCGCAAGCTAATACATTACCGCTTTATTAGTCTCCTTGTGGGGTTATAAAATGCTGCCCACGCTCGAAGTTAGGACGGTCGACCCTTAAAACCGTAGGAAGAAGAACCTTCTCCGTCTTCTGATAACATATCGATGGCGGGCGCCCAGGACCGATACAACCGGTCGCAGAAGCGGACCTTGGCCTCGAAAGGAGGAGGACTTGGCCCTAACTTCGGTTGATGCGAAGCGTGCTCAACCGGTATGGCGAAAATCGGACAGGGGACGACGCTATCGTGCAGGTCATAGGCGGCCCTTTCGATGGTGGAAGCGTTTCTCCGATGCCCATACTCTGGGGTAAATAGTTTTATTCATATTCTTGGTAATACATCCTCCATACTAACCGTCACTTATAGCGGATGGCGAAATGCAACTTCACCCATTGGATCGATCCTCCCCATGAGCGACATGTTGTGTGATGCGTGGATGTATTGTGGAACCGAATCTTTGATTTGGAGGCAAATTAGCGATCTCAAGGAGCAAAATGATGACCTCCGCCAGAGATGTGTGAAAGGGGCAATGAGGAGGTCGTGAACATAGGAAGTTCCTATGATCCCACATGCTGTTGTGCCAACCCTAGCTGCATATGTGCGTGCCACTACAACGACGACCAGCCACGTCCGAGGCGCCCAACTGGAGAACACTCTATGTGGGTAGCGAGATGCACCTTCTACAATTAGGCACGGTAGTGTCCCCTTCTACAATTAGGGACGGTAGTGTCCCATTCCGTACGCACTTATGTTTAATCTCCTAAAGCATGTAACGAAATGGTGGGCCGCGTTATTGCGGTTGCCTTTTATTGAGTTGGCAAGTTGTATTGATGTGTCGCGTGCTTTAAGTTATATGCATCGAACAAATATGCATTGTATGAGCGAGTTACGAAAACCAAGCTATTCCATACCGGATATTGTCGCTAGAATTACGATACAACATACTAGCGATTAGGTAGTTGCTTACAAGAACCAAAGTACAATTAGGACACAATTAGTTAATGATTGCTTACAAAACCAAAATCTTGGTGAACTACAAGTTACAACATAATAGCAGCTTGTAATACAAGTTCCTAAGTGTCGCAGAGCACCTTGCAAGTTCTCACGAGTATGCCCTTTGGCGGCGGCGGCTCTAGCGTCTACGCCATTCTTTGTAGCTTCCTTCGTCCATATCGTTAGAATGCGATGACTCTGCCGGCGACCTTCCCCTCAATAGGTCTAGATCCGGAACCCAAGTCCTATTTGCAATATCCAATGTGGAGAAGTTACCGACAACCACGAAGCCTCTTAGCTCGCGCGACCACACTGCTTTGCACCCTTTCCTTCATGAAGTACTACGTCTGAAGTTCAATGGGTCCATGCGGATGGTCCCTTGTGGCGAGGACATGAGAGCATGGCTTGTGAAGGAGCTTTAGCTTGTTGCATGTCTGACTAGGTTCATTCACATGGTCTCCAAGGCATACCTCATGGGTAACAAGAGACCGAGCCGTTCCGAATCCCTTGTTGGCCGGTCTGACCACCACTTGTTGGCCGGTCTGACCACCACTTTGTTGGGCGGTCTGACCGCCCAGCTGGGACTTAGCCAAATTTTCTCCCTGGAAATCCGGAACCTATTGGAATTTTCAAACGAATAGAACTTTTGACTCGAAACTCCAAAAATTATGAGACCAAGTGTAGGAGAATCCCCTCTCTTGCCTACACCCTCTATTTTTGGCTCAGCTTCAAAATCAAAAATCTATTTTTGGCCGGTCTGACCGATTTCCAAAGGTCGGTCTGACCGTCACTCAATGGCCGGTCAGACCGCCACCTTGGCCGGTCAGACCGCCACTTGCCTGACCACAAAATGAACTTAGTCGAAAACACATGATTCGACAAACCTTCAACGCCATTGCTAATTATATCATCATCCTAAGATCGTGAGCATATTCCCATGATATCCACAATAATACATGCAAGGCTTAACAAGGATGGCTCGAGTTCTTTTATTTGCTAAAGTAATGTTTTCAATTATCATAATTACAAATTCCTATTACTTAGCATTTTAACCAAATTGCATTTTATTAAAGAGAGTAATTGTGCAATATTTATATTAGCAGAGGTTACCTCCACCTTTATGCTTATTTTGATTGGAGCTACCTCCATTCATTAACACCACTGAGTCTGAAAACCTAGGAAAAATCCAATCTAAAAGCTAGGTGAGCCCACCACATTTTTCATACCACCCACAAAGGTTTTTGAAATAGAGAACTAACTCTAGTAAAGTTCACATGTACGCCTTTGACCGTAGGCGTGGCTGTTTAAACAGCTTAGACTCTGCAGAGGTTGTACACTGTACCCACAAGAGATAATCATACTTGTTACCCCACATGATGTCGTAGTCATGCAGTTGAGCGATCATCACAGTAACCTTTCAAAGTACCTCGCCCCTTCCGTCATCTCACCCATATGGGCTACCCCCATTTGTGGTGGGTCCCATAAGTTGTGCAGGATGTTTACCACCACATTAGGTGTAGCTGGCAACTTCACCCTTCCTTGGTGTCCCATTCAAGCTGGATCGTGCCCACTACTTGCACCACCTTTTTGGGCACTGATGAGATGATTTCCAAGGTCCAATAAATTTACTAATCCAAGTTGCAGTTTGTAGACTTGTGGTTGTACTTGTTTTACACGAGGGGTCATGACAAGATTAAGTTCTTAGGGGTTACCTGGGTGGTTCATTCCATACCATCCACAACCAACATTCCTTGGGCTACATTAGCACCCACCATTATACCGTCCATCATACTATCCGCCCAGATAGTAACAGCAAGTTATTAGGGTTTTGAGGAGTAAAAAATACATTAACTCAACCATCTCAGTCATTTACCAACAATGACTGCCCAAAACCACTTTCAGATTTAAAAGATGATGATTAGGACATTTAATATCCCGGTTCTTAAGCAAGACCAGCATGTCACTTAAGTACAACCTATAACTAGTATTTACCATATAGTTACTAGTGTGACATGGAATAATGGATTCAATTGTCAAGGAATAGCATAATAATTAATTAATCATCAAATGAGTATTTAACTACCTTAAGCTTTAACTTACATTTGATTAAAGAATTAAAACATGCAATTTTGGTAATTTAAACGAATATAATTAACATAAAATGTAGGCTCAAAATGATCAAAGTATCGACTCACCTTAGTTATAGGTAAGAGAGTCTTGATATTCTTGTGCTTGATCAAGTTGGAGATCTCCCGCATCTTCAAATCCTATTCGGACGAACGTACCGGAAAAAGGCAAAACAAGCAAAGAGAACAAATAAATAATAAAGAACAACAAATGAACTCCAAATTAAATAAGACCAGTGCCATTAGTAAGATCTTGAATTAAAAAAAATTTAGAAACAAATTTCACTTGAATCGAAGTTACGACGAAGGAGAACGGGACTTCCGAAATTGAGTTTTTGAATTAAATCAAATGAATAAAGAGAGGAGAGAAATTGGGTGCACCCCATAGTACATGGACCAAGTCCATACGCACTGGGTGCATATTGTTCATGGGGGCCCACCTGGCAGTCAAAGGAGGGGGAATGAACCGGGTGCTTTAATTTAAATGGCAAACATTACTGTTTTGCGGGCCCATTCGGTGGAGAGTCAAGGGGGTCTTAATCATTAAATGGCTAATGAGGGTTTAGGGCCTCATTAATGTCGCTTGTCTTAAATCCCGACTGGGATTTGGTAAATAACCAAGCGCACAGCGCCCGCTCCGAAATGTGGACAGAGTAGGGAGGAAAGGCCAGGGTGCGTGGAGCTTCGCCGGTGCCGACGAGCGGAGCGAGGAAGAATCGGCGGGAGGCCCTCGGCGAGGCGAGTCGTCTTGCGGTGGAGGCGATGTCGGAGAAGGCCGGTCTTGTGGCGACGATTGATGGCGGTGGCGGCGCCGGGATCTGTGGTGGCGATGGAGTGTGGCGGCAATGAAGCGCGTGCTGGTATGCATGGCCACGAGGCGTAAATTGGCTGGGAGGTCGAGGTGGCTCGAGGAGGTCGGTGGCGGCGACGGCGGAGGAAAGGGTGGCGGTGGTGGCGCGTCTTGGCGGCGGGGAAGGCAAGGGGAGGAGGGGGATAGCTTCCTCGGCCTCCGAGGCGCATGATGATGCGGTTGCCCTGGTGAGGAGCTCACCGGAGGGGCGGCGTGGCCGGAAAGAAAAGAGAGCAGGCGCTTCTTCGGCTGGACTTACCAGAGATGGGAGGGGGGTGAAGGGAGGGGCCAAGAGGGGATGCTTAGGGCTCTTATAGGCGCCGGAGGAAAAGGGGAGCCATTGGAGGGGCTTGGGCACGTGCGTGGTCCCGAAGACGGCCACGGCATGGGCACTAACACGGGATGGAGCAGCGACGACTTAGAGGGGTTGAGGCAGGTGGCGGAGCAGCTTTCGATGACGTCATGGCCTGGTGTTGGTGGTTAATGGCGCACGGTCCCGAGACACACGGGCGCCAGCGGCGCCTGGTGGTGGCGGCTCGGCGGATAAGGAGACAAGGGGGGATGCTTGGGTGTGAGGGAGGCCAAGGGAGTAGGTGTCGGTGCAAAGGTGCAGGCGAAGGATGGCGTCGTCGAGGAAGCGGTGTCAATGATGGGATCGTGAGCGAGCACCAGGTGCTCATGGTGGCGTGGGCGAAGCGGCGCATGGGGAGCGGCAGTCTTGGTAGCAGAGAGAACAAGTGAGAGCATGGCGGTGGCTGGGGCGTGTTGGGTCACGGGGTAGGCTACGATAGCTACAAACAAAAATTTCTACCACGCAAACCAGGAAGCCAAGCAAGTAGATGATCATAGATCGTTACCACCAAACGCGCAGAGCAGTGGAAGAAGGGTTGGAGCAGCCTGGTCCAACGTAGAGCGCGTCGATGTAGTGGTCGTAGTCGATCGTCTAGTGTTGAGCAAGTTGATGCAATGGTCGTAGTCAATCGTCTCCTCTAGCAACCTCTGTAGTTCGTTGTGAAGATGGCGGATCGTCCTCAAGCGCAACAATCACAGTAGCGCCTCTACGGTATCCACATGTCTAGGGAAGGAACAACCGTACGTTGGTGTACTAGCACCAAGTCGCACAGCAGAGCTCTCAGGAAGATGGCGGCTAGGGTTTCGGTGGTGATTCACGCGTACCTCTCAACAGCCTCATGCATCTCCTTATATAGTGCTCGTGACGGATCCTATCCGAACACGTTTGACGAATCGTATTCGTACTGATTTGTTCCAACCCGTTAAGTGTGTGGCCCTGTAGGTTCATGCGTAATCGGTTGTGACTCGGAAACCATTTCCGATCACAAGTCGTAGCGGCTCCTAGTAGAACATAGTGATTCCCGAATACACATAAATTATATCGGACGAACCTTAATGCAATATGATCTACAATCAGGTCCTCATCACTTACGACCGGTCCTATCTCTATCTGACCGGTTCAGTATTTGGTCACGACGATTCAGAAGTCCTTACAACCAGGTTTCAACCACTCTGTGATTACGTTCGACCAGTTTACGACCAGCTCGTATCTCTATATGACTAGTCTATAACTGATCGAATTAAACGACCTACTCGTGTATTCTCCCTTTACCTCACGATGTCTGGTTGAACTCTAGGTGAGATGTTGTGTCATCCATGGACTGTTCAATACTTTCTCGATCAGGTGTCGGATAACTTCACGTGGTCGAACACTTCGACAACTAGTGGCATGGCCATGCACTTTCTTTATCCGATCTGTGACGAGGGCCCAAAGACATCTCTCCTGTTATGTTAGGAGGGGCAAATCCCATATCCGACCAGTCACATTCCTCTGTATGTTTCATAGCATACCCGAAAGCTACCTTTATAACTACCCAGTTACGGAGTAGCGTTTGGCAACCCCTAAGAGTGCTATTACACATGTAGGAAACCATGTTGATCTCAGGTCTAAGGATTATACATCATCATTGCTTGAGACCAACTAACGACACATAGAATCATAACAATCTCAATAGTATCTCAAGGTGGGTCTAATCCAACATCATGTTCTCTAACATGTGTCCATATTATTGGTTTGATATCTCTATATCCATGACCTGTGAAACATAGTCATCAACCAATACATATGCTAGTCTATTCATATGTGTCCTCATATGTTTCTGACCAGGGGACTTATAAGAATAATTATTGTAGAAATATAGAGTTTCACAATCAAGTCACATACTTGATAATCAATATTAACAATATTATTCTAGGAACAAGATAACATATTATCCAATATAATGAACATAATGAAATATAATCATCTCTATGATTGCCTCTAGGGCATATTTCCAACAGGGCGCTCGTGCGTGGCAGAGGGAGCAGGCGGGTGCTCAGGATGGCACAGGCGGCGTTAGGGAGAGCTTGGCTGGGGGAGGAAGAAAGTAGGAGGGTGGGGGTTGGGCCAAGAAGGCCAAAAGGAGAAGTGGGCCGGCTAAGTCGGGCCAGATGGGCCAAAGGGGAAACACAGGAAATAGGCTAGGCCCAAGAAGAAAGGGAGGGGCTGGCCCAAAGAAGGCTACGGGCTGAGCCCACAAAGAGAGGAGGGCAAAGTTGAGAAAAGGGGCATTCAAATTTGAAAAGGTAAATTCAAATTCAAAATTTGAATTCGAGAACTGCAAGGAGGTTTGAAACACAAACCTGAGCTTAGATAGAAGCTAGGAGATTTTAGAATATAGACAATAATTTGAATTAATGTTTTGAAATCAAGAACCAAATGTATTTACTATTCCCATCCAAAAACGGGATGTTACAAATCCTACCCATCTTAAACGGAATCTCGACCCTGAGATTCGAGCTACTCGGATTAGATAGAGAACGTACCTCTCATTACTCCTGAAGCTCCTTGGGCTTCTTCGGTGGCGGTGACATGGTTCACATGGCCCTGGCTTTGGTTTGGCGTGGAAGCGGCTCTAGATACCTACTAGGTCCAATGACGTTTGCTTGGAGCTGAAATATGGCCTCGAGTTGGTGTGGTCTTGAAGTTGAACCTCACCGGGGTGGCTAGTTGAGGGCAGTTTTTAGCAAAATATCATTTTTCTCCATAGTTGAAACAACGAAGATGAGCTATCGGATTGGGCATTGCGAGTGTCCAATGAGTGAGAACACGGAAACATTCTCCTTTGGGGCGTGGGGTTGTGGTGGAGTGGAACTTGAAGTTGGAATTGGAATCCTTGGTGACAAAGCGACTAATCGCCGAAAAAGGCAATTTGCCTTAAAAGCCGATCTTTGTGGAAAGTCGCTGCGACCCTTGAATGCCATTTTTCTTCTTGGTGACTTCGCGGTCTTGTTCTCATTTTCTAGCACAAGGGCTTTGTTGACTAGGTGGTGGAATCTGGGGAAATCGTGGAGGATAAGCTGAACTCTCATATCTTCGCGTATTCCTTCCATGAAGCGGTCGATCTTTTCCTCTTCATCAGCTACATCATTGGGGGCGTAGCGGGCAAGTTGATTGAACTTGGTTAGATATTCATTAATTGACATATAATTCTGCTTGAGAGCTCTGAATTCGTTCTTCTTCATTCTCATGGTACCGGCTGGTACGAAGTTGGTTCTGAAAGCGCCTTTGAATTCTACCCAAGGAATTGGTTGCCATGCAGGTTCATCTTTACCTAGTGGTACTTTAGCAATCTCTTCTGCGGCAGCGGGGTCTGGCGAAGTTCCAGTCGTAGAGGTTGTGGCTTCTAGTTCTGCTTCTTCTTCTTCTTTTTCTTCGGACACTAGACTGTCATCACCTCGGGCAGCAAGGTAGTTCTCCCACCATGCAGCGGCGGCTCCTTTCAGCTGATGGGTGGCGAAGTCCATCTTATCTTCGTCTGAGCAGCAAGCAAGTCAAAGTTTCTTCTCAGTATCTCTGAGCTAGTCTTCAGCTTCTAGGGGTTCATTGGCTGCAGCAAAGGTGATGGGTCTTGTCTTGAGAAAGTCAACAAGCTTGGAGTTGCGGCCGGCTGGTCCATTCTGCTGATTGTGTTAGCAAAGCTTGAAGAATCTGAGTCTATTGAACATGACTTGAGCCATTGTTGGGTTTGCTGGTTGCGGGAGAGGTAGATCTTGTCCTTGGCCACGACCACGGCCATTACCACGACCTCTTCCTCGGCCTGTTGCAAAAGCACCTCGTCTTGGGGCAGCGACTCTTCTTGGCGGCATCTGAAGAAACGCTGAAGCTTAGAACGAGGGGGGGGGGTATATGAGGGTTACTAGCCCTCTAGAGCATAACAAAAGAACTAAAACAAAACGAGGGAACGAAACAAGTACAATACAATACAAAGCCTAGAGTGGCTACATTATATTAAGGGATTATGTGTTACATGACTCCTGAAGCACAACATATAGGTCATGCTAAGCCAAGATACAAGATACAAACACATCGTCTACAAAAGAAGGAAACAGAAAGTGCTTGCAACCAAAGGACTACCTAGCAAGCACGATTGGCTAACCTAAACTAGCCCGACTACTGCAACACGATGATGAAGATCTCGTGGTCGAACTCTCCCTCCTAGAGAGGCAGGAAGTAGTGGAAGGGCGATTCCAACAGAAGATCCTCGTGCATCTGGCTCAAACGGGTGCAGGTGAAGTGTGCTGCGTCTTGGACTGCTTCAGAACAGCTGCTCTAGGGGATTGCGGGTCTGAAGGTGTGAGCAATGAACACGTCCTCTCTGGCATAGAGGAAAACCTCCATGGCCCACGACTCTTGGTCTAGGGTCCGGGTCTTTCGGCCTTTGAAGATAGGCTTGTGTTTGTAATCCAAGTGCTACATGAGTTGGCGGAGAATGTCCACTAACTCGCCTTCGTCTTCTTCATGAGAGAAAAAGTCCCACTGGCTATCGGACGACGGGGTTGCCATCTATAATTTTTCGAACAAGAGAGGCAGTCAGAACTAAGTAAAAACTCAAGTGAAGTCAAGGTAAGTGAAGAACTAAGAGAGATGAGTAAGAGCAGTAACTACGCTATATTTTGACAAAGTTTTCTGAGTTTTTGAAAATAGGACTCAAGTCCTTAGGCACGCCCAGTCTAACTAAGGATCCTATAGTCGTATGCTCTGATACCAGCCCTGTCGGACCCGGATTTCGCAATCCTGAATCCTCTGTGAAAGACACTGTGCTATTCCCTGGATCAGTTGAAGGGGCCCAGGCACGCGCGTGGTCCCGAGGATGGCCACGGCATGGGCGTCGATGGGAGCAGCGGGTGCGCGCTTGGGCAGCACTGACACGAGATTGAGCGGCGACGACTTGGAGGGGTCGAGGCAGGTGGTGGAAGCGACACTTCGATGACGTCGTCATGGCCGCCGACCGTCGTGGGCGCCGCGATGCAAAGACGCCTGGCGCCGGCGAGTGCAGGAGGGAGAGCTCGGCTCGGAGAGAAGGAGAAGGGGATGCTTAGGTGTGAGGGAAGCCAAGGGAGCGGTGGCGATCTGAGGTGTGAAGCATGCATGGCGGCGAGGAGGCGGGTGGCAGTGATGGGATGCAATGGTAGAGCACCAGTAGTGCTTGTGGTGGCGTGGGGCGGCGCATGGGAGTGGCAGTCTGAGCCTGATGAGGAGTGGCGAGAGCATGGAGGTGTGAGGCGCTCGTCTTGTGAGAGGAAGCAGTGGGCGCTCGGGATGGCGTAGGCGGCGTCAGGGAGAGCTTGGCTGGGGGAGGAAGAAAGTAGGAGAGTGGGGGCTGGGCCAAGAAGGTCGAAAAGAGGAGTGGGCCGGTTGAGTCGGGCCAGATGGGCCAAAGGGGAAAAAGGAAATGGGCTAGGCCCAAGGAGAAAGGGAGGGGCCGGCCCAAAGAAGGCTATGGGCTGAGCCCACATAGAGAGGAGGGCAAAGTTGAGAAAAGGGGCATTCAAATTTGAAAAGGTAAATTCAAATTCGAATTTTGAATTCGAGAACTGCAAGGATGTTTGAAACACAAACCCAAGCTTAGATAAAAGCTAGGAGATTTTATAATATAGACAATTTGAATTAAGGTTCTGAAATCAAGAACCAAATGTATTTACTATTCCTGTACGAAAACAGGACGTTACAATGGCTAAGCAATCTACTCGTATCTAACCGACCCACGTTGGTGCTACAATAATACCAACTAAATCATGAACCAATCTAGGGTGACAAAAGATTATGACATAACAATAGACAAGATGGATATAATAAATTGGATAATAACTAAACCCAAAAGCATTTAAATAAATATTTTAAAGTAAATGCATTAATTTGAATCAATATTACTTTTGAAAACTGGGTTTAATATGATTAAAGGTATAACTTGCCTTAGAAAAGATCTAGGTACTGGTCTTGATCTTGAGGAACTCATTCTTCAAAGTTTTCTGAAGTATCAACGTCTACTCGCAAACGAAGCAAATAAATAAAACAAATAAATAATAGAGATAAAACAAACTCCAAAAATTAAATAAAAATCTTAAATAAATATATCTCAAATTTATATGAATTTAGAAATTTGAATGGGCTCAATCGGAGTTCGGATGAAAAAGATGTGGCTCTCGGAAGATCAAAACAAAGGAAAATACTCAAAAAGATGTTTCGAGTACTGTTCAACGTTGTTGGCCACACATGCTCAGAAGGAGTTTCAACCACCTGGTTAGAAGGTTTCGAGTGCATGTGGTCGCAGAAGGCTACGGCTACCTGGTCATAGGAGGCTTACGACTACCTGGTCGTAGGAAGATTACTACTGCCTAGTCGTAGGAAAGATTACGACTACTGGTCGTAGGAAGATTACAACTACTGGTCGTAGGAAGATTACGACCACACGGTAGGCTCGGATCCCCACGATTGACGGTGAATGGCGAGGCTTCGTCGGCGATGAGTGGTACCAACATGTAGCTGATGCTATTGTGAATCCAATGATGTGCTCATTGCGTGGTCGAAGACGACGGTGTTGGCCGACGGTAAGGTTCAAACGGCAGAGAAGACACGGGCTCATCGAAAGTGGGGGTTACAGCGATGCACTAGTGAAGTGAAGGCTACCAGGATGAAGCCCTTGCTCTGGCGATGCCGAAGGTGCAGACTACGAGGTTCGGGCGACTCCGATTGTGGCGGAAACGCTCGTCGGAGTTGCGGCGGCAAGATTGATTCCTCGAGCTCCTGTGACAGCTAGGGTTAGGCGTTGAGGCTTTGGCGACTGTGAAAAGGATGCGGAGCTCGAGGGCTTGCTTCCCTTTTATACCCGGCCGGCTAGGAGAGTCCGAGGCGCGCACGTCGAGAGAGGATCACGCGGCGGCGGAAGCAAATCCCTAACGGATTCGGGAACGAAGCACAGGAGATACGGGGGTCCACACGTCAGTGGTGAAAGCTCGTGTGGCAACCAGCGCGGATGAGGCTGACTGGTGGGGTCGGGTGAGCACACGACCGAGAGAGATAGGGAGGCAGACAAGCAGGGCCCGCCTATCAGTCGAAGGCGATGCGCGCGCGGCGCTAGGCTACAACGGAAATGGGCTAGAGGTGGAACAATAATGGGCTTCGGCCCAATCCTTTAACTGCGATTTTAAATAGGTTTTCTATTTTATAAATACCATAAAATGCAAATAGCAAATGAGCTCAGAAAAATTCTAGAAAAATCTAGAAAATACATCCAAGCACATATAATCCAAATAAAATAGTTTTGATAATTTTTGATGTTGACATTTATCATATTAAATTGTTTTGATATCCAAAGTCCATATTAAGCTTTAATTAAAATTCAAATAAATTGCAAGGGTGAATTTTCAACTACTAACTAATCAAAAGATTTTTAAAACTCAGAAAATTGGGATGTTACAATTAATTAAATTGTTTATCTATAGTACTTATTATGGATAAAGATGTCTTTAAACAACCATCAGAGGTGCCCCTTGTCATTAGTCTATAATAACAAAGGAAGATTACGACTACTCCATGGTCGTAAGGTCTTCTATGACCATCTTATGGTCGTAAGGTTTTTCTACGATCACCTTGTGGTCGTAAGGACTTCTACGACTACCTTACGGTCATAAGACTTTCTACGACTAGGTCAACTACGACCACCCTACAGTCGGTAGATCTCACAAACATGTGGACCTGATCGACTAGAGACTCTATGCACTGCGCTTATTTATGCGTAGTACTTATACATATGCTGTTACTCTCTGACATAATTGCACATAATCCTCTCTGTCTTTGGCGTAACTGTATGGCAAACGTGCGAGAGGGTGTTTCTCTAACAATAACCGCCCTCAAACGTGCGCAATTAACCAACCATTAAGGCGCCTCCTAGCATATAACAATTGTCATTCCTTCAGAAGCTTTATAAGGGATAATGCCGCTGGACAGAAGGAGAGCGAACAAGATCTAGAGATAGAGACAAGAACAAAGACATAAGTTATTAGTCTTTGTTTCGGTGACTTCTTCCTGTAAACACATTCAATATAAGAACACAGGAGTAGGGTTATTATTCTCTCCGGAGAAGACTTGAACCTGTCTAAAAAAACTCCTTGTGTCTCGTCTTGTGTGGCGCCCCGTGTCATTACCCCGAGGGTAATCACACTTAGGCATACAAATTATTATTCGTTTGCCCAGTAGAACACCGCTCCAACGAATAATAAGTCTTACCAAAGTTAACGCAACAGAACAATAAGATAGAAACTGTACTTTATTACAGCTGGTAGCCACGCAAGGCTATGATCTTTAATACAATATTTAATTACAACTGCAAAACAGGACAAACCCCCTCGCTTGCCTACCCTGCTCCACCAAATGCCTACTCGTCCCACTCGCCGAATAAGGGGTCCACCTCACCCTGGTCCTTGTAGGGAGCGCCCTCGCCTCCTGTGGCCTCCTTGGTACCTACATATCCTTTATCCCACTCGGGATAATCCCCGGTTGGATTAAGATCTAACAAAGGAAGTAATAGCAAAAATGAGTACTAGTGTACTCAGCAAGCATTTATTAGCAAGGATTCAATGTATGATTCTTCTCTTGGTTGATTATCATATTTTCTAGCTCATCTCTTTCTCTGGAAAATACTTTACCAAGATTTAATTGGCAAGTTTTAATTTTTGAAAAGACTACTTATCACTCGATGAGAACATAGACCCCTAGCGATCACTATAGACTCCAATCCAGGAGATAGACATGAATTCATGGTTTTATATAGTATTGCATAGGCTTGTACCGTTTTACCCATAGCTACTCTGAGCGCTCTTTAAGCTAGGTCTCCCGTATTTCCTTTGATGCGGTGTCAAGATCAGAGTACGGAACATTTTTCATGTTACGTTATTAAGTCTCCACCCATCTATTTTCTGTCGGTGTCCTAGGACGCTCACCCAGTCCTCCACTAAGTTCCAATAGTGTTGGTTGGGCCGATTATCCCTTCACCCAATACTCCACCTGCGCTAATATATGCGCCTTGGATCCCCCACTTCCGGAGTTGCGCTACCAGCCCTGAGTTCCTCCATCACTCAGTCATTATATTACTTACCCGATGTGGAGAGTATAGTTATGTAAAAAGGTACGGGAAAATGCTTGGCACTTAAATACGGCCCCTTATCCGAGTGAGAGTTTTGTTGGTCCTTATATATTATCTGTATGTAAAGGATCCCACCTTCCCTCTCTTTCCTGTGCAAGGGCCCCCTTTACCGTCCTAGTATTTACTCTTATAGCCCAACTGCTTCTCCCAGCTGTACTGCCCTTTTCTCATGCTTCATCTCTTTTCTCTTATCATTTTGAGAGATAGTTTTAATACATACATACATACATACACACACACACACACAAATACATACATACATACATACATACATATAAGATACTCCAATGCGACTTAATTGAAAAAATTCATTGTAGCCCTTTGTTTTTTGTTATATACCCTTTTATATATATAAAAGAAGTATATACACAAATTTTGCCATAAAAAGTGAAATTTAATGAAATTTTTCATGGAACTCACTTTGAGGTATCTTGTAATCATTATTGGAGTATGCTCAAATAGATAAAGAGGTATCGTCATACGATTTAAGTGGTATATGAGATGTGGGAGTACGTACTCCCAGGAGTACCATACCATTTTTCTATATATATATATAGACACACACACACACAGAGAAAGGTAACTTTTACATTTAATATAACTATGTTGATGGTCGAGAGAATAAGCTTGCCTTCGTATTCGTAGTAAAGCTCAATGTCAACGAATTCTGAATCAACTACTCCTGTCCGAGCCGGTTCGTCTACTGCAACAACAATACAACAGACGCGTATAACAGAAATACTTAGTTGTTTGGGTGATATTATGCTTACATTAATTCGCTTCTCCCTTTTTCAACAGATTTTAATTTTACTAAATCTTTCGGATCCCCATTAGGTTATCACTTCCCAACGGCTATTGACCTACGACTTGTTAGCTCTAGAACCTAGGGTCGCTGAACTCGCACACACTCGCTCCTAGCTTGGGTTGGCTCGAAATAGAGAGGTTGGTTTGCACTTATCCAGGTCCCTAAATTTTTTTCGAACTTAATCTATCTTAAATCTAGCGTACACGCTTGCAACACGAAACACTACACGCATCCGCACTACGCATTGCGCTGTACTACACTCAACACACACACACACACAACCCACTGCACACACTCACTTAACACACACACGCACGCACTACACCCTCACTCTCTCTCGACGCCTCTTCCTCTCCCCTTCTCTCTTTGCTGCGGTGGCTCTTGTTCTCCCGTCCAGATTTGGTGCCGCCCTGGTGCCGCTGACCTCCCTATGGCTTCCCTCCACCGGCTCCCCTCCGGATCCATGCCGCTGCCTTGGACGCCTTCCTAGGTGGGTTACTGCGTCTACTTAGGCCGTCTCCTTCGTGGTTCTTCACCGCCGCTTCTGTTGCCGTCTGGTGAGTTCCCGTTCGCTCCCTTCACCATTTCCCTTCCGGATCTACGCGATTGCTACCCTCCTTGGCTACTCCGTCTGTTTCCCTCTACCTGTTACCCTTATTTATCTTTTCCCTTTATGCCGATTTGCCCTTATTTGATTGGTGGTATTTGGTGATCTTTTTTGGTGGGTTTTTGGGGGATTTTGGTGGTGGCATGAGGGGGGAGGGGGAGGGGGGATGGCTCGGTTCTTAGGCTTCGGTGGTGGCTAGGTGGGCTTAGCAAGGTGATGGTGGTGGTGGCTTCGTTTTCTTGGGCACGGTGGTGATGGCTTCCATGGCTTTCGGTTTCTTGGGTATGATGAAGATGGTGGTTTCGGTTTCTTGGGTATGATGGTGATGGCTTCCATGGCTTTCGGTGGGCATGGCGGGCTTTAGCCTCGGCTTTGGTGGTGATGACGGCGTGGTGGCATGGTTGGCTTCAGTCTCGGCTTCAGCTCCAAACCATAATCTAGATAATTTCCTTCTTCCTTTTTCATACTTTGAAAATTCTAGTTAGCTTTTACTTTGTTTGGTCTATCTTTACCATGCATGCTTGGGTTAGCCTAGCTAGTGTGCCGTGACAGAACTCAGGGCGGGGTTTGCGGTGGGGAGCTTATCCCCGCTCCAAGGGCGCATGATGGCTCTTGCGGGCTTGCCAGCGGTTGCGTGGTATCCATGTCGACTGAGGCATGTGCACCTTCCTTCTTGGTCACTTTGTGTAAGGACCTGTGATTAACACTCCCAAATCTTCTGTGTATTCTACACTAGTCCCATGATCAATAGCTAGTGTACACAGTTAAATAAAAATGATAACAATCTATATCACATATTTATTGTATAATAATCAGAGTTTTATTACCAGAAAGGCTTACGAGCCAACAATGATGAACACAGCGGAAGATGAAGAAAAAGTAGTAGAGCCTAGCCAATCTGCCACAAGCAATCGACTGGGGTAATAGCCTAGTCATTGAGATCTTCAGTAGTTGCGAAGTCCTTTTCCTCTGATCAACATTTTATTAAGCAAGGTGAGTACAAATAAATGTACTCTGCAAGTTACACCCAATAACATATTATAATGCACGAGGGTATAACAAAGGATGACTTATAGGATTGATTTTGCATAAAGCGACGTTTTCTTTAAATACTTGTACTAAGTTCCAAAACAGTTTATTCCATAACTAAAATTCATTTTCTAAATCTCAAGTTTTATAGTCAGATAACATTCACACAAGAGTGGTGAAAGATACCCTCCTATCACATGGCTACCCGCCCAATTTTTCATTTGGATAAATCATTTGATAAAGTCTTTTGAAAACAAAATCAAGTCTAACTTTGCATTGGCTTTGCTTCAGCATGTCCATGACCGTGGACACGGCTATTCGAATAGTTTTACACTCTGCAAAGGTTGTACAACTTTACCCATAAGACACGACTTCTCTAGTTTGTTTGGCATCCGTCGATACCACCGCTCACTACCTTAGGTAAGCAATCTAGAGCATGTGACAAGGCCTTTACAATGCACCATTCCACCGTAGTCCCGCCTTGCTAAGGTTTCGCTTCCTTTAGATTGAACCATCCGCCGGATTTAAGCCTCCTCTTGCGCCATGTGGGAATATATAAAAGTAGATCATAATGACATCCACGCAACCGGATGGCACAACCATGGTGAAATATTACAAATTAGTTAGCCAAGTTCTCCCCACTCTGGACATGTGGTTGTACGGTAAGGTTTGGCAAGATGCGGCTTGAAGACCGGTCCTTAATTGACTTGGGCGACTTTCCAACAAAACCCTAGGCCTCGATCATGGAAATGAATCAATCCCGTGCATAGATATGCACCCACCAAACATCCATTTCGCCTAGGTCTAAATCAATTTTTATTTTGTTTTGTTTTTCAAAAATCATTTGCAAAAGTCTTATGGTAAAACAATACCGTATGCTCAATTAAATCATATTTGAACATTTGGCTAAATTCTCCAAATTCAATATTTTTGGTCTAAGCATGAATAAGCATAAAGTTTTTCAACATGTTCTAGCTCATACTATTGTATCAACTAGATTTTAACTAAGGTATCAAGGAATGACTAATTTAATAGCAAAGTTTGGCTATACAAAGGAATTGGGAATAACTATAAAGCTTAAGACAGGAATTTAAATTACTAAATATAGATAAGCATGCAGTAATAGTTTAAAACAGAATTTAAATAATTTTAAATACTGGGATTCAAACATGATCAAAGGATGTAACTTGCCTTGCTTATTTAGTTGTTGTTCTTAAATGGCGTCGGAATCTGATTCTTCAAATAATTCAGGTTTCCCTAGAGTCGTCGAAATCTATACGCGAAAACAAGCCAAATTCAAATACATTCAAATAAAAGGAAACACTTCGGACGAAAGTAAACATATCTAACGACATCTTGAAATACGAAAGTATTCTAGATGAAACTAATCTTACCTAGTGGAGTTGATGAAGAAAATTCTTTAGACGAAGTATATCCCAAGGGAGTTGATGAAGGAAATAATACAGACGGAATATAATCAAGGAAGTTGATGAAGAAAATACTTCAGACGAAAGTAGATAAATCTAACAAGGAGAGAGAATGTCCGCAGGAATATTTCTCAATGGTTACCGATATGGGAGAGACTACTTGGTTAGGTAATACTCTCAGATCTGCTCTCGGATCACGAATGGTTTTGCCACTGGGAACGGTTGATGATGGATGATACCTAGAACCTAGGTGATGTTGTTTTTCTTAATAGGTCACCTAGTACTTACAAGCATTCTCTCCAAGCATTCTATGTATACAACCACGATGATCATACAGTCAAAATCAATCCTCTTATAAGCTCTCATGATTATTTTAGCTATTACTTTCTATTTACCGAGGAAGTTCCATGAAAGCCTAGTGAGACCTATGGATAAGTGCAGGGTTTGCATATGGTAGACATACGTCTCACCAACACATGGGACCTAGCTTGCTTAAGGATTTCTTTTATGATTTTATATTTATCAAGGGAATTCCATGAGCCTTAGCTGAAAGGCTCGTGGAAGGCTCATGGAATTCCCAAGCGTTGGTTGGACCTTAGTCTTGTGAGTTAACCCGATGTATCTTTGGCTGCTAATCTTTATTTAGTGAGTAATTACCCTAATTCATCTTATTACCGTTTGTCTAATTACTTGTTTTAGACTCCATACTCACTTACTAATTAATTTTCTAATTATTTTACTAATTAACTTCTGATGGTGGATCCAGTGAACTTACATGAACTAACATACTGTCAATGTCCTAAAATGATCCTATATTTATTTAGGATTCATTGTCTTTAATATGTTCATGCAGTCATTTGTTTATCTTTGACACTTTTCAATTACAATCCAACCTACTGGTAATGCCCTATTTGGTTAGTTACAAACTAATCAGTTCTATTAGCCCTGTCTTATTCTGATTAATTGATTTTAATTCACCTAACCTTGGTCACTAATTACTAATTGACACACCATTATATGCTACAATATTTGCTAACCGATTACAACTACTAGCCAACTGCAAGGTTCCCTCACTATTTAACAATGTTAAATTGTCCACTAACTTGATTTAGCTACCTGCATTCCTTTACTAATTATACAATTTAACAAGCTACTACTATGCTTGTTCTGACTACAGCTAGTTCAATATGGAATTGGCTAATTGAAATATTCAATAGCTATTGACTAATTGAAATATTCAGTAGCTAACTGATCTACTCACAGTAGCTGAGCATCTACTCGGATGGGGCTCTTAACCAGCTATTCCTATCTATTTTTTGGTTCTAACAAGCTCACTACTGAAGTCAATTAACTAACAATTATTGTCTAAACTAATCACAAAAAGGGAAGGTCTAATGCCAATGACAAACTATTTGACACTTAGTTATCTAAATTAGTCACATAAAACTAACCACTAAAAATATACTGCAATTTAAATTGTCGGTTAACAGTCACCCTACCAATTAGTTTTTGCTAACCGACTAATCTGGAAAAAGCCCTACTGTCATACACACATCCATACACAGTCATATATCCATAGAGACTGAGAGATGGGGACCCACCTGTCAGCTGCTTACTACTTCAGAGGACAATACACGGAGAGAGACTACAGGGAGGGAGGCACTCAGACAGAATCAGGGGCAAGCCTGAGGTAGCTCAACCAGGGCTCATCGCCGGCGGGAGGTTCGACGGCGGCGGCCGCACATGGGCAAAATGGAACCGCGAGGCTGCGGTGATCCCGAGGGCAGTGGCGACGTGGCCGTGGGTGGTCGGTGGCAGCCAGATGGTGGCTTGCAGCGACCGGACCTAGAGGAGAAAAGGGGCGGTGGCGCACCGGTGAGGGAGAAGGGGATTTAGGGCGAGCATGAGCATGAGGAGGGTGGTAGGAACTCACCGGAGTGGTCAGGCGGCGGAGAGGAGGTTCGAGGAGGCTTGACGACGGAAGCCGGCGGCGGCGCATGGAGGGCGCCATGGCGGCGGCGTTGGGGAGAGGGAGAGCCCCGGTAGATGTGGGGAAAGATTAGAGGGGGTCGTGGTGGTGCTCTAGAAGGGAAGAATCGGCCGGAGGTTTACTGTGTGAGGAGTGTGATGGCGGCGGCGGCTTTTGGCTGGGAATGGGGAAGAAGCCGATTGCACAGGTTCCGGTGGTCGAATCCCCAAATTGAATAGGGGATTTTGCTCGTGGGGTTGCGGGACATGCCGTGACGCATATGGCCATGGACGAAGCTCACTGTGGTGGCAGAATTGGCGAGCGGCCGGTGCGGCGGCCGTGAGTGGCGCGGCGTGGTTGCGGCTCAACGGTTCTCCATGGCCTTCGGTGGGGAAGAGAAGGGGGAGGAGAGACCATAAGGGGGCTAGGCGGTGCTCGATGCTGGCCTTATAGGCATGGAGGGGGCGGAGTGTGCGAGGCGATGCCGGCGGCATGGGCAGGGGCGGCGTGTGCAAGCGTGGCAGCATACATGGTGTTGTGGCCTGCTGCGTGGAGGAGAAAGGCTACCTTGCGGGGCCGGCTGGCCAGTGGAAGGAAGAAAGGCAATTGGGTTTTGGATTTTAGAAGAATGGCTGAGACTTTAAGGGATTTGTTAGATATAGAAATATAGGTCTAGAAATTATGAAAATTTTAGGGGAGGGTTAGGACACAGTGTAGAATTTTGTGTAATTTTGCTAGGGTTTTCCTTGTAATATATTTTTCTCCAAAATCTTTCAAGCTCCTCTTTGCTTATACTTTATTATTTAACTTGAAGAAATTTTGTAAAGCATGTCTTAATCAATCTCCCATTTTATTAACAGTACTTTTATACTAGTTTTGAATTCTTAATTATCATTCTCATTTCAATTTGTTTTAAGAAAATCTCATATGGCGGTTGATAAACCTTGGTCCTTACTAACTATTTCTAATTGGTTTTCAAACAAGATTTCGGTTTTAGGTTTCACAACTCATGTATTATATAGAAGGACAATACCTAAATTTTATTTTGCTTCTCTAATTCCTGCATTTAGGTTTTTGTTTCTATGGTTTATGTATTTTGGGTTTTGATAAAATATTTCCAACTTAACATTGGTACTTAATTTTGTAAATAAATTATTTTGGCTTTAAAATAAATAGGAAAACGCTTTTAAAATTCTAGAAAATTCAGAACACTCAAAGAAAATAATTAAATTTTATTTTTAAGCCAAAATTGAAAATTTGGGGTGTTACACTTTGCCCGGTCGATGGTGGTTGTATGCAGTGCGAGTGTTGTGTGAAATGACGATGCCAAGGGGGGATAGAATGGGAAGGGCTAAAATGGTGGGCTTATCGGACGGCTTGTGGCTTTCTTGTTGAATGCGCGCGGTCCACCGGCTTCTAGTTGGCCGTGGGCGTTCACTGGTTGCCGTGGTCTCCCTTGCCTTCCTCTATATCCTTGTCTTCAGCTTTCTCCCTCAGCTATCCTATGGTGGGTTGCTTTGGCTTGCTCTTTTGTTCTTGTTGTGGGATAGCGGTGTGGCTTGCTCTCGGTTGCAGCTGGTTCAGGGGGAATGCAATGGTGACCATGGTTGTGAGGGAGGGCTTTTATTTGGGCCTTGGGTTGTGCTCCCTCCCTCTCCCCTACTGTATCTTGCCCACATTGCCCTCACTTTATCTCTTATTCTCTCTGTGGGGGTTGTTTGGTTGGATAGAGGGCATGGACCAATGGTCTAGAAGGCACTGTTCTGTGGATTTTTTGTGGTTGAGGTAAGTCGAAAAAGTAGGTGTTGGATTCTTTTAAGTGCCAAATGATGAAACCCACCCTAGTGAGAGGATGCCGACTGGCCGCGGACAGTCTGGGAACCTCGGTGAGTTCCACGTTTTCTGACGACATCTCTTATTTACTCTAACTCCATTTTATTGGTTTTGGTTTGCTCTCGGTCTTTTGGCTTTTGCTGACAATTGGAACGGAGTGGTGGCAGGTTCTTGGGTTCGCGGTGGAAGGTTCGATCTACTGGCAATACACGGGCAGAGGAAATGCAAGGGCTTCAAGCTACCATGCATGCAAGAATTTATTTGTAATTTTAAATCAATGTTGTTATTTTTATTCTATTCTAATGTAATGGATTCTTGTAATTAGCTCAGAGTTTGTATCGGTGTTGTATTTTTGAGTTAGAAGTCCAGTTGTAAACTCTTGAAAATATACTTTGGTATTAAACTGCGTTGGAATTTGATCTTATTTAGCATGTAATTTACTATTGATGATTGTTTATTGTTGTTTAGAGAAATTTAAGTTTTAGGGTTCTCACAACCTCCCCCCCTCCCCATTAGGAATATTTCGTCCCCGAAATCAGATTCTCACTTGAAAAGGTTGTGGGTAGGCTTTGCATAGTTCCTCCTCTTTCTCCCACGTAGCTTCACTAACAGGGTGGTTCTTCCACTGTACCTTGCAAGAACGTATAGTCCGATTTCTTAACTGTCGGTCTTCTGTCTCTAGAATTTTCATTGGATGCTCTTCGTAGGTTAGATCATCTTGCTGTGGTATGTCGAGATTAGTTAAGTGTCGTGAGGGCAACCTTAGGCATTTTCTGAGTTGTGAGATATGGAACACGTTGTGAATTCTTGATAACTGACTTGGTAATTCCAGTTGATACGCTAGGGTGCCTTTACGCTCTAGGATCCTAAATGGTCCGACATAACGTGGACTTAGCTTTCCTAATCCGAATCGGCACACCCTGCACATAGGTGATACCTTTAAATATACTTAGTTCCCAACTTCGAACTGTAGGTCTCTCCTATGTTGGTTCGCGTAGCTCTTTTGCCTAATTTTAGCAATCTTGAGACGCTCTCGAATTAGATGTATTTTCTCATCATTCCTCGTACAAGTTCCGGACCCAATAATGGTCTTTCTCCTACTTCATACCAACAGATAGGTGATCTACATTTTCTACTGTAGAGAGCTTCGTACAGAGCCATTTGAATACTGGACTGGTAGCTATTGTTGTATGCGAACTCTACCAAGGCTAAATGTTTTTCCCATGAGTCTCCAAAGTTCAGCACACAGGCTCGTAGAATGTCCTCCAATATCTGGTTTACCCTTGCAGTTTGGCCATCAATTTGTGGGTGATAGGCTGTGTTTGTATCGGTGTTGTATTTTTGAGTTAGAAGTCTAGTTGTAAACTCTTGATAATATACTTTGGTATTAAACTGTGTTGGCATTTGATCTTTATTTAGCATGTAATTTACTGCTGATGATTGTTTATTGTTGTTTAGATTAATTTAAGTTTTAGGATTCTCACATCTTGCGTAATCTCGATCATAGTGTCCCCCACTTTCATTTCATAAGATCAATATTCAAACATCGACACGACCAATGTCATTTGCAAAGAGATTTGGTTTTATGTTGGTAATTATGGTTTAAATTGTTAGTGAGAATGATTTATGTGATATTTTAGGTTTAATGTTGAGTCGGAGTATTACATCTTTATAACTTGAGACATTTTCTTATCTTTTGAATTTTAATATGTTGCACTCAGCATCGGTTGTTGTTGACTAGTCATAATTAGGGTGTGCCAAATTCAGATCCAGATGCTTTATTTTATTAGAATTTCTAGCAAATCTCTCTTTTAAGAACATCTAATGGTTGTTGTTGACCGGTCAGCTCTAGCACAAGTTTCTGGCTTCGGAATCGATACGAATCTTGATAATAATAATAATAATACTTTTTTTAGGAAAAAATATTAGTTTGTTCAGAAAATGGTACTTTTGGGCTCAAACTCGAGCCCGGGAGGGTCCAGTCCGAGGAACGAGCGCATCTAGTTGAAATTAGGGTCCATGAGGTTAAGGTCCAGATATTTTTTCTCTGTTTTTTTTTTACCAAATTTCTATCTTTAAACCACACATCACCAACTTTTAGTATATATATTAGTTAGCAACAATAATAGGGTTGTTTTAAAAGCTCTCACATGGATCTTTATAGTATAAGTGATTGTTAAAATTATATATGCAACGAGGCTCTCCTCTAATGTTTATATTAAAGAAGGCCAAGCTTACATGTTGAAGATCGAGCAATGTCTATAACACATAATATTTTCGCACAACAACAACAGTAGTTACAATGTTAAGTTAATAAGAGAATCATCTCTTGGTAAGGTGACGAAGTTCTGAGTGTATGACTGTATCTACCAGGTTTCAAATCTTTTACGCTCATCTTTACGCACACACGAGTATACTTAAATAGAAATTTTATAAAGTTGTAGATTTATTCATAGCTCTGTCTTTCTAGGTAAGTACTAAGGAGCGCATTCACGTGCGTGCACGTACGTAGTAAAATGTTAATAATAAGTAATATCTCCGCTTTGCGAATTTTTTTATTTAATCCTTTTTTTAATTATATTTTAAAATTAATCCGTCACGAACTTTATTTCTAAATCTGACCCCTTTGGTCACGCCACTTCCCGTGGCGTGACAAAATTGAACTGTCACGCCACGATGTGGCGTGTAAAGGTGCGAGTAAGCCCTCGTATGTAGCGCCGCGTGGAGGGTTTGCGTGGCATCTGTCACGCCTTCTTTCTTGGCGTGACAGAGAGCGATTATCACGCCGTAGTTTTTGGCGTGACAGATTTATCTGTCACGCCGTGATAAATGGCATGACAGGGCTGTACAATTTGTTTGGATTCTATTTGTATGAAAAATAGTTGAAGATACGGTGGTACATAATATGTCTATATTCGCAACTTGAAAATAGAATATATAGACTGTACATAAGATACGGTGGTATTTATGTGAGACTAAAGAGACTTCTTTTTAAGTATTATCAACTTTGGCCTAACACACAACACGACTACGCGAGCAGGGGTGGTGGGGTAGCCTGGAAAGAACTACACAGGACTAACGGTTTTGTGAGGGGTGCAAACAGGGGACAAGAACAAGAGGTCCAAAGCGAACTGCAACTTGGAAATGCATCGTGCCTACTGCTAGTACTTCCAATATTTAAAGGCCTGATAACTATCAATGCACATACTTTGTGATCTGATTATGATTTAGTAATTAATCTGCATGAAACCTTTGTGATCTAATTATGATTTAGCAATGACAGAAATTCTTATAACATAGACAATTGTCACTCATGCAGCCATACTCAACATAGAAAACCAGACATGTGAGGGGAATCAGACAATGTAGTACAGTTCTAAGCCGAAATAATAAATGCATGTCACTTTGCATCCAACGGTGTTCAAAATAATCACTTGAGCACACGACTTGTGGGTCTCCTAACATTAGCTTGATGACACATGTGGCGGATCACGATGCGCCGTCATCCACAATTTCACTTGATGAAGCCTTAAGCATATCGGCAATTTTCTCGTTCTAACTTGTAATGTAGGTGAATTTGTCCTTTAAGGCATATACGGCAATTTTGAGATGTTTCCGGGCGAGACAAATCCATCTTCCACCGAGATTGGGCGGATCAACCCCGTCCGCACAAGCCTTATATGATACCTATGAACTCCTATCGACATTAGTGTAACAATACCACGTGAACCTATGATCAATGTAAAGGATCGAATGATTATTATACCATGGTAATTGCAATCATCTTTCTCGATTATCAATGAATCAACAAGTAGATAAACAACAATGCGGTAAGAATAGGGAATGAAGTTTCTTCGCCAATGAACAATAGCTATAACTACTCAATCACAGATCAAGCATTGTCTCACAAAACTATATTATACCTCGATCTAGAGAAGCCGGTAAGGAAGGACGGCGCCGGGAGGAGGAGGAGGGCAAGGCAAGCTTGACGGGGCATGGAGCAGTGAGCCAGCATGGGAGGACGGTCTGGGAGCAAAGCCCGTGGCATGCAGGAGTAGAGACGTGGAGGAGCCTGGCCGGGGAGAGAAGTCGACCTCCGACGGCGCGCGAGCGGCGCACAAGAGAGTAGTAGTAGAAGATAAGAAAAATGAGGAACGGGTCGGGCTGTCCGAACATAAATCCCCATTGTCACGCCAAGTCTCATGGCGTGACAATATACCTAGTCACGCCATGAGTCCCAGCGTGACCAAAGCTGCCACGCAAGCTCCAAGCTGGCACGACGCGCGGACGAGGGCTTACGTGGCGGCTTTGGTCACGCCACCATGCAGCGTGTGGCGTGTGATGTTGTTTAATTACGCGAGAGGTGGCGTGACTAAAATGGTTATTTTAAAAATAAAGTCTTGGGAGATTAATTTTAAAATAAAAGTTAAAAAATAATTATTTAATAAAAAAAATTCCCGCTTTGCCAGCTATACCTCAAATCGTATACGTAGGACATAATCATTCATCCTGGTTACGCTCAATTGTTGGACAGTTTGACCGATGTGACACCTTGGTTTTCTAGCTTAGCAACTATGGATTCGGATTCTCTACGATACCAGCGGAGAACAATGTATTTTATGTCTATATGAATAGTGCTATACAGTAATACTGTAGAAAAACACTGCAGGAACAGCACATTTACTGCATTGAAAACCGTAGCATTTTACTGTTCCGTTTGATGCTGTAGCGCTCTAGACCATTCATTTTAGACCATACTGTAGAGACAATGCTCTAATGACAGCTATTGTAGATCTCTATATTTTTATATTCAATACAGAGGATCGGTTTCCACCAACTATAAAGCTCCACCAACTATATAGCTCTACTAGAAAAATGGCTCTTGTATTTGTGATCGATTTCACGTAGTTTTTTAGATGGACTTATCTCAAACTAGATTATCTAGCCTGAGCAATCACCTTTCTTTCCCAGCACGTGAAGACCACAAAGTAGATAGACTCTGGGCTCTGGCGTATCAGGTCAGCGTCTACATGATTAACCAATACGAGACAAGAGTCGGCACGGGATCGCGAGCAACAGAGCGAAGACAGGGCAGAGCCGGATGGGCAACGTTCGGATGGAGACACCCGAACGGACACGGAAGCGGACAGGCACGATCGGACGGACGACTCTGTTCTGCCGAGATAGACCTTTCCACGGGGAATTAATGTTAGTAATTAGCACTAACAATATGTTAGATATTTCCGTAAAATTTTCATCGTGACTTTCGGAATTTAATCCTATGATACGTGGAGTTGTGAGTCTTAAGATGTTCCCACTGCCTTCTAAGGATAAATTTTCTTTTTCATTACCTACTCTTCAGCTATGAGGTGGATCCATTTCGTCCTTGTGTGCTTTTGAAACTTCTTCACTAGACCTGACAACCCGTACGTACGAGTGTATGACCAAATCAATGCTTATAAAAACTTAGTATAAGGAACTACAAGTCTACACGGCTGTTCTCCAACGTAGGATTTCTCTGTTGTATGATCTACAACATGCATGTTAAAAACATCATCGCGGCAAGGCAACACCACCATGGGCCAGCAACCTAATAATGCTTCTCCCACTGATCACCGTACTCATTTCGGCATGGCCGGCGGGAGCAATAACGGCTGCCCAACCAAGCGAAACGTGCCAACGCAGCTGCGGTGGTGTGGACATCCCGTACCCGTTCGGCATCGGCCGCGGCTGCTACCTCGACTGGACCTTCGAGCTCACCTGCAACCTGACCAGAGACGGCACCTACCGGACCTTCACCGGTGAGCTCGAGGTCATCGACGTCTCCGTGCGCCGCGGCCAAGCGCGCATCTACAACATGATCACCTTCTGGTGCTACAACCGCACGTCCCAGTCGATGGACGAGCAGAGCAACTGGTGGTACGACATGGCCGACACGCCGTTCCGGTTCTCCGACGGGGACAACCGGTTCACCGTTGTCGGGTGCAACGCGCTCGCCTACATAGGGTCCCAGAGCCGGAGCCAGTACACGACCGGGTGCATGGCCACGTGCCCAGCCGCGGAAAGAAATCCTCTGGGACGGTGCCTCACGTGAGGCCCCGTCCCATCACCGTTGGATCAAAGGGGGGAGTCGGGATGAACGGTGATGGGGCGGGGCCTCACGATGAGGCCCTGTCCCACTGCATTTTCTTCCCCCAGCCGCGGGGAGCCTCGAGAACGGCACGTGCGCTGGCATGGGCTGCTGCCAGACGACCATCCCCAAGGGGCTCAACCTCTACGAAGTGTGGTTCGAGGACAAGTTCAACACCTCCGAGATCGCCGGCTTCAGCCGGTGCAGCTACGCCGTGCTGATGGAGGCAGTGGAGTTCAAGTTCTGGACGACGTACGTCACCACCGGAGACTTCTTAGAGTCCACCGGCGGGAAGGTGCCGCTGGTGCTCGACTGGGTGGTAGGGAAGGAGACGTGCCGGAAAGCTAAGCAGAACGCGACCGCCTACATGTGCGTCAGCAGCAACAGCGAGTGCGTCGACTCTAGAAACGGCCCTGGTTACCTGTGCAACTGCTCCAAAGGGTACGAAGGCAATCCTTACCTGTCTGACGGCTGCCAAGGTCTGTCTCTACTCTTCTTCCTTCGATCCTGCAAGAAACGATCTCGCCGTGATCAGTTTACACATCAACAAGCTGTAATTCGTTGCCAGTTTACAGAAGTTTTATCCTGACGCCAACGCGGTTTAATGTTTCGGTTTGCCTTTGCAGATGTTAACGAGTGCGAGGACAAAAGATTCAACTACCCTTGCTCTGTTCCTGGTACCTGTGTTAACACTCCTGGAGGATTCAATTGTTCTTGCCCAGCCAAGACAACAGGCAACGCTTATAACGGCACATGCGAAGCGAAGAAATTCCAACTTGGAGTGCACATCGCAATTGGTACGTCTTCTCCATTTCGCACTTATTCAGCTCGTCGACTACATTTGATCTTGTAAAAATCTGTACATCATCTCCTATTTAGCACTTTGTATGATTTCTGGGTACACCCCTTACTGCAGGTGTTAGCGTTGGCGTAGTTGTACTAGTAGTCAGCATGTCTTGTGCTTACATTATCCACCAAAAAAGGAGCCTTGCCACTGTAAAAAGGAGCTACTTCAAGCAACATGGGGGCCTCTTGCTGTTCGAGGAAATGAAGTCAAAACAAGGACTATCCTTCACATTGTTTACCAAAGAAGAACTAGAAGAAGCAACAAATAAATTTGATGAGCGAAATGTGCTTGGAAAGGGAGGCAACGGTACTGTCTACAAGGGCACTCTGAAAGACAACAGAGTAGTTGCAATAAAGAAGTGCAAGTCAATCAACGAGAGACAGAAGAAAGAGTTTGGTAAGGAAATGCTCATCCTATCCCAAATCAATCACAGGAACGTTGTTAAGCTATATGGCTGTTGCCTTGAGGTGGAAGTACCTATGCTCGTCTATCAGTTCATCCCAAATGGCAACTTGTACCAACTTATCCATGGCCGACATCACGCATCATGCGTTTCCTTGGCGACACGTCTGAAGATTGCGCATGAGACTGCTGAAGCGCTTGCTTACCTGCATTCCTGGGCTTCACCCCCAATTATCCATGGCGATGTGAAATCACCAAACATACTTATCGATGACAACTACACCGCAAAAGTTTCAGACTTTGGAGCCTCAATATTGGCTCCAACAGACGAAGCCCAGTTTGTTACATTTGTTCAAGGGACTTGCGGCTACCTCGATCCGGAGTACATGAAGACATGCAAATTGACAGATAAGAGCGACGTATACAGCTTCGGTGTTGTTCTCCTGGAGCTACTTACCCGTAGAAAGGCATTGAATCTTCAGGCGCTTGAGGGGGAGAAGAACCTCTCATCACATTTTCTTCAAGCTGTGAGCGAGAATAGGCTTGATGGGATACTGGACGCCCAGATAAAAAACGAGCAAAGCATGGCGCTGATCGAGCAAGTGGCAGAGCTAGCAACGCAGTGCCTAGAGATGGCTAGTGACAGGAGACCCTCGATGCGGGAGATTGCTGAAGAGCTTGACAGGCTAAGGAAGCTCTCGCAGCATCCTTGGGGCCTACATACTTCTGAGGAGCTGGAGACCTTGATTGTTGGGTCGCCAAGCACGTACCCTGAGATAGAGCTTAGCAATGGGTATTTTAGCTTGACTGATTCAGCGTATGTAGGAGTTCAATCTCCACGGTGATGGCCTGATGGCATTCTTGTTTGTCCCCTGAGTTGTGCAACTACCAGCTGTCTTGTGCTCGTGTATATAAGTTTTTTTTTCTTTTAAAAGATTGCCACGTGATTACGTGATATTTTTGTGTACGTTTTCTTCTAAAGATTTCTAGTCAGTACATGGACCTGAGTACCTGACCTTACTTTTGCCAGATGGCAGACTGTTCAATTTCCCACTGAACCGAAAAATCCGAGCCGAAAAGATTTGACCGGTATTCGGTGTATTCGGTATGACAAATTTGTTGTTTTATTGAGTTTGGTTTTTTTATAAAAAAAAACGACTAAAAATCAAAAAAACCGAACAAACCAAACCTTCTCTATAAAACCTGAAACAACCCGTGTGACCGCATCCCACAGAATCGCAGGCCAAGTCCCACGCACTCGCCTGGAGCTTTCTTATAGAGTTGCTGGCCACCACTTCTGCCAAGACGAGCGGTGTGGACAGCCTATTTTACTCGGAAGTCGGAACAGCGCTGGCCGCTGGCGTTGGCTCGGCCGAAAACGTTTTGGTGGGCCATGCAGCAGCACTGCAATTTGGCCAGGGCCGGGTTGGTGGGGTTCTTGAGTCTTGTGCTAGTCTGCAGACAACAGTTGTTGACTTGTTGCCTTGTTGGCTGCTGCACTGGCTGCACGCATGCATGCACTGCCGAATAGTGTCGATTGCCGAGTGACACGGCCAAACACCAAGGGCATTAATTATCATGCAATGTATTACCGAATCATGATTCATGTCAATTAGATGTTGCATGATTGCTTGCTTCAACAATTATGAGCATTGAGATGAGCTGAGTGCAAGGTCAATAGTGTCCATTGCTCATGTGTTAGCCTGTTAGGGCCAATAATCAATATTTGTGAGCTGTGACCGCACTAAAGAGTCGTCGTATCATATTCAATTCGCGTCAACTTTGGTAAATATGGTATTTACCAATACCGTACCGAAAAAAATTAGGATTTACTGCAACCGAACCGTATTTTTGAAAACACCGTATTTACCGAACTAACAATGTTGTATTTATCGTATGTACCGTATTTACCGAACCGAAAAAACCGAACGAACACCCTTATGCTAGCAACACTTCAAGCTTATACATAGGGTACATAGCACATATGCGCCATACTGCCATCTTCTTAGGTTGATCGCTATCAAAAAACTAAACCGCACGAATCTTAAAGCAACAAGGTTAGCAGTGGGGCAGTGGGTGGTTTGCAAACCAGATCCTCAATATGCTTTAAATTAAATAAGGTGTTTTTGAAAGGATTTGGAAGAAGCCTCAACCGGCATCATATATTGATCCTCATATATATAGACTACAAACAAGACATTGGTTTATATCTATACAAAAGATTCAAATAACTAGTTTCTATCTATACAAAGATTACAAGAGATATTGTCGGTTTATGAATAGTAACCGACCAGCAATATTTAAACAGCAATATCCGAACACTACTACAGAAAAGACCTTCACAGACGGTTCAACAATGTCATGATAGACGGTTTTGTGAGTCGTCTAAGTTTATGGGACAGTAATGATATGAGGTCATCACAAACGGTTTTTAAATCGTCTGTGAAAAAAACTATCACAGACGGTTTTGAAAAATAACCGTCAATATTACAGACGGTTCTTGTTTAAAACCGTCTGTGAAAATAGACTATCACAGACGATTTTTTAGTAAAACCGTTTGTGATAGTTTTTTCTATTGAAAAAAAACTAATTTTGAGCCAAACCAATCAATTGTTGGACAGTAGTTTCCATCTGTTGTTTTGATAGTTCGCACGAAGGTAATTAAAATATACTCTCTCTCTCTCTCTCTCTCTCTCTCAATCAATGGCTCACTCTCTGACGAGGTCGAGTGGAGGCATCCATCCCGAACGGAATCGGCCTCCCTTGTCGACCACAGATGGAGGTCCTCACTAAGAACAAAATCTGACAGGAAGGAGGGGATAAAATCAAAGTGAGAAGGAACCCTGGATGGGGATTTAAGGGCAAAACTTCGTGCTCAGTTGAGGCCAAGATGGGGAGCGGTCAGATCTGGCGGCCTCCTGCGGCAGTTATGGATCTCCTACATGTCCCTCCTCCTCTTCCTCCTCGTCGGCTACGTCTCCTCGCCGAACCGTGTCGGGGAATCGAGGGCGGTTGCCGGAGCTTGGCGTGGGGAGGGGAGAGGGTGAGACTGATGGAAGACAAGGCAGGGGTGGGTATAATATATAAGGACAGCACGAAAACATTTCGCCTCCCGCGCAAACGTTCAAAAAATTTCGCGAATCCCAGACGACTTCAAATAAAAACCGTCTGTGATGAGCTAATATCACATACGGTTCGTATTAAAAAACCGTCTGTGACTCTGTAGTTTTATCAAAACTTGGATGCACACAGAAATGCCTAACTTTGTGATTTTACCATGACTTGAAATGCCCAACATTCCAAGTCACAGAGTCAGGTAGAATCGGGAGATACTTATCACAGACGGTTTTTAATATAAACCGTCTGTGATGAGATACTTATCACAAATCTCATCACAGATGGTTCGTATTAAGAACCTTCTGTGAAGTATCACAAATAGTTCATGACACGAATCGTCTATGATATTAGCTCATCACAGACGGTTCTTAGCGTATGCAGTAACAGAGATGGTCGCGTTGGTAAAACCATCTGTGATTATCATTAATACTAACGGTTTTAAAAAACCATCTATGATGAGGCGTCTAGTATTAGCATTTTTTTAGTAGTGGAAGATAGAGATATGATTCGATGCATGTTAACACACCCCCGCAGTCGCAACGTCGGTTCGGCGGACAGAGAGCGTCGGCAGGGCAGACGGTGAGACTGGTACGAAAGTCAAGAAATAGTTAAGACAACAATCCCTTGGTGAAGATGTCAGCGAACTGGGATGTGGAAGGAACATGAAGAACACATATCTGTCCCAAAGCCACTTTATCACGCATAAAGTGAAGATCAATCTCAATGTGCTTAGTGCGTTGATGAAGAACCAGGTTGGTTGTCATGTAGACTGTTGGACCAAAAAGGCGACTAGAGGGGGGGTGAATAGGAGCACGCTCACTTTTTCACTTTGATCGGATTCAACACTAATTTCAATCCAGTAGCTATGGAAGCTATGAAGATCAATCTACAAGTACAGTGGAAGACTTGTATTGAATCCAAACTAAAACCCCCAAAGCAAAAGACCAAAACAGGAACGCAAACCCTAGGGGCGGTCTGACAGGCAGTCTGAGGTCGGTTTGACCGCACCTGACGCAGAACGATGAAAACAGCCCGAGTTTAAGATTGCAAATTGACTTAACTTTTGATCTACAAGGGCAAACTCCATGAAACTTGACACACCTTCTATAAGATATTAGGAACCAATTCCAATCAAGGATCATGTAGATCCATGCCAAAGTTTCTATCTTTTTTAGTTTGAACGAAGGTTGCTCCAAAACGAGTCAAAATCCTATCTAAAGACTTGCTTGTGGGTGATTGATGATCAAGATGATTCTAGATGGGTTCCCACATGTCACAGCAAATTAGATCAAGGCAAGAAACCAAGCACAAACTCGCGGATCAAAGAAAGACTCAAAATCACCAAATAGAGAGAAGGAAAGCAAATAGACTCATCTTGAGGAATCTTTCCTTGAATTGATTTTGCTATGGTATTAGTTTATAACCACTCCATCAAGGAGGACAAAGACTCAATACATGAGCACGAAATCAAATCCAACTCTCTAGAACTCTAACCTCCAACTATCTTCTTCCTAAGCAAACTAGGGTTTCAAAACAAATGAAAGGGTTGAAGGGGGTGCAGCCACCTCCCTCCTCTATTTATAGTGGAGGCTTAGATCTTCTAGAAGATTGAACCCTAGTGGGCACCCGTTAAGCCCACACACAAACGGGTCACTCACGCACGTATTTTAAAGCGTTGTCTTCATCTCCTCTTGACCTAATCCGCTTCTCCTTGCGCCATCTTGCGCCGCGGGTTGGCCAAAGGTCACCAAGGCGGTATTTGGTAAAATTACCAAAATAACCCTTCTCGATCTTTTTCGAAGACCGAGTCCAAACTGCGTGAAGCACTTCCATGCTTCGCCACGTGTAGGTTGATCCAGCGGCTCTCATCATGTCGGCAAGTCTCTCCCATCCGGCTCTCACCGAAACCACCATGGCCTTGCACCGACTCCCGTGCTGCTTGATCAAACCCGTCGCACCGAACTGCCCGTTCGGTCACCTTTGTCCCTTATGCGCCATGCTTGACTCCATTGACCTCACCCGGCATCCCCGATCGTTCTGGACCTCAGCTCTCCAAACTTAGTCCCGATCATCCTCGCCGTTGACCGTCGTTGGCCTCCAAGCACCCTACACAACAATAGACAAAGAAATCGATTCCGGGAACAAGTTCTTCAAAACATACATCATGCAACACATATGCACTGAAACCCATGAACTTGACCTAACCGAACACTCATCGCCACTTTTGGCCAATGAACAATACAAAATCGGTCAGACCGCCATTGAATGGCGGTCGACCCTTGACAATCGACCACGTTCTCACAACGCCGGTCGGCCAGTAGAAAGGCGATCGACCGCGCCCAATGCCGGTCGACCGCTCGACTGGCGACATTTCAACCTTTGACGAAAACTCATGATTCGACAAACCTTTAATGACATTGCCAATTGTAACATCATCATAAAATCGTGCACATATCCCCATGATATTCACATAGACGGCACTAACGTTGTCGCAAAAGACAATGGTGGCTTTAGACAGGGGACGTCAGAGTTCATGAAGGAGGTGCCGCAACCAGGTAGCTTGGGCAACAGTGTTGGCAACGGCGCAGTATTCGGCCTCTACACTAGAGCTTGAAATAGTATTCTGGTGTTTGGAAGACCAAGATACTAGAGTCTCACCGAGATAAATGCAGTAGCTGGATATAGAACGCCGTGTGTTAGGCGGAGTTCCAGTTCTGGACGACGTACGTCACCACCGACGAGTCCACAAATTCGACCGCCGCGCGGGTCCCACTGGCGGCTGGCGCTTGACTGGGTGATCGGGAACGAGACGTGCCAGGAGGTGAAATGGAACACGACAGCCTACGCGTGCGTCAGCAGCAACAGTGAGTGCGTCGATTCCAGCAACAGCCTAGGCTACCGGTGCAACTGCACCAACGGGTACGAGGGCAACCCTTACCTTTTCAACGGTTGCCAAGGTCTGCTCCCCCTCACGCCATAAGTGAGTTGGGTTTATTCAAATGATTCGAAAGGAAAGCTAATAGGAGAAATTGAATGTTTTTGGTTTGCCTTTTCAGATATTAACAAGTGCGAAGACAAAGGATCCAATTACCCTTGCTCTGTATTGGCACTTGCATCAACAGTCCTGGGAGATTCCACTACTCATGCCCTGGTAACACAAGAGGAAACGCTTATAGTGGAACATGTGAGGCGAAGGAATCCCAACTTGGAGTGCACATCGCAATTGGTACGTCAGCTCCCTGTCTTTATTTCTTTCTTTAGTTACATTTAGTTTTTTTTTTATAAAATCACATTTTGTTCCGGTCGACTGATAAGCATGCAGCACTTGCTATAGCTGAATTCCTTGACCCTCCAAAGTATTTGTTTTTTCTTAACTTTGTCAACTTGGTACACTTTCTTGGTACCACCCTTCGTTCAGGTACTAACATTGGTGTCATTGTACTAGTAGTAAGCATTTCTTGCGCTTATATGGTCCACGAAAAAAAGAAGCTCGCAACTATCAAAAATAGATACTTTAAGTAACATGGGGGACACTTGTTGTTTGAGGAAATGAAGTCAAAGTAAGGGCTGTCTTTTACATTATTTGCCAAGGAAGAGCTAGAAGAAGCCACGAGTAACTTTGACGAACAAAAAGTGCTTGGAAAGGGAGGTAATGGTACTGTATACGATGAGAGGCAAAAGAAAGAGTTTGGAAAGGAAATGCTCGTTCTATCCCAGATTAATCATCGGAACATTGTTAAGCTCCACGGTTGTTGCCTTGAAGTTCCTATGCTCGTCTATGAATTCATCCCAAATGGCACCTTGTACCAACTTTTTCATGGAGAGAAACACGGATCACGCATCTCGTTCACAGTTCGTCTGAAGATTGCACATGAGACAGCTGAAGCACTTGCTTACCTGCATTCATGGGCTTCACCACCTATTATTCATGGTGATCTGAAATCACCTAACATACTAATAGATGAGAATTAGACTGCAAAAGTTTCAAACTCTGGAGCTTCAACATTGGCCCCAATAGATGAAGCTCAATTTGTCACGTTTGTTCAAGGGTCTTGTGGTTACCTCTACCCGGAATACATGCAGACATGCAAATTGACAGATGAGAGCGATGCATACAGTTTTGGTGTTGTTATCTTGGAGCTACTTACATGTAGAAAAGTGTTAAATCCTTAGGCACCCGAGGAGGAGAAGAAGTGACAATTGATAATATGCCACTCAATAGAACGGCCTTCTCACCTTTGCCATTATGTAGAGTGCAATCCTTTATTTGCCACTCTATACAATTTTCAATCATTATTTTACCGCTTTGGATTTTTTTTATCACATTTTCCATTTTTTTAGGCCAGCGAAAAGACCAGAATGCCCTCCATGTAAGCTGTATCCACCACCGTGTCCACACTCCTCCTCTCCCTCTCTCTCTCTACTTTCTCTACTTTCTCTCTCTTCCTTCCAAGATCTATCACACTCAGAGTGAGGTCTTGCTCGTGCTATCGCTGCTTCCACGGCTTGCTTCTTCCGCGACAATGCTATCTTCTCGGCGATTATTGCGACCATTGCTAATACCGTCTGCTTGCTTCTTGCGTCAATGGTGCCGATGCTCTGGATGCTCCCACCACCACGAGGAGCTCCTGACCCTTCTTCTGGACTAGTCCGAGCATTGTTCTTCCCCACGCCGGTCTTTGCCCCCTCCGCCGATGCCGACCTCGCATGAGCAGCCGACGTACCCTACTCTGGTGCTCCCCAACACCGCCTCTGGGGGCGGGACGGCGCCTTCGAACAACAACGTCTCGACGCTGGGGCGGCAATGCGGTCCACCAGGTTCGAGGAGACCCAGCGGGACCTCATCGTCGTCTGGAGAGGAAGAATTCTACTTGCCGCGAGGATCGTCGAGGACATCAAGCTCGCGACCATCTGCTGGCGCGGCGGTCCGAGCGGCCGTGTACACGCCTTGCGATCGCCTTTCGAGCGACGACGCCCCCACCCGCCTCGCGCCTCTCTTCTCCAACCCGGCCGGTCGGCGTCGCCCGTCAAGTCAAGATCCGAGAGTGTGTGCGATGTCGTTGGCCTTCCGTCGGTGCCTCTACCCCCACCTCCTCCATTTGCGCACTACCACCACCGTCGCCTCCTCGCCGGAAACCACCCTCCTCATCACCATCTTCCTCTCCCCTCGATAACATGTTAGCTCTCAGATCCACTCCACCGACACCATTTCAAGAAGGGACAATGGAGGGCATTTCGGTATTTTTCACGTGCCTAAAAAGTGCCTGAAAAATGGAAAATGAGATAAAAAGTCCAAAGTGGCAAAAGAATGATTGAAAATTGTGTAGAGTGGAAAATAAAGGATTGCAATCTACATAATGGCAAATGTGAGAATGCCGTTCTATTGAGTGGCATATTATCAATTGTCCCAGAGAAGAACCTCTCTTCTTAGTTCCTTGTAGCTGTAAGTGAGAATAGGTTTCATGATATACTGGACATTCAAATTCAAAGCGAGCCAAGCATTGGGTTGATTGAGCAGGTAGTAGAGCTAGCAAAACAATGCCTAGATATGTCTAGCGAGAAGAGGCCCTCTATGCGAGAAGTTGCAGAAGAGCTTGACATATTCAGGAGGCTCTCGCAACATCCCTAGATGCAGCATACTTGAGAGGAGGTGGATGCCCTACTTGGTGGATGTGGATCGCTAGACACAAACTCTAAAATTGAACTTAGCAGTATGTATGTTAGTTTGGCGAAAACATCGTATTTAGGAATGTGTTCTCCACGATGAAGGCATAATTTTCGTTCCCGTAGTTATATGTAATGAGCTGCTGTTTGTTTAGTTGTTTTGTAGGTACAATAAGTTCGTAAAAATGTCTTTCGTTTGGTTTTTGTTCAACTTGCTTCTAGGCTAGTCATATGTATTCCCAACTTTTTTCTAGAAAGACTCTAACTATTTATATTTCAGTATGATAAGTTCGTAAAAATGTCTTCCGTTCAGGCTACTCATGCACGGTTGAACTTGATTCTAGGATAGTCATATGTATTCCCAGTTTTTATCTACAAAGACTCCAACTATTTATATTTCAGTATGACAAGTTCGTAAAAATGTCTTTCGTTCAGGCTACTCCTACATGGTTGAACTTGCGTTCGGTTGATTTTTAATTATATTTTTCTTGTAGCCTCTTTGGTTTGAGCATATAGCAACACTTTGTTTAGAACTTATAGCTCTGTGCGTATCATCTATGCTAAACCGCAATAAGTCAACACATGTCAAACACAACTTTGTACAACAATGTTACGCAAGTTAATAATATTTTCTATTTCTAGTATATAATCACATCGATGAATATACCTGCATCATTAGAAAGGTGATTCAACGCTCTCCCAAAAAGTGAAAATAGTTAACATACACCGAATCATATCTCTATCTTCGGATATTGTTGTTTAGATATTGCCGGCCGGTTCTTATTCATAAACTGACAATATCTCTTGTAATCTGTGTCATTGCCACGAAGGGTAATTACACTTAAGCTTATAGATTATTATTCGTCTGTCCGATAGAACACCACTCCAACGAATAATAAGTCTTACCAAAGTTAACGCAATAGAATAATAAGATAGAAACTGCACTTTATTACAGTAAGTAGTCACACAGGGCTATGGTCTTTAATACAAGTATTTAACTACAACGAAAAAGAAATCCTCTCCCTTGCCTGCCCTGCTCCACCGGTTGTCTACTCGTCTCAGCCCTACTCCACTGGTCGTCTACTCGTCTCACTCGCAGAATAAGATGTCCACCTCACCCTGGTGCTCGTAGTAAGTGTCCTCGCCTTCTGTGACCTCCTCGGCACCTGCGTATCCTTCATCCCACTCGGAATAATCCCCTGTTGGACTAGGATCTAACAAAGGAGAATAATAGCATGAATGAGTACTAGTGTACTCAGCAAGCATTTATTAGTAACAATACATTGTATGACTCTTCTCTATTGATTATCACATTTTCTAGCTCATCTTTTTCTCTGGAAAATACTTCATCAAAACTTAAGTGGCAAATTTTAATACTGAAAAGACTACTTATCACTCGGTGAGAAGATAGACTCCTAGCGGTCACCATAGACTCCAATCCAGGAGATAGGCATGAATTTATGGTTTGATATTTAGCACTACGCAGGCTTGTACCACTTTACTTATAGCTACTCTGAGCTCTCTTAAGCTAGGTCTCCCGTATTTCCTTTAATGTGGTGTCAAGTTCAGAGTACGGAACGTTTTCCAAGTTACGTGATTAAGTTTCCACCTATTATTTTCTGTCGGTGTCCTAAGGTGCTCACTCAGTCTTCCACCGAGTTCCAATAGTGGTGGTTGGGCCTAGCATCCCCGCACCCAACACTCTACCTGCGCTACTATAGCGCCTTGGATCCCCCACTTTTGGACTTTTCCTACCGGTCCTGGGTTCCTCCATAATTCACTCATTATATTACTTACCCGTTGTGGAGAGTATAATTACGTAATAAGGTAACATTTTCTGCCCGTCGAAACGGAAAAATAGTTGGCACTTAAATACGGCCCCTTATTCGAATGAGAGTTTTGTTGGTCCTTATATATTATCCATATGTAAAGGGTCCCACATCTTCTCTCTTCTCTTTCCTGCTAAGGGTTCCCTTTACCAGCCTTAGTATTTACTCTTATAGCCTAGCTACTCCTCTCAACTTGACTGCTCTTTTCTCATATTCATTTCTTTTTATTTTCTATTGTTTCTTTTATCCGATTTGGTTTGATAAATAATTTTAATGCACATATATACATGGTGGTACGTAATATAACTTTTACATTTCAGATAACTAGGTTAATGGTCAAGAAATAGGCTTGCCTTTGTATTCGTAGAAAAGATCGGCGTCAACGAATTCGAGATCAGCTACTCCTGTCTGTGTCGGTTCGTCTTCCGCAATTATATGGCAGATGCGAATAATAAATAAATACTTAGTTGCTTTTGATACTACTATGCGTACACTAATAAGTTGATCTTCTTTTTCAACATAATTTAATTTAATTACAGCTTTCGGACCCCGGATATGTTAGCATTTTCCTAACGGTTATTTTCCCTACAGCCTGTAAGCTCTTTAGAATCTAACGTCATGGAACTCACACGTGCTCGCAAAACCTAAAACACTACACGCACTTCTCACTCAACACTCTAAACTACATAAAACACTACACTCACACAACACACACATACACCTACTACACTACACAACACACCACACAACACAGCAAACATCACACACACTGTACACACACTGCACAACACAACACAACACCATGCACAGCACAGCACTCTCGCACAATACAACACAACACTCGCACAACACACACAGCACTCTCGCACAACACACCTCTTCCTCTCCCGCGCCTCTGAAGTGGATCTTTTCTGATCCAACTCAAATCCAGCGCTGCCCGTGGGTTGCGGACCTCCGGTTGCTCCCCTCCGCTAGTTTTTCCCCCCGGAACCGCGCCGCCTGCTCCTGGTGCCTCTCGGTCGACTACTTCGGTCGGTTCTCCCTCCGGATCTCTACTGCTGCCTTGGTCATTTTTAGGTGGTTTCCTTCCTCTTCTTCGGCTCCTACTCGGTTGCGCCTAAGTCCAGCTACTCCTACGGTTTTTCTGTCTACCTCTTTCTCTTATTACTAATTCCCCGCTATCGATTCGTCCCCAATTGATTTTGTGGTCGGTTTGGGGATATTGTTGGGGCTGTTGGGGGATTTTGTGATGCAACAATGGGGGTCATGTCCTCATCATTTCGGTTAGGGGCATGTGGGCTTCGGTGGCTTGGCTTGTATGTAGGCTTGCGGCTTTGGTAGTGGCATGCTGGACTTCGGTGGTGGCTGGGGTAATGTGGGAATGGTGAGCTTCAGTTTTGGTGGGTTTCTGTGATGGCTTGGGAGTGAAGGTTTGGTGGTGGCATTTGGGGCAGGGTGGGCTCCGGTGGTTTTCTGGTGAGCTTGTGATGGCTCTGGGCATTGGGGTTCCATGGTGAGCCTCTATGGGTTTCTGATGTGGACATGTTTGTTGTGGGCATGGTGAGCTTGTGATAGCTCTACTTCAAACCCTAACTCAGATGATCTCACCTTTTTCCCTTTTTATATTGTGTCGATTTTAGTTTATCTTCTTGTTCTATTCCTCTACCATGCACGCTTGGAGTTAGCTCAAATAGGGTAGTTGTGATGGGACTCGGGGTAGGGATTTGGGCTGGGGAGCTCATCCCCGCTCCGAGGGCGCATGGCGGCCTTAGCGGGCTTTTCACCGGTAGTGTGGTATGCATGTCGACGAAAGTATGGTGTCCTTTCTCTTAGTCACTATGCTTTGTTGGTTGCAGCTGTGTACAATGCGAGTGTTGTGTGTTTGCTGATGCTAAGAGGAACTGGCTGTGATGTGGCTTACCTGACGGTCGATTGGTCAGGGAAATGGTGGGCTGGTTGAAGCTTGGTCGGCCCTCTAGTGGTTCACTGGTTGTTGTGGTTGCCCTCTACCTTCTCAGCTTCTCCTTGCTTCTTGTACTCCTTCCTTGAGTTCCTATTGTTGGCTGTGTGGGGATGAAGTGTCTTCGACTTGTCTGCTTGCTCTTGCCTTGCCTTGTGGAGGCAGTGGGGGCTTGCTCTGGTTGTGGCTGTTTTTTGGGTGGAAGTAATGTGGCAATGGCTTGGTTGTGAGCTGGGTTCTTATTTGGGGCTTGGCTGTGAGTGTTGGGGGCTTTGGCTGAGGCTTTGTGGCTAGCTGCTTGCTCTGCCTCCTCCTGTGCCTTGCCCATAATGCCCTCACCTTATCTCCTCCCCTCTCCTGGCTGGCTATTTTGTTGGGTAAAAGGAATGGACCATTGGTCCATAGAACACTGTTTGTTGGATTTTCTACAATTGAGGTAAATCGAAAAAGTGGGTGTTGGATTTTTTTTAGAACTGCTGGGTGATGAAACCCACTGAAGTGAGAGGATACCGACTGGCCCTGGACAATCTGGAAACCTCGATGATCTTCACGTTATCTAACGACACTCCTTCTTTCTTCTTACTCCCTTTTATTTGATTTGGGTTTGCTATTGGTCTTTTTGGCTTTTGTTAACAATGGGGTAGAGTGGTGGTAGGTTCTTGGGTCGGTCAGGGGAGGTTCTATCTAATGATGAAACACGGACAAGGGAACACGAAGGCTTCAGGCTACCAAGCTTGCAAGTTGTATATTTGTTTTGCAATGTACTCAAAGTTGTAATTTTTATTTTGATATGATGTAATGCATTCTTGTAATTAATTCAGAGATTGTATTAATGTTTTTATTTTTGTTGTAAGAATTCATATTGTAAATTCTGTTGATGAACTCTTAATAATATCATCTTATATGAAATCGTTTGGTGATGTGTTTTAGGGTTCTCACATCCTCACCCCCCCCTAGAAAAACTCCGTGTAGAGTGACTATCCTTTCCAAGTAGAGTTCAACTAGTCTATCCATTGAGTATTTCTGGTTGGTGGCAATGAAGTGGGCTGATTTGGTAAGGTGGTCCATGATGACCCAAATCGCATCTTTATTTTTGACCGTTAGGGGAAAGCTTGTTATAAAATCCATACAGATATCCTCCTATTTCTAGGTAGGTATTTCCAAGGGTGTTAGCAATCCTGCTGGGCGTTGGTGCTCAGCCTTCACCTTTTCATAGGTGTCACACTGATTTACGTATTCTGCTATCAACACATGATGAGACTCAAGCTACTAAACAAGACCCCTCTTAATAGTATAGCAATCATATACTAACAATTCGGTCATCCAACCAACACCAAGACCAGTAAAAGACTAGGAACACATCATTATCCCTAGCTAGATATACCTTTGCCTTGAACACCCTCTTGAAGCTTGATGACGCACATCTTCACTTCAAGTCCGGCTCATTGTCTTGATATGCATCAACCCATGATGCATCCTTCACGTGCCCTCCATCAACATATGATGGATTTTCTCTTAACTTGATTATCAACTCATGATCATCTCTTCTTCAAGATCTTGATATGCATCAACACATGATGCATCACCTTCTTGAACCTAGACTTGATAACGATCAACTCATGATGACATCCAAAACCTCCATCATCATGGAACATAATCTATTTACCCAACTCATGGAAAATGTTAGTCCCACAATGTAATTGTCATTAATTACCAAAATATACCTGCATTAAATACTTCTAAACTAGCTGTTACTGTCATGTGCGGTACTACCGCTCAGCTAAATCGGTACTACTAATTTCTAGAGGAGGAAAATACCCAAAAACATGCTCTCTGAAATTTACATATCGCCAACTAGAATTTGGTCATACCGCACTGCAGTACTACCGTTTCTCAAATGCGGTCATATCGTTTTTACTGAACTTTTTCCAGAAGCAATTCTAGATGCAATGAATGATTCTTAGTTCATCAAGATGGCACATAATAAATCCTCAAGCTACTAGCCATGATCCCTCTATTGTCTTTGCATTGTCATTTCCATGTTGTTATCCATAATCTGGGACTAAGTTTTTAAAATATATTAGCACACACATTAGTCCCATAACACAATTCCAAATAATTGGATATAAAGCAATATGAGTATATATGAACTACACAAGTTTTATATACTCAAAGGATATGTTTCAAGGTAGAGATCCCCAATATATGTGGATAAAAAATATGGATCAATACTGACGAAACCTCAAAATATAGAGTGAACTCCCCCTACATGTGTGTATACAGGAATGTGTAATAAAAACATATGCACATATTCAAGTTAAACTTTTAGTGGAGTTCAACCTATATTTTGGATTCGATGAATGCAACAAGATATAAGGATATGATGTTGAATGCATACCTCCATGATTTTCACCTTTTTATCCAACTGAGACTAAATAATATCATAGTCAACAAATATGTTAGTCTCACATATAGATTTGTCATTAATCATCAAAACTAAATTAACGGAACTTGAACTTACAGCCGCCGCTGTCTAGACGACGATCGAGTACATGTTCCGGGACAACAAAACCACCTGTGCCATCTACCTCCAAGCCGAGTTCAGTAACCTGGCTCAAGGCGACATGTCCGCAACGGACTATTGCCTCAAGTTGAAGACCCTCTTTGACGCACTCCGCAATGTTGGACAGGCGGTGAACGACCAAAGCATGGTGCTCACTATTATTAACGGGATGAATCCGAAGTTTCGGACGTTGTCCTCTCTTCTTCCGATGAAGCAACCATTCCCGACCTTCATACAGGCTCAGTCTCTCCTCCTTCTCGAGGTATTGAAGGACACCCACAGTGATCAACTTGCCCAGGTCACGGCACTCCTCGCCGACTCATCCACTGGCGCCGGCCGTGGCGCTCACTCCAGGGTTCCCCCTCCTGCGGTGCTCCTCAGTGGCACGCACCACCCGTCGTCAACACTGGTGGCGCCAAACCGGTGGAACCTACACTGGCAATGGCGGCGGAAAACATGGTAAAGGCAAGGGCAAGGGCCCCAAGGGTGGGTCCTTGATGCCAACCTTCTACAACTCGTAGACTAGCACCATCCAACTTTGTCCTACCTCCAGCATCCTTGGCCCATGCCCTGGCGCTCCTTCTCCACATGCGCAGCACCCTGGCACACCGCAATGCTTCCTGGCCATTCCCCACGCTGGCGTCCCACATGGCTATGCGCCGGCTCACCCTAGGTTTCTCCCTGCTACACCACATGCCCTCTCGGCTATGCCACCCGCACCATATGGTTGCTACCCCAGCGCCACTCTTGCATCTTTGTGGGACTGTTCTGGCCTCGTCAATGCCTTCAACACCATGACACTGCAGCCACCACCCTCCGATTGGTACATGGACAGCAGCGCCACCGCTCTCATGTCGTCAACCTCCAGTAACCTTACCTCCGTCTCCACTTTCCCTCCTTTCTCCTCCCGCATGATGGTCAGCCCATGGTTTGTGATGAGTAATTGACTATTCTTTGCATGTGTTATCGAAGTTTAAGTTTGGTTTTGGGAGTTTGCAATATTAGAACTATTGTCTGCCTAGAGTCGGTCTGATTGCTGGGCATGGGCGGTCTGGTCATGAGCAGGAATTATGAAGGGTGATCGGACCAGCAAAGTGGGTGCAGTAAGACTGACCCTATGTGCTTTTTGGGAAATGGACACCTAACACTTATGTAGGCTTGTTTGGGCATGTGTCTGCACTAGGTAGATAGAGTTTTACTAAAATTCTAGATAGGATGTTTTCTGGTGCAGTTAAGCGGCCAGACTGACCCAGCATGGTGGTCTAACTGGCATGGTGAGGGTGGTTAGACTGGCTATGGTTTTCCAGGGCACAGTGAACTATGGTTTTGGACTGAAATTGAGAATTGGTTCTAGGAGCTTGGGATTAGAGCATATGGATTGCATATTGCATATTTGGACTAATGTGGGGTCAAGTTGTGAAGTACTTATACCCAAAAATGGTTGCTTGGTCTATTATTGTGCAGGTAACTTCAAGTCAACTATGGTCAACGATAAGGAGGACCAGGAGTTGGTTAGGAGAATCAAGATCTAGAATGGTCATGGATGTCGGGTGAGATAGTTGGACTCAAGCAAGGTGTCATATGGACAAGAACCATGGATGGCAAAGTTTGAGCAAAGACCTTTAAGGTAAAGAGGTACACTTGGTGCATTATGAGTCATGTGATGACTATGTGGCTTGGTAATGCTTCCAAGGGTGAAGCTTTGAAGTTATGTGTTCTTGACTCATCAATTGTGTCAATTGATGTTTTTGTGTGTCGTGTGATGCTATGTGGCAGTTTGTTTGTTGGTGATGGTTGAAGGACCAGGACCAAGCTAGGAGAGCTTACGTCCAGAGCAGTCAAGAGATCGGGACTAAGCTAGGGGGTCTTAGGTCCAGAATGATCAAGGTCCCACCAGAAGATGACTGAGGCTTGCAAAGTGGTGGACATGAAGGATAGCAACAAGGTGTATCGGGAATAAGCTCAAGGAGGAACTGAGGTACAAAAGGGCAGGAAAGTCGGGTGCGGTCATGGTGCATGGTAAGGCATATGGTGCGCCAAGTGATTTGGTCCCGTGTGCAAGTGAGGACCATTTGTGGGATCCAGACGTGTGAGAGGTTTGGCGTCGAGTCATTGGGGCCACATGGAAGATGATGAAGCATGAGCAATGCTTCAAGGCGAAGGATTGAGAAAAGGTCAATGAGTGGTATTTTGGTAAATTGTCCAATATCGAAAAATTGGTGGTGTGTGGAACCACGGTGGTGGCCTAAGTGGATTAGGTCAAGGATACTTTACGGAGGACAAGGCATGATGGATTCAGGCTAATGGAGCTAAAGATGAAGATGATGCATTGAAAGGTGTGCGGGAGTGTGTTGATATGAAAAACCTGTTATGTTGTTGGGTTTTTGGGTTTTCCCAATGGCTTAGTGGATATTATCCATTAAGTTGTTGGTTTTATGGTTTCATGTGAGCCTCCACTATATAATGAGTTAGGGTTTGAGACAGATGATGAGGAATAGAGAGAAAAGAAAGGGCTCGAAAGAAATATCTTGAGAGAGATGACAACACTTGTATGTGTGTTGCTCTAGTGGCTTTGTCCTCATAAGGAAATAATTGTAAACATTCATCTCGAAGTAGAAAGCAAACCGCTAAATTCGTCTAAGTCTTCCTTTCATATGCTCAAGTATTGATTTCTTGATTTGGCTTGGTTTTTTGTATTTATTTCACCCCTCTTATATTCCTTGATGTCAAGGACATGTAAGTGATGTGACATAGTTTTGCATTTCTTTTTGTGTGTGTATAAAACTGTACAAGTATTCAATGCTTCCGAGAACTTTTTTTTTAATTAATTAACCATTTTTTAATTTATTTTTATTGTTAACCCCTCACAAGCTTTATTTCTAATTCTGAACCTTTTGGTCACGCCACTATTCGTGGCATGACAAAACAACATTATCACATCATAGGATAAGTCCGGCTAAATACACTTTTTGTCACGCCACTAGTGGTGGCGTGACCAAACAACACTATCACGTCACTGGTGGTGGCGTGACAAGATACGGTGCTGACGTGACAATGTTATTTTGTCACGTCACAGGTGGTGACATGATCAAAAGGGTTAGAATTAGAAATAAAGTTTGTGAAGGGTTAACAATAAAAATAAATTAAAAATAGGTTAATTAATAAAAAATTCTACTTCCCAAGACACTGTTCTGCATACAAGACAACTTGACTAGTGACTGTATAACTCAAGGTACACACAAAAAAAGTTGTACCATTAACGCGGAGATTGAATTCCTATATATGCTGTATCACTGAAACTAATATTCCTAGTACTACCACTAAGTTCTATTTCAGAACACGTGCTTGGTGATCCACGAAGCAAGGCCTCCAGCTCCTCAGAGTTCTGCTGGCCCCAAGGATGCTAGGACAGCTTGCTCAGCCTGTTAAGATCTTCTGCAACTTCCCGCATCGACGGCCTCTTCTCGCCGGACATCTTCGAGCACTGCTTTGCCTGCTCCGCGATCTGCTCAAGCAGCTCGATGCTCTGCTCGCACTTTATCTGGGCGTCCAATGTCTCCTCGAGCCCGTTCTCCCTTAGAACCAGGAGGAACTGCGAAGAGAGGTACTTCTCCTTGAGCTCTTCGAGGTTCAGCGCCTTCCTGCACGTCAGTAGCTCCAACAGAACGACGCCGAAGTTGTACACGTCGCTCTTGTCCGTCAGCTTGCACGTTCTCATGTACTCTGGATCTAGGTAGCCGCAGGTCCCCTAAACGAACGTGACAAACTGGGCTTCATCCGTTGGCGCCAACGTCGAAGCTCCAAAGTCGGAAACCTTTGCGGTGTAATTATCATCGAGAAGTATATTCGACGTTTTTACATCGCCATGGATTATAGCAGGTGAAGCCCATGAATGCAGATACGCAAGCGCCTCGGCTGTCTGATGAGCAATCTTCAGATGAGCCGTGAACGGAATGCGTGGTCCGTTGTTCCTGCCATGAATGAGTTTGTACAAGGTGCCGTTTGGGATGTACTTGTACACCAGCATGGGGACCTCCACCCCGGGGCAGCACCCGTAGAGCTTGATGATGTTTCTGTGGTTGATCTAGGACACGATGAGCACCTCTGTGGATATCATGGGGATATGCTCATAATCTTAGGATAATGAAACAATTGACAATGGTTCTTATAACTTGTCGAATCTTCTGTTTTCAGCAAAGTCAGGATTTTCGGTAGTACCGGCAAGTAACATACGGTATGACTGCAATAGTAGAGCGGTAATACCGGCTTTTAGTTGGCGGTATGGATTTTCCAGAGAACGTGTTTTTATGGATTTTTTGGACTTCTGTGAGAATCGGTATGACCGTAGTCATTGGAGCGGTACTACCGTAGTGCGGTAGTACCGGTGATTACATTGCGGTAGTACCGATTGTGATATGACTGTTTGTCGACTTGGTGAAATGGTTTTTCGTTAGGTCAAATTCATGGGTTTCAGTACATATGTGTTGCATGATGCATGTTTTGACTAATGTGGGTCAAGTTGCGAAGAACTTGTTCCCGGAAACGATTTCTTAGTCTATTGTTGTGCAGGTTGCTTGGAGGTCAACGACGGTCAACAGCGTGGATGATCGGGACTAGGCTTGAGAGCTGAGGTTCAGAACGATCGAGAATGCCAGGTGAAGTCAGTGCATTCAAGCATGGCGCAAAATGGACAAGGATGACCGAACGGGCAGTTCGGTGCGACGGGTTGCATCAAGCGGCGCGGGGGTCAGTGCAAGTGCCATAGTGATTTCGGTGGGAGCCGAATAGGAGAGACTTGCCGACATGAAGAGAGCCGTTGATCAACCTACACGTGGCGAAGCATGGGAGTGCTTCACGAAGATTGGACTCGGTCTTTCAAAAAGGATCGAGAAGGGGTATTTTGGTAACTTCACCTAAATACCGCCTTGGTGACCTTTTGCTAACCCGCGGCGCAAAGCGGCGCAAGGAGAAGCAGTTTAGATCAAGAGGAGATGAAGACGGCGTTTTAAAATACGTGCGTAAGTGAAACACGTTTGTGTGTGGGCTTCACGGGTGCCCATTAGGGTTTTCCTTCTAAAAGCTAGCCTCCACTATAAATAGGGGAGGGTGCTGGTCCAGCACCTTGTCAACCCTTGTATTTTCTAAACCCTAGTTTGTATTTTATGATTAGGCGAGGAATAGTGGAGATGTTAGGGTTCTAGGAGAGTTGGGTTGATTGTGTGCTCATGTATTGAGTTTTGTACTCCTTGATGAAGTGGCTGTAAACCAATATCAATCTCAAATTAATCCAAGCAAGATTCCTCAAGATGACTCTCTCTTTGTTCTTACTCTCTCTCTTTTGGTGATTTTGGGATTTTGGTGATTCGTTAGTTTTCCTTTGAGTTCTTGTGGTGATCGTGCTTGTTGTGACGTGTGGGAATGCATTTAAGATCATCTTGACCATCCTTGACCCACGAGCAAGTTTTAGATCATATTTAGGTTTCAAATTCGGTTTTGAAGCAACCTTCACTCAAACGAAAAAATGTTGAATCTTTGCCAATGATCTTCATGATCTTTGGTTGGAATAGGTTTCTGACATCCTAGAGAAGGTATGTTTCAAGTTTCATGAAGTTTGGAGTTACGGATCAAAAGTTATGCCAATTTTTTATTTCATTTTCAGGCTGGTTTTCCTATTCACCTGCATCGATTTATTGTTCATCTTGGTAGTACTGTTGGTTACTTCTTGAGTAGTACCGATTTTGGTGTCTTTTGTGTTTTTGGCTGCTTCTTTTGGGGGTTTGAATTAGATTCAGTTCTAGTCTTCCGCTACCCTTATCTATTGATCTTCATAGCTCTCATAGCTATTGGAGTCAAAATCTTATTGAATTCGATCAAAATGAAAAAGAGATAGAGCTCCTATTCACCCCCCCTCTAGTCGGCGTTTCGGCCCAACAAGTGGTATCAGAGCCCGGTTAATTCAATCTTGATCTTAATCGGTCACTGAACTTGGTGATGGAGAAGTACTCCACCAAGCCGCATATCTTCGATAGGCTCGACTATGCCTATTAGAGGAATCGCATGCGTGTCTTCCTTCAAGTTGTTCGAGCGCCGCTCGTTTTGCCCGAGGTTGCTACGCTGGCTTCAGCAGCCCTCTTGGCTAACAACCATAAGGCAAAGAATCTCCTATATGCTGGGCTTGGTAGACAAAAGTATGACAGGATTTGCTATCTTGAGACCACGCACGAGATTTGGCACACCCTCGAGACCTACCATGAGCGTTCATCCCAAATCAAATAAGTACGCCAGATGGTCTTTAAGCGTGAATACAACAAATTCGAGATGCGTCCTAGAGAGAGCATCGATGATGTATTCAGTCACTTTAACAAGGTGATTAATCAGATGAGAGCGGTCGACATCGAGTATTCTTAGTCTGAGAATGCCACCCACCTCTTGGCTGCAATCAACACCAAGGAGTGGGAGATAAAGGCTACTGCCATTGAGGAAAATGTCAACCCCTCTGATCTTACTTTGGAGCTGCTCTATAGCAAGCTCAAGACCCATCAGATCAAGAGAGTTGATTATCCTAAGAAGTAGAACATGGCTTTGGTTGCTGACCCTCTTAAGAGAACTTCTGATGATTCTTCTGAGTCTTCCTCCGGATTTTCACTTGCCTGTTTATCTGCAATCCATGAAGAGGAACTTGAGAGTATTCCTAAGGCTGAGTTAGCCCTTTTAGCTGTAACATCCCAAAATTTGGCTTTTCAAAAAATCTTTTGAATAGTTAGTAGGGAGAAAATTCACCATTTAATTTTATTTGAATTTAATTCAGAAGCTTAATATTGGACTTTGTAAATCAAAAATAATTTAATATGATTAATATCAACATCAACTATTATCAAAACTATTTTATTTGGATTCTATGTTCTTGGATATATTTTCTAGATTTTTCTAGAATTTTTTTCGAGTGCATTTGCTATTTTCTATTTGTTATTTGGAGTTCTTGCTATTTTCTAAAAACAAAACTATTATTAAATCTCAGAAATCCTCTTGGGCCGAATCCTTTTTCGGCCAACTTCCTATTGCCTTTCGGCCGTTCTTCCTTTGGCCCGATTGCCTTTCCTTTGGCCAGCCCATTTCCATTTTCGCCCAAGTCAGCCCATCCTTCCGCTTCTTTCTTTTCCGCGTGAAACCCAAGCCAGCTCGGTTCTCTTTTTCCTTCCGCACGTTTCGGCGTTTCCCTTTTTCTTTCTCGGCTGCGCACAAGCCCAGCTCCAGCCTTGGCCGAGCCGTTTCTTTCCGTGCACAAGGTCGGAGTAGGCCACGCTTCCCTTTTTCTTTTGTGCAGCCCAATCGCTAGCCCTGTCTTTCCTTTTCTCTTATTCCACTTCCAAGCGGGCCCGCACGCCACGTATTCCTTTGTCTTCAACCCGAGCTCTTTCCTATGCCGTGCCTGAAGCAAACACAACAGCGCCGCCAGTTCTATCCCTTGTGGACTCCTCCTCTCCAGTGCTATATAAGCACATCCAACCGCGTCGGTTTGAGCGTAGGAACTTCCTCTCCCCAAAACCCTAAGGCACCGGCCCTAGCCCGTCTTCTTTGCGCCACCATCGCCGCATGACTGAAGGCGCCCGCAGCTTCTTGTTCGTTGAAATTCGTCGCCGTCTGACCCCCTCAGCTCGCACCGTCTTCGCCTTTGGGTGCGCATTAACGAGAGCTACGCCGTGCTTCCACCATCTTTGGCCAGGCATCATCAAATCTCCATTTTCGTCTTCGTCCGAAAACCGGTCGTCGACACCCGTTGCCGATCTACAACTTCGGTGAGATTCTAGCCCTCCCTTGTGCGTCACTTTGCGTCCCATACTCTCCTCATCTAATCCCCACCTTTAATTTGATTTCTTTGCCACCGAGCCGCCGCCATCGTGGTTCCTCCCCGTCTCCAGTCATCTTCGAATTATCGTTGCTTCGATCAACTTCCGATCGTCCAGAGCCTATCTCTGTGATCCTCAGGACGTCGCCAACATGGTGCACATCTCCAACTCCCTCGGGCGCCACCCAATCTACCTTGTCGCTACAACTGTGAGCTCCTCCACCGCCGGCCGCCACTGTCCTCGTCGATCCTCTATCTCGGTGAGCTCCCTCATCATTCCGAGCCTTCCCCTGTGCTCCTGGTGATGCCGCCACACCTGTGCTCCTCTCGGTTGTCCTTGGGCGCCACTCATTTTCCATCGCCGTCGCACCCGTGAGCACCTCGTCGCCAAAGTCGCTGTCGTCGCCGAACCGCTGCCGCCCTTGCTGCGCCGTCGCCTCCCAGAGCATCGCCGTCTTCATGGAGTCCCGTTTTGCTACCTTGCCAGAGCTCCCTCGCTGTGGTTCGCCGTCGACGCCGTCCAACCGAGCCGTTGACCGGAGCTTTGTCTCTCTGTGTCTTCCTTTCTCTTGCTGACGTGGCAGCCAGCTCATTCTCCACATCCGCGCCACGTCATCTATCTGCTTGTGTGGCGTCCTCGTCAGCCTCATGGTCATCTGCCATGTGGTGCACCCTAGATCTACACTCGTGGACTTGGTTTACCATGGACCGCAATCACTTACATGTGGGACCCCTTGTCATCCTCTCTCTTTAATCATTTCTCTCTCCAACACCTTGACCCCACATGTCATCCATTGTTTTCATCTTTGTTTCACTTACCAGTGGACCCCACTTGTAAGTCTCCAATTCATTTTATTTAATTCGAAGGAATATTCTCTGAATATTCTTTTCTCTCTCAATTTCATCATTTCATGTTAATCTTCCAAAAGCCATATCTTCTTCATCCGAACTCCGATTGAATCCATTCAAATTCCTAAATTCATCTCAATTCAATATCTATTTATCTTAGATTATTATTTAATTTTTGGAGTTTATTTGCTCTCTGTTGTTTATTTATTTGGTTTATTTGCTTGTTTGCGAGTAGACGTTGTTACTTCGGGAAGTTCTGATCAAGAAGGAGTTGAAGATCAAGACAGTAGAAGATTAAAGATAAATAAAGATTATCATTGCTATAGCAAGGCAAGTCATACCTTTGATCATATTGAACCCAGTTTTCAAAAGTTATTTTGATTCAAAGTATTGCATTTACTTTAATTATTTATTTCAATGTTTTTGGGATTAGTTAATATCCAATTTGTTATACCCACCTTGTCTAATTGTATGCCATAATCTTTTGTCACCCTAGTTTGGTTTATTTAGTTGGTGCTATTGTATTACCAACGTGGGTTTGTTAGATACGATTAGTTTGCTTAGCCATGCTACGAGTCATCATTTCATGTGAGTTGCAATAATAAACTTGACTAAGTGACTATGGAACTATTCGATAAAATTGTGTGTACTATGTGCTATTACTCGTTGATGGCATATGTTGCACTTAACCAACAGGGTGGGAAAGGATTTAGACTGAGACAAGTGGTCAGGTATACTTTTATGGTGGATCTATGTTGGCGGGAATGATAGGTTAGAATTTGGAAGTCTTGCCTCGGTCAGTTAAGGACTTAACCTTGTGCGCCATTGAACTGGGCCTTTCGTACAACCACATGCCTGGTATGGGACGGGCCTAACTTAGTAAGTTATGGAGTCTTGGCATTGATTACTCAGGTTGTAGGTTAGCTGTGTCGGATTGGGTGGAGGTGTGTACTACCAAGTAGTCGCATTGCGGGGCGGTTCGCCGTTTCCCTGTCCAACGGTGTGCATTTGTGGCGGCTAAGCATACCGGGAGTGTCAATCTCGAGATGAAGTTTCTGAACTGTTTTGTTACGGCTAGTGCTAGCTACACTAGTTGTATCGTATGGGTAAAGTGTACAACCTCTGTAGAGTGTTAAATCAATCTATTCGAATAGCCGCGTCCGCGGTCATGGACATGCTCGGGGATTTCACACGAGGGGTAGATTTTCATAAAAACCTTGGGAAGGGAGCTGTGTGACCTAAGTCATATGACTATGTAAATAACTTGTTTAGGTTATGTGTTTTTGTGAAATAAAACTGTCAAATTATTATTGTCTATTTGTTTTGAATTATGCTTTCAATCTATTATTTATATTTAAATTGCAAATGTTGCATTTCTGCAAAAGAACCACAAAAGCCATTCCTTTGGAATAAGCCTGCATCTATACATTGCATTTCTGTGGTATGACTTGCGAGTACGGTTGTGTACTCATGCTTGCTTTATTAAATCAAGCAGAAGTGAAGGAATCGTCAGTCAATAAGGTCTACTTCAAGGATCGTGGAGAACTAGGTTGTGCACCCCAACCGATTGCCTGTGGGCATATGGATGGGCTTCACTGAAGTTATTCTGTTACGTTCCACTGCAGCTCCTTTAACCTTTTCGCCTTCTGTGGCATTAATTGTAAGCTTTGGCCTTAAGGTCTTCACTCTGATGTTTATTGTTATTTGCCTATTTATTAGTCGTCTTTGTATATGGAAATGATATTTCACTGATGTTGCCACTGTGTGCACTAGCATGATCCCGGACTAGTGCATTATACACAGAGGGTCCAGAATTGTATTTTTGGGTCCCGACATTAGCCAAGAAATTCACACGGGCCTATAACAATGTGAGAAACAAGAAGAGAGGCGGCCCTGTGACATGCTATGAGTGTGGAGAGCTCTACCATATCCAGGCGAACTGCCCCAAACTAAAAGGGAAGAGCAACCACAAGGAGGAGAATGCAGCTTGGAGGAAGCCTCATGTGAACAAGTCCAAGTTTGATGCTGCCAAGCTCAGGAAGGTTGCTCACCAGGTCCTTGCCGCTTTTAGAGAGCAATCCATGAGCGATGTGGACTCCGGGAGCGAGGAGGATAAGGAGGAGGAGGTCCCTCAAGAGAAGAAGAAAGGGAAGGCAAAATACTTCACCGGCATGTGCTTCATGGCCGACTCCGTCGACATCGATGACACAGATGAGGTACCTCCATCCTATGTTGTTCTCTCTGCTAGATACGATACCATCTTTGAGCAACTGCTTAGTCAGGATAAGGCTTTAGAGTTCACCATGGCTAGGAATAAGGATCTAGAGTCACAAGTTGATAATCTGACATTAGAACTTGTGAATGCTAAGAGTCTTGATGCTGATGAATGTTCATCCTGCCATGCTTTACATTCTGAACTTGCAAAATTGCAAACTGCTCATGATGTTGCCTTGCACCAACTAGAAAATGCTAGGACTGAGTTAATTGAAGTTAAATCTGCTCCATGTGAAAAATTCTTAGAATCTAGCAAGTTGGTCGCTTCTGATAAGGCTGAGTCTAACTTTTGCTCTTTCTGCTTAGAACGTGAACATGAAGTAAAAAACAAATTAGAAGAAGTTAGAGCTAAATATGCCAACCTTAAGGACAAAATTGATTCTGTTCTTTGTGCTTCATGTGAAGCCCTTAAGTTTGAAGTTGCCATTCATAAGGAGAAATATGCTAGAGCCATTAAGGCCAAAACTATGAATCATGTATTAATCTTGAAAAAGAGAATGCTTATCTTAAGGATACATTAGAAAATTTTTCTAAGGGTGAGAAATAGTTAAACATGATTCTTGACAAGTCCAAAACTCCTTATAAGAAGCAAGAGTTAGGATGCAACTTTGCCTAAGACAAGTCCAAGCCAAATGTCGTTCAAGTCTTGGAAAATAGCTTAGTTGAGTTCAAAACCCAACCTGCAAAAGCCATTTTCAAATCTGCAGGTTTTGCCCAACCATCTTTTGAGCCAAAAGGTGCTTATTCTAGTGGTACTAAGTACCATTGCACCTATTGCAAGAAGGATGGGCATTTGCTTGAGTTCTATTGGCGTAGGTTGAAAAATGCTAGGAAAAATCTTGCTAGAATTTCATCTCATCAACCTAGAGCTTTTATGAGACATAGTCATTTAGAAAAGAAGAAACCTGGACTAGGATTTGTTTCGCATGCTCATCATCATCATGTTCCTAGACAGGATGCTTCTCATGTTTGTGTAACCATTGCTCATGATAGAACCTCAAGTAGGATCAAGGATAACAATTCCGCTTTGTATACTACTCGCAGACGTGTGTCTCAGTACTGGGTTCCCAAGTCATGTTTAACTAACCCCAGTTTTGAGACACATCCATCTTTTGTGCCTTGATTTTTAGGATCGCCACGGAAGGGGGAAGAACACGTGGTTTATTGACTCCGGGTGTTCACGCCACATGACCGGAGACTCAAAATGGTTCACCTCCTTCACACGGTCAACAGGTGATGACTTCATCACCTTTGGAGATGATACACAAGGGCGGATTGAAGGAACGAGATCGATCAGGGTGAACGACAATGTTGGACCGAAAAGGCGACTAGAGGGGGGGGGGGTGAATAGAAGCACGATCACTTTTTCACCTTAATTGAATTCAATATCAATTTCACTCCAGCAGCTATGAAAGCTATGAAGATCAATAAGCAAGCACCGCGGAAGACTTGTATTGAATCCAATCTAAACCCCAAAGCAAAAGCTTTTTCTCAAAATCCAGTTGTTTTCAATCTACAGTGCACTACCAATTTTAATTGTTTTTCTCTCTACACATATAACATGCATGCAAACCACTAGCGATCACCCAACCATCAGCATGTAAATTGAAACCAGCAGATAACGTAATCATGAATACAAACCACTAGTAATCATCCAATGAAAAATCTTACTTCACGTCGGCAGGACACGGCTAAGCAAGCTCCAGCCCCAGGCGCATCTCATGGCTCCAACCACGGCGACAGTAAAAGCTACGGCCGCCGCATTTGCTATTCGCCTTCAAAGGCGTACACGTTTCGCCGCTCAATCAGGCCGCCACAAGCACGCACAAAAACTGCAGCTAAAAGGCAATCAATACACCTAAAGCAAGCACATGAATCTTTTGTTTATTACCTCCATAGCACAAGCCAAAAGCTTCGGCTGCTAGCTAATCAGCGAATCACAAATGCTCAAGATCGGACAAGCAAAAACACGACACACGAAATCGCAGTGCAGAAAAAGATCAAGCGCTGGAAGCAATTAGTAGATGGGAACATTTTTCTCAAAGCAAATACATCTACTTTTATCTCTCATGGACAAAACACCACGCAGCCTCTAGCAATAAACAAATAAAAATTCAATGCAAAAGCTTTGTGTTCCACAAACCGATGGGACAAGCAAAAAGCTACAGCCGCCGCCAAGGTCAATCCACTGACACGCATGAGGCAAAAAACGGCGATCAACTACAGCCGCCGCACGCTTATGCAGTCGCCGGCCCTTACTTTTTCTGTCTACCGATGACTCTACAAGCCGCCGCCGAGGGCTCCTATTTTCTGTGGGGGACTCACAGACGTCCCATCTCCAGATCCTTTTATAAGACAGCCACCAACCCTAAAAACCTTTTAGAATTGGAGCTTCTAGAACGTTAAACCCTAACGGGCTTCAGTTAAGGCCCAACATCAACGAGTCACACACGCACGTATTTTAAAGCACCGTCTTCACTTCTCTTGACCTAATCCGCTTCACCACGCTCCGTCTTGCGTCGCGGGTTATCAAAAGTCACAAAGGCGGTATTTGGTGAAATTACCAAAATACCCTTCTCGATCCTTCTCCGAAGATCGAGTCCAATCCTGTTGAAGCAATCGCCTACTTCGCCACGTGTAGGTTGATCAACGGCTCTCATCATGTCGGCAAGTCTCTCCCGTCCGAATCCCATCGGAACCTCCAAGGCACTTGCACCGACCCCCGTGCCGCTTGATCCAACCCGTTGCACCGAACTGCTCGTTCGATCATCCTCGTCCATTCTGTGCCATGCTTGAGTCACCTGACCTTACCCGGCATCCATGATCGTTCTGGACCTCAGCTCTCTAAGCTTAGTCCCGATCCTCCTCGCCGTTGACCGTCGTTGACTTGCAAGCCACCTGCACAGCAATAGACAAGCAAACTCGAATCCGGGAACAAGTTCTTCACAACTTGACCCACGTTAGCCAAAACATGCAATATGCAACACATATGCATTAACAAACATGGATATGACATATCCCATAATCAATTTGTCAATAATATCACAACTCAGCACAAAATCCGGTCTGACCGCAGTTCACTGGCCGGTCAGACCGCACCAGGCCGGTCAGACCACTTATGCCTGTCAGCCCTTTTAAACTTCGCCGAAAACGCATGAGACTTCAAACCAAAAGCAACATTGCCAATTGTTTCATCATCCTAAGATCATGGGCATATCCCGATAATATCCACAATCTCCCCCTTGATGAACACATTGGCAATCTCCCAGAAAATGTAGTTTTGAGGTTTGAAAATAAAAATATTCGACGTTTTCGCGCAAAGGCACAACTTGGTCCAAAAGCAAGAAAAAGCAATGAAAATGACCAAATTGGCTTCAGAATAGCATAGGTAAGTGAGATAAGGCAAAGAGAAGCAAGAAGGCTTCAAATTCCAGAGAATAGCCAAAAATCTCACTTATGTCCATATGAAAGAACAATTGTTCTATTTGACCTTTGATCATTGTGAGTCTTCAAGAATTGCAATTCAGATTCAGACAAGACGATAAGAACAAAATAATGCAATTTAAATGCTCCCACTCACTATGATTACCAAAATTCTCTCCCTATGACTCCAAAAAGCTCTAAAACAACATTTTTACCAATCTTTCTCCCCCTTTGACAATGAATTCATCAAGGTGCATGGAAGAAGATAGAGCTTGAATGAAATGGAATGGCTGCAATTTTTATTTTTATTTTTTAGTTTTTTAGTTTGTTTTTTTTTTAAATTTTTAGCAAAAAGGAGCCATGAAGATTATCCAAGAAGACTGTACAAGTATTATATCAAGCGATATTATGTGAAGAAGCTATATTCAAGAATGGCAAAACATGTATAGCAAAGCTAAGGCCAAAATAGTAATAATCTGAGATTAAATGAATTGACAGTATGACAAGGTGCTTAAGATCATAGTTTCACTAAAGATATCCAAAAATGAGTGAAGCCATGTCTATAAGCTAAATGGAGCCAGAAGCTAGAAAATGAGTCAATTTTGAGCATTTTGAGTTCAGTTTTGAATCAATTAGTTCAAGCATTTAGAATTTCGCACTTCGCTAAAAATGATTGGTTTTATCTTAGTAAAGCAAGTCCTGGACTAGGAGCCATCCACAATTGCCTCCTAAGCTTCAACCAATTGCCAATTTGTTTTCTTAACGATGTGCTAGATCTCAAGCCTTACTGCGACCATCCCAAGCAACAAAAGTTTAAGAGAGTGGTCTAGGTCATCCAAAACTCCCCCTGAGTTCATGCCTAGTGCAATGGCAAGCCGTCTCATGAGAAAGAATTGGTGAGATCAGTTTTTTTGCACAGAAAAACTTATTTTTCATTTGCTTGACTTAAGAATTATCATAACTCAAGTTACAACTCAAAATAAGTTCAAGACTCAATTAAGCCTATATGACATGGCATGAATCATGAGAGGATCACTATGGCAAAACTAGCCACAAGATCCAAAAAGTCATGTTTTGATTCAATTTTCTCATAGATAATAAAGCTAGCATGGCAAAAGCTAAGCTATACATAAAAAGCCATAAAAGAAGTCTAGAAAACTAGCACAAGACATGGCAGGGTATAAAGCATGAAATCAAGTCATACAAGGATAATAATCAAAGCTCCACAAGTTTATATTACAATGCAAGTTGTTGAATTTTAAAATGCATTATGGTACAATGAATGCAAAAAGAGCAAACTCCCCTTCAAAGCAGGCCAAGAGAACTAATAACCCCCAACTCTCCCTGCAAAGAAGCAAAACGAGAAGAATCAAGAGCCTTAGTGAAGATATCCGCAACCTGTTGCTCAGACTCAATAAAGTGAAGCACAACATCACCCTTCTCTACATGGTCTCTAAGGAAATGGTATCGAATGTCAATGTGCTTAGTCCTAGAATGTTGCACTGGGTTTTTAGCAATGTTTATGGCACTAGTGTTGTCATAGAAAAGAGGAACACTACCCAAAGATAACCCATAGTCCCGCAGAGTAGATAAGATCCAGAGAACCTAAGAGCAACTACTGGCTGCAGCTACATACTCGGCCTCGGTAGTGGACTGTGCAACAGAGGACTGTTTCCTAGAAGACTAAGAGATAAGAGATGTGCCTAAGAAATGACAAATACCAGAAGTATTCTTCCTATCCACTCTACACCCGGCAAAATCAGCATCAGAAAAAGCCCGAATAAAGAGAGCAGAAGAAGAAGAATACCAGAGTCCAAAGTCAAGAGTGTCTTGGAGATACCTGAATATGCAACGCACTGCTTGACGATGAGAGGCGCGAGGGGAAGCCTGAAATCGAGTACACAGACACACAGCGAACTGTATATCCGGCCTCGAAGCGGTAAGGTAGAGGAGGGAGCCAATCATGCTGCGGTACTCCTTCTGGTCCACGGACTCGCCATCCTCATCTGGGTCTAGCACGGTGGATGTAGCAATGGGAGTAGACATTGGCCTACTGCTTCCCATGTCGAAGCGCCGAAGAAGGTCCTTTGTATTCTTACTTTGATGAAGGAAGGTGCCTTCTTTCAGTTGCTTGACTTGAAAACCAAGGAAGAAGGTCAATTCGCCCATCATGCTCATCTCAAACTCCCTGCTCATAGAATCTGAAAATCTAGACACCAAAGCATGAGAGGAACCACCGAATATAATGTCATCCACGTAAATCTAAACCAACAGAAAGTCACTGCCATGCTTGAGAGTGAACAAGGTTTTATCTACCATTCCCATTTTGAAATCATTTTTAAGCAGAAAACTCTTAAGTCTATCATACCAAGCTCTAGGGGCTTGCTTCAGTCCATACAAAGCTTTGGAGAGTTTAAAAACATGGTTTGGGAACTTATGATTTTCAAAACCAGGAAGTTACTTAACAAAGACCTCTTCTTCTATGAAGCCATTAAGGAAAGCACTCTTGATATCTATTTGAAAAAGCTTGAAGCCCTTGGATGCCGCAAATGCTAGCAAAATGCGAATGGCTTCTAATCTAGCTACAGGAGCAAAGGTCTCTTCAAAGTCTAAGCTTTCTACTTGGAAATAACCTTGAGCTACAAGGCTAGCCTTATTGCGAACTACCAACCCATCCTCACTTTGCTTATTTTTGAAAACCCATTTTGTTCCAATTACGTTATGATGAGGTGGAGGTTCAACTAAGGTCCAGACTTTGTTTCTTTCAAAATTTTCAAGTTCTTGATGCATGGCATTGACCCAAGAGGGATCAGATAAAGCATGGTTGACATCTCGGGGTTCAAAAGACGCGATAAAAGCAGAATGTGCATGAGAATCAGGAGAAATAAACCTAGAGCGAGTGACTCGCTCATGAAGATCCCCAATCATCTGCTTTCGGTAGATCTTGGTCATTTGGATATGAAGAGGAGCTCCTGGTGCTGAAGTGGCCTCTACCTCATAGGCTGTGAAGGTAGGAGTAGAGCCACTCAGGTCGTCGGTGAAGATAGGAGGAGGCTGCTCAGCTGAAACTGGAGTAGTAGAAGCAGGCTCTCCAACCATCTTAGAAGTGACTAGAAGATGGATTGGGTCCTCATCCTCAGAGTCATCGTCGACGAAGATGCTTTCTTAAATATCGAGGAACACGTGTCTTGCGTGACATCGGGTCTAGTACGGGACTAGCCTCATCAAAAGTGACCGCAAGTCTCAACAATTTTGTTAGTATCCAAATTAAATACATGATAGCCACGAGAATGAGCAGAATATCCAAGAAATATGCCATCAGAACATCTAGATTCAAATTTATCAAGGTTGCCATGTTTAAGAATGAAGCACTTGCAACCAAAAATCTTGAAATGAGATACTTTAGGCCTATGACCGAATCTAAGTTCAAAAGAAGTCTTGCCTATGACAGATCTCAAGAACACCCTATTTGACACATAACAAGCAGTAGAGATCGCCTCAGCCCAAAACCTCCTAGGTGTGAAATGCTCATCTAGCATGGTCCTGGCCATCTCTACAAGGGTCCTGTTCTTCCTCTCTACAACACCATTCTGCTGGGGAACTCTAGAAGAAAAGAACTGGTGCTCAATTCCCCTATCTGTACAGAAGGTAGAAAAGGAAGAATTCTTGAATTCTGTCCCATTGTCACTCCTAATGGCTCTCAAAGCTCCAAGAAGGTCAACAGCTAGTCTAAGGACTAATTCTCTAAAATAGCCAAAAGCCTCGTCCTTAGAAATCAGAAAATATACCCATGAATACCTGGAGTAATCATCCACAATGACAAGCACATACCACTTTCCTCCTGCAGACTGAACTCTAGAAGGACCAACAGTATCTAAGTGCAAGAGCTGACCAGGTCCATCTGTCATCACTAAGGTAAGAGGTTGATGAGAAGCAAAAACTATCTTACCATGTCTACAAGGAGTGCACACAAGGTCTCTAACAGCCTTTAGCCTAGGCAAGCCTCTAATCAAATCCTTGCTACTAACTCTAGTCAAGTGGTCGAAGCCTATGTGACCAAGCCTACGATGCCACAACACTAAATCATGGGAGTCAGAAGCCACAAGACATCTAGGACTAGAAGCAAAAGAGATACTGAAATTGGTACAAAAGATTTTCTCAAACCTAGAGATCTCAAAGACAAGCTCACCTGAGGAATCTAGAACACTACACTCACCACTTTTAAACCTCACTTCTAGGCCCTCATCAAGAAGCTGGGAGACAAATAAAAGATTATACCTCAGCTTACTTACCAAAGCGATGTCCTTGAGCATGAACTTGTTGTTGACGCGCACTGTGCCCTTAGCTGTCACGGTCCCGGTAGAAGCATCCCCAAATGTGATCAAATTATTGCCGGATGCACGTGTGAGGGAGAAGAACCATCTAGAATCTCTAGTCATGTGTCGAGAACACCCGGAGTCAACAAGCCATATGTCCTCCTTCCTCACACGACGGACCTAAAAAGCACGAACAAGAAACATCTGTGCCTCAGTACTAGGGTTAGTGATAAGAGACTTGCGAATCTAGTATTGAGTCACATGATGCTTGGGCAAAACAGTAGAAGCAGCAGTAAAATTGTTAGGAGCAAAATCATAAGAATGCACACGAGAACCACCTAGACCTCTCCGAATCGACCTACCAAAAGGTCGGTACTCCCCCTGTCTAGATGCTACTCGTGGTCTCTCCTCACGATATCCTAACCCGAAGCGCTGCCTAGAGCCACCAAAGGAGTCAAAGAAGTCATCTACAAACTTGGCCCTATGTCTAGCAGGAAAGACAGGCTGCTTGGCTCTAGAGACAACAACAGGTAAAGAAACTCCTCTAATGGTTCTCAAAGCACTCATCCTCTTCTTCCTCTCAATCTTGTCTCTACGGAAGCAGAACTCAACGATATGTCCATCCTTCTTACATAAGGTGCAATAGTACTTGACCTTTTGAGGGGTATGACCTGATGAAGCAGAAGCACCTGTCTTGCTAGAAAGAGTTTGGGCAAAACCCACAGATCTAAAGACAATCTTAGATGGCTCAGGGGGTTCTATCTCAAACAAGCCACTCTCAACAACTCTCGTAATCTTAGGTGGATGGTTCTTGGAATGCTCTAGGGGATCAAAACCTAGGCCACTATTCTTCACACTCACCTTAGATTGATCAAGGATCATGTTTAGGTTCTTCTTCCCACTAATAAATCTCTCAAGAGTCCTGTTAAGATAGTCATTTTGTTTGGCTAACTCATTACATGAGGCAGACTTATTTGACTTGCTAGCCCTATCATACTTTTCCTTATAGTGAGTTACCTCGGCTTTCAAAACCTCACAAGACACCCAATAATTATCCCTAATCCTGTCCAACTGCTCTTTGAACTTAACTCTAAACGTTTCTTGTATCTTATCTACATTATGCCCAACTTCAGCTCACAAAACACAAAAAGCATAATCAACAATTTTCTTGGAAGCAGTCATGGATATGGATTGTTCAATTTTAGCTTTCTCCTCTAGTGTTTTGTTTAGAGCCTCATTTTCAATTGTGAGCTTAAGACAATTTTCACATGATGCAGATTTAGAGTGAAAGACCATTTCAGTCATTTCTTTCATTTTAGTGCTATTAATCTCACAATATGAGCAAGTGTGACTAGCATCAAATTTCATCAATTCTTTTGTAGCGCTATCCAATTTTAATTCAAGCAAAGCACAATTCGAGCAAGATAAAGGAATAGCGCCTACAGCAGTCACATCTAAAGCAATAGCATTTATGCAAGTATGACTAGGACTCGACTTGAGAGAATCTAGTTCATCAAAAGCATCTTTCAGTTGATTAGCAATAGAGGAATGAGCAGATTTCAGATTTACTAGTTCATTAAGCAAGCTAGAGCAAGAATCACAATCATCAGCAGGATTAATGGATTTGAGCCTAACAACTTCTAAGTTCAAGTCATCAATCAAGGTATCCTGTTTCTTAATCGTTTTTGCTTGCTTATTCAGTTTTTGTTCAGCAAGGACCAAAGCACGTTTCATATCAGCAAGTGAAGGACGTACCTCATCGGGATCACTGAAAAGGTCGTCGTCAGTGGAGGAGTTGACGCCATGGCTGTCCCTAGCCATGAAGCACATACCGGTGAAGTCCTGGGCCTTCTTCTTGCCATAAGAGTCATCGTCGTCGTCTTCCGTCTCCGAGTCCACATCGCTCATGTCAACACTCTCAAGAGCGGCAAGGACCCGGCTGACGAACTTGCGATAGTTGGGCTTCTTGACTTTCGCATCCTTGGCTTGAGGACGCCTCCGAGAGTCCTTCTCCATTTTGCCCTTCAACTTGGGGCACTTGGAGCGAATGTGGTTTGGCTCACCACACTCAAAACAAGTGATGGGGCCACCTCTCCTCCTGTTCCTCACTTTGTTGTACAGTCTTGAGAATTTAGTGGATAGGAGGGCAAGGTCATCCTCAGGTAGCTTCTCTAGCTGCTCATCACTCAGAGAATGCAAAGCGGACAAGGAAAAACTAGATGAGCCAAAATCCAATGAATCAGAAGAACTATCCTTAGATGGGTCGATCACCAAAGCCATCGACTCTATCTTGGGGAGACGCGAGATAAAGTCAATCTCATGCGTCTTCAACCTAGAGTAGAGCTTATCCATGGTAAGCTCACTCATGATAGTATTGTCATTTGATGGATCTGATCTTCATCCCCCAGACCCTTACATCAAGAGCACCCAAGAGTTGGTGTGCATTCTCAGACTCAGTGAAAACAAGATCAACAGCACGAAGATCATGAAGGATCTTGGAAAACCTTCCCCACAGCTCATCCAAAGACTCACCAGGCTTTTGCTCGATCTTTGAGTATTCTTTCTTGAGCTGGTTCTGTCTCACTTCCTTGATCGTAGTAGAGCCCTCGTGGTAATCACAGAGAGTCTTCCAGATCTCGTGAGCAGACCTCAAATGAGCCACACGCTCAAACTCAGATCGACTAAGACCTTGGATCAAGAAGTTGCGAGCTTTGCTATTAGCCTCAACATCTGGAGTGATCATATCGTCATTGGCCGGCACGGCATATGGATTTTTGACCTTAAGCCAAATAACGTGCCCTTGAGTCTCGATGTAAGCATGCATGCGTGCCTTTCAGTAAGCAAAATCAACTCCATCGAAAACAGGTGGTTTGGTCGAATACTTGTCAGTCGCCATGGCTCCAAAGACCGGTTAAGATCTATGAGAACAGCTAACCGGGCTCTGATACCAATTGTTGGACCGAAAAGGCGACTAGAGGGGGGGGGTGAATAGGAGCACGATCACTTTTTCACCTTAATTGAATTCAATATCAATTTCACTCCAGCAGCTATGAAAGCTATGAATATCAATAAGCAAGCACCGCAGAAGACTTGTATTGAATCCAATCTAAACCCCAAAGCAAAAGCTTTTTCTCAAAATCCAGTTGTTTTCAATCTACAGTGCACTACCAATTTTTAATTGTTTTTCTCTCTACACGTATAACATGCATGCAAACCACTAGTGATCACCCAAGAATCAGCATGTAAATTGAAACCAGCAGATCAAGTAATCATGAATACAAACCACTAGTAATGATCCAATGAAAAATCTTACTTCACGTCGGCAGGACACGGCTAAGCAAGCTCCAGCCCCAGGCGCATCTCACGGCTCCAACCACAGTAGGCAAAAAGCTACGGCCGCCGCTTGCTATACGCCTTCAAGGCGTGCCGTCTCCTATCCGCTCAATCGAGGCCACCACAAGCACGCACAAAAGCTATGACTAAAGGCAATCAATACACCTAAAGCAAGCACATGAATCTTTTGTTTATTACCTCCATAGCACAAGCCAAAAGCTTCGGCTGCTAGCTAATTAGCGAATCACAAATGCTCAAGATCGGACAAGCAAAAACACGGCACACGAAATCGCAGTGCAGAAAAAGATCAAGCGCTGGAAGCAATTAGTAGATGGCAATCTTTTTCTCAAAGCAAATACATCTACTTTTATCTCTCATGGACAAAACACCACACAGCCTCTAGCAATAAACAAATATAAATTCAATGCAAAAGCTTTGTGTTCCACAAACCGATGGGACAAGCAAAAAGCTACAGCCGCCTTCAAGGTCAATCCACTCACACGCATAAGGCAAAAAACGGCGATCAACTATAGCCACCGCAAGCCTATGCAGCCGCCGGCCCTTACTTTTTCTGTCTACCGATGACTCTACAAGCCGCCGCCGAGGGCTCCTATTTTCTGCGGGGGACTCACAGACGTCCCATCTCTAGATCCTTTTATAAGACAGCCACCAACCCTAAAAACTTTTTAGAATTGGAGCTTCTAGAAGGTTAAACCCTAATGGGCTTCAGTTAAGGCCCAACATCAACGAGTCACACACGCACGTATTTTAAAGCATCATCTTCACTTCTCTTGACCTAATCCGTTTCACCACGCTCCGTCTTGCGCCGCGGGTTGTCAAAAGTCACAAAGGCGGTATTTGGTGAAATTACCAAAATACCCCTTCTCGATCCTTCTCCGAAGACCGAGTCCAATCCTGTTGAAGCAATCGCCTACTTCGCCACGTGTAGGTTGATCAACGGCTCTCATCATGTCGGCAAGTCTCTCCCGTCCGAATCCCATCGGAACCTCCAAGGCACTTGCACCGACCCCCGTGCCGCTTGATCCAACCCGTCGAACCGAACTGCCCATTCGATCATCCTCGTCCATTCTGCGCCATGCTTGAGTCACCTGACCTCACCCGGCATCCATGATCGTTCTGGACCTCAGCTCTCCAAGCTTAGTCCCGATCCTCCTCGCCGTTGACCATCGTTGACCTACAAGCCACCTGCATAGCAATAGACAAGCAAACTCGAATCCGGGAACAAGTTCTTCACAACTTGACCCACTTTAGCCAAAACATGCAATATGCAACACATATGCATTAACAAACATGGATATGACATATCCCATAATCAATTTGCTAATAATATCACAACTTCGGCACAAAATCGGTCGTATGGCGATTCATTGGCGGTCGGACCGCGCTAGGCGGTCGACAGCTTATACTGTCGACCCTTTTAAACTTTCGCAAAAAAGCATGAGACTTCAAACCAAAAGCAACATTGCCAATTGTTTCATCATCCTAAGATCATGGGCATATCCCCATGATATCCACAGACAAATTCATCTCGAAGGACGTCGCTCTTGTGGACAAGCTAAGGTACAACTTGTTTTCTGTCTCACAGCTTCTTGATGATGGCTATGAGACTAGATTTAAGAAAAATATTTGTCGTGTACTTGATTCAGCTGGTGAGCTTGTTTTTGAGATTTCTAGAGTTGGTAGGATTTTTGGAGCTGATTTTTTTGAATCTCTTGCTGGATCTCTCAAGTGTTTAATTGCATCTTCTTCTGAGTTCTGACTTTGGCACCGACATTTGGGGCACATTGGTTTTGATCATTTGACGCGAGTTAGCAGCCATGATCTCATGAGAGGTTTGCCCAAACTCAAAGCTGTCAAGGATGCTGTATGTGCGCCCTGTAGGCATGGCAAGTAAGTTGCCGCCTCACACCCTTCATTGACTATGGTCACGACTGACGGAACGGGACAGTTGCTTCACATGGATACTGTTGGTCCTACTAGGGTTCGGTCAGTCGGTGGCAAATGATATATTCTTGTCATAGTCGATGATTTTTCGAGATACTCTTGGGTGTTCTTTCTTGCTTCGAAGGATGAAGCTTTTGATCATTTTCATGATCTTGTTCTTAACAGTTTTGAACTCCCCGGTGCCACGAGGCGATTAGCGATGACAATGGCACAGAGTTCAAGAATGCATTATTTGTCTCTTCTCCACACGTCCCTCAACAAAATGGCGTGGTGGAAAGGAAGAATAGAACCTTAGTCGAGATGGCTAGGACGATGTTAGATGAGTATAGCACTCCGAGGAGGTTTTGGGCCGAAGCTAGTGCTACAACTTGCCATATTGGCAATCGTGTCTGCTTGAGACCGTCTTTGGGCAAGACATCTTATGATCTTCGTTTTGGTAGAAAACCCTCTGTTTCTCATTTTCGAGTTTTTGGAGCTAAGTGTTTCATTCTCAAGATAGGAAACCTAGATAAATTTGAGTCAAGAACTTCTGATGGTTTATTTCTAGGTTATCCTGCACATTCGAGGGGTTTTCGGGTTTTTAATGTTGAGACTAATGTTGTTCAGGAGACATACAATGTCACCTTTGATGAGACTAGCTCTAGAGCTAGATCAGATATTTCAGGTGACACACAGGCGACTGAGAGCATCTTTGTAGAGGAAGATGATGATAAAGTCGATGATGCTCTTCCACTTGCTGCTGATGCTCCTATCCCAGCTCAAGAACGTGCTTCGACTACTTCACCTTCAGTTGAGGCTCCTACTGCATCTTTATCATCAGCAGTACCTACGGAGGTCAAAGAGATACTGTCTCCCCTGGGCGCTCCACTTCATATTCAGAGGCATCACCCTCCGGATCAAATGATTGGTCATCTTCATGAGCGAGCCACTCGCTCCAGGTATCACGATCCGAGTCTCTACTCCCATTTTGCATTTGTTGCTTCTTTCGAACCCCGCGATATATCACATGCTTTATCTGATTCTAGCTAGGTTAATGACATGCATAAGGAGTTAGAGAACTTTGAGAGGAATAAGGTCTGGAACCTAGTAGAGCCTCCTAGTGGTCATAAGGAACCCATTGGGTGTTCAAAAACAAACAAAGTGAGGATGGTTCTGTGGTTAGAAACAAGGCTAGATTCGTAGCTCATAGTTTTAGCCAAGTTGAGGGGTTAGACTTTGATGAAACCTTTGCTCCTGTTGCTAGATTAGAAGTCATTTGCATTCTGCTTGCATTTGCTGCATCTAAGGGCTTTAGGCTGCACCAGATGGATGTCAAGAGTGCATTTCTGAATAGTTATATAGAAGAGGAAGTGTATGTTAGGCAACCCCCAAGCTTTGAGAATTCTAAGCATCCTCATCATGTTTTCAAGCTATCCAAACCCTTGTATGGTCTTAAGCAAGCCCCTAGAGCCTGGTATGATAGACTTAAGACCTTGTAACTTAAGAATAATTTTGAGATGGGTAAGGTAGACAAGACTCTATTCATTCTTAGGCATAGCAGTGACTTCTTGCTTGCTCAGATTTACGTAGATGATATTATCTTTGGTGGTTCTTCTTATGCTCTTGTTTTTAGGTTTTTTGAGACCATGTCCAGAGAATTTGAGATGAGTATAATGGGAGAGCTCAACTATTTTCTGGGGCTTCAAATCAAGTAATGCAAGGAAGGGATCTTTATCCATTAAACGAAGTACACCAAGGATTTTCTGAAGTGCTTCGAGATGGGTGACTGCAAGTCGATCGCCACTCCCATGGCGACTTCGACTATTTTGGATCCAGACGAGGAAGGAGAAGCCGTGGATCAATGTGAGTACCGCAGCATGATCGGCTCCCTTCTTTACCTGACGGCCTCAAGACCGGACATCCACTTCGCGGTCTGCCTCTGTGCGAGGTTTCAGGTGTCTCCGAGGACTTCACATCGCCAAGCCGTTAAGCGTATTTTCAGGTACCTTCACTCTACCCTCCAGTATGGCATTTGGTATTCCTGCTTGTCGGTGTTTTAGAACCGAACTTACGTAAAGATTGTTTGATTCGGGGGGTCTCCTAGAATAGAATCATACAGAGAGATTGACACGGGAATTTTTATACAGGTTCGGGCCTTCTCAGGAGAGAATAACAACCCTACTCTGTGTGTGTATGGTATTGAGTGTATCTTGAACAATCGGGGAAAAACTAAGACTATTACAGATAGTGCTTGTATTCTGATGGCTCCTCTTCCTCCCTTTCTCTAGTTGCCGCCTTTTATAGTGCGTGAAGGAGGCGGCAAGCATTACTCGTAAAGCGGCGCCTCATCACCTCTGTGAAGGCGCATGTTGGTAGTAATTACCGGTGTATTAATTCCTCCACGTCGCTCAATGACTATATACGAGAGATAATGGGGTATTACGTGCCATTATTACGTAGAATAACAAACGTATGATGATTGTTTGAATCCTTAATCAATAAGACCCACTTGTCTGCGCAGGTTCATTTGATTATAAGGTGGTCGTGGCTGACCTAGTCGTAGAGGAATCTACAACTATAAGGTAGTCGTAGCAAGACTTACGACTATGGGATAGTCGTAGCATAACTTACGACTATGGGGGTGGTCGTAGAAGAACTTACGACCATCCATTTGGTTCTTCCTTCATAACATTAAAGGGTACACTCGGGGTTCACATGACATCATATTTATCTATAATAAAAATTATAGATAAAAGGTAAAATGAGGATTATTATATCCTCGTCATCTAGCCTGACTTCAAGTGAAAGCAACTTACTTGGTAAAGGGTTCTAGATGGTCTTCACGATCATGAGAGGATCGTGAAAATAATCGAAGGAAAAACTCTTCGATTGTATACTACTTTGACCGAAATGTGCTTGGTCAAGAAAATTGCTTACGACTATCAAGTGGTCGTAAAAGCATTTCTACGATCACAAGGTGGTCGTAGTATAGTGATCGGAAGAAGGAACTTTCCGATTATTATTTCCTTTGGTTGAAAAGATCTAACCAAGGAAGTAATTTACGCTTGAGATGTAGCATAAACCTGAATTTCTCGAGCGGACACTGGGAATCTCAAGCGGCGCTTGAATTAGCTTTGTCTGTTGAAGCGGTTCGAGGCGGTGGCGACCCTTGGAATATCACGCCTCGGCTTAAGGTGCTGTGATTATATATACTCACCGGAGGGTAAAACCTAAGATCTTACTTTTCCCCAAATTGCTCTCTTTGTTCTTCAAGCTCTTGCCTTCTCGCTTGTAGAAGTCGTTCTTGCCTTCTCATTGCCACTCCAATTGTGCCCTCTTTTTGACCCAAAATTTCTGTTTCGAGAGAGATGGCCAGAAAGTTTCGAGTGGGAAGAGTCGGAGATGGATCTTGAAGATTCAAGCCCTAGTTGTCGCCGGGAAGATTCAGAGAAGACTCTTGTGAAATGGCTTAGGCATTTGGGCAAGATTGGCCGTCGAGGAGAATGGGCAAATTCCGTCTTCGGGCTTATTGTGAGTGTGGCCTTATTTGCTGCTCACCCCTTTCTCACCGTTGTGCTCGAGCATTTTGGGGTGGAGTTAGTGAACCTTGGTCCTAACTCCATCACCATCTTGGCGTTTTAAATATATTTGTGCGGCGTGCACAGGAATTCCGGCGGACCTTGAGCTTTTCCAATATTTCTATGGAATGTCTCGGCAAGCGGGATTCTTTGGAAGTTGTGGTCTAAAACTCCTGACGGAAGTCGAGGAGTATATTCAGAGTTTCACCCGGTCTTCGTGGCGGGATGGAGGAAGAGGTGGTTTCTTGGAAAGTCACCTCGAAGACAACCTCTCTTCGTGGGAAAGGTGAAAAAGAAATCTTCATGGGATTCGATTCACGAAGATATCGGTAGGATTGCCCCTTATGTTCAAGCTATCAAGGACTTGAAGAAGGAAGGGCTGACCGAATGGCATGTGGTGAAAGATTTCATCACACACGAATTAGTCCTTTGAAGAAGCGAGCATCCCTATGTGGAGATACTCGGGGCTATGAGACCCAACCGGGGACTACAACGAGGGTAAGTGAATTTTCGACTTAGCTCTCGGTTTGGTCTTTCTGCAAAGTTGTTTAAAAGATGCCTTTATCTGTTTGAACATATCTTTCACCAGCGGAGATTGACGTTAGAATCAAACTCGTTTGTGAGAAGTCTCCGCCACTTAGTGTGGCGGTTCCTAAAATCCTTGCGATCGTATCATGAGAGGAAAGGATGGTTCGCCTAAAGGTGTCGATAGTTGATTTTATCTTTAAGACTTTATAGTCGTAGAAAGAACTTACGACTAGAGAAATGTTGTAGAAAAAACTTACAACTTAGTCGTGACCGTAGGAAAACTTACGGTCGAGGAAAGGTCGTAGAAAAACTTACGACTTGATACTGGTCGTAGAAAATCTTACGACCAGTTAGTAATTCTTCTCTTTCTGTTTTGCTTTACAGAAAGTAGGCATGGAAAATCGTCGAGATGATGAAGAAGGCATCTTGATAACCATCGGTGCGGGGTTGACAAAGGACAAAGGCTCGGCTCCTTCGTCCAAGAGGCGTCGACTTTTAAGGAGTGGCGACAAAGGAGGCGAGCTCGAGTTCTAGCCCTTCGACCAGATCCTCTGCAAAGCTTGTGGCAAACATAGCCGTAACTGAAGCCGAGGCTAAAATAGCTGAAGTGGAGGAGGTCGAAGTAGCTGAACCTCTAAAGCGCAAACCTCGCAAGGCCAAGGTACCCTTCTATTATGACAAAAAATCTTTTCGCGGTTTACCACTCCTGGTTTTGTTAAGCACTTGGAAAAGGAGGCTGGAAGGATTTTATGTTTTTGTGAAGGATAATACCGCTCGATGAGAGCCTATGGTTGATGGCAATCTTTGCTCTTGGAGTGGTCGAGACTGATCTTGGCCATCCAGAAAGTCAGGAGACCAGAGAGATGGTCCCTGTTCAAAATCCACGACTAGACGTGGTCGTGGCTAAGCCCATTCTTCAACTCGAACTTCGACCAGAAGTGGTCGTAGAGAAGAAGAAATCTTCCGTTGGGAAAGTGACTCCCAAATTCCTGTTTAGGTCCAAGGTGCAGAGGTATGTGAAATATACTAAAGTGTAAAACGAATTTACCTTTTTCCTTTTCACAACATGAATTGCTTTCCTTTTCTTTGTTTTTAGCCCGACTCCTTGACCCGAGAATGCTTCCGCTGAGAAGCCTATTGCTACCTCTCCATTTCTTGGAGAGACAACAAGGAAGTGGTCGAGGATCATCCTCGGCCGGTGGTAGAGGAAGTCGTGGCGCTGAAGTGGTTACAACAACCAATGAGGTACTGTTGTACCCGATGGTAGCGGCTACAACCTCTGAAGTAGCGATGGTGACCACAGAGATGGTCGTGGAGACTCCAAGCGAGAAATGCGACCCCGAGATGGTCGTGAAAGCTCCGACAACATTGCGACTCTTGAGGCGGTCGCCACGACCTAACCGAGATGGTCGTGGATAGAACAGAGGCAGCTGCGAAGCCTCTGGTCAAGATGGTGGCGATTACGTCACCGTCTTGGGAAAGGAGATCGTTGCGAGACGTTCCTCCGGTACCCAAAGCGAAATTCTGAGAATCGGAAGAAGAAGAGTATTTCAACCTGCGCCGACTTCTTTGGGCCTGCTTCCATCGTAGGGTCTTACGCTTTCGGATCTCACGATCGAGTCCCCATCCCAACGATATTCCCAATAGAGGGATACCTTTGATAATGAGCGTCTTGAGAAGGTTTGGTGGGACCAAGTCACGAGGTTGACAAAAGTGAAGATCCGAGGCTGATTTACTCGATGTTTGCTCGATCAACCATGAATGTAAGTACTTAATCGTACTTATATATATATAGATATAATCTTCTCTTGTTTCTCACTGTCTTTTCATCTTGCAGAAAGCCATAGAGCAAATTGCTGTTGTCGGTGAATATCATCGACAACTTCTAGAAACTATGACAGAAAGAGGAACTCGCAAGCAGTAGAGAGGTGGTAAGTCCTTTGCTATTCATAGTCACCTTGGATTTGACTACTTATATAGTGCTTACGGATTTGTCATGGAAAAACTCACGACTAGGTAATGGTCGTAAAAGACTTATGACCCGATGGCTTTGTCGTAGAAGAACTTACGACTAGGTCAATGGTTGTAGAAGAACTTACAATCGATTGACCCATGCTCATGTCCTTTGTTATCCTTTGCGGGTTAAGCAGTGGCGCTAAGACTTAAGCCGACTCGCTCGATTATGAAAAGAGGAGTCGAAAAAGTTTAGGAAGAGGTATTAGACCTCCGGAAAAAGCTTAAAAAGCTAACTCTGCAACCATGAAGTCGCAGGAAAAATTAAGCGATGAAGTCTTGAACTTAAGGCTGCTTATATCTTTGATCTTTACCTAACTCTTGCTTCTTTTCGAGAAAAAGAAGGCGAGGCGAAAAAGCTCGAGAATGAAGTTAGAGAAAACTTGATTATTCACGAGCTTACTCGTATGTCCAAAAATAAAGATCAAAACCTTGAGACGCCGAGAACTTCGAATATCAAGTAAGTAATTCTTTACTGCAGTCCTTCTGAGTTATTTCCTTTTCTCACTTCCACTTCCTTTCTAGCAATGGACGTTAAATTGAGAGAACTTGAGATCGAAATCGCGGATAAAGCCGTGATTTATAACGAGCAAATCCTTATTGCAAAGAAGAATGTAGAGGATATTGTATCATGGGAGAAAAAGTATCTTTGAGACCGTTGCTTCCCATAATGAAGAGGTCAAGAAGTTGGATTCTCAACTAGTGGGTAAGAAATTCTTTTACCCGTGATTATTTTTGTTTTCTTTTTCCTCTAGGAGTTTATTTTTGTTTGACCAATCTTATTTCTTCAGAGCAAGTGGTCGAAAACAAAAAGCTCATGAGCTTCGACTTGTACCCAACAGAGATGGAAGCAATGAAGATTAAACTTCAAGGAAACATCACGCTCCTGAACAATGTGCTTGGTGAGCTACATAGTGAGGGAAAGACTCCTCAAGATGATACAATAGCTGCTCACACAAGTACCATTGGGGATCAAGTCGGGATTTTGCAAGATCTGGTGACCACTCTGAAGGCCAACCAAGCTGAATCGATAAAGGAGGCGGTCGAACTGCGATAAGTTATGCATTAGCAAAACTTAAAGCTCATGACCCCAACCTTAATGTGCAACCACTCGGCCGACTTCAAGCGCTCTGAAGCGAAGGAAGGCGTCGATGGAGGAGATGCAATCATTGTTAGTAGGAAAGTTTGAGAGGAGATGCGGTTGGGCTCTCCTCTTGAGTAGTCTGTAATGAACTTGTGAAACACAGTCTTTTGTTGATGTAATCCATCTTGTTCCCTGCAAATCATCTTGTCGAGTAGTTAGTAACTCAAAAGATAATTAACGAATTTAAAGACTAAGAAATGAAGTCAAATGTGATGACTTTATCCTAGCCCCGACTATTTGCTTAGTTTGTGAAAACTAAGTAAATAGTTTATCTCTCGCAAATCATCTTGTCGAGTAGTTAGTAACTCAAAAGATAATTAACGAAATAAAGACTAAGAATTGAAATCAAATTATCCTAGCCCCGACTATTTCTTTGAGTTTGTTTAGACAAACTAAGTAAATAATCTCAGAGAAAAGGTTTCAAAACAGAGAGGTTTGTTTAACTTGTAGTTTTTGGGTCTCAATTGTCATGCCTTGGTCGAAAGGGTGGTAACGAGTTGACACTAGGAAGTTCCTTCTAGTGGGCGGGACCACGTCTTGAGAGGAGAGTCTTCGACTAGGTAATGTTAACATCTCCGACTAGTTTAATCAAATCGAGAACGGCAACTTGAGTTAAGCAAGCGTCTAGAGGATTTTAAAATATTTACTCGTCCTTCTCCGTTGGACTCGATAAGTCTGTCCCGGTAGCAAGAGTAGGAACCGAACAAAGCTAGGAAGCTCCTTCCGATTAAGCGGGACCACGCAGAGAGGAGAGGCTTCGACTAGATGTGTCTCTTCCTCCCACCAGCTTGAGATGAAACGAGTACACCCAAGGCGGTTAAGCAAATCGAGAAAGTGCGCTCTTCTTAGAGTATTTTTCAAATTAGCGAAGAAATAAACTAAGGTGAAAAGAGTTGGCCTTCAAAAATATTTCGACTAAATAAAACCCGAAGTTCTTTGTGTTGGCCATAAAAGCGAGTAACGAGTCGACACTAGGAAACTCCTTCTAGTAAGGGGACCACATGCAGAGAGGAGAGGCTTCGACTAGGTGATGTTATCGCCTTCCGACGGTGTAAAAAAGCGGGTGTTTAAAACATAGTCGAAAAATAATGAAAGCACTACTCAAAAGTAAGACAATAGAGATAGAAAAACCACGATTCTTTATTGTCCGAATGGTGGTTACACATAGAACTTGCGTGAATCGGGTCGATGTTCCAAGAATTCGAGAGAACTCGCCGTCTTCCATTGCCAATCGTCTCGAGCCACAGACGAGTAACCCGACCACGTGTAAGGACCTTCCCACTTGGGAGAAAGTTTGTTCGATTAGACTTGGATTGGCAAAGCCTCAATACCAAGTCACCTCTGACAAGAAGGTGCGAGGTTGAACCTTACGATCGTAGTATCTTCGCAGGGCTTGTTGGTAGATTGCCGAACGAATTAGGGCCTGGTTTCTCCTTTCTTCAAGTAGATTAATATCATCTGCTCGAATTTGTTCCTGGTTGGAGTCCGTGAATGTTTCGACTCGTGTTGACCGTATCTTTAGTTCCGGAGGAAGCATAGCTTCAGCACCGAAGACTAAAAAGAAAGGTGTTTCTCCTGAGTCTGATCGGTAGTTGTCTGAATCGCCCATATCTGAGGGTAATTCTTGTACCCAAGCCCCCGAGCGTTTGATGAGCTGGTCGAAGACTCGAGTTTTAATTCCTCTCATTATTTGGCCGTTTGCACGTTCGACTGCCCCATTACTCTGGGGATGGGCCACAGAAGCATAACATAACTTGGTACCCAACTCGTCGCAAAATTCCTGAAATTTTGCGCTCGAAAATTGCTTACCATTATCTGTAATTATTCGACTTGGTACTCCAAATCGAGTAATTACGCATCTCATCATAAACCGTTTTCTTTGCTTCGTTGTTATCGATCCGAGTTCGCTTCAATCCATTTTGTGAGCGTATCAATAGCCACAAAGGAACTCGAAACCTCCGGAGCTTTAGGAAGCGGTCCCGAGGATATCAAGACCCCAAGGTTGCAAAAGGCCAAGATAGAGGTATTGTTTGTAATGCCCGAGCTGGTTGGTGTATTTACGCTATGAAACCGCTTGGACACACTTTTTAACCAACTCTTTAGCATCGTATAGGGCTGTTGGCCAGTAAAAACCTTGTCGAAAAGCCTTGCCGACCAACGTTCTGTAGGAAGCATGATTTCCACAAATGCCACCATGTATGTCGTGAAGGAGTGTTAATCCTTCGCTCTGAATGAATACATCGCATGAGCACCCCTTGAATACCTCGTTTATAGAGAACTCCTTCGACCAAAGTATACATTTTGGCTTTTCGGGATAAGCGATCTGCCTCGAGATCGTCTTCGGGTACAGAACCCTTCTGAAGATAATCATAGATGGGCGCCATCCATGTATCCTCGTATTCTAGAGAGGCTGTCTCAATAGGAGGTGTCTCGGCTCTTTGACCGAGAAGGCTTCGAGTTGTTCCAAGAAGACTCCTTTTGGTACTTCAGATCTGGAAGAAGCTATTCGAGCAAAGGTGGTCTGAGGAAATTATCCTTTCGAGGATGAATTGTGCCTCGAAACCTAAAAATGCTTTTCTAGCTTACGTACTTCGATAAGTACCGAGACATTGTCGGGTTAGAGCACTTGGTACTTTTACCGACTTGATTCACGACTAGTTGAGAGTCTCCTCTCACGAGTAGTCGGCGAATCGAGCGCTTTCATTGCTTTCGTATACCGACTAGCAAACCTTCAGATACGCCACATTATTAGTGGCACGAAAGTTTAATTGTATGGCATACTTTAAGGTCTCTCCGGTAGGAATACCAGACCACCCGACCCGAGCCACTTAAAGTAAGCGACCGTCAAAGTACATAGATCCCATCGGTCGTGGGAATCAGATCGGGATCTGAGCGAGTTCAGATTTGTCCATTCGGCAACAAAGTCCGCCAAGATCTGGGATTTAACGGCCGTTCGGGACACGAAATGGATGTCGAACTCCCCAAGTTCGTGACCATTTTGCCATGCGCCCCATTGTTTCCCTAATACGGAGGATCGCTCCCAAGGGAAACTCGGGCAAGACGACTAGTTTGTGCGCTGAAAATAATGCCGCATTTCCTCGAAGACATGAGGAGGGCATCTGAAGCTTTTGGACCTGAGGGTAACTCCTTAGGTCGTGTAAAACTTCACTTACGTAGTAAACCGGTCGTTGTACATTTTCACGTTCTACAACCGATCTTCGCACCGACGCTATGGCGTGGCAACTAGGTAAACCAAGAGCGTTTCTTCCGCCTCGGAGACCGAATAGGAGCACTCGAAGGTACCTCTTGACATCCTCAAAGGCAGCGTTTGCCTCATTCGACCACTCAAAACTTTCGTGTCTCCTTAGAAGTTTAAAGAAAGGTAGTCCCTTTTCTCCCGATCGTGCGATGAAACGACTTAGAGCCGCCATGCACCTAGTGAGTTTGGACTTCTTTCCGGTGTAGTTGGAGGCGCATTTGTAAAATGGCTTTTATCTTTTAGGGATTCGCTTCAATTCCTCGTATAGATACTAGGAATCCAAGCAATTTCTGAAGAGATTCCAAACACACACTTCTCGTGATTAAGTTTTAAGCGATGTTTTACGAGATTGTCGAATGTTTCTTGTAGGTCGATAATATGATTAAGTTTCTTGATGCTTTTGACAACTAAGTCATCAACATAGGCTTCTAGATTTCGCCTAATTGAGATGAAAAAGTTGCTGCATCAAGCGTTGAAAAGAAGCGGCATTTTTTAGACCAAATGGCATTTTGACATAGCAAAATATACCAAATGGTGTAATAAATGCGGTCTTTTCTTCATCGTCTAGACACATATTAATCTGGTGATATCCGAATATGCATCTAAAAACTTAACATTTCACAACTGCGGTTGAGTCAACCAACCGATCGTCACGAGGTAAAGGAAAATCGTCTTTTGGACAAGCTTTATTAAGATCAATAAAGTCACTTTATCGCCATTTGCCGTTTGACTTTCTAACCATTACAGGGTTAGCCAACCATTCTGGATGGTTGACCTCTCTTATAAAGCCTGCTTTAAGTAGCTTATCCAATTCTGATTTAATAGCATCTCGTCGATCAGGGGCAAATCTCCGCAATTTTTGTTTTACGGGTACTTTGTCAGGCCGTAAGGCTAGCCTGTGCTCGATCACCTCCCTGGGGACTCCGGGCATGTCGGATGCTTGCCACGCGAATACATCTGCGTTAGCTCGGAGGAAGGTGATGAGGGCGTCTTCCTATTTGGGGTCGGAAGTATCCCCGATGCGAACAGTCTTCGAGGGCTCCCCTGCGTCCAGAGGAACCTCTTTGACTTTGTCGTTCGGCTTTGGTGCAGCTTTAGGCTTCGACTTGCTAGTCGAAGGCTGACTTTCTTCTCGAGTTGGTATTTGTCCTACCATCTCGAGGGATCGGCGATCGCGGTATCGCCATCTTCTTGTCACAATGGATTGTAATTACTCCTTTGGGACTGGCATCTTAATACATTGATATCCATAATGAGTAGCCATTAGGAATTTTGCCAAAGTTGGTCGTCCGAGTATGGCGTTATATCTTGAAATGTCGAAATCGACCACATCAAAGGAGATTTTCTCGTCACGAAATTACTTGGTGAACCAAATGTTAAAGGAAGAGAAACTTGACCAATTGGTTTGGTGAAGATCGGTACAATCCATGGAAAGAGTATCGTCTCGGTCTTACTTTGGTCTGGGTGCTTGCATGTCATCCGGGCACTCGTAAATAAAATATTTAACGAGCTTCCACCATCAACAAAACTCGATTGACCGACAATTGTTGATGGTGGGTTCGACCACGATTGGGTATCGACTGTCGAGTCGAAGGATCGGCGATCACTCTTCTCAAAAGAAATGGTGACTTCCGACCACTTCGTAATTTATTGACGAGAGGAGGATCTATGGAGTTTACCTCGCGTTCGTGAGCCTTTGAGTTGTCGCTTTGATTCATATGCCGATGATCCCGTAGATGTGTTCAATGGTGTGTTGCGGATCCCGAACAGCATCTCCTCTTCGTCATCTCAAGATTTATGACCATTTGTTTGACCTACCGCCGAGGGTGGGAAGTGGTCCTTGTCGCTGTAGTAGTCTTCAAGCTTTCGTTGGAAGACCGGCGATTCTTGAAGGTCATGCCCTTCCTTTTTATGGAAAGGACACCACCTAGGCTTATCATTTTTCCGATCGGTAGCTTACCTTTGCCTCTGCCGAGTGTGGCTTGATGTGCGTGGCTCTTTATCATTCACACCAATACCTCCTTAGAACATTTGGGTTTTGACCCTTCATCTTATTCTTGGACTTTTTGCTTTCTTATCCTTCTTCTTACCAACTTTGGCTCTCGAGATGGATTGTCTTCACGATCGATTGTGTTGTTCCACTCGACCGCCTCGGAGGCGATAGCATATCGATCGGCTATTTGAAGAGTTCGCGATGACAGTAGGAGGATTTAAAGCAATATCCTCTGTTATCCTTCTACTACGGACTCCTGGCTTGAAAGCCACGATGATGATGAATCGAAACTTTGAATTGAGTTCTGAACTGTTGGCGCTTGATGGCTGGCGCAATGTCTCGTTGTTATTCTGTCTCATCCGTGCAAGTCGTCCTCCTTTCGAGGCGATTGTATGTGCCTTGAAATTTGCGAGAGAAGATCGCAGAGATGTTGCCAGAATAGATCGACTCGAGTGGTTGGTTTAGTAACCACGATCGGCGATCCTTCGAGCACGCAGTTGGAAGGTAATTTGCCATCACATGCTCTCCTCCTCCTGCTGCTCGAAGCATTTGTTGTGTAAATTTGAAGGAATTCGATGGGATTTTGAGAACCATCAAACTTCTCCATGTTCCTTTCGAAAACGAGGTGGCGTGAGCATTTCGGAGATCGGCGAGAATGCCGACATCGAGAATGACTTCTTGACGCCTCCTTTGTAGAAAAGAAGGGTTGATATCATCGGTGGTCGTACTCGGCGATACCCGATGAATGAGTTGACCCGACACATAATAGGTCTCGGTCCCACGAGGGAATACTCCTCGTAGTTTATCTCTATTGCTTGATTTCCATGTCGGAGTGGTGAGCGATCACCTTTCGAGGAGCTTGTTGATCATCATCATTTGGAAGACATTTCTTGAGTAGGAGATCGACACGACTTCTTCATTGCGCCGATTTCTCGCGGTGATATGTTGGATTGATTGGTAGCGAAGAAGTCGTATGGGTACGACTACTTGAATGATGTCGACGAGGAGCTTCGGCTTTTTCATTGTACTCGAAGCCTTTGTGCGATCTCTTCATTGAAGAGGTCGTAACTGGCGTTCGGGCTAGCTCTTGAGTTGGATTCTCGAGCAAATCATTGATGTCTTTGGAGCTCTCGAGCTTCCTCGATTGATATTGAATCGCCCGAGCAAATTCTTTCGAGCTTCAATCTTCTTCCTTGAATTGCCTCAAGATTTTCCATGTTAGACTCTTGAGATTGCCTCAATGAAGCGAGAATGTTGAGGATTTCCTGGCGTTCATGAAGGCGTTAGTCGTGTCGCTTGATGGTGGTGTCACAGCCATTGCCACGAGGGCGCGATGTGTGACCTTGGGAAGAGTCTCCATCTCGGTCTCTAGAAGAGTGATCTTGATCCGAGGGAAGGGCGAAGACCTCCGTTGATGATTCTCACTTGCGCTCGAGGCCTCTCCGCTTGAGGAGTCGTCGAGAGACACCATCTGGCGACTTGGAGTAATCCCCTCCAAGTAGGGGAAGTCCGGGTTATAATCGTCTCCGTCGGCAGGTGTGACCTGCGGAGAGATGGTCGAATTTGCAGGAAAAGCATGCTTGATCCCGCTCTCTGGCGTTATCCAGAGAGAGAATCACCAGATGCCGGTGAAGTCCTGGTGTGGCTTCTAGAGCTTGCCTCACCAAGTCGGACCGCCTTAGGGAACTTGGACACCGAGGAAAAACTCTCGTCAGGTCGTGAGTCCACTGGGTGTGGTCTGGTCGATTGACCCTTGCCCCTTGAGAGGTAGATTCCTCTCTTGGGCGTCTTGTTGTGGGGATAAGGATCCTCCTCAACTCCACCGCGACATTGTCTCCTGGATCGTGGGAAGATCCCGGAGGCGGCAATGCCATAGGATGAGTCATCACTCGGTTAAATATCGAATCCGGCATCCATGTCGACGTCTGCACAGACCGCCAAGTCGAACCAGTTCTCCTCGTTCCATTCTCACGCCATGAGTGCATGAGATTTGGAAAGCAGAGAATGTTTGACAAGAAATTACGGAAGATCCCCACGGTCGGCGCCTAACCGCTCGGTGTTTTAGAACCGAACTTACGTAAAGATTGTTTGATTCGGGGTCTCCTAGAATAGAATCATGCGAGAGAGATTGACACGGAATTTTTATCTGAGTTCGGGCCTTCTCAGGAGAGAATAACAACCCTACTCTCTGTGTGTGTATGGTATTGAGTGTATCTTGAACAATCGGGGAAAAACTAAGACTATTACAGATAGTGCTTGTATTCTGATGGCTCCTCTTCCTCCCTTTCTCTAGTTGCCGCCTTTTATAGTATGTGAAGGGCGGCGGTTACTCAGTAAAGCGGCGCCTCATCACCTCTATGAATTCAGCGCATGTTGGTAGTAATTACGGTGTATTAATTCCTCCACGTCGCTCATGACTATATACCGAGATAATGGGTATTACTTGCCATTATTCTGTAGAATAACAGCGTATGATGACTGTTTGAATCCCTTAATCAATAAGACCCACTTGTCTGCAGGTTCATTTGATTATAAGGTGGTCGTGGCTGACCTAGTCGTAGAGGAATCTACAACTATGTGGTAGTCGTAGCAAGACTTACGACTATGGGATAGTCGTAGCATAACTTACGACTATGGGGGTGGTCGTAGAAGAACTTACGACCATCCATTTGGTTCTTCCTTCATAACATTAAGGGGTACACTCAGGGTTCACATGACGTCATATTTATCTATAATAAAAATTATAGATAAAAGGTAAAATGAGGATTATTATATCCTCGTCACTGCTCTTCTTCCTTGTCCATTCGGGGGTTTTTTTATTCTAATTTTGCGGGCTATCGGCTAGATAGGAAGAGTACCTCAGGCACTAGTCACTTCTTAGGCACTTCTCTCGTCTCTTGGTCCTCTAGGAAGCAGTCCTCTATTGCTCAATCCTTCGCAAGTTTGAATATGTAGGCGTAAGCTAGTTTTTGTAGTCGATTTTGTGGATGGTATCTACTCTTAAGGACTTTGGGTTAAATTTTGCTAGTGTTCCTCTTCTCTGTGATAACACTTCTGCCATTAATATTGCTAAAAACCCTGTGCAACATTCTAGGACTAAGCACATAGACATTCGCTATCACTTCCTTAGAGACCATGTAGAGAAGGGTGATATTGTGCTAGAATTTGTGGAGTCCGAGACTCAGTTAGCTGATATCCTCACCAAGCCTTTAGACCCAACTAGGTTTGCCACTTTGAGAAGTGAGTTAGGGGTAATTTATCCTTATGGGTTGGTTTGAGGGGGAGTTGGTTCTTTTTTGAACTTTTCTTGTTCATCTGATCTTTCCTTGTTTTTTTTGTGAACTTTTTGATCTTGTTGATCTTTTTAGGCTTTTTGAGCTTTTCTTGCATCTCATTGTATCATATTGCATTCATATGAAAATCACAAAAAGATGCATTGTAACATAAGCTTTACTGTTTGTCTTTTAACTTGATGAAGCTTTGCTTATTACCATTTTGAGCTTTAGTACTTCAATTTTTGCTCAATGTCATGTCTAGTTCCTTGACTTGCTAGAATTATCATGCTTTCACATATGTAGTTAAGTCTTTGCTAAATATGCTAGAACTTTAAGACAACTTGAACTAAAAATTGCAATTTGTGGATCTCTTAGCTAGTTGCACAATTAGTGATCCTTTTGTGACACTAGCCCTGTCAAAATTGCTTTGTTAGTTTTTGAATCTAGAATTGATCATTACTTGAGCTTCTTGTTCCTTTGAGAATCTAAAACTGCTCCTGTGCAAAATGAAAAATCAAACTTCAAGATTGTCGTGTGGTTAAATTGTGCCAAACTACTCTCACGAGACTGCATGTCAAAGACATGAACTTGGAGATAGTTTGATGATCCAGACGATCTCATGGGGATTGCTTGTGAAAATTGACATGAACCTCAAGATTTGTCGCCCTGGTTGAAGCTTAGAAAGAGTTTGTGGATGGCTCATAGTCTAGGATCTTCTTCACTAAGATAGACCTTTTATCAACTTCAATATTAATTGCAAATGAAAAATTGTTGTAAAAAAAATTAGACGTTTAAGATATTTTGAGTAAAATGATTCAATTCAGGACTTTTTGTCTCTTAAGTGGTCATTGTTAGCTTCTTGATCTCATATTGACATTTTGACATGGCCATTATCACTTTAGGATCCCTGTTGATGAACTTGCTAAATTTGAAGCTTTGCTTAAATTGTTACAATTCATCGCTTTATCTTGAGCTTTCTAGCTTAGCTTTGTTATATATGTCTTAACATGATCTTGCTAGCGCCTTTAGGCTTGATATGTATTGAGTAACAGTAGAAAAGCTAGCTTGTTCTTTTGGGTAATCTCCAAACCTTCTTGTACTCAAAAATTAAAAAATACAAAAAATGAAGCTACTCCATTGCATTTCATGTATGCTCTTTCTTATGCATTTTTCTCATTTCTGTATTTATCATCTCTGGACGAGAGGAATGCGTGATTTCTTGATGACTCCATTGTCAAAGGGGGAGAAGATGTATAAAAATGTTAAAAAGGGGAGCTATTTGGAGAAAAAAATAGAGAAATTGAAATTTTCTGAAAAATAATGATCATAGTGAGGGGGAGCATTTAATTTGCATTCTTATGATCGTATTGCCATTTTCTGAATTTGAATTGCAATTCTTGGAACCTCACAATGATCAAAGGTCAAATTGAATAATTGTTCTTTCATATAGACCTTAAGTGAGATTTTTTACTCTTCTCTGGAAATTGAAGCTTTCTTGCCTTCTTCTACCTTATCTCACTTGCCGATACTATTCTAAAGCCAACTTGGTCACTTCCATTGCTTTCTCTTGCTTTTGGACCAAGTTGTGCCATTGCGCGAAAACGTCCAGTCTTTTCATTTTCAAACCTCAAACTTTCATTTTAGGGAAATTGCCAATGTGTTCATCAAGGAGGAGATTGTGGATATCATGGGGATATGCTCACGATCTTAGGATGATGAAACAATTGACAATGGTTCTTAAAGTTTGTCGAATCTTCTGTTTTCAGCAAAATTAGAATTTTCGGTAGTACCGGCAAGTAACGTGCGGTATGACCACAATGGTAGAAGCGATGAGTATCGCTTGATCTTGATAATAAGCGACTTTAGTTGGCGGTATGGATTTTCTAGAAAACATGTTTTCTTTGATTTTTTGGTCTTCTATGAGAATCGGTATGACCGCAGTTATTGGAGCGGTACTACCGCACCAATGATTACATGGCGGTAGTACCGATTTTGTTGTGAATGTTTATCGACTTGGTGAAATGGTTTTTCGTTAGGTCAAGTTCATGGGTTTCAGTGCATATGTGTTGCATGATGCATGTTTTGACTAACGTGGGTCAAGTGCGAATAACTTGTTCCCGGAAACGATTTCTTGGTCTATTGTTGTGCAGGTTGCTTGGAGGTCAATGACGGTCAACGGCGAGGATGATCGGGACTAGGCTTGAGAGCTGAGGTTCAAGCATGGCAAAAAATGGATAAGGATGACCGAACGGACAGTTCGGTGCGACAGGTTGCATCAAGCGGTGCGGGGGTCGGTGCAAGTGTCATGGTGGTTTCGGTGGGAGCTGGATGGGAGAGACTTGCCGACATGAAGAGAGCCGTTTATCAACCTACACATGGCGAAGCATGGAAGTGCTTTACGAAGATTGGACTCGGTCTTTGAAAAAGGATCGAGAAGGGGTATTTTGGTAACTTCACCTAAATACCACCTTGGTGACCTTTTGCTAACCCGCGGCGCAAGACGGCACAAGGAGAAGCGGTTTAGATCAAGAGGAGATGAAGACGGCGCTTTAAAATACGTGCGTAAGTGAAACCCGTTTGTGTGTGGGCTTCACGGGTGCCCATTAGGGTTTTCCTTCTAGAAGCTAGCCTCCACTATAAATAAGGGAGGGTGCTGGTCTAGCACCTTCTCAACCCTTGTATTTTCTAAACCCTAATTTGTGTTTTAGGGTTAGGAGATGAATAGTGGAGATGTTAGGGTTCTAGGAGAGTTAGGTTGATTGTGTGCTCATGTATTTAGTTTTGTCCTCCTTGATAGAGTGGCTGTAAACCAATATCAATCTCAAATCAATCTAAGCAAGATTTCTTAAGATGACTATCTCTTTGTTCTTGCTCTCTCTCTTTTGGTGATTTTGGGCTTTTGATGATTCGTTGGTTTTCCTTTGAGTTCTTGTGGTGATCTTACTTGCTGTGATATGTGAAATGCATCTAAGATCATTTTGATCACCCTTGACCCACGAGCAAGTTTTAGATCATATTTAGGTTTCAAACTCAGTTTTGAAGCAACTTTCACTCAAACGAAAAAAGGTTGGAACTTTGCCAATGATCTTCACGATCTTTGGTTGGAGTAGATTCCTGACATCCTAGAGAAGGTATGTTTCAAGTTTCATGAAATTTGGAGTTACGGATCAAAAGTTATGCCAATTTTTGATTTCGTTTTCAGGCTGATTTTCCTATTCACTGTCTGATTTTACTGTTTATGCGGTAGTACCGATTATAGGTAGTACCGCTGGTTACACTGCGGTAGTTCTGATTTTGGTGTCTTTTGTGTTTTTAGCTATTTCTTTTGGGGGTTTGAATTTGATTCGGTTCTAGTCTTCCGTTATCCTTATCTATTGATCTTAATAGCTCTCATAGCTATTAGAGTCAAGATCTTATTGAATTCGATTAAAACGAAAAAGATATAGTACTCCTATTCACCCCTGCTCTAGTCACTATTTTGGTCCAACAATCTCCTTCCCGAACTCCTGCCTCTCGCTAGCCAGCCTGCACTTCTTGATCGCGACTACGTCGTTGTCCTTGGTGGTTCCCTTGTACACGGTGCCGCTGCCTTCCTTTCCGATCACGTTGCGCTCGTCGAACTTGTTCGTTGCTTCCCCGTGCTGATTGAAGTATTCTCTCTTGATCTTGGCCAGTCTCCTTTTCGTGTGGATCATGTACACGCAGGACGCGCTGATTATCAGTATGTTAACACCAACGCTAACTCCTGCAGTAACCAGTAAGGCTTGGAAATGAGAGGTGATACGTAAATTGAGAAATAGGAACAGTGACTAGTTCATTTCATCATCTGTGGCCATCTGGGAGTTGATGGGATCCCATGTTCTAGCTAGGCGTTCACAAGAAACAAGAACATGGAGATGGCTTACCAACTGCGATCTGCCATCCAAGCTGGGATTTGTTTTCCTCGCATGTTCCGTTGTAAGCGTTGCCTGTTGTTTTGTCAGGGCAAGCGCGGTAGAATCTTCCCAGAGTGTTGACACAAGTACCAGGAACAGCGCACGGGTACTCGAAAGTTTTGTCTTCACACTCGTTGATATCTGCAAACACAAACAAAAACGCCCATGAGTTATGACTTCACAGCAGCGACACATCGGAACTAGCTAGGCTTGGCTAGGTTTGACGCATGCATGCAGTGGGAGGAAGAGAAGAGAAGAGAAGAGAAGAGAAGAGATCACCTTGGCAGCCGTTTAGGAGGTAAGGATTGCCATCGTAGCCGGCGGAGCAGTTGCAGAGGTAGCCCCGGCCGTACTTGGAGTTGACGCACTCGCTGTTGCTGCTGACGCAGGCGTAGGCCGACGCGTTCCGCTTCGCCTCCTCGCACGTCTTGTTCCCGATGGCCCAGTCGAGCACCACCGGCACCTGCCCGTTGTTGGCCACCATGAACTCGTCGGTGGTGACGTACGTGGTGCGGAATTCGAACGCGGCGGCCTCGACAAGCACCGCGTAGCTGCACCGGCTGAAGTTGACGACATCGGAGGTGTTGAACTTCTCCTCGAAGGAGACCTGGTACGTGTTGAGCCCGCCCGGGATGGCCGTCTGGCAGCACCCCACCCCGGCGCAGGAGCGGTTCTCCAGCCGCCCCACGCCAGGGCACATGGCCATGCACCCCGTCATGTACTGCCCGTCGGCCGTCGCGTTCACCGAGCTGATGTAGGCGAGCGAGTTGCACCCGATGACGGTGAACCGGTTCTGCGCGTCGTTGATGCGGAAGTTGGTGATGGACATGTCGTACCACCAGTTGCTCTGGTTGTTCATCGCCCGCGTCGTGCCGTTGTAGCACCACGGGTTGATCATGCTGTAGATGCGCAGCTGCCCGCGCCGAACGGACATGTCGAGCACCTCGATCTGGTAGTTGTACACCCGGTACCGCCCGTCGTCGGTGCGGTTGCAGCTGAGCACGAACGTCCAGTCCCCCGTCTCGAGGTGGCACCCGCTGCCGACGCCGAACGGGTACGGGATCTCGATGTCGCCGCACCGATGTAGGCACGTCTCGCTCGGCTGCATAGCCGCCGCTGCAGGCCGTGAAGAAAAGATTAGAACGATCAGCACAAGAAGCAACATCTTTCATGCGCTTGGTGGTTTAACTGGAATGGCCGGGGGAGTGGTAATTTGTGATAACTTGTGTTGTTCATGTGGACTAATCGAGGTTCAATGAACCAATGCCGAGCTTTGAAGAGATCAAATGAAAAACGTTCTCATCTCGTTCGCACGCAACCACGGCCTTACTTCATTACATGACACCGACAGGTGTGGGGAAGTCTCCAAAAGTGACATCTTAATTTGATGTGGTAGTTGATGCACGTTGATCTTCAGGCTCAAGCTGCATGAGTGGGCGGGGAAAATGATTTGATTTATCTAGTACTCCTTTAAACGAGTGTTCATTATTCATCTCCGTTTGTCGTATGAACAGAATTGAGATATCTCGTATTTCTGAAAGATTCCAAGATGAAAGCAGTAGTACTATTCAGGAGTATGATTTATGCTTTCCTAACAATACAAGACAAATCCACTTGGGACCAGCTAGTCATTGTCCGAGTCTCCCTGGAAATGTAGCAGACACCATTAAACTTACGAGGAATACAAAGACAATACGCGGTTGACTTTCCGTGGAATTTAATCATGACGAGGATTTTTGACTAGGTCAATTTTTTTCGGTCCAAGTCTCATGTCTAAGGAGACCCACTTTATAATAACAGTCTTGCTATTTTTAAGTCGTCCGAAATTTTCTTAAGTTTAAGTTACTGGTTCTGACCATTAGATTTGTATAGAGATTGATGTATCATATAATTGGATATTGATCCAATGGTTAAAAATATGATTTATGCTTAAGAAAATTTCAGTCACCTTATGAATAGACAGTCCCTTATAACAATTATAAACTTATGACCAGTATATAAAGGAAGTCTAATTCCCAACGACCAGTTTGAGTCATGAGACTACGGGTTTGGACAATCCTCGACTAACTAACTGGTCGGGAGATACGATAGTTATCCACGTGACTAGCAGGGAGGCGGATATTGGTGTATCTGGCAACTTACGATATTTGATTAAAGGACGCGACGGTTCAAGACTCTCTTGACGAACGTACATGAAGATTAGAGGCGTCTTTAGCAGTATTAACTATCACCCCTTCAAATACTATAAAGGGGGTAGTCCACATATTCTGTAAAGATAATTAGATCAAGTTAAGAGTAATCGATTATGTAACATCCTCATTGTATTCTCATACATATACTCAATGTGTTCATAGCAATAAAGGATCTTCGTTTTGATAGCTTTCTCATATAATTTTTCCGGATAAGTTCGATAGGGAACCCCTTGTTTTGATCATCGACGAATTAGTTATAGGAATATTTACTAATTGTACTAATATTTTTCTGTTATAGCTAAAAATGCTTTCAACTAACTGTGCTATCCAAAAATAGAATAAAAGAAGTGATTTTGAAAAGCCAGTGCAATGCCAAAATGGAGCCTAAATCACACTAGCTAGTGAACAATCACTACCAGAAACCACTTAGTTCCCGAGTGCTTATATGTTTCCCGAGTGTCTGGACGAAAACACTCGGGAAAATCCCTAGTGTTTAATAGGACACTCGGGACGAGACGTCAACACTCAGTAGAATTAACTTTCCTGAGTGTTTCCCATAACACACACTCGGGAGATCAAAATATAATCCCGAGTGCACTGAATCGGAAAAACTCGGGACTTTTTTTCCCGTCACACCCATTTTTTTTGCTTCTAAACCCTACGTCCCTACTCGATATCCCCAACCCCAATCCCGCTGCCGCCTCCCGTCCTCCTCCTCCCTCCTGCTCCCTCCCCGTGCACTTCCTCCTTCCGCCGCCGCGCCCGCCTCCTCCTCACTTGCGCTTGTGCTGCCTCCTCCAAATCCGTCCGCCGCGCCTCCTCCTCCTCCCGCCGCCGCCATCCTCCTCCTCCTCCTCCCTAGATCTGGCGCCTCACTCAAGACGCGACGCCACCCTCCTCTAACCCCGATGGATCTGGTGCCTTCGCCTTGGTAGGCTCTCCGCCGCCGCTATTGCGCCCCCGCCCTTGCGCGCGCCTCTCCTAGCTTCGCTTGGCCATGATTCTCTCCGGCTCGGCCCTCTCATTTCATGGCGTCCCTTGCTTCCGCCACTAGCTCGGCTCCTGTGCCCTCGCGCCCGTGGCGGCTAGACAGCGAATAGCTAACTAGGGTTTGGGTTTTGCGCGTGGGGTGGTGGCGGCGGCTATGATGGAGGCTATGGGGTAGGGGTACTCGGAGGCGGGCGGCAGCAAGTGGCGGTGGCGGACCACTCTGACCTGTGATCGAACCAGACGCTCGAGAGTGCGAGAACAGCCCCATCATCCACCTCAAGAAGCTCAACAACTGGGTACACCACTCAATTTGCCACCCATCCATCCATACCCTAACATCCTTGATAAAATGAGACGTCTACGGTGTTTGGTATAACCATCCTAGCTCTTTGAATCTCTTTGTGGGCAGATTAAGAGTGTTCTCATCCAGCTGTATGTGTGCCAAGGGGACTGCACTCTTGATCTTGCTTGTGGCAAGGTAAGCGGTGTATTGTGAGTATTAATTAGGAAGAGCAGTGATTCTTGTAGTACAAGAGTAGTATTATCCTATACTGATCTGTTTCGTAACACAGGGAGGTGATTTAATAAAGTGGGATAAGGCCAAGGTTGGCTATTATGGGTTGATATCGCCGAAGGCTCGGTTAGTTTCCTATCACACGAGACATCTACACTATATGCATACAAGTTAATGACATAACCGAATATGTGGTTAATGAGTTGGTTTTTTATGATGCTTTAGCATGCATGCCTTGTATTTGCTTTGTCTGCCTTTGGTATAGTTGAATATGTAACATGTATTGTGATCGTTCAAAAATTTAAAATTATCTGAATCTAGAGTATGCTATATATTCAATCTATATTTCACTTCATCTTTTTTAATTTGTATCCTCGATACTTGATAAATTCTCAAGATTTACCATTCTAGACCTCAAAAGCTTGTGTACTCGCTTCTGCTTTTCCCCTGTGCCTAAAACCTGCCATTTATTGTTGAGGATGCAGTTAATTTCCAATATTGTTCAATTGATCATTATATGCATGCATTGTGCCTAAAACTATACATGAGGTGTGTGTATGGTTCTATATCACAATCATGATTTCACCCGAATTAACTTGTTGTTAATTTCCTTATTCTACTAGAGTAATTACTTGGGGTACTTGAAGTTAAAGACAAGAGTTGAGTTCCTACAAACCACTTAGAGGTATATACATGCTACAATTAAATAATGGGTAACTTCTTCACCCTGCTGTTTGTGATCCTTCCCTGCATATTGGGTAACTTTGTTTACTTCAATTAATACAAGTTATATTCTAGTACTGATTGACAATGCAAATCAATATTTGTTACTTATTTAATATTAACCATGTTTTTTTTTCTCTCTAATATCAGCGTAGATTGAAGAATGCCATACTAAAAAAAAGTCCAGAACTTTTAAAGAAACAGTTTCTTTTAATTGGAATTATCTATTAAAACCTTTGCATAATTGTCACTTCTTTCATCCTATGCAGGTATCATCAAGCTTACTTGGATCACTTGAATAATGAATGAAGGTTAGCGCCTTATAGCGGATATGTCCAGTGTTGGATGTGATGGTTCAACTTAATGCTCTCTTTTACCCATGGATTCTAGCTTATAACACCCTATGTACTAAACTAAGAGCTCTTGTTTTATGCTCTTTTGAACTGAAGAGATGAATGATCTGAATGTCTTGGATGCTACATGAACATAATATCTTAGTTTGAATTGACACACAAATTCCATGTACAAAATGTGGGTTGACATTGTAGATTTATACAGGTGTCTGGTTTTGTTAATTACATTGTTGTGTAGTATGTGACTTATATTGCATCAGGGTGTTCACTGTATATTGCATGGAAATAATGATTTGAGAATCAACTGCCTATTGAACTATAGATCACATTTTATTTAATGCCATGCATGCTACTATCATTCAATGAAGTTTGTTGTCTGTATTCTAGTTATTAAGAGTTCTTTATATATAGACCCATCTTGTATCATGATACGATGAAACATCCACTGGTTAATGAACAAAATAGGATTAAGTACACGTTTCGTCCCTCAACTATATACGATGATTAATTTTCGTCCCTTAACTAAAATACCGGATATAACGACCCTCCAAGTATCAATACCGGGCAAACGAAGTCCCTCCGTGCGTTTCAGAGCGGTTTGGTCCGACGTGGCATCCACGCTGGCATTTTGAATACACGTAGCATCCACGCTGGCATCCAACTCCCTCTCTTCCCAAATCGCCCCACCACCACACCATGCCTCACCTCACTCCCAAGCCTCAGCTCCTGCTACGCCTGCGGCGATGGAGCAGCCTGCAGCGGCGGAGGTGCCTGCGAGGCTGGGACTCACGACAGCGGAGTACACACAGCTGCAGCCCATGGTGGAGGCACACCACCGCTACACCGTGGGGCCGGGCCAATGCTTCTCCCTCCTCACGCAGCGCATCCACGAGCACTTCATCGCATTGCTCCCTCCACCGGACCCCGGCCGTGGCGACCTCCGTCGAGCGCCTCCACGAGGTCGGCGTCATCTCGCCTCCCCGCCAAAGACCAAAGCTGAGTGCCTCGACCTCCTCGATGACACGCGCACAGGCCTTCACTTCACCATCACGGTGCGGTGGTTGGTGGTCGCCGGAGTGGCGAGCAAATCGCGATCTTGTCGGCAAAGGTGGCGTGCTCGCTCCCATTCAACGGACCAGTCACGGCAATGGCGGCGCCACCGAATGGGGCGGTCTTGGACATGGTCCTGTGAGTAGTACCGAAGGCGAGCGGGGCGTCTGATGAGAAAGCGGCGGGAAGGCGCATCGTGCCGCGGCGCCATCCCTGCGACCGATTCGAGGTGGCATTCGGCCGTGGAGCTCGGATCGCGGACCGCTTGTGCTCCCCATGGAGAACTTCGGTTGGGTGGCAACATCCACCACAACCTCGACCTCCTCCCAAGCCTCGCCTCCACATCGTCGGCGAGGTGCGGCTCCCGTGCACACTTGCCTCCTCGCGCTCCGGGGTGCGCAAGGAGTGCCTCACCCGCGTCATCGACCATCCGCAGGCCGCAGATCATGAGCACACGCTTACCCGCATGATCTGAGTTGAAATATTGACTTGTTGACATTTTCTGATTGTTAAAAACATGACCTTTGTGGGTAATTTGCGTCACATTTTCTAAGCTGAAGCTAAAATGGTAGTAATACAGGATAACAAGACGGTGTTTGGGCCATTTCAGTGTGACGGCCACCATCGCCGCCGCTCTCCTGTTCTCTTTAGCAGGCGGAGAAGGCGTCGGCGCCGACGGCAGCTGCTGTCTCGGCCCAATGCTCATCGACGCGCTGCTCTCCACGCTCATGTCGTCCTCCAATGCCGAGCGCGCCGCCACCGAGGCTGCCTTCCACCACCTCCGCTCCTCCCACCTGGAGCCCCTCGCGCTGCGCCTCGCGCCGTTGCTGTCCGTGCCATCCACCCCCGCCGTCCTCCTCCACAAGCTCCTGTCCCCGACCCCATCTTCCGACTCGTCCAGCACCGTGGCGGCCCTGCTCTGGTCGCACCTCTCCCCCACTGGCTAGGCCGCGCTCAAGTCCCACCTCCTCTCTGCGCTCCAGTCCGATCCCCCAAGCCCATCGCGAAGAAGGTCTGTGACGCCATATCTGAGCTCGCCGCGCTGCTCCTCCCGGAGAACACATGGGCCGAGCTACTCCCGTTCCTCTTCTGTTCCTCTTCTAGAGCAGCAGCAGCTGGAGCTCCATCTCCCCTTGCTCTTGGTCCATAGATTTTTTTTGTGCCAATAAAGCCACGTGGGTCAAATAGCGGTCGAAACCGCTTTGCAACACACGGAGGGACTTCTTTTGTCCGGTATTGATACTTGGAGGGTTGTTATATCCGGTATTTTGATTGAGGGACGACAATTAATCATCGGGTATAGTTGAGGGACGAAACATGTACTTAATCCAACAAATTAACCATGGGGGTTAAATTATGATATGGGTTGCAAATTAAAAGGTCCCAAATTGTGTAGATCGACAAAGAGGATAAAAGGGCATGCGAGAAATAAGTTTGGTTTCGGGTCATGAGCTCAGAGGAGAAGTAGAGCTAGTTACGTGGATTTTATAACAAAGTATCTTTCCATAGTTAGCTGTTGGCTCCAAAAGTTCAGGAGGATCTGAAGTTAGCTAAACAATTTGTATGGTTTTAACTTTTAACTAGAAGTGCACATTCATTGGTGTTAATTAAGAGTTGCTATTTGGCAGCCCTATATATGTACAGATTGTGATTACACGTCACTTGGATGAAGCCAATTTATGGCTTACATTTGCCTAGTTGCTCTTTGTACTGTTCTTGTCTGTGTACTCACTAGTCCCAATTGCTCGTGGAACAGGGGAGGTTGGAACCGATAGAGACTCGTGTTAAGAACAACAAGCATGGTTTTGGTTCCAAAGAACCAAAGCTGCCAAAGCCAAAGGTAGAGGATGACGTTGAAAAAAGATCCTAAAAAGCCCAAAGTGAGCAAAAGATGAGATTCTTAATATGCGTTCATGACTATCTCATACAACATTAAATTGCTTCCTGTAGCATTCTTGTAATTTTAATTCTGAATATTGTACTATTGTAGTTCAGAAGTATGGTCAGTTTTGTAAAATGTAGTTAAGAAATTAAGGTACCTCTGTTTATAATTAGATAAAAAAATACTTCCTTACATTGAATGCTCATCCATTATTCTTTCTGCAGAATATTAGCCTGATTTAGTATATTTAATTCTGAATATTGTACTGTTGTGCAGCCAACGGAAGCTCACATTACCAAGCGAAAGGTCAATGATCTTGTGCAAGGTCTACATGCAACCAATGACTTGGTTTCGTATTTCAGGCATACTTTCAGTGCACTCTCAAAAAGAGGTGGTATATTTGTAATGGATGTATATGGTGACACATCATCTGAACGCAAGCTTCGTCTCTAGAGGCGATTCCCCAGCTCCACTGTGAGTCTGAGTTATAGCATTGAATATTGAATAGTAGTTACAATGCATTGAGGCTTATCTTGTAAAGTAGTTAGAAACTTGGGAGACACAGAATGTCATAAGATTAGTATATTTTACGATGAGGTTGCATTCTTTACGACAAAATCTTTAAGATTTGTAGGAAAAATTTACAACATTTAATAAATCTAGCATTATAAAAAATAATAGAAACATGTGGTAGTAGTATTATGTGACACAACAAATGTTCAAGTGTATCATTTCACTATCTAAGCAATACAATTTTCTATTGACATACCAAACCATTTTTTTTGTAGCTACATATTTTATTTGACCTATTGTTATATCATCATGTGGTTTGATGAAATTTAGCTTGGATATGCGGTAGTGCATAAGCATTATAATATCTCCATTACATTTTGTGACTCAACATCCTTCACACTTGTATGTCAATGTTTCAGTATTGCCTTCTGTTCCTGTGTGTATTTTGCATATATTGTCATGATTCCTTCATCTGAAGATCATTTACTTTTTTTTTACAAAGCCTAAACATTATGTTGCTATGTTGTAAGATAAACAGTTTTTTTCATCTTTTGTATGTACATATAACAACCTAAACATCCATTTAGTAGCATTTGACAAAATATCATGAATATATATGTTAATGGAATTCTGTCTATTTTCATATCACATTATGTTCTTATCTTATCTGTTGATATGTACTGTTAGTGTTCATTACATAACCCTGTTTGTCACTTGTAATGAAAATTGTTTTGTTTGACGAGTTAATCTCCAGGTACTATTGCTGATGAAAACTCTGTCACTGAACCTGACTAGCCCAAACTTTGAGGCACATGTAAGTACTTGTTTGTTTTCCTTTCGTCTCATTTTATTTTTATTTTTTGCTCTATGAGCCTTGGTAGTTGTAACTTGTAAGAAAGTACCTGGACATATACTCGTAGCATCTCTCTGTTGTCCCCTCTGTTCACCTCCCCAAGGGCAGAGGGCAGTTTTACATCTTTCTTAAAGGAGATTGAACCCCTGTGCTACTTTAAAACTCTTAATAGCCTAGCTTGGATGGCTTTTGGGACCATTATGTGATGTCTGGTTGCCTCTTTTCTTCTATGACTCTTTGCAGCCTTCATACATCAGTGTTGCACTGTATCTTGCAGAAAAGAGTACATATTATCTAAATCATCTATTGTTTGCAAGCTTTGCTAGTGTTTTGACTATGTTGGGAATTAAGCGTATGTACACTGCCAATATGGCGATATCTTATTATGTGTTATGTAGCCTAATTTGTTCTAATGCATTGTCATACTTGGATTGTAAGTGATGAAAGTCTGGTCATTTGTAGAGATTGCTCTCATCACATGGTTCTAGCATGGACCAAGTTAAGCATGATGACATAGGAGATCTGGGATCTACTCACACTCTTCATCTCCGTTCATGTAATTATAGTCATTCTCTTTCCGGTGTTGTTCTCGACTGCGATATTGCTTCTTCCACTAGGTCGCTAAGTGTATGAATTTCTCCATGAGGTAACAAGCAAATAAGAGTAGAATCTTGATGTCGATCTTGCACTCAAGGCGTTGGAAGTTCGAGTGACTCGGAGTATCATGACGTCTTTGAGTCAGAGTCTGAGTGCTAGCGACATCTTTGTAGTGCCACCTATGTATGTACATAGCTCTTAGTAATGCTCTAACCTTAGGCTAGTTTTGCTCATCATGTAGATGGCCGGCTAGTTTATGTGCTTGTGATTCTTTCTTTCTTTTCCCTTTTTTAACTTATATATCAGCTTACCACATAGTGGGGGCATGTTAGCATATTATGGTATGTCTTCGCTTTTACCTTCATTTCTTTGAGGATAAATGCTATGGTATGTATTTTGGCTGTGTGTATATATATGCATGCGGTTATATGTAGCTATGTGCATGGGCTAACAAGCTGGTTTTAGGTATTAGTGTGTTGGATCTTGGATGGCATCAGGTCATTTTTTTTTCTAGGTGAAATTTGGAATATAACTGTGGAATTGTAGTCAGCGTTCCATTAGATATATGGGTGCTGTCTGTGTAACCAACTATTCCTGAGTGTACTTGGTTGATATACACTCGGGAAAGTATGTTGTTTATTTCCCGAGTGTCCTTAGTCCAAAAACACTCGGGAAAATTACGAATCTACATGCGTGCTGGATTGTCACGTGGCTAGATTTTCCGAGTGTAGTTGACATACACTCGGGACAATTTTCCTATTTTTCGAGTGTAGTTGATGTACTGATGAGTCACGGTGGCCCGATCTTCCGATAGGTTCGATTGATTTCGTCGTGAGGACGTTGACGCTTTGAGGCTTCCGACCAGCAGATCTTCACCTCGCAATTCGCTACACCCGCACAACTATCGTTATCAACCACGCTTGCACGCGATCGACCTTACCACGAGAGTTACGGTTCCTGCAAGCAATCGAAGCAACTCACAAGAACACGGTAGATGCAATCTGAATTGTATTGCGAATATAGATGAAGTTCACAAGTGGGGTTCCTCAAACCGAACAAGCGCTAAAGCGCAAAGTGGCGAATAATCTAAGAAAAACCCAACCCTAAGCGGTGGCATACTTTGCACATATATAGGGGGCGTGAGGAGGTCGACCTAGGGTTGTGCTACTGAGGCATGCACATTCGGGCTTTGACCTCGACACACTTACAAGGCCTTATTAGGCCCAAAACGTGACGTGACACCTTATTTCCATGTCTCGACTAACACCCAACGTGTAAATCATTTGGTCGTGGGCACAGTCGTGGGATCGGTCATAGGAGTCGTAGGACTGGTTGTAGGGCTTGAGACCTGGTCGTAGATCTGGCAGATCTGGTCGTAGAGTGGGTACACCTGGTCGTAGACGGTTTAGATCCTCCCCATTATTCCTAAGTAGCAGAAGATCACAATTATTAGGTAGCATACCATTCTGCATAGATAAATTATTAGCACCTAGAAACGAGCTCACCTCATAATTTAAGTGACGTGCTCGAGCTCTTGTCATAGGACCGACCGGATCTGGAGGATTTTGTGTAGTGCGTGTATCCGAACGAGTGATGTCCTCATCATGTACACTCGGAAAATTTTACCTACTTAGTGTCCTTGGCTGACATATACTCGGGAAAGTATTCCGTTATGGTGGGTGAACCCGTTGTGCAAACTATTCTCCCGAGTGTAAATCTCGAGAACACTTGGGAAACCAGTTTTTTCCCGACTAAACGATCCTGAGTGATTTTTCCCGACAGCCGACCTTCGGGAATTACTTTCCCGAGTGTTTTTGGGACTTTTCCGAGTGTTTCGGGCACTCGGGAAAATGACATATTCTGGCAGTCAATAACAAAGCTAAGCAGTGTTATCTCTGATCAATCAGCTACCAGTTCTCAAAACCTGCCACAGTATGTCAGTATCACGATGGAAAATATTAGAAAAATGACATTTTGGAGGCAGTGGTACTTCCAAAGCGTAGCGCTTACAGGCTACAGGGGAAAATATCACTGTTTTGAAGTGAGTAGCGTATATGATGCTTACAAGATACATCTAATACAGTAGAAAAGCCATCCTTTAGCTAAAACAAGGAAGAAATCTGCATGTGTAGATTGAATGCTGAAAGCGCATAGCAGCCAGCACGTGCAGCCAAGTCGCGATATATGGTTCAATTCGGTCTCATTTGTCTTAGCACCTCACCCGCTGCAATAGCTGTAACGAGTGCAACTTGATCAGGAGCGCAGTTTCAACAACCGTCTGAACATAACTGACTTAATTCGTCATTCGGCAATTGTCAATACATTTCACCCATTTTTCTATTCTCCGGCTGATTCTTTGAAACATTTCCAAATAGTTAACTGTTCCAAAGTTATAGTTCTTGAATTTGCGCATTGAAAAGTGAAAACACAAGGAGCGGTAACTGTGACCTATAGAATACAGACGCCCGAGAAGGTTGGTTGGCTTTAGCCAGGATGTCAAAATGGAGTGGTTTTTTAGGGGAGAAGGGAGTTGCACGCCACCATCAATGCCGCAGTCTGGGGCCCCACTGAAACCGACAAAAACACTTATCCTTGTGCCAAGGTCATCATAAACTATATATCGTCGTCCACTGATCAACGATTCTTATCCTTGTGCCAAGGTCATCATAAACTATATATCGTCCACTGATCAACGATTTGAAACAGGGAGCAATCCAAAGTAAGCTTGTAAAGACAGGGAACAATCCAAAGTAGATCACCAAGCAAAGACAGTTTCTTGAAGCATACGTGGTCGGTAATTCGTCAGAAGCTGTGACGTGGTAGAACGTGACTTGCCGTTTCTTGTACAAGCAGCTCAGCAACTTCGACATGGGAGCTGCAAAGGCACGGCGTGTTCTCGGAAAAAAAAAATTACTACGTTGACATGGGAACCACAGATGGAGAATAGTTCCTTTCCAGCAGTACGTCAAAAGGAGGATTGAATCTCGTAACAAAACACCAAGTGGCTCGATACATTGTCTCACTTGTCTCCGACATCGGATTGGTTCTAGTCCGCTCGCAGTCTGCGCTGCGCTGCAGCTCTGATCGTCTGATGCAACCGCACGGTCCACTCGAGGGTAAATCTAGAAGAAAGAGGAGAAACCTTTGCACACGTACGTGGCGGAATCCCTTCGCTTCTGAATTATGAGTTCTGATGGAGCAGGCGAGATGTAACTGGCGTGTCGGGGCCGCTACGTACATTAGGGTATCAATCATCTATAATTATTATCACGTAAGATTTTTCGTGATATAAATAAGAGATAAGAAGAAGAGTGTCTACAATTATTATCACGTAAGATTTTTTGTGATATGAATGAGAGATAAGGAGGAGAGAGGTAGAAGCTGTCTGGCATGTAACACATTGTCTATACTATTACAGACGTTATCTTTACCGTTGTATTCATGCCGTCTGTAACCCACATGTTTTATGATCTTATTTTGTGAGGGGTCATATATAGATAATTTAGAGATAATTTATTATATAAGTTATGTTTAATTTTGTCTATAGATAATATGGATTGGATGATACTACTGATAACTAATGTCTATGTCACTCGTGGGGCAGGCGGGCGGCAGTTGGGGGGCCACGCGCGCGCTTCTGGCCGCACGGGGAGGGAGGCAATTGGATAGGCCAGCTGTAACGTGCGCCGTGCGGTGCGGAGATGCCGACGCAGGAGAAACAACAGACAAGTGATGAGTTCCCAACCGCTGGGCTGACAGGCCCTAATCTAAAGACTGACCAGCTTTTGCTCGCGGCCGAGTGCTTCTGAAGCCCAATAGGCCGATATTTCATCTCCGCACGGGGACGGGGCCCACACGCGATTGAGCCGCCGAGATTCCTCCCCCGCCCGGACGGAAGCGCCACAGTGGACCGACTGCTGTCCGCGGGCCCACTTTTACCTGTTATCTAATGCGGTGTTTATGTAATGTGGTGTTTGGACCGGCGATTTTTAGATTACATGGGTTTTTTTTTTAACTCGATCATATTGTTTAGAACCCAGATCTAGGCCGGCAGTTTTAGGCCCACGATAGTTTTCTCATCTATTGATGAAATTTATATAAAGGATAGAACCCCAACTATTATGTCTACGTTTTCGAAAAGTAATAAAGAAAGCGTAAGTCCCCTCATATCTCTATGTTCAATCTATTATTCTGTTCTTGTGTTATTGCATTGTTCTTACGATTATGAGTTTGTCAAAAAGGTAATTGCTCGGACTGGATTCACCAGCGACGGTTCCTCAACACGTTATCAACACGATCGACTCTCCTCAGATCGAAAGGTAACCGTCGTAGCACGATACTCATAGATCAAATCATTTTTTTTCAATATTACTTTCAATTCTGCAAATTTGGCTTTCTAGATTGTACCCTACAGTGCAAATCCGCTCTAATTTACCGCAAGCCGACTTAAAGTCGTCGGCCAATGCCGATCGGTAGATTGCATAGAAAAGTGGATGTCGATTGTGCCGTAAATTAGAAATTGCAAATACGTTCTAATCTACCGCAAGCCGACTTGAAATCGCCGGCCAAGCCGATCGGTAATTGCATGAACGATAATTGCATGATCAATAGTACTCGGATGAACAGTATATTACATCGCATAAACAGTGAAGAAAAAAATTTGGCCAGAGCAGCCCCGTACGACTGCGCCGTCGTCGATCGACCGCCAACCACCTGCATGTGGCGGCACCACAACCACCGCTGGCATGGAGCCGCATGCACCGGCCCACCCGAGCACCTCGCATCGCCCGATCACCCGGCCGCCATGGCGTCGTCTTGCGCCGCTCGCAAGGACTATCACCGGCAAACACGCTTCGGCCGTCTTTGCCCCACGCATCCCAGCATCACCGCTTGAAGCCGCCTCCCTCAAGATGCCAGCGCCGCAACGGACAAGCCGTCGGTTCTGCACCGCCCGAAGCAAAGAAAGAAAATAAAAAGGGGGATGAGTGGCGTCGACGCCGCACGGGATACGCCCGCACCGCCACTTGGATCGCTGCGTCGCCGCGCCAGTAGCGTCTGAACAACGGATCGCCCACCGTGACCGTGCCATCTGTGCCGTCGGCCTCACCAGTGCGCGCCAGATCGCCACACTGGTCGCATGTGAGCCTGCCGCCGCCGCCACGCCCACGCCACCTCCGCGTTGGTTGGCGCCCGCGCCTCAGTAGAGGCGACGACCGCCATCATTTAAGGATAAGGAAAGGAAACCCTAATTCCTCCCTTTAACCAATCGCCATGGGCCATCTTGACAAAAAGGCACTGACCAGTAGAAATTTTAAAAAGAAAAGAAAACCAAAAAAGAAAAGGCGATTTGCAAAAGGGCTGGGGAAAAGGCCAAATGGGCCGAAAGAATCGAGCCGGCCAAAAGAAAAAAAAAAGGGGGAAAAGAAAAAGGAAAATCTTGATTTTGTAAGAAGGCCCTCCAAAAATCTGAAAATTACGCGAAATTTTTTCTCAGAACTGAAATTTCGTGATTTAACACTTGAAAATTGCAGAATTCGCTGAAAATTCATTTTCTAGCAGAAAAGGGCCTCAGGAATTCAATTTTTTGAATCAATTTTAGCATTTGAAGCATGTTTAACTTTGTTATTATTATTTATATGAAATTTATTTATTGTATTTACTGTTTTGATTATCTGTGATTTTTTTATATTACTTTTAATCACTGAAAATAGTAGTAAATCATGAAAAATGTATAGAAAAATGCGAGAACATTATGAGAAATTTTGCAACCACTTTGTGCAAGTCACCAGCAAGAATCTTATGCACTTTTTGCATGAATATGCAGATGATTGGCATTACGAACTGGGAGTTCGAAGAGCTGGCCCAGCATGGCCAGAATTACTTGACTTGGGCATCATATGTCGAGATCGTACTTGGGGCCAAGAAGCTATGTACTGCTATCGGACTTGGCTCCTCGAAGGATGTCACTCCAACTGCTGAGAAAAATGACCAGGCACTTCATTTCCTCAGACATCATCTATGTCTAACGCTCAAGAATGAGTATATAGTGGAGAAGAACACACTAGCTTTATGGACCACACTGAAGAAGCGGTTCGAGAAGCTGAAGTACACCATTCTTCCTCGTGTAGAGTAGGAATGGAACCGACTACGTTTTGCTGACTACAAGACCGTGGGGGGAGTACAACTCTAGTTTCCACATAATTTATACCAGTCTTCAGCTCTGTGGTAAGACAATCACGGATGAGGAGAATATTAAGAAAACCATGTCTACCTTTTACCCAAATGTGGTGCAATCCGCACGCAACTACCGTCAAGATGGCTACAAGGAGTATGTCGAATTGATTGACATCATGCAAGTTGCGAAAGCTCAAGATGAGGTTTTAAGGAAGAACTACATCTCACAGCCGCCTAGTAGCAAAGTTGGCCATGAAGTCAACGCTAGCAACTATAAGGTGAGGAAGTCTCACTCAAAGAGAAGAGCAAGAAGGGTAAGGTTATGGTTCGCAAGGCCAAACAGAATACTCAACCTAAGAAGGTCGAACAAAAGAAGCGTGATGAGAAGCCCTGTGGTCAGCAGGACCAAAGTTGCTACAAATGTGGCACATGGGGACATTGGTCACGTGTTTGCCATGAGAACCACTCAGAAATCATAGCACTGTACGAGGCCTCGCGAGAATGTTCTTGACTTCGACAGATGATTCACCACATCTAGCAGTTGTGCGGATTGAATACTGCGCAAACCTCTACTATTATCTATAAAGATAATGCAGCTTGTGTTTGCACAAGTGTAGATGAGTTATGTGAAGAGTCAATTCACAAAGTATATCAACCCCAAGTTCTTCTATGCTCATGAATTGCAAAACATAGACAAAATTAAAGTACTGCATACTAAGTCATGTGAAAATCTTGCAGATTTATTCACTAAGTCACTTTCAGCATCTAGCTTTGAAAGATGCATACGTGGAATTGGAATGATGAGACTTAAAGAAGTGCAGAATTCAGGGGGAGAATCTTCACGAACTCATTATTGAAGTTTGATCACTAAGATCGAGTACCCAAGGAATAAATCCTGGAGATTAAATGAAATTGTGTGGATTATACTCTTTTTCCTTTGACGAGTTTTTACTGAAGTTTCTCGGCTAAGGTTTTTAATGAGGCAATTCGTGTAGCAAAGCAGAATGTGTTTCATGTACTCTTTCTCCAAATTTTTCTCACTGGATTTTTATGGAGTTTTTTGACGAGACATAAACATGATGGATGAGTGCCCAATGGGGAATGTTAAAAAACCAGACCCAGGCTGGCAATCTTGGCCCACGATAGTCTCCTTATCCATCTAGTAGTCTATATAAAAGATGGGAGACCCCAACCATTTTAATACAGTTTTTAGAAGAGCGATAAAGAGAAGCGAGAAGTCTCTTTATATCTATGTGTTTAATTTATTATTTTGTTTTTGTGTTCTTGTATTGTTCTTACGATTCTGAGTTTATCTATAAGATAATTATTTGGACTGACTCGTCAGCGACAGTTCTCGACACACATTGAGACCTGATTACGCTACTTTGTGTTTGGTTCCGTGTTAATCACGTAACATGGAATCTAATATCCGTCGGGTATTCTTGGAAGTTCATAGTCGCATTTAATGGGAACAACGACTCCACGGAGAGGACAAATTATGCCCTCACCAACGGGCTAATGTTGAAACATGCCGTTAGAGCTCTATAGTCTACATCTGTCACTGAGCAACTGGTCAGATAAGCGAAAAGCATAAAATAGGATGAGACAAGACGATTCTACCACTAAGGGCATCTCCAATAGCCAAATTTACTTGTCTCTAAGAGATGCCACATAGGATTTTTGCTGAGTTGGAGGGAAGAGAAAAAGGAGAGAGAATCAGATCGCCGTTTCATGAAGCGCTCGTCGCTACGCGTGAAACGAGACAGACGCGCCAGTGCATTCCTCTGTTGGAGAGCAATCGTCGTTTCCTCACGCGTTATCCTTCTTCTCGGCGGATCCAGTAGCGAAGCGTTCTCCCAGCAGCTTTTCCGCGAAGAGCCGATGGCGGCGGCCATTGGTGCGACGTCAAGAGGCGCCAGATCTAGGTGGCGTGAGAAGGTGGCGGCAACACTCGATCCGCCCTCTTCCCTTCTCCGACGCCGTCGTCCTCATCTGGGATCTGCCGCCCGCTCGGACCGGCGAATCCACCGGTAGGCTTCATCAGTGAAGCCTACCTCCCGCCGCATCCACCTCTGGTCCGGCGAGCCGCCGCCCCGCCGCTCCCTCCACGCGCGTTGCGAAACGCCCGCCAGGAGGTCGGCTTGCTCTACCTCCCCACACCCCTTCCGGTCCCTTGCCCTCACCTCGCCTCTCCGGACCCATGCACCAACCACTACCGCAGCAGCTCCACCCCACACACAGAGCAATCCCACACCTCCCATTCCGCTCCCATGGCGGCTCCAGATCGATCCGTCAGTGGCGCCCTCATGAGTCTCCTCCTCCTCCTCGTCTTTGCTCCAAGATCGATCCGTCGAGTTAGTTTTGCGAAGCCATTTGTTTTGCGAAGCCATTTGTGCAGCTAAGTCTAAGAGAATTTCCATTTATACCATTTTTCTATATGAAATATGAAATTTGTTAATTCGCTTTGGATTCCTGAAATTTTATAAATTAACTTATGCTAATATGTTTGTGTTATATCTTTTCGCCCAATCATGATGTCTCATTAACTCTTGGCTTCACAGAGGCTGCAGTCGCATTTGTTGTCAAGGACATCATTTACGTAGCGTTATCGTGTAGCTGCATAAATCTATTTGCTGGTGTTACTTCCATGGTAATTATTTAAAGTTCATTTTTCACAGGAAATGTTTTGTTGTTCATGACAACATTCTTGTAGGAAGATGTACCATTTACTGTGATTCTAATGAGGCATGCTTGTGTTTATGAAGGCAACCAATGAAAACCTTCCACCGAATGTCATTAGGCAATTGGCTAAAGAACTGAAAAATCTTGATGAGTCACCTCCAGAAGGGATTAAAGTAATTGTGAATGATAATGACTTCACCACTATTTTCGCAAATATAGAGGGCCCTGGTAAGGTACAATCAAGAGGTTTTGATGGTTTACAAACATTATTATTTGTCAGCTGGGAAAATCTTGTCAATAGAATGTGAATTGGATATCTTGCCTCAACATTGTGTAGCAACAATTTTTCGGAAGAAAACTTGCCTTATCTGTTGAATTTATGGTTGCTAAATCTGGTGCCTGTTAATTATTTGAGGCAAAAAAATAAGAACATCGAGTAGTGTTATTTGGTGGTGAGGCATATACATGGCTCATATGAGTTGTTGCATTTCGATCCACTATGAATCGGTTTCCTTCTTCTTTTGGGAAATGGTAGCTCATTAGAGATAGGTGCAGGATATCTGTCCTGTTACATCATGTAGATTGTAGATCAGTTAGGTATGTTAAAATTTCTACTTTTTTGCATTCCAAGAATATGATTCTGTAGTATATGGTTGATTGCTCATAAAGTGATGGCTATCGGGATCGACACCTCTGAACTAGAGCTCTCATGGATAACAATAGTGCAGGATATTATGTAATGGTGAAGACAACAACGATTCTTGAATACATTTCGCATGCACTCCCAAGGCATGCAACTCGAGTGGATTACAAGGAGAAACCGGGATATGTGGCATGCACAATAGGCTGCGAGTAAAGAATTTATTCGAAGTTCATCGGACATAGTAGGATCCATCGGATCTGATGAAGTCACTAACAACATTCGTTGCCATGCTTGTTCAATTGCTGATTATGGCACTTTTCCTTTCTTTACCATTGGTTTTTTTGTGTGATCGAACTGGTGATTTTAGTATCTGGGCATGCACAGTCTACTATAAGGTGCTTTGTTTGGGTGCTTTGTTTTAGTATCTGGGCATACGCAGTTTCATCACTGAATTGTAAATGCAGGTCCGGGTCTTTAGTTTGGGTTGTAGACATCGTTTATTGATCTTGATTATTGTGTGTGCTATATTTAGCCTTTGATGTAGCCAATGTTTTTGTGACCTGCGTATAGCACTATAGAATCTTGATATATGCTTGCTAGTTCCATATTGTCCATTGAGAAAAACTACAAGTGTTAAATCCATGGAATTTACACCAACATTAGCATCCTTTGAATGCTTGTGCATCGACCAACATTCGAGTCTCCTTGGTGAACCTCTCATTTGGTGTCTAAGCATGTGGTGCATCTATTTGTTTTTTAACTATTATCATATAATTTTGAATCTGAATATCTCAATTGGTATCACTTGAATCTTGAAAGGAAATATCTTTGAATTTTTACCTTTTGAATGGCAACAACTTTTGGAAATTCATTGCATATATAAGAACCAGAAATGTGAATAACTGGTTTCAAATGGCAGTGAACCAAACAAGTCCTTAACTACATGCTGAGGATGCTATATATATATTGTATTTGCGGTTCTTTTTTCCATTTTCGAACTTTCAATCCGATATTGCAATGTACTTTGCGCTCAAACATATTCACATCTGCATATTGTACTTGTGCAACAGTAAGGAAATCTGGACTTATAATGCTTGCTTTTGCCCTTTTTTAGTATCAGAATTCTTGCTCATTTGAACTAGCTGTCAGAATCTAGAAAAAAAAAGACACCATGCTTGATTTGTCGGTAAATAGTTTTTACCACATGGTTCTGCACTTACACATTCCAGTCGGTAAATACTTTTTATTTGTGCATTTCTCAGATGATAGGAAAGCTGCTTTACCTATGTGTAAATGGACCAGTAAATGGACCAATCTTTCTACTTTCCTGGAGTTGTGTTGTTAGTTTGCCCATATGGCTTTTTTTTGCCCATGCATATGTATCTTTGGAAATATTATTCCATGGATCCATTATTGATTTTTTACATGTTTGTAGTGCAGTTTGCCCAGTGAAAAGCATCCATGGAGTCACTCAATTTGCAAGCACCAAGAAGCGAAGAATTGCTAGTGATCGCTCTTTTGTTGCAGACTAGTTATGTGTGCCTTGTCTTAAGAAAGTACTAATTATGGCTACATTGATGGACATTTTATTTAGTTCTACTTTTGCTTATAGCTAAACTGTTGGAGACTTTATTTGGTTGTACTTTGCAGTACTTGTTTCGATTTATTGCATACATCGATATGCTATGTGATGAGCCATTGATCTATACTTTGCATGATTTGTTGTTTCTTGGATGATGAATGACATGATACGTTGATTTGCTTGTTTATATATGTAGTTGTAACCAAACAACACATGTAGGTCACAAAGATTGAAGTTAGTGTTGATCACTATGGTTATTTGATTCATGCAAAACTTAAATGCTTGTGAAGGTGTTAGAGACAACCTAAGAGACAAGCTATTGGAATAGTTGTCTCTAATATTGTCTCAAGATGACATGGAGGGTATTAGAGACAAGCTAAGAGACAAACTATTGAAGATGCCCTAATTGCTCGAAAAAAAACAGGATCTGCCACAAAAGTCGCCAATTAGGCTGTTAATTCAATGCACGCAGCCATCATTTTTGAAGAAAAGTCTGACAATCGTCAGCCGTTTCCATCGGTTCTTGTGTGCAGTTTCCATCGGTTCTTGTGTGGGATCGGAGCTAGAAACTTACAGAACTGAGCTTTGCTAGGTAAGTGAGGTTGAAGCGGTTCTCCGTTATCTGTGCTCGAGCCTTGCTCAACGCGAATTTTTTTTTTAAATAATTCATTTTTTATTCCGAAATACAGAAATAATATCGCTTAATTTTTTTTTACAGAAATAATCTCGTGTCGCCGTACGGTTGGATGAGTTGCGCAAGTCGCCTAACCGCAGTATGATAATCCTTCAAGTCGCCCAATGGAAGGGCGACTTAAAGTTTTGAGGCGTCGTCGCTCTATGGATTGATGACTTTAAGAGAATCGCCATACCGACGAGCGAATAGGTGGCAGCTCAACCCAAGTCGCCCAACCGTATGACGACTTGGGGCGGCTATAAAAACCGCACGCGGCCGAACCGTTGCCATTCCACTGCGCGAATCGCCGCAAACACAACCGAGACGGAAGAAAAAGAGGAGAAGGAGAGGAAAAAAATAGGGAGGGGAAGAAGAAGAGGAGGAAAAAGAAGTTCTTCGTTTCGCATCGACGATTAGGACGGTAAGTTTGTAGTATTAATTTATACAAGTTTATTTTTGAAACCATGGTAGGTTAGCAAGCAACTTTACGTGTAGTGACATATTGTTAGCAAATATTTAGAGATGGCATGATTAATTAGTAACCATGGTACGTTAGCAAATGTTTAGAGATAACATGAAGGAAAAATGAGTTAGTAAAAATAAATTTAGTTGTACTATTCTGCGTGCTGCGCTAATTGCGTACATGCTAGATGAATGATAACATGTTACTTTTCTAAATGCTAGTTTATAGAATGATAAACATGTCGATAACGCGTGCATTCACAAATGCTAGTTTATAGAATGTTAAATACACGATACATGGTTCCAAACACGTAGGATTATCGGACATGTCAAATTTTGTTTTTTCCTGAAAGCTTCACCCATTATAAATATGCGATGCGTTGATGTATTAAATATTTCGCAATCCATAGCGATCGGTATAGGCCTTAACGTAATATAGCCTTAGTAGGAAAAATTATGTCATTGTGTTGGGGCAAAGTGTAATGCCATTGGAATATAATTTAAATGCGAAAATAATATGAATGCTTTTAATTTCTTATTTTGCAGGTATGGCTCAAGACCCTGGTGGTTCGGATTGGCATTTGGTCATTGGACCGGTTGGTCGACGTCTTGACCCTTGAAGCCGTCGTGTGCCGTGATCGGTTGGCGGGGATGACCTGGTGAGTTAGGGGTGGTTCAGACGCGGACACCCGGCGAACTGGAGACTAGACCCACTTGGGTAGAGAGGTTTGTCATAAACTTTGTCACTTTTTGTATCGTATCGCACTATGTACTTACTTCTTCGTGCTTTGTAGGTGAGCCGTTCGACCTTCTACCTCTCAGACGGATGGTAGAGGCCACCGAAGAGGACGGCGGTGCAGTCGGCGGCGATGGGGAGGTCGAGGCGGTCCGGCGGTCACGACGATTCCGTTCGACCGGTCGCTCTGGCCCGCCTGGTGGACCGTTGGCGGCGAGACGCACACCTTCCACCTCCCTTTCGGGAGATGGCCCCTACTGCAGGATGTCGCGATCTTTGCTCGGCTTGCCTATCGCGGAGCCCTACATTCCGCCGACCGCCATTGCCGATCGGCGACGCCTGTTGGGCGTGTTTGAGGGTTCTTGGGGCGGAGGCAGCGCCTCCGTGCCGACTTCTGGGCGGCAAGAAGCATGGCCCGCCCTCGGTGGCTTCGCGATTCGCATGCGTATAGTACCTATTTTCCATGTTTAGCGATTCATTGAGACCTAGCCATATGGCGGGCTTACTAATTATTCGTTTACTGCGTGGGTCGGCGGATGGTCCTGACACCGTCGACCGGTGTCGCGGCACCGGAGGCGTACTGTTGTGGATCTTGGTGAGTCTTGTTCTGGCAGCCACGGTGACTCCGTCGCCTCGCTGGGGAATGCGAGGGCCATCGCCGACGACGACGAGCTAGAGATCGATTGAGGATCGCCGTGCCGCGACGTCTGCGGCATGTGCGATCATCTTGTCAGGGCCAAGCCGCATCTATTCTCCTGAGTGCCCCCTCTCTGCTGCGGTCATGGTCGAGCGCTTCTCTCGGACGGCCCATGCCGATAGACTCGGTAGACGGCACGGACATGTACCATGGGGACGTGGTGGACCGACCGACCATAGGGTCCCTTTGGTGCTGTAGATGGGTACATATTTCCCTATATATTTTCTTCGGTTGTATTACTGGTAATCCTTTGTAACCTTGTTTTGGCTCATGAGCACGAGTATGCACGTCGCGGAGTCACACGTCGTCTGAGCACTTTGTGGAGCAACTAGACCGTCTCACGGCGACGGCGTCGTGGCTGGAGCCGTACTCCGATCGAGAGGAGGCTCGTGCTCTGGGTTGTCTTCCTTGTCTTTGGCGCGGCCGGCGTCTTGGCGGCAGCGGAAGCTTCGTCTTCGGCGTGTTAAATCGAGACTACGCAGGCACGAGTGATCGCCGATTCGCCTTCGCCGAGTTGTCCCGATTCCGTCGGGGCGAGGGTGCTGAGTCGACCCCGCGTGAGTTACATGCAACACATGTTCACATATGTTTTTGACATTTACGTAACGGTGGCTTCCAATTGCAATGGTATGCGTTCGCGAGCATAGTAGGAGGGTGGCACCGGACGCGATGGTCGGGCAAGATGGAACCGTGGGTGGCACGATGGTAACGCCCACGAGGCTGCGTGCGGAAGGGCGGCCCGTCTGACCCAGTCGCATAACTAGAGTACCTTCATTGGTGCGCCCGCGAGACATGCACCGGTGGTGCATGTCGTGTACCTCCCCGCTCACGTGCAAGATCGACCGACTCGTACCCTCGCACTTAGCGCGGAATGTGCACCTCGTGGTACGTAAAATCGTGTTTGAAAATGTCTTCGTCTTATTACGAATTATAGGTTTGGCGCTTTAACATACTCCTTGCGAGACGGAACAACAACGTCGGGGTTGCTGGCCGACAGACGGTCGATCCTAAACGAGATCGGCATTGGTGCGGAGGTCACGCGCGACGAGCTAGTGCGATTTGTTCGTCGGGCCTCTGATCGGGCGAGGCGTCGCGGTACGGCGTCATGCAGGCGGTACAAGAGGTGGCCTCGTCGGTGCGGAGGTGGGCTCGTCGATGCGGGAGGTGGCCTCATCGGTGCATAGGTCGAGGCGCCATGTCCTGACCCGGTCGGCGAGCTCGGGAGGGCACGCCCGTGCCCGCATGCGCCTGCTGCGCCGCCGCCTACTACGCTGCGCTGGGCAAGCTGGAGGGTCCGGGTAGACGCGTGGCACGCGCCCCACCGCCACGACCATCGCCTCCGGCGTTGTTGCGAGGCGGCTACGAGAGGCGTCGAGGCGGTATGTTCTCATCCCGACCCGTCCGGACGGTATGGTGGGTATGACATCCCGCACTTTGCCTACCAGTCAGGTGCGTTTCCTCTCTTCAGGTTGGCGATCGTTGATATATTGTAGAGATTAACATTATTTCCCATGCAGTCTTGTTTTACCCGACTGACTTCTCCCCCTGCGAGGACATGCGAGGGCGTGGATCTTTGCCAGCGAAGCACTTTCGGGGAGGTCGAGGCGGTGAGCTCGCACTGTCGAGGTTATTTTTGTTGAGCAGCTTAGCGGGCCCCCAGTGATCACGTAGCAACAGGTGGAGTCGACCCCCCTGGGACCACGGATCGGCGGGGCTCCTGGCGTCTTTCCTGTCTGGGCCCCGGCTTAGGCACCCCGCCGGAAAGCCAAGCTGGGGCGTATTCTTGGCGCGGACGGGTGTGGGACGTGGCGACGACGGAGGAGGTGTTACGGGTGGCGCAACGGGTGGCCAGTAGGGGGTTTACGTCATCTGTGTTTACGTATTGTCTTTCGTAGGTATTATGACATGGTTGTCTATGCATTCCCTCTACCATTGTTCTATAACTTGTATTATGTGTTGACGTATTCTCCTTCGTAACTACTATGACATGGTTGTGTATGCATTCCCTCTAGCATTGTTCTATTACTTATTAATATATTAGTTTCAAATCGTTCGTGACCTGGTTGGGCCAGTACTTACTGCCAAGTCGTCCAACGGTTCGGTGAGTAGTTCACGTGTCGCTCAGCGTTGAGCGGCACTTGTCGCCAAGTAGATCAGCGGTTGGCGACTATCGCCAAGTCGTCTAACGGTTCAATGAGTAGTCCACGTGTCGCTCAACGTTGCCAAGATTTCTCGCCAAGTCGTCAGCGGTTGGCGACTATCATCCGTTGAGCGATACTTCATCGCCAAGTCATCCAGCAGTTCAACGACTAGTCCACGTGTCGCTCAACCGTTGAGCCAGCACTTCCTGCCAAGTCGTCCAACGGTTGAGCGACTATCAACCGTTGGGCCAGTACTTACTACCAAGTCGTCCAACGGTTCAACGACTAGTCCACGTGTCGCTCAACCGTTGGGCCAGCACTTCCTGCCAAGTCGTCCAACGGTTGAGCGACTACATGGTCATATAGAAAGCCAGCCTAGGTCCCCTCATGGTTTCTTTCACCATTTCTCTCGGCGGACAAGCATAGCAGATCTGGTTGAGGAGGAGAGGAGCTTGGGAGAGGTACACAGCGAGGAGCAGAGCTGGGGAGAGGGCGGTTTGGAGGAGAGGAGCTTGTTCATATGAAGAGAAGGTCTCCGCGTAATGGGAACGGGGTCCCAATCTTCCAACAGGTTCTGGATATGTTCGATTTAGTGGAGGCGCGACACAAATCGATTCGGCTTCCGAACAACACGTTCGAACCCGCAATCGCAGCACAGCGTCTCCTCGGGTTATCAACCCGTCGCAGCCCGATTGACCTCGCCAAGAAGGCTAATCCTGCTGTGAATCGAAGAACACAAGCAAGAACAAGGAAGAACACAGCAAATTGCGGATGTATTGTTTTAGCACTCGAAAGTTGGGGTCTCACAAACCGATGAACGTCGAAACTGTTCAAGACAGAATTAATCTAAGCAAAACCCCACCCTAATGGTGGGGGTGGCGGCTGGATATAGAGGACTGAGGCGTGCAAAACCCTGGGCCAGCGCCTAATGGGCTCCAACACGATACAAAGCCGAGCGGCCCAAAAGACGGTGGCGCAGCACCCGACAGATTCTGAATGCCCACTTGTTTCAACGATTCCTGTTGACTCAGAAGGAATTTTGACATGGGACTAGAGCCATTGGAAGGTCGTCTTCTCAGCTTTCCATACATATGTGGAACGTCCAAAGCGGAGCCGGATGCGATCTGGGTGTCTGTTTTAGTCTTGGTCCTGGACTCGAATTGGATTCGAAGTCGGCTTGAGTTGGGCCTCCAACATGATTCGACCGCCCTCGCTGGACTTGTGCACCTCGTAGCCCTTACGCAAGTACTTCGTGTCCTCTCCATGGTTCCTAATCATAATTAAATCATTAGGTAGCAATCGATTCTCAAATGAACAAAAAAAGTACTTAGGAGCGAGCTCACCTGTAAATTCAATTGTCGGGCGCGAGCTCTAGTGATTGGTCCTTGAATGTCAAGTGGAGGATTGTTGTGTGTATCCGAAGAAGTGATGTCCTCATCACCGCGTGAAGGTAATACTCTTGTTTGTTCTTGTTCTTGGCTACTTGTTTGTTTAACAAGTATATGGGGAATGTATGTTGAGAAATCACTGGTTGCAACATTTGTAATATTTGTAGTCATGTCGGAGCTCACAAGATTGAAAGTGCATTACGGTGTTGGTACGGTTCGTGAAGGTCCATACGGTGTTGACCTAAGTGATTTCCAGCAAGTCGATTTGGTACACCCGAATCTGGAGAATGCCCGAATCGGAGATGTCCTACACTGGCTCACCAGAAGCTTCTCATTGGACCCCGAGGTGTGGAGGTCGTGATACAAGGGTTTGAGTAGGTCTCCCACGCACATTCGGTGGGAGTTGAAGCGAGTGATGCGGTTGCATGGAAGGCATATCTCGAAGGTCAGAGGGCTGTATTACGAGTGTGTGCTACTCGTGCGCACCATGTCGAAGAACTCCTCGCGAGCCCTTCCGAGCGGCTCCGTCGGGTTGGTGGGAGCAGCTTCGGGACCTTGATGCGTGTGGTTCATGTCGAACACGCGATGGCCGATGTTGTGGGCGACAAGAGGACAAGGTGGCGGCGTTCAGCGAGGAGAAGAAGACGAGGTGGCCAATGTTGCGGAAGCGTAAGAGGAGGCCGAGGCGTAAGAGGAGCGGAGGCGTAATATCGTGGCGGCGCATGCTCGGGGCGATGCCTGGCGATGCAGGGAGTATGTCCACAGCATAGTCCGTTAGATGGAGATTGATGACTTGACAGCTCGAGCGGAGGAGGAAGCTTTACAAGAGGATGGTGATAACTCTTCCGAGGAGGACGAAGGTCCCATCCCGTAGGAATGGAATAGGGTGGACGTTAAGGGTCTTGCTGTGCACGATGAGCATGAATCACCGTGGGAGTACAATGGGACGGAGGTTCAGCTTCGTGCAATGTTTGCTGACAAGGGATCACTGTAGGATGCCATTAAGCTGTGGGCCTTGTCCATGCAACGGCCTTTTCGTACTCAAATCCGGCCAGAGCAAGCGATTACCGTGGTATCGAAAGGCGGTGGGTGTCCTTGGTGTGTGCGTAAGGAGACCCAAATCACGAGACTCATTGGATTGTCTCGAAGGTGGAGCCGCACTCGCTTGCTCGATAGTGTTTTGCGAAGCATCGCAACGACATCCACCTTCATAGCCAATGTCATGTACGGAGAGATAGTAAAGAAGAGCGGACACGGAGGCCAAGCACATCATGGTGGCTATCGGCGTAAATTCAAGTACAAGATTAGCTACGAAGGTATGGCGTGCTAAGGTAAAGCTTTGGAAAGGAGGTTCGGTTCTTCGAGGCATCTTCGACAACCTTCCTCGTATGCTCGAGTCTTTGCAAAGACAGAACGGGCACATACATTGTGAAGGACCGGCCAGCCAAAAGACCGCCGCTAGGTTTTATGGTATTGCAGAGGGCCTTCTTAGCATTCGGTCCCTGCATCAATGCATTCAGACACTTGTTGCCCGTGATCTCAGTGGACGGGACATTTCTAACTGGGAAATACAAGGGCATGATCCTGACAGCAATTGGCGTTGATGGCAACAATCAGATTCTGCCCTTAGCCATCGCTTTCATGGAAAGTGAGAATTACGACAGCTGGTTGTGGTTCCTTTGTCATCTGAAGGAGGGAGTAGTTAGGGCACGTCCTGATATCTGCATAATCCATGATCGCCACACCGGGATGATGAACGCCATCCGACAACTTCAGCAAGACCCCAATGAGCCGTTCCCCTGGCCAGACCTGAGGAACAGATGGTGCATTCACCATCTGGGGGCCAACTTCTTCAAACAGTTCAGGCAGCAACTGTTGATGAAGCTGTTCAAGAGGCTTGCCATGCAAAACTAGCAGCGTAAATTTGATGCGTTGTGGCAGATATTGGACGAGCACACCAGCAAGCATGTCGTCGAGAGGAACAAGCGTCCCCTCATTCCCTGGGCGGCATAGCCTGAGCGCCTCACACCACTGCGGGAGCTCGACCCTCCCCATTTGACGCGGAGGACCTCAAGGGACATCGGGTGTTTCTCTCATTGGATTGAGGCCGAGCCATTGGAGAAGTGGTCTCTTGCATGACACGGACGGCGCAAGGTATGGCATAATGACCACTAACCTTGCAGAGGTGTACAATCGGGTTATTAGGGCCTCCGTTCTCGGCCTCTTGTCGCCATCGTGGAAGGCGTTACGCATGGTACTGTCGGATATTTTAGGGAAAGACATGCAATGCGGCACTTCATGCGGCCAACCCACGACACCCTATTGCTCAAGATTACAAAGATACATGCGAGCAAAGACCGAGAAGGCTCGATCGACACCGGTCTTCGTAATGGGCATCGGAGCATCGATTCGACGTGATCCTCCGAGCAGAGCCGGGTTCGGGCGGCTCGGTCTCTTGTTACCCATGAGGTATGCCTTGAGACCATGTGAATGAACCTAGCTGCACATGCAATAAGCTAAAGCTCCTTCACAAGCCATGCTCTCATGTCCTCGCCGCATGTGGGACCATGCGCATGGACCCATCGAACTTCGTATCGGAGTACTTCATGAAGGAGAGGGTGCAGCAGGTGTGGTGCGGCGAGCTAAGAGGCTTCAGGGTTGTGGGTAACTTCTCCACGTTGGATACTGCAAATAGGACTTGGATTCCGGATCTAGACTTGTTGAGAGGGCAGAAGGGCCGTCGGCAGAGTCGTCGAATTCGGAACGATATGGACGAAGGGGAAGCTGCAGCGGCGGGTAGACGTTGCAGCCGTTGCCGCCAAGAAGGGCACACTGTGAGAACTTGCAAGGCGCCTGCTGACACGTAGGAACTTGTATTACAACTGCTAGTATGTTGTAACTTGTAGTTCTGTCAGTACTTTGGTTCTTGTAAACAACTACCGAACTAATTGTATCGTAATTGTACTTTGGTTCTTGTTAGCAACTACCGAACTGCTAGTATGTTGTATCTTAATTCTAGCAGATAATATCTGGTATGGAATAGCTTGGTTTTCAGTACTCGTTCATACAATGCATATTTCTTCGATGCATATAACTTAAAGCACGCGACACATCAAGACAACATGTCAACACGGGCGACTTTCTTGCAGTTGATAAGACCAAAGGAGATTTACAGAGTGACAAGACCACACGAGGTAGCTTTGCGCAGTGACAAGACCACACGGAGGCAGCTTTGCGCAGTGATAAGACCAAAGAAGACGACTTTCTTTGATGCAAAGGACAAGAGTAAAGTAGACTTTGCTGCGATTCAGGTTTAGGTTTAGGTTAGGCTTTTCAGATCGAATTGATTACCCTGACCACCTCGCTAGCTTTTAAGACCGAAAAGACAAGACTTTGCAAAGAAAGACGTGACAACACTCTACCTCGCCAGCTTTTTAGACCGATAAGACAGCACTCTGCAAAGTAATCCATGACTTCTCACTGCAAAGTAAGACGTGACAACGCTATGCCTCGCCAGCTTTCCAGATCGACATGACAACACTCTACCTCCTCAACTTTTCAGAATTAAAACACATGACTCCCTCCTCTACATGAAATTAACCACACCATGCCAACCATGGAGCTTATAAAAGGGGGTTGAACCAAACCCAACTCTACACAACACTACACAACACATATCCAGCTATGGACTCTTCCGACACTTCTACGCGAGGATGTTGCGTATAAACCGCTTAAGGTAAGAGGAAACAGTACCGCAATACCCAGATAAATCAATGAAAGATGCTCCAAGACCACCATGTTTTCCGATCCCGCAGGTGTGTGTGGCGAACCGTGGAGATCATTCATCCACACACCTGCATACACCGCGGCTCGGGCGCATTACACACGCGCGGCACTATCTCGTAAGCGTTTTTTTGCGTGACGTTTTCCTCTTCCAACGTTGAATTCTTTAAATTTTTAACTTCATCCCCACGTAATAGCAGCCCGAGATGCGCTGCCACTTCTTCCAGTGGATCGACGGCCCGGAGATGTACGATAGGGCATTCATCTAGCAGAAGTACATGCTGAACAACTCGGTGCGGGCCGAGAACTTCGTGCGGTGGAAACCTTACGTACCGGACCCTGTTGAGGAGGCACCGAAGAAGCCCAGTACTCGCCCGGGCGTAATCCATATCGACGATGTGAGTTATGAAGAATTTACATCCTTATTATGTAAGGTTTCCCTGTACGGTGTACTTACATCATACAATCGCAGGACATGGGCGACTTCGACATACCAGCCCGACGTGGACATCCCCGACAAAGGCAAGGAAAGGCTCATGCGGTCGAGCCCAACCGCCACAACAGATCCAATAGCGCCGGCGAATCCAGATCGACGACGTGAGTTATGAAGAATTTACATCCTTCTTAAGATTTTCACTATACGGTGCCCTGACATCATTAAATCGCAGGACATGGACGGCTTCGACATACCAGCCCGAGGTGGACACTCCCGGGACAAGGGCAAGGGAAAGGCTCATGCGGCTCACCACCCACCACAACAGATCCGGCCGCCCGGCGAATCCAGATCCGCATGACGTGAGTTATGAAGAATTTACATCCTTCTTACGATTCTCACTATACGGTGCACTTACATCATGGAATCGCAGGACATGGATGACTTCGACATACCAGCCCGACATGGACACTCCCAACACAAGGGGAAGGGGAAGGCCGGCGAGGAGTTGAACGCTGAGCTGGCGAGGAAGGGAAAATGGCCCCGGTCCACGCAGTAGGTCATGTCGTTACGTAGTAGTACCGCGTCATACCCCCCATGTTTTTTACTATCCCCTAAAGGCATGTATACTTATATGGTCCGGATGCTTGTGTCGTAGTGTACCGTAGTAGTAGCGAGGATGACTAAAGCAATTAGCCGAACCATCATGCCATGTCACTACGTGTAATGTGCTTCTGTCCGTGGACTTTCATGTACTTCTCGTTCTGTGTCTCCGCTAAGCCATGAAAGCAAGCCTATATTGCAAGTATGCCTCTTCTATTAAAATCCCAGAAATAACCACTCGCATCGCCATCGAATCCTCCATGTTCTATATAAGCTTCATAAAGTACTTCATCGACTACCTGCCAATATACGCATATACGTTCAGACGACTTCATCCAGAAGAGACTCCCGGACGCATCGTAATATCACTTACCTATCTACTTACCACTCATTACTATCTCAATCGTCCTCACAAAATTCTACAGAAATTTAACGCACTACAACAATATACGACGATCACAAAATGTTATTGCGAGTCCGACATATTTCAGACCCTTCATATTCTACTTAAAATAACAAATGCACCAACCAACATTGTCACCACACTTTTATCTTTACAAAAAATAACATCATATAATACGATTTGCTAAATACAATACCTACAAAATGTAATATCTATTTTAACACAATTGTTCCAATTGGATTTACATAATTTCGTGTTTAGTAGCTTAAATCGCCTAACGGTTGGGCGATTTTGAACTACGCCACTCAACAACCGCATGATTTATTAAACTCGCTCTACAAATCAGCGATTCCAACAAATGTCGCACATCCGTTTGGCGACTAGATTCAGCCAGGCTCTAGTCGCCGTCCCATTGGGTGACTTGAAGGATTGTCAGATCATGGTTGGGCGACTTATGTGAACTCGCCCAACTGCACGGCGACACGAGATTATTTCGTAAAAAAAATAAGCGTATTATTTCAGATTTCGAATAAAAATAGATTATTTAAAAAATTCGCCGACGCACAGGCTCACGAGGAGGCCGGAGCAATTTGCTCAGGGGCATAGGGGCCTTTGGGCCCCTGCCTCTGCTTGTCTGGGTCAGCGCTGGTCGATGTGTGGCGTTTCGGTGTTTCTTCTTTAAGGCACTCAAAGAGCATATGATAAGAACTAAATATCGAGAGGTGTTAAGTATAAATATTTAAGCAAACTAAGAACTATATAGAGGATTTCATCAACTATAAGGAGACTAAGGCTCTCACTAGTACACACTGTCTCCATCCCTGCTTGTGTGTATCCGATTTTTTTATGGTCAATAATAATTCCAAAAACAACTCCATAGTCGTCTGCTTCCTCCTCCCGACTCCCGTGTCTCTTGTTTCGGGAGACCCGAGAGGCGACACCGCCACCTCCAAGAGCCCCCCTCCAGCCTCCCTGTCGGGCCGCCGCTGCTCCCAAGACTGCCCCTATCCCTCCTGAACCGAACCTCCTCCTCCTTCCTCCACTCCCTTCCCCTCCCCCCTCCTCCCCTTTTCTTCCCCGCCTCCCGCTGAGGGAGCAAGTGTTTGTTGCTTCAAGGCGGGCGAGCCCCAGCGGACCTCCGGAGTCTTGGAGCGGCCCTCCCCCCTCGGCTGAAGCTCTCGGATCGCTGGCGTCCCCCAAGCAGGCCAGATCTAGATCTGGCCCCCAGCTGGACGAGAGCAAGTTTGGCGCGTTGTCTTCGGGGAGGAGCTCGTGAGGGAGCTCCTCGACGAGACCGCAACGACGCCGTCGGTGGTTGAGGATTCCAAGGCTGGTGGGACTCCCCCCCCAATCATCGGTGGCCGCGCCACCCCGGGCCGACCAACACCCGTTGATGCAGCCTCTGGTTGCGGGAGCGGGGGTGCCGATGCCGAGGAGGGAAGCCGCCGACCTCCCTTGCGTCGGGAGGCCCCCCACCGCGTAGGGTGCTGCCACTTCCGCATCTCTGGGGGCCGTTGTCGTCTTCGCACGAGCCCGAGCCCAGAGCCCCCCCGTCGCGCTTGGAGCCGCCGCTTCCCTGGGGCCGTTGCCGCCTTTGCTTGCCCTGGGGTGTTCCTCGGTGCTCCACGCCGGAGAGGTCCACCCCCTGCAGAGCCGGCCGAGGTGGCCGCAGCGGTCGTGGGAGATCGCCGTCCGTCAGCGCCGTGGGAAATCGTTGCTGTCACCATGCAAGGGAACGCCCGTCAGCAAGTTTACCTAGAGTCTATGATGCCAGAAGTCTACTCACCCTCGGCTCCAGAACCCCCATCGTTGGGATCTTGTGGTGAGCTCGCCAGTCTACGCAAGGAGGAGAATAGAAGGTTGGATTGCTATGCTGCTATGTCGGAGGCGCCCCATTTGTAGGCTGTGTCCTGATGAGTAGCAGGACGGCCGTTAGAAGAGCCTGGGTTGGGTGTTGTTGCCGGTGGAAGAGCCCGAGGAGGGGGCTGTTGTCGCTGAAGTGTCGTCTCGAGGCGCAAGCGGCGCAAGATGATGGTCCCAGAGGCCTCGGTCGTAGCAGTTGGTCCAATCCACCTTTGATTGTGCCACGTGGGTGGAGGGGGAGAGGAGTCAGAGTTGTCATCCACGGTTCTGCATCGTTCACGGTTCTATCGAGAGGAAGTACCGCACCCTCATCAATCACATATGAAGCTCCTCGCTGGTGGCCCTAGCAGCGTGCGGACCAACTAGCACTTGCTTCTGTTCTCCTCTCTCAAGTCGGTGTCAGGGAGATCCTCTTCACTGTCTGGTTCAACCAGTCCGAAGCTCCTGTGGATTGGCTGGGAGGTGTTGTCTTTCCTTTATCTTTGATGTGTGTGTGGCAGAGCTGGATAGTGTTAGGGCATGGTTAGAGTTGGCTAGCTGGTGTCTATAGCTCTGGTGATGCTGTTAGAGTGTTGCAAGTTGCGCCTCAGTTGCGTTTGTCCTCCCACTGCGGATTGTTTCCGTTTCGGAGTGTATCTTTCTTTTGTTTTGTTTTTTCCTACTTTATCAATGCAAAGGGCAGCTCTCTTGCCTCTTTCCTTCAAAAAAAAATTCCAAATTCACAGAAGTAGAAAAGGTTGCTCTATTTTTACGTATGTGGGAAGGACACAGTTTAGTAGTGCGAGTGTGCGACAATGCTTGGAATCTTATTTTAAACCACGTCCACAGCCAGACGCACAGGATAACAGCTTCCATGTCCAGACCCCACCAAAGCTGCTTCCTCCCTGGCCAAATAGACGCACGATTTTGTACAGGTTAATGTTGGGAAATTATGGGCTTGGTCCAGAAGCCGGCCCATGTATAGGCTCCCCATCCTAAACCCTAACAGGGTCTCTAGCCTATAAATAGGGGGTGATATTCATTATAAACGATTGATCGATTGATGAAGAAATAAAGAGAAGCAAGAAGCCCCCTATATCTCAGTGTTCAATCTACTATTCTATTCTTGTGTTCTTGCATTGTTCTTACAATCATGAGTTTGTCTACGAGGTAATCGCTCGGGCTGGACGCGTCAGCGACGGTTACTCAACACGTTATCAGCACGATCGACTCTCTTCGGATCGAAAGGTAACCGTCGAAGAACGACACTCGTAGATTGAATCGTATTTTTCTAGGTCGCTTTCAATTCTACAAATTCGCTTTCTAGATTGGTTTTCTACGGTGCAAATCCGCTCTAATCTACCGCGAGCCGACTTAAAGTCGCCGGCACAATATCGATTGGTAGATTGCACGAAAGATTGGATGTCGATTGTACCATAGATTGAAAAATCGTAAATACCTTCTAATATACCATGAGCTGACTTGGAGTCGCTAGCCAAGCCGATCGGTAATTGCATGAACAGTATTTTCGAATGAACAATACACAATGAAATTGTATGAACAGTAAACACATGAAAAACGTGAGTCCCGAAGCCGTTAGCTAGCCGCGCTTACCGAGCCACGCGACCGAGCGACGCCGCCACCGCCGCCGCAGCCGCCGCCATCACAAGAAGACCTCATGTCATTGCTCGCTCGCCACGCCTTAGCTAGCCGCTAGCCTCCGGCCGCCCTCAACGCCGTCATGGTGTACCAAAGATGCACGCACCACCCAAATCAAGCAAGAAGAATAAGAAAAAAGGGGGAGGGGAGGATGAGTGGCGTCGACATGGGATGCGCCCGTGCCGCCACCCAGGTCGCCGCGCCCGCAGCCTCCCTGAACGCTGGTCGTCACAAGCCCGCCGGCCGCCACGCCCGCGACGACGCCGCTTCTTCTTCGTGTTACCACGGCCGCCTTCTTTCTCTCGCCAGACGGCCGCCTTCCACCCAACTGCCACGCCGCCCACAAGGCTATGGCACCTTGCCAAGAGCTACGCCCGACCGCCAGATCCGCCCCACAAGGCCATGGCATCACATTGCAAGAGTCAGGCAAGATGGCTGGCTGTACATCACGGGCCGCCGCAGAGTCAAGATCTATTGACATGAAGCCGCCGCCACCCGTGAAGAAAGGGTTAGGGAAACCTAACATAAAAGGAGGTCTTGCGGGCCGGCTGGGCCAAAATGCCGGTTATATTGGGCCAAGAAAAGGCCCAAAAGGGGTTTTTGATATAAGGGCCTGGCTGGATAGAAAAGAAAAAAAGTACAGTGGAAAATTCTGAAACTTTGCAAATTAACCCTCTGAATTCTAAAAATTATGAGGAAGTTTCGCGAACAAGAAAGTTTTGCGAAAAAACCCCTAGAAATTGAAAAAATTACGCGAAATTTTATCTCAGCACTGAAATTTCGCGTTTTAAACCCTGAAAATAGCAGAATTCGCCGAAAATTTATTTTCCAGCAGAAAAGGACCTCGGGAATTCAAATTTTGAATCAATTTTGGCATTTGAAGCATGTTTAACTTTGTTATTATTATTTCAATGCAATTTATGTATTGTATTTACTGTTTTGATTATCTTGATTGTTTATATTGCTTTTAATCACTGAAAATAGCAGTAAATCATGAAAAATACATAGAAAATACGAGATCACGAACCAGGAGTTCGAAGAGCATTATGAGAATTTTCAACTATTTTTATGTAAATTACTAGCAGTAATCTTATGAACTCTTTGTATGAATATGAAGATAATTGGCATCAGGAATCAGGAATTCGAAGAACTGGCCTAGCATGGCCAGAATTTGTACAAGTCTTCGACTCTGTGATAATATAATCACGGTTGAGCAGAAGATTGAGAAGACTCTCTCTACCTTTCACCCAAATGCGGTGCAATCCGCACGCAACTATTGTCAAGACGACTACAAGGAGTATGCTGAATTAATTGACACCATGCAAGTTGCGGAAGCTCAAGATGATGTTCTCAAGAAGAACTACATCTCACAGCTACCTAGTAGCAATGTTGATCATGAAGCCAATGCTACCAGCTACAAGGTGATGAAGCCTCTCACGAAGAAGAGGGGCAAGAAGGGTAAGGTCGTGGGTCGCACATTATTGATACTTTCCAATCTAAGAACAAGGGTATAGGATAGCATGAAGCACACCTCGCCATTGCAGGTACAGAGGATCCACATCCATTAGTTGCACTCATGGATATAGACAGCCAAGTAGCAGCCCCCATCATCCCTTATTTGGATATCGTAGCAGCCACAGTCGTAGTTGCCCAAGAGGAGAAGATCGCCATGTAGCAGATTGAGGCAGAAGTTTATGAATACTTCGCTGATTCGATCTAGTGCACGCATTGCACTTGGATCTTTTATAGTAACTTGCAGTTCGTAATTGAAGCAGAACATTGAATTATTTTTTGAATAATGGTTGTAAGCTCCAGGAGAGCATAGCATTAAATTCTTATGATGAGTCCTGCAAGATTTTTTCTTGTATTTATAATAGCAAGTTATGTTCTGATATCTGAAATATTTTATTTATGTGTTGCTTGCTTTCTGCTACATATTAATAAAGTACATTATATTAGAACACGTGTGGCACCCTATGGAGGGAGTGTGCTTAGTAGGTAGCGGCATGATGAATACCATCTTGAGAGAGACGAAGCTTCTTCAGTCAATCAGCAAGAATGCTGGTAGTCTTACGACAATCGCAGGAAACGATACCTGTATAATAGGCTCAGGAAAAGCCACAATTATACTCCTAATGAGCATAACATTGATCATTAAAGAAGCCTTGTTGTACCCAGAATCGACTAGAACTCTCACGGATATTCACGCTAACGGTTTCCACGTAGAGACTGAAGAAGAGTATGGTAAGAAATACTTACTCATTACAAAGCGTGAAGAAAGTAGAAGAATGGTATTAGAACGACTTCCTTCATTTGAAACTGGGATATACTACACTAATTTTAAGGCATCTGCAGCCTATACTGTCCTGAAAACCGTATTTAGAAGCTCTGAACTTATCTATCTCTGGCATGATAGATTATGCCGCCTAGGTCTTAGGATGATGAGAAATATAATTAACAATTCATAGGGATATAATATCGATGTAAAGAATTTTCTGAATTAGAAAGATTTTGTGTGCCCAGCATACGTCACTAGAAAATTAATTATTAGACCTTTTGTTATGAAAGCGAAGGATGAAATCCCTGCATTCTTGGACCGTATCTAGTGAGACTTTTGCGGTCCTATACAGCCCCTGTAAAGGATATTTCGGTATTTTATGGTGCTCATCGATGCTTCCTCGAAATGGTCGCATGTATATTTATTGTCTACGGGAAACTACGCTTTTGCAAAGCTAAATCTCGCAGATAATTAAAATTAGAAATAATTTCTCTGATCATCATGTGAAGTCCACCAGAATAGACAACGCTGGAGAATTTACTTCAAAGGCATTTGATGATTATTGTATGGCAATGGGAATTAAAGTTGAGCATTCCGTACCGCTTGTCCACACCCAGAATGGACTAGCGGAGGCAATAATTATAAGTATTAAATTTATTGCCCGACCACCTTTGAAGAATTGTAATTTACCAACTGCATGTTGGGGACACACAGTCCTGCTTGCAGCAACTCTCATCAACTTTAGACCACCAGCATATAACATCCATTCACCTATGCAACTAGCGTAAGGGTCAGCACAGAAAATTTCTCATCTTTGGAGATTTGATTGCAAGGTTTATATACCTATAACACCACCACAGCGAACTGTAATGGGCTTTCTTCGAAAGTCTGGGTTATACGCTGGTTATGAGATAGCATCCATAATCAGGTATTTGGACCCTATGGCGAGAGATTTGCATACTGCCCGATTCACTGAAAGTATATTAGATGAGGCTAGTTTCCCATCATTAGGGGAAGGAAATAAGCACCTTGATGAAAAAATCGGGAAATAGAAAAATCCAGAAGATAATTGAAATCCATGCACATGACCTGCACACTAGTGAAGCAAATAGAGAAGTCCAGAAGATAATTGAAGTCTAGAAGACAATTAAAGTCTAGAAGACAATTGCAGTTCAGAAGATAATTCATTTGCAAGCATTAGCAAATCATCTGCCCAACCACTTTAGTGATTTGAAGAGCGTGACCAAGTCGTATATGCCTGTACGCAATGCACCGGAGAGGGTTGAAATACCGATGAAGGTATCCCTAATCCCGTCCTAAGGCATCTGAAAGGACGAGAACTCCGGTCCCTCGAATTCGAAGTAACCGGTGACGCTTGGTGAAAAAGGATAAGAAGGACTTGACACAGCCGATCACCAAAGTTCCCCTGAACAAGAAGAGGAGCCAGTTAAGACCTGGCACTTGTATGGAACCTTCAGAAAAAGGCATACCAAAATTGAACATCCCCATGAAGGGAGACATCAGCATGGATGTGTGCGCACACATCAGAGCTGAAAAACTAAAGGGACTTGCCCCTATAATTGAAAGCAGCGGTAAGCAAGTAGAAACATTAGAAGGATCACCCCTTGAAGAAATAGTTATAAATTTTGTGACCCCGGGAGAATCTATGAATAAGACAACAGCCAATGTTGATGTTTATTTGCAAAGAAAATTGCCATAATCATCAATCTTGATCCAGAGCCTGTATTGCTCGCTGAATGAAAGAAAAAGGTCAGATTGGGAAGATTGAAAGAAGGCAATAGAAGCAGAATTATTATCTCTGAATAAAAAAAAGGTGTTTGGGCCTGTAAACCGTTCGTCTCTCCATGTGCACCCCGTAGGGTATAAGTGGGTATTTGTTCGAAAGAGAAATGAAAATAATGAAGTAAAGAAAGGCTTGTTGCACAAGGTTTCACTCAACATTCAAGAGTTGTTTATGAAGAAACTTATTCTCCGGTCATGGGCAGAACCACCTTTTAGATATTTAATCTCAATGGCAATAAACTTGAAGTTAAAAATGAAATTGATGGATGTGGTAACAGCATACATTTATGAAAAATTGGATTCGGACATTCATATGAAGGTACCTGAATGTATCCCTGTCCTGAGCCAAAACAGAGCAAATAGAAATCTGTACAGTGTGAAACTCATAAAGTTACTGTACGAAGTTAAGCAATCAGGCAGGATGTGGTATAATCGCTTGAAGCGACTTTCTATGTAAGAAAGGCTACACGAACAATAAGAATTATCTCTGTGTATTTATACGACTATCCTAGGATGGATTTTGTATAATTTCAGTGTATGAAGATGATCTGAATATCATTGGAACCCTAAAAGGTATTAAGAAAGCATGCTCTTACTTGGAATCAGGGTTCGAAATGAAAAATTTGGGTAAAACCAAATATTGCCTAGGCTTGCAGCTTTAGTATGCCTCTGAAGGGATTTTAGTGCATTAGTCAACCTACACTCAGAAGGTATTAGAAAGGTTTGATTTTGAAAGGCATACCCTTTGAAATTACCAATGATCGGGAGATCTTTGCAGCAAGACAAAGACTCGTACAGACCTAAAGAAGAGGGGGAGGAAGTCCTGGGACCGGAATTCCCACACTTAAGTACAATAGAAGCACTTATGTATTTAGCAAACTGTATTAGATCTGCCATTGCATTTGTCGTTAACCTACTAGGAAGGTATAGTGCAGAACCTACCAAAGGTATTGGCAGAAAATGAAGAACATCTTCCGATACCTACAAGGAAATAAAGAACTTGGTCTGTTCTACAGAAAGAACTAAGACCTGAATATGAATGGCTATGCAGATGCCGGGTACGTGTAGAACCCGCATATAGCTAAATCGCAAATAGGCTATGAACTCCTATGTGGTGGAACAACAATTTCATGAAAATCATCTAAGTAGAGTCTTGTATCGACTTCGACGAACCACTCGGAAACATAGCACTGTACGAGGTCTTACGAGAATGTGTTTAGCTTCGACGGATGATTCACCACATCCAGCAGTAGTGTGGATTGAATGCTGTGCAAATTGCCACTATTATCTATGAAGATAATGCAGCTTGTGTTGTACAAGTGCAGATGTGTTATGTGAAGAGTCATCTTACAAAGCATATCAACCCCAAGTTCTTCTATGCTCATGAATTGCAAAAGATGAACGAAATTAAAGTACTGCATACTAAGTCATGTGAAAATCTTGCAGATTTATTCACTAAGTCACTTCTAGTATCTAGCTTTGAAAGGTGCGTATGTGGAATTGGAGTGATGAGACTTAGAGAAATGCAGAATTCAGAGGGAGAATCTTCACGAACTTATTATTGAAACTTGATCACGAAGATCGAGTACCCAAAGAGTAAATCTTGGAGATTAAATGAAATTGGGTGGATTGTACTCTTTTTCCCTTGACGAGGTTTCCTGAAGTTTCTCGGTTAAGCTTTTAATGAGGCAATTCGTGCAACACATCAGAACTTGTATCATGTGCTCTTTCTCCAAATTTTTCCCACTGAGTTTTTATGGAGTTTTGACGAGGCATGAACATGTGATGATGGGTGCCCAAAGGAGAGTGTTGGGAAACTATGGGCTTAGCCCAGAAGCCGGCCCATGTATGGGCTCCCCATCCTAAACCCTAGTAGGGTCTCTAGCCTATAAATAGGAGGTGATATTCATTGTAAACAATTGATCGATTGATAAAGTAATAAAGAGAAGCAAGAGGCCCTCTATATCTCTGTATTCAATCTACTATTCTGTTTTTGTGTTCTTGCATTGTTCTTACGATTATGAGTTTGTCTACGAGGTAATCGTTTGAATTGAACTCGCCAACGACGGTTACTCAACAGTTAAGAGTCCGTCGGCAGCGTTCTGCACGAAGGGCAACTTTGTTTCCTGCTTCCATAATTGCCATCTTGATCTAGGTACAAATCCATTCTTCTCACGTATATTCAGTTGCATGTGTTCTAGATCCGTTCCAGCAACTAGGTTATTGTTTGCGTTTAAGCCATTGGTTGTACTCTGATTAGGGCATTGGAGAACTTGAGATTACCACATAGCCCGTGAGATTAAACCTTAAGAAATTTTGCTTAAACCGTTGTTGCAATCAGTACTAGAAAACATGTATCATCCGGGTAGATGTGTTTGTAGACTGATCTAATTTGATCATCAAACAAGTAGTAACTGATCATATCCTGACCTAAATAAAATATAACAGCTTTAACAATTTGGTCTCCATGTCAATCAACGTAGCCGTGGCAGTTTTCATCTTTATTAATTCTTTTGTACGCTTGCATAGTTATCTATTTTGTATGCACTATTTTAATGGTAGGAAATACGAACTGTAATTTTGATATTTTTCTTGTTTGTAGGTGGTGCCCGAAGTATCGACTTGCCTATATTCCTACAACCCACAGTGACAACACATTTGATTCCCCGAGGCATTTTTTTTTGCCTCACGTAGTCCTGCACGTGACCAAAATAAAATGGAAAATTCCGGATTTTCCAACCCCCCCCTAGGGTTTTGATTTTTGCCATCGTTTTTTGCCTAATTGGTTTGATGCCATTAGAATCATAATTTTTTTTGGATTTTGCCACTATCAGCTTACTTTTGATCAAAATTCCAGAATTGTCTATCCCCTTTCTTCCCAAAATTATCTCCATATTACGATCGAGCGAAGCAATCCCTAATCTTGTCCGCATTGAAGTAAAATCTGTACAATGGAGGCAGCGTAACCTATGGCTGAGCTCCTCTTATTTGATTGAAAATTCGACATATTTGAAAGGGCAAGTGAGTCATTTCCACTCAGTCAATAGGCATTGACTTTGTTAGAATGACATTTTTCAATGGAATTTTTTAATCCAATGGCATAGTTCAAATTATACGAAAGGCAGTGGCAAAAACCAAAAGTGCAAAATAACTAGTGGCAAAAACCGAATTTTTCCAAATAAAATAGTTATTACTATAAGTGTCTTATTGATATAGAAGGTGATGTCAAAATTAACAACTATAGGCATATGCTCCACAAGATTATCATACGGCTGTCAATCGACTATACTTTCACGAATCAACTCAATTTGGTTTCGATAAATTTCAGTACCTATATGTTTGAGCGGAAAGAAAAGATTATGTATTATAAGCATTGTTTTTGCATATTTAAGTTAAGAAAGTCCGAACATAAAACATATAATCGAAACTCGGTAAAATAATGTACCTGCATTGTGTGGAACATGAAATTCATGTGCGGCACACCATTTTGCCTCGAATATGTGGCAATACTCCAAGTCTACCTCTTCCCTGTCCTCATTGGGTTTTTCCACTAGATTTATTGGTCGACCGAGTGGCAAACGTGACCAAGACCACAACTGCAACAGTGACAAAGGTCCTGATATCTCTGACCTCACTTTCTCGGCACCGATGCTCAGCTGTCTATACAACATGGCAAGTGCGGCTACTCCCCAATTGTACTCAGTTGGCCGTTCTAAATTCTCCAAAAATTGGAGGTAAATTACTGGCACTCCATCTCCCGATGTGTCAGCAAAAACCACAGAGACATGCAGCTCCAAGACAAGTACCGGAAGCAAATTCTCTGGGGGAGGGGGAAGATCAACGGCTCAAGAGGAGGGGTCTCTCCAAGGTCCTCCCCTACTGAATTTTTTTCCACAAGTACCCGGTTGTGCCGATTAATATCCGAATTTTTTTACTGTTCTGGCCATGTAGCAACGTTTAATTTCAAAAATAGCCTCCATTCGCCATAATTTTCAAAAATAGCCTCGAACAGTTGCTCTCGCCACGAGTTCGGGGCAAGCAGCAACCGCCTCGCCACCGGGCGCGTGAGGCACCTGCCCCCCCGGCAGACAGCACTGCCCGGCGGAGGGCAGGTGACCTGCCCCATATGGTGGGCGCGGTAGGAGGCCAGGAGAGAGAAAATTGGAGAGAGGAAGAAAAGAAAAGAAAAAAGGAAAAAAATCCGGAAAATTTTTAAAAAATCCGAAATTTCAAGAAAATTATATAAAAATCCTTGGAACATGAATATATTTAATAAAATATTTTTGAATTTAATTGAAGTTTATTTTATTCATTTAAAATATTTTTCACTTTCTGGAATTTTACAATTAAAATTTAAAATGTTTTTCACTTTCCAGAATTAAATTCTGAACAAATAAAATTATGGCAAATTCACACAAGCAAGTATGCTGTGTCGGAAGGCTCTACATAAAATTTCATAATTTTTTGAACTCATTTTCTATATTTTAAAATTTCTACAAATAGTGTCGAAACCCTAATCGGCTTAAACCTAAACCCTAATGCATCCCGGCACCTAAATTCACATGCATGCTTTCCATGCATGCACATGCAGGAAGGAGACAAGGAGGGACATCGATTGGATGGATGTGACCGGGATTAGATGGACGTGATGTTTTCTGGTGGAAAAGGGTTTGTACAAATAGTACATTTGTACGCGTATTTTGGTTGTTATGTGTGGACTTTTTGGTAGATACAACCGGTTTTTTTCCATACATTCCAAGTCACATGAAATCATGAGACCCTAATTTCTGAAACCTAAAATCCAAATTTTTGTGATCTAAATCTTGTCTCCAAAACACATATAAAATTGTCAAAACATTACACAATCAAAGTCCACTACATGAGGAGCCTTCAAAATAAAATTCATAATTTTGGGGCTCATTTTCTACATTTACAAATTCGCATAAATAGTACACTTATATGAAATTGTGAGAAACATTATGAACGAATAAAATTTTAAATGAATAAATTCGGAAAGTGAAAAACATTTTAAATTTTAATTGTAAAATTCGAAAGTGAAAAATATTTTAAATGAATAAAATAAACTTTAATTAAATTCAAAAATATTTTATTAAATATATTCATGTTCCAAGGATTTTATATAATTTTCTTGAAATTTCGGATTTTTAAAAATTTTCGGATTTTTTTCCTTTTTCCTTTTCTTTTCTTCCTCTCTCCAATTTTCTCTCTCTGGCCTCCTATCGCCCACCATATGGGGCAGGTCACTGCCTCCCCCGGGCAGGTGCTCAGCTTGGCCGCAATAGTGCATGCCACGCCTGTAGCCATGTAGGAGCAATGGTCAGAGACTATTTTTGAAAATTATGGCGAATGAGAGCTATTTTTAAAATTAAACGTTGCTACAGGGTCAAAACAGTAAAAAATTCTTAATATCCTCCTGTGCTGGGTTCTTTGGAATAACAAGAAAGCGCTCACATAATTAGCTCAATTGATGGAGCACTGTGAGTACGTCACAAAGTAGTGTCGTCCTCTTCCTTTCATGTTTCTTCTCTTGTTCTTCTGCCGGAATGCCAAGTAGCCTCTCAATCAAATCAGTCAACGGCCCATCAGATCGGCCAATTATTGGCTTACCTTGGATAGGCAACCCCCACAAGTAACTCACGTCTTGCAGTGTAACAGTCGGCTCACCGACTGATAGATGAAAAGCGTTTGATTTTCCTCAGCTTAACAATCTAATATAATCCAAGGTTCTCCAATGCTGATCGACACAATGGATGGTAAAGAATGCTAATACGATGATGCCGTATGCTCATAACATTATTCGGCTGCAGTGATAAATCATAAAACATTTGTCAAAAATCAACCTACTGAGTATAGCAAAATATTGCCAAGCAAATAAAACTAAATACAAACATTTTCCAAAATCTTGGACACCTTGAGCTCACTGTGGCATCCATAACAAATCACTAAAGTGGTCTGTTGTAGCCATCTTAAAAGCTGCAAAGAAGGTTAACTATCAACAGGTTAGTTAGATAGACTAAAGGGTAGCATATCAAATAACTAATTGGTCGTGTGCATAAAAGAAAGCGGAATTTTATCTCCGCTCAGCAATGTGGTAGGAGTAGGACGTGTTGTTCACTCCGTTGGTGCTCTGATGGTCTTCAATGTTCACACGTGGGCTGTCGGGGACTCGGACGCGGTCAGTTTTCCTCCACGTCCTTCCTAGATTTGTACATTCCGCTCCGGCTTTCTACTTTTGTGATAACAGAATTATTATTTACTAAAAATAAAAAATTCGGTTTGTTTTATATCAAGCCTTCCCTGTTTCTCCGACTTTGACCAGCGAAATTTCTCAACTTCAGGTTTAAAAAAATCTCTACTTGACACAAATGCACTACCAGAAACCCTGAAGTTCCCGAGTGTCTCTATCTTTCCCGAGTGTCTGAACGAAAACACTCGGAAAGGTCCCGAGTGTTTCATATAACACTCGGGACGAGAAGTTAACACTCGGTAAAATTTACTTTCCCGAGTATTTCCATAACACTCGGGAAACAAAATGTAATCCCCGAGTGTATCAAAACAAAAACACTCGTGAACATTTTTTTTCGATCGCATTTTTTTTTTTTCATGCATGCGTGTTTTTTGGCTTTTAACCCTAGCTACCTCCCCAATCCGTGCCCGCCTGCGTCTCCCTCCTCGCCTGGCAGCACCATTCACGCCACCACATCGCCTCCTCCTCGCCACTGCGCGCCTCCCCGACTCCTCCTCCTCCGCCATCATGGCGCCTCCTCCCGAAGGCCGCCTTCTAATTCCTGTGCTCGCGTGGCTCGCCCGACTTCGGCGCCACGGCCCGAGCCGAGCCACTGGTGCTACTGCCGTCCCGGCCACCACCGCCTCCGCCTTGGTCCTCCTCCGCCCTCTTCTTGGCCGCCACACTGGCTCTTGGCGCCACTGCCCTTTGCGCCGGCGGCCACGAGTGGCTCGGTCCGCATTGTCTCGGCCTCCGGCCTCTCCCCTCTCCGAAGCCGCCGCCCGCTTCCCAGCGCCATGGCGCCTGCACTCGGCTCCTCCCGGCTTGGCTGCGCCTCAAGACTTCCCCATACCATGTGCCGGCCAGCTCGGCCGCCGCCGGCTTGCCAGGCTCGGTCCCTCCCCTATCTTGATTTTTGAATTTTAAGAGCTTGATTTAATTTGGATGTATGAATGTTGATTCTTGTGTGCTTTTGTTTATGCATAGGGGTTGATGGATGTGGGTTGATGCCTGTATGAAGAATGATGTTGGGAGGGCTCCTCAAGATGCTCAAGCACTGGCCACCCTCCTCGCTAACCCTAGCGCCCTCTTCTTTCACCCCCAATCTCCTCTCACCCACTATTCTCCTTCTCCACAAACCTAGGGTTAAGTCTTGGCAGTTGCAGTGAGGGAGGGCAGCGTGCGATGGAGGTCATGGGCACGATGCTCACGAGTTCGCCGACGACTACACGGTCGTGGTGGTCGACGTCTTCGCCATGCCACAGAGCGGGACCGGGTCATTGTCGAGGCCGCCGACCACGCCTTCCGCATCAACATGCTCGACATGCTCAAGCGCACCGCAGTACGCGCAGATCCGTGTTCTTCTCTTGGGTTCAGATTTTGCGCGATTGGTTAGCCTTTGTTGTTTCGTCAGACTCGATTAATCCGAACAGATCAGCTTATCAACAGATATGAGGTCTCAATACGATTCTGTTCGTTGTGATGTTATTTTCCTTTAGATTGGTGCGGTTAGTTTGCTTGTGTAGGTGTTAAAATTGATAAGACCAAACTGATCGTAAAACCCGATAAGGAAGTATGAACTTGTTCGAGATAGCGACTTAGTACGACTCTTTTATGCATAGTTGGAAAACAAACATTCCGAATTTCTTTAGGAAGTGGAAGAACATTAGTCTCGATTCTACTGGCAACTTAAGTCTCAATCCTAATAACTGTTGCTCCACTAGGCGCATTGCTGTGTGTTAACTAGAATAACCGCTTTCATCCCTTTCCCACTAAAAGGATTGGCCTTTTCTTAGAGAAAAAGGGATAATTTTACATTTTAGTTGTTACTAGTTGCTATTTTGCTATGCTCAATCCTTTCAATAGATAACAAGCCCCTATTGGAGGAATAAATTTGGATCACGGACCTAAAGTTTCACACGCTTGAAGAATATATTTGTAGTATCGATGTCAAGATAACTCAAGATTTTTATTTACACTCTAGGGATTAATTTTCGCTCATTACCGCCTCCTCTTGGGTTCAGATTTTGTGTGATTGGTTGGTTGGGTTGCTTGCAAGACTCGATTTATCCGAACAGATCGGCCTTATCAACAAGACAAGAGATACATATCTGTCATTTGTGATGCTATGTTTCCTTGATTGGTGTGGTTAGTTTGCTTGTGTAGGTGTTAAAATTGACAAGACCAAATTTTATTGGAAAACCTGATAAGCAAGTATGAACTTGTTCAGATTGGTGTGGTTAGTTTCTTTAGGAAGTGGAGGAACATTAGTCTCAATCCTAATAACTGTTGCTCCATGATGCTCATTGCTGTGCATTAACTAGAATAACTGTTTTAATCCCTTTATCTATCGAAAGGATTGGCCCTTCTCTTAGAGAGAAAAAAGGTCAACTTTACTTTTTAGTTGTTGCTATTTGCTGAGCTTAATCCTTTCAATAGATAACAAGCCTTCCATTGGAGGAATAAATTTGGATCACTGATAGAAAATTTGGACTTTTGAAGAATATATTCGCAGAATCGATGCTGCAGACAGTTCAGTAGTTTTATTTACACGCTAGGCTTAATTTTCATTCATTGCCAGCTATTCCTAGCCATGGATAGCATACAATGCATCAATAATGATGGTACCCGCAGATTGCATGGTCGGTATTATGATGTGCCTAGCAAATGAGTGAGTTGGGCTTGGGGAGAACAATAACATAGTGGCCGTAGTTGGGTTGAACCCATTTGGTAGTCTTGAAATGCACTGCTGCCTTCTGCTCTTTATTAATTAATTGAACCTTGCTATCAGTTGAATCGAATGGGTTAAGCCATTGTATCTTCACACGTTTTTTTGGCAAAATAGATAGCCTCAAGACCGGATTTGTATGAAATTCAATATTTCTTGAAGCATGCAAGTCCTTTTTAGTTATCATTTATATTATTCATATATAGGTATATTAGACACTCTTTTATGAACCAAAAAATCGTTATGTAAACATAGCAGATATATGTGTTTTTCCTAGATTATTTGATTGCATATATTCTTTGTTGTGCACTCGTGTAGTGAACAATTTAGGCACAATTTCGCTAATGCATGTACCAAATGGATAATCGTTAACCGCTTTTAGGTTGTTAAACCTACTTATTTGCTATTTTTTTAGCGGAATATTTAAGGAGCTGGACTAAAAGAGACATTTGAGAAGAAATTCTCATCAATTTTTTTGATGCCTCTCTAGGTTCCATTATTCCCAAGTTCCAGAAAATTGTTTGAATAAATTAGGCCATAGCGTTAGATTTTTTTTGTCTTTGATGAACACTCTTTTCTCTGATGGTCTAGTACTGTTTTTACTTAGTTATTTTCTAGCCAAGATATCCTGTTGACACTTGTTACTTTTACAGGCCAGAAATGGTGGTGGGCTGGTATCACTCCCATCCTGGCTTTGGTTGCTGGCTTTCAGGCATTGACATCAATACTCAACAGGTGCATGCCAATTCATCAAGTATTTGTAGTTCTTTTAATAAAATAATATAATCATTCAGATGGAAAGAGTACATGGTAGCATAAGTTTGGTTTCTATTGCCTTATGTTTGCTATGCCTCCGCCTTTCTTGTGTTCTTGGGTCGTGTCGAAGTTGTCATTGAACCTACTTTAGGTCACCCCGTTGTCCGCAAGGTTATTCAACGCTTCTTGACATGGGCCGATCATGGTTCTTAACTATCTGGAGTTTCGTTGATTAACTTGTTCTGACAGATATGCATTTGGTGTGATAGCTCTTTGTATATGCTCGATCCGAGTAGGATAGTAAACTAAACTCGAATACTATGTGGTGTCAATTAAGTTTGCAAAGCACCAAAGCCTAATTTGACGCAAAAACTAAAAACTATTGTCGATTACTTTTAGGTAGTATGCATATGAGAAGTAATAAAACCGTGTCTAACATCTTGAAAACTAAACATGCAGAGTTTCAAGCTTTAAATCCTGTGGCGTTGGTGTTGTCATAGACCCCATCCAGAGTGTCAAGGGAAGGTGGTCATTGATGCATTTCGCCTCTTTAATCCTCGAGACCATGATGCTTGGCCAGAGCCACGATGCACAACATCGAATGTTGGGCACCTAAATAAGCATAATTTATTTTTAATTGTCTTCTCAATCACGAGACTTAAACCTTCTGTCATGCAATATGATTCATCCAATACGAGTGGATATATGACAATTACTTTCCTAAAAATCATGGGACGGTTATAATGTGTGCAAACAACTTAGCTTTCTTGATACATATGCTTCTTGAGAAATTCAGATTTGTTTTTGGGTTTGTCTTTGCACCAGCACTACTCCCATGTCCCAAGTTGCCAATTGAAGCTTACTCTTTCTATTTGTGCTCCTTAGATTCAATTAGATGTTGATATCCATAGCTTCTAAAAATATATACAATAATACAAATGAATGTTGTTTACTTGTTTTATCAGGGTCCACAAATTTCACTACTCACATTCACATACTTTTGTTACTTCCTGAGTAAGTAGACATATTTTTCTAAAGGGTTTAGCAACAATAGACCTGCTAATCTTTATTATCGTAATGTTACTAGGTATAGCGCCGCTAAATCTTTTCGCTCAGTTCCACTTTTGATGTCGACTATTATTAATCAACAAAGTTATATCTATTCTCACACTAGCAGGGTCCATTTCATATGACAAGAACTTGGTTATTGAACTCTGGCGTGATCTCTTTGAAGTAGAAAATCTGGCGTGATCTCTTTCAAGTAGAGAATGAATTAACCGTTAACAAATGCAGTCCATGTCTGATAGTTTTGTAGGAGCACACTATCATGGGTAATACTTAGTGTAATACTTAGTTGAAAGGTCATACTGGCCAAACAGTTTTGTTTGTTCTCCTAGGAGTTGGGGCTGCCCTTCATTATCATTTTTCTGCTCAAGTATTAGCGTAAGAAGAAAAGAGAGGAACAACATGCACGCTCGCTAAAGCTATTTGAAGAGGATGATGACATTGAGGTTGAGCTTGGTCTTAGAGATTGATAATCTTCATTATGCAGAAGAGTATCTTGGGTGACAAGGTAATTTCTATTGCAAAGATGGAGGAATTTCTATTTTAGCCCTTTTTCAAGATATCATGCTCCTGTGTTGCATGATATAATAGAACCTGGTGTGTGTACGGTGGCAATCTACATGATTTTTAAGTGGTTTTGTTACATTGACTCTTTTATATGATGATTTGTATGTTAAATAATTGAAAGATCGTATAATCGCTTGTACCTTGTATATCATAATTATTATTTCTCGACATTGTGTTTAGTCAAGCAGTTGACTTAATGCCAAAAATGTGTCTTGGAGTATATTGATGTTAGACTTAAGACAAAAATGACTTTCATATTGGTATAATATCTATTAGCATGCTACTGAGAAGCTAGACTTAAGGAATGCTGTCTTTACTAGGCAAGATCTACTTCTATGCTCTATGCTGGTTACTGGAAAGGTTCTATGCTCATTTATTCTGTGTTTTTCATATTCTGACACACAGACTTATAATTTCAGTATGTAGCATATGCTGAAGGCTTGCTACGCGCCTACAACATCCAGACATATGCTGTTCACTACACCTTACAGTAGTGTATTAGTGTTGTTTTGGATTTATATGCTGCTATGCTATATCTAATGGTCGCCCTTCTTTTGGCAAAAGTTTCAGTGGGGTCATGTGGCCCCATTGGGTAACACCTCTATTCACAAATGATTTAATGTATCTTTCCATACAAGTTCAATCCTAAAAGAATTTTGTTTTTTTAGCATATGTTGATGCTGTCATACTGCAACCTGCAGTGCACTCACATTCTGGCATGGGCTCATGGCATAGGTTTGCTGGATTGTACCAGCAAAGCTTTCCATTTTAGCCTTCCTTTTTTATATTTTATACCCTATCAAGTTTAGCCCTTATCATTGGTTAATTCTACCAACTTAATCTAAGTTGTGCTTGTATGTCATTCCAAATTTCTTATTTTCTTACATACAATCTGTGCAACATTTCATGGAGGGACATGCTAAAAGTGGTCCAATCTCTTGTTTACCCCTTGTTACAATTTCAGATTCTAGCAACCTTTTGCGCGATGTCCCTGTTTGTCAGGTAACTTCTATAACAGTTGGTATTTTCACCGATTTACTTTTCACTCTCTAACCAGTTCGCTCTATAACAATTGGTACCAATGATGCTTGAGCAAATCCTTGCTTGCTAAGTTTAAAAGCACACAGCAAATCGTGGTTTGATCTCTTGCGAGCTCACCGATTGGCAAGAACTACTACAAAAGAGGCCCTTCAGGAACGATATTCACAGTGATCTAATGTACCTCACATTAGGATTGAATTTAGGGACTTGGTATGAACATTGTTTCTTTTCCCTCTATTGTATTAATAACACAAATTTAGATGGCCTGTTACTAGTCTTTTCGTAAACCATAACAAAGATTCTGACTACAAGAAAAATGCCGCATTATTTTCAGATCTGGAGACTAGTTTACCAAAACAACGTCATCTTACCTGATGAGGTGGACCAGTAAGAGATACCCAGATGTATATGTAGTCGTCGTGAGAATCATACTTCATGTTTGGGTATGCATTATTCCATTATTCTGAGTCCCAGCCGGAGAAACCTCAAAAAATAATGCCCCAAGCACACCAAAGTAAAGAACTACATAATAACGTTGGATCACAGATGCGGAGTGATGAAGCGGCTCACTGTTGTGCTAGATTTGCGTTACAGAGAGGCAATTGCACAATTGCTTGGTGTAACTGTGCATGTCTTATATCTAGCTTTTCGAATTTGAACTCGAATATGATATGGATGTCCGATCTATATATGTGAATGTTGTATTGTGAACTCGAACATTATGTCAATATTGTTGTCGAATTTATATATGCAATGATTTGTGCCTAATTGGTGGTATTTTTTTGCTGTGGAATGTATACTCTGTTTGATTTCCGAGTTTCCTGTCAGTCCGAGTCTAGTTTAAAATGAAATGCATTTATGCACAAAATTGGTGCATATACTATTTCCGAGTGTTTTAGTTGCCAAAACTCGAAAATCACGAATCTGCATGTGTGCTGGGTCGTCACGTGGCTAGATTTCCCGAGTGTAAATATGAAAAATACACTCGGGACAATTTTCCTACTTTCCCGAGTGTAATTCTGAACACTCGGGAAAGTTATTTCTCCCCGAGTGTTCTATTTTTCCCGAGTGTAATCCCGAACACTTGGGAAAGTTATGTTTCCCGAGTGTAAATCTCAAAACACTCGGGAAACCAGTTTGAATCCCGACTAATCTGTCCCGAGTGCTCTTTCCCGACGGTCGGCCTTCGGGAATTTCGCTCCCGAGTGTTTTTTCTAATTTCCCGAGTGTTTTGGGCACTCGGGAAAAATCGGGTTTCTGGTAGTGATGGTTGGAACTAGGGATGGCAATAGCCCCATTCCCCATTCTCCGATGGAGAATTCACCTATTAGGGGATGAGTTTGGGACTACTTCTTTCCTTACGGGGATATTAATATGAAAAAAACATTCCCCAACGAGTTTGGCGAGACCGGAGCTATTCCCCTGCTCCCTATTCCTGTTACCCGATGGGCCCCTGATAATACAGTGCACAGCCCAGCCCATAAGGCCATAACCGAATGCATCCTAACCCTAGTCCCCATTTCCCCTTCTCGTTCCCATCCATTCAGTCCCAGCCGCCGCCCCCAGGCCCCATTGCCCCAACTCTCCAAGGACCCCACCTCCGTCGACGCCTCCTCCGCCTCCGGCCTCCACCGACCCCGCCTCTGCCGACCCAGCCTCCGCCTTTGCCGACCCGGCCTCCGCCGACCCGGCCTCCGCCTCCGCCTCCGCCGTCGTCCTCCGCCTCCGGCCTCCCGTCGACCCTGCCTCGCCTCGCTGAGCCGCGTCCTCCGCCTCGACCTCCGGCCTCCGTGACCCGGCCTCGACAAGCCTCCTCCTCCCCTCCACCCGCCTCCGCTCCTCCTCCCCAACAGCCCGACGCCGACCCGGCCTCCTCCTCCGACGCCGATCTCTTCCGACGCTGACGCCTCCTCCGACGCCGATCTCCTCCGCGCCGACGCTGACCTCCTCCGACGCACACGCGGTCTTCCTCCCCAACAGCCCGACGTCGATCTCTGGTATACGAGGTTCTGTACTTATGTTGGTACTTGTGTATTAATATGAGCTTTGTTAGATTCATATCTAGATTTTTGTATATGTCTATGAGCTTGTGTATATGAGCATCTGTTATATTCATATGATCATATCCAGATTTGTGTATATGAGCTTGTGGTACTTGTGTTAGATTCATATCCAAATTTGTGTATACGAGCTTCACTAATACTTAATATCTTAACATATCCAGATTTATAATGTCGACCTCTCCTACTGAAACTAGTAGCCAATGCCTAGCTCTAGCACTGTCATCCTCGAGAGCCACACCCTCTTCACAGCGAGAGTTTGCTCCTGAGTCTATTAATGACTCAGAAGCACCCGTGGATGTGGATACGAATGAGGAGGAGATTGAAATTTCAGATGATGAAAACGAAGATGGCACTGTTGGCTCGAAGAGAAAGTTGACTTCGGTTGTTTGGAAGGAGTTCAAGAGAGTGAAAGTCTTGGGTCGAATCAAGGCAAAATGTAATCATTGTTTCAAGAAGCTTGGAGGAGAACCGAAAAACGGAACTAAACATCTTCACGACCATTTGAAGGTATGCCTATATAGGAAGAGCAAAATGGCAGCAAACAAGAAGTCATTTTCTCAATCTTCTTTGAGGTTTAGTTCTAAAGAGCAAGGGAAAGTGTCAGTGGAGAACTACACATTTGATCAAGAGGTTGCTAGAAAGGAGCTTGCAGCCATGATGGTGTTGCATGAGTACCCCTTATGTATGGTTGACCATGCTGGTTTTTGGAGATTTGTTACCGCTCTTCAGCCCCTATTCAAGATGGTGTTAAGGAACACTATTAGGTATGAAATGTTTAAATTATTATTTGTCAATTGTGATTTCCAAATTTGCTATGTATTCCAATTCCTGATTGTCATTTACCAATTGCTAGGAAGGACATTGTGGACCAATACAAAGAAGAAAGGAAGAAGGCTATTGAGTACATGGCGGGAAATAGATCAAGAGTTGCTATCACTAGTGATATGTGGATGTCTGACAACCAAAAGAAAGGATACATGGCTATCACTGCCCATTTTATCGACGACTTATGGAAGCTAGGAGTATTGTTATGAGGTAATTTCTTGTTGTAGTGCTGTCCAACATTTGTTCCTATTGCTCATGAACTTTCATTATTATTGTTCTAACTTTTACACTTTCTGTAGGTTCATTTATGTCCCAGCTCCACATATTGCAGAAGTTATTGCTGATGAACTTATTGAATCCTTGCTTGCTTGGAATCTTGATGAGAAGCTATTTACTGTGACTCTTGACAATTGCTTTACAAATGACAAGACAATTGATTTGTTAGTGAAGAAGATTGGGCCGAGTAAGCTTATGGTGAAAGGTACGATGCTTCACATGCGTTGTTGTGCACACATTCTCAACTTGATTGTGAAGGATGGCTTGGAAGTGGTGCATCCTGCAATTGAACACATTCATGATAGTGTAGCTTTTTGGACTACCACACCCAAGAGAGTGGAGAAATTTGAGGAAATTGCTAAGTTTGTGAAAGTTAAAATAACCAAAAAGTTAGCTCTTGACTGCAAAACTAGATGGAACTCTACCTTCACTATGCTTAGTGTTGCTTTACCCTATAAGGTTGTTTTTGATTATGCGAAGCGTGTTGAGAAACAATATACTTGTGCTCCTAGTGATGCAGAATGGTCATTTGCTGCTGATGTTGTAGAGAGGCTACGGTTGTTTTTGATATCACTGAAATATTTTCTAGAACTCAATATGTTACTGCTAACATTTACTTCCCCAAAATTTGTGAAATCAAAATGCAAATGAGGCAGTGGTCAACTTGTGGCAACCTAACTATAGAAAATATGATAGTTAGCATGAATAAAAAGTTTGATAAGTATTGGTCTGACATTCAAGGATTAATGGACATAGCTACACTTCTTGATCCTCGATTTAAGTCTGAAATGTTGCTGGTTTGCTATGAAATGCTACTTGGTATTAGTACTGAAGAGTGTGAGAACCATGTTCAACAAGTCACTACCTCATTATGTGATTTGATGGATGAATACCGAGTAGCTAATGAAGAAGATAATACAGAATCATCAGTCCCATTATCTGCAATGGAAGCTCCAGCTGTTATGTCAATCTTTAATGCACGTGTTGCTAAGAAAAGGTCAGAATCTCTTAGGCGTAAATCCGAGTTAGATCGTTACTTGGAGGCTGATTATGTTCCAAATACAACAGAAAATTTTGATGTATTAGATTGGTGGAAGGTTGCTGGGACACGCTATCCTACTTTGAGGATGATAGCAAGGGACATCTTTGCTATTCCAAAGAAGCACGCTTGCTTCAGAGTCCGCTTAGCACAAGTGGGAGAATTCTTAGCGAGCATCGCAGCCGCCTCACTTCTGACATGTTGGAGGCATTAATGTGCTCGCAAGATTGGCTTCGAAACAAATATAAAGGTATGTATATAGCAGAGTTCATACTTATATTCTTAGTTGTCAACAAAAGAAAATAATGGTTACATTTTGTATCTTATAGATGATGAAAAGGGAGCACCTTCTAGCTTCTGGACTTGCCTTCAAGACATTCAAGAAGGGCTGCAGGTGGAGTACTTAGAAAATAAATAACAATTTCAAGGAATATGCTTACATTTCAAATGCCTAACTATTCTATGTCTTGTGTTATGTGTAGGAGATAACACTGTGAGTTGTTCCCTCTACAATGGTCAAGTGCTCAAGTGGAAATGTGGAATTCCTTCTACAATGGTCAAGTGCTCAAGTTGTTCTATTCTTAATCTATTTGCTCATATGAACTGTTATTGTAATGATTTGTGGTGCTATGGGAGGCTAAAGTATTATCTATGTGTGAGTGTGAGTTTCAATTTGGTGTGTGGCAGACTGGCAGTGTGGGTATGTGATGTCTATTTGCTCATATGAAGTTATCAACTGAGTGTGTATTAGACTATCAGACTATTAGTGTATGTCTCATTGTCTTTGTTTGGGAGGCTTGAGAAATTTATGTGTATGAGTGTATCCATGAATGATGAATTCATGATTTAGTTGTATGTGTATGACAGTATGAGTGTATCCATAAATCCATAGCTTGAGAAATTTCTCCTTGCTACAGCCGAAATCCAGAAATGGCAGTATCGACGACGGGGATGGGGCCTCGATAACCCGACGGGGACGGGGAACGGGGAAGAATAGTAACCGACGACGGGGATGGGGACGGGGATGGGGATTTTTTCTTGTCACGGGGATGGGGATGGTCCACCACTCCCCGACGGGGAATGGCCCCGTTGCCATCCCTAGTCGGAACGGTTGAGTTTGAGTCTTCCGTTGTGTCTGGATGATGATATGGAGCCTCTAAGGCGTAGCAGCAGCAGTAGTTCACAACAGGCTAGAGATTCCTTATCAAAGGGATCATTCGACCAACGAGTTGGGACTTGGGAGTTGGGAGTAGTGGAGTGCAAAGAACTCTACACTGTAGATCCGTGCTGTATCCAAGACTCGTACCCTTGTACGATCAACCCCTTAAAAATATCTGGAGTTTTATAGACTTTTACATAGATTAGATTGTTTAGCTCGCGTGACTGTGGTAGTGTGGCTTAATATACTACCTAAACTTGCACAAATTGCCTTTACGTTTTATGCTAGTGCTACAGTTGCCCATGATAAGTGCGGAAGTAGTAGAACACATTGGATTCCAAGAATTATAATGATCATTGATAGAATTCATTTGTTTGTGGTAAATATGTGTGTGTCGTGAATTTCAAGGTAATTATCCTTAAAGAATTGAGGTGATGGGATTCAATGTGAAATTTATATTTAGGTGCTTTGGAATTATTTGTTGACATATTTGTTTGGTGGAGGAGTTGACTTGAGTATTTTGTGGATTGACTAGAGCATCTCTATATTGGTGTGGGTGTTGCTTTCGGTTTGAGTATATTTTGGGGTTGCCAATTTAAGATAAATGAGTTAGTGTGATATGTGATTATTTGGAATCCCGTTATTTAAGAGAAAATTTATTCCTAAAATAAAAAAATTTGAGAAATATATATGTTTTTCTCATGTAGTGAAATACCCTCTTAGTTCTTGTTTGAGTTATGTGTTTATGACCTGATGAGGATCTAATAATCCTCAATTAATTAAATTGTTCATCTATAATACTTATTATGGATAAAGATGTCTTTATACAACCATCAGAGGTGCCCCTTGTCATTAATTTATAATAACAAAGGAAGATTACGATTACTTCATGGTCGTAAGGTTTTTCTACGATTACCTTGTGGTCGTAAGGACTTCTACGACTACCTTATGGTCATAAGACTTTCTACGACTAGGTCAACTATGGCCACCCTACAGTCGGTAGATCTCACAAACATGTGGACTAGATCGACTAGAGACTCTGTGCACTGTGCTTATTTATGCGTAGTACTTATACATATGTTGTTACTCTCTGACATAATTGCACATAATCCTCTCTGTCTCTAGCGTAACTGCATGGCAAATGTGCGGGAGGGTGTTTCTCTAACAATAACCGTCCTCAAACGTGCACAATTAACCAACCATTAAGGCACCTCCTAGCATATAACAACTATCATTCCTTCAGAAGCTTTATAAAAGGATAACACCGCTGGACAGAAGGAGAGCAAACAAGATCTAGAGATAGAGACAAGAACAAAGACGGAAGTCATTAGTATTAGTTTCGGCGACTTCTTCCTATAAACACATTCAATATAAGAACACAGGAGTAGGGTTATTATTCTCTCCGGAGAAGACCTGAACCTGTCTAAAAAAACTCCTCGTGTCTCGTCTTGTGTGGCGCCCCATGTCATTACCCCGAGGGTAATCACACTTAGGCATACAAATTATTATTCGTTTGCTCAGTAGAACACCGCTCCAACGAATAATAAATCTTACCAAAGTTAACATAGCAGAACAATAAGATAGAAATTGTACTTATTATAGCTGGTAGCCACGCAAGGCTATGATCTTTAATACAATATTTAATTACAACTGCAAAACGGGACAAACCCCCTCGCTTGCCTACCCTGCTCCACCGAATGTCTACTCGTCCCACTCGCCGAATAAGGGGTCCACCTCACCCTGGTCCTCGTAGGGAGCGCGCTCGTCTCCTATGGCCTCCTTGGTACCTACATATCCTTTATCCCACTCGGGATAATCCCCGGTTGGATTAAGATCTAACAAAGGAAGTAATAGCAAGAGTGAGTACTAGTGTACTCGGCAAGTATTTATTAGCAAGTATGCACTGTATGATTCTTCTCTTGGTTGATTATCACATTTTCTAGCTCATCTCTTTCTTTGGAAAATACTTTACCAAGATTTAAGTGGCAAGTTTTAATTTTTGAAAAGACTACTTATCACTCAGTGAGAACATATACCCCTAGCAGTCACCATAGACTCCAATCCAGGAGATAGACATGAATTCATGGTTTTATATAGCACTGTGTAGACTTGTACCACTTTACCCATATACTCTATGCTCTCTTTAAGCTAGGTCTCTGTCGGATTCCGAGAATTTGAATCCTTTGTTAAAGACAGTATGCTATTCCCTGGATCAGTAGATAGCACTCACAGATACATTACTGAATCAATTTATACATGGTGTAGATTAAACCATACCATTCATTAATTAACACACAGAGTTTACATAGACCGCATCGGGTCGGGTTTTACAAAAGGGCCGAACAAGGCCAAAGATTACATTACAAAAGTGGAAGCGACAACGGAAACAAAAGGATGAGAGCACATCTCTCCGCAGGCAAGCGACTGGAGAAACCCGTGTGCGTCCGATATTACCCAAAGACTCAGATAATATAGGATGCACGCAAGCACCGACGGAGTCAAGTAGACTGGGGCGAGACTAGAACAATTAAAGACTAGACTACGCTTCATTCATCTCCAAGGCCTCCAACTTCGGGATCCTCGTAGTAGTAGTAATCCTCTGGATTTCCTACTTCTGAGGGTTTTGGGGGGAAAGAGCGAGAATGTGCACAACTTCCGTGCTCGCGAGCCAACACACAATGCAATAATATACATGCAAGGCTAAACAAGGATGGCTCGGGTTCTTTTATTTGCTAAAGCAATATTTTGAATTATCATAATTACAAATTCCTATCACTTAGCATTTTAACCAAATTGCATTTTATTAAAGAGAGCAATTGTGCAATATTTATTTCAGTAGAGGTTCCCTCCGTCGGAAACTCTGCCTTATGCTTTATTTGATTGGAGCTACCTCCACTATTAACACTGTTGAGCTCGACGGCTCAAGTAAAATCCAAACTCAGGGCTAGGTGAGCCCTCCACATTTTCATACCACCCACAAAGGTTTTTGAAATAGAACTAACTCAAGTAAAGTTCCCATGTCCGTCTTTGACCGTAGACGCGGCTGTTTAAACAGTTTAGAGTCTGCAGAGGTTGTACACTGTACCCACAAGAGATAGTCATACTCGTTACCCTACATGATTCCTTAGTCATGTGGTTGAGCGACCGTCACAGTAACCTTTCAAATTACCCCGCCCCTTCCATCATCTCACCCATATGGGCCGCGCTTGCGGTGGGTCTCATAAGTTGTGCGGGATGTCGCCCCCACGACGAGTCGTAGCAAGCACTTCACCATCGGTGTCCCTTCCCAGCTCATGCTTGCACGTCTTCACTGGTGAGATGACTTTCATGGTCTAATAAATTTACTAAGCCAAGTTGCATTTTACAGACTTGTGGTTGTATTTGTTTTACACGGGAGGTCATGACAAGATTAAGTCCTTAGGGGTTATCTGGGCGGTTTATTTCATACAAGAACTCCTTGGGCTACATTAGCACCCATCAACATTATACCATTCACAACCAACATTCTTTGGGCTACATTAGCACCCACTAATATACCATTCATCACATCATCCGCCCAGATAGGAACATCAATTAGGGTTTTGAGGAGTAAAATACATCAACTCAACCATCTCAGTCATTTCCCCACAATGACTGCCCAAATCCACTTTTATGTTTAAAAGATGATGATTGGGACATTTAATGTCCCGGTACTTAAGCAAGACTAGCATGTCGCTTAAATACAACCTATAACTAGTATTACCATATAGTTACTAGGGTGACATGAAATAATGGGTTCAAATATCAATGGATGGCATATTAATTAATTAAACATCAAATGTGTAACATCCTAATATTCTGGAGTTCTTAAAAGTTTTCAAAATAAAAAGATTTGATGAGAGTTCAAAGCTTAACTTGAGATTTTCGGAAATCCGAGTTTTTTAAAATGACTAAATCAAACTTCAACTAATCCAAAGTTTGGCTTATTTGGAGTTGTTCGAGTTCTGCACTTGCTTTCCTCTCTCTCGGTTTGATCAGACCACCTTGGACCTCCCCTGACCTCTTTAGACATCCCTCTCTATTTAGACCTCCTCTTGGTCTAGACCTTCCTCTCTGTTTAGACCTCCTCTTGGTCTAGACCTCCCTCTCTGTTTAGACCTCCTTTTCTGTTTGAACCTTCCCTCGGTTTTGACTTTCCCTTTGGTCACAACCACCCCGAGGTGCTCCCAGCTCAGGTTTGTGTTTCAAACATTCTTGATTTCCGAAATCCAATGCTCAGGTTGAATTTCTCCTTTCGAGGTCTCCTTTGGTGCCATCTTGACCGTCGAGACCTCCCCTGTGTTGGTCTTGACCGTCGAGATCTCCTTTGTGTTCCATCATGGCCGTCCAGACCTCCCTTCATTTGGATCTAAGGGTCCAGACCTCCCTTCGTTTGGATCTAAGAGTCCAGACCTCCCCCAGTCTAGATCTCTCCGTCGCCAGCCCTTCTCTCTCTCTCTCTTCGCGTGAGTGAGCCCAGTTTGAACCATCCGATCAAAATCGGACGGCTCCGCTTCGCTGCGCATATCTTCCTTGCCCCAAGACCTCCTCGCCCTTATGGTCTTTTTGCAAAGACCACCTCCTTTGGTCTTTTCGCAAAGACCACCCTTCTAGGTCGCGACCTCCCCTTGAGGCCGCAACCTCCTCTTTTGTCGTTTTGCCGCGACCTCCCCTTGAGGCCGCGACCTCCTCTTTTATTGTTTTGCCGCGACCTACAATTGAGGCCGTGACTTTCCCTCTTTTGTCATTTTACCACGACCTCCCCTTGAGACCGCCACCTCCTCTTTTTGTCGTCTTGCTGTGACCTCCTTTGGTCAGGACCTCCCTGCGGTCTTTTTGCACAGACCACCCTTCTCGGTCTTTTTGTAAAGACCGCTTCCTCGGTCTTTTTGCAAAGACCACCCTCTTGAGGCCAGGTGTAGGATTAAGGATAACCGACTAGAGGGGGGTGAATAGGAGGTTTTTAAACTTTTTAACACATTAACAATTTAAGCCAATTAATAACTTAGTCTAAACAAGTTACAACTCTAGCTAAGTAATTCAACACAATAAATGAGCTAGAAATGTAAATACGGAAATGGTAAAGACTAGGAATAACCACAATGAGACAAAGATGTTTTTCCCATGGTATCGAAGACTTGCCGGTCTTCACTAGTCCATGTTCAGGAAGCTTGACAACTCAAGCCGGCTCCACGAATTAAGCCTTCCCTCGATCACTATGGTTGTTCTTCCTCCGCTCCGGAGATGGCGAACACCAAACCACTCACAAGCTTGCACCGGGCCACTTCACAATCTTCTTGAAGAGATCACCGTGCTCCACCTCCAAGGCCGTCTAGGAGTTTGGCAAAACTCCAAGAGTAACAAATCGATGACCTTCGCTTGACGGTGCTTAAGTGTAATAGGATCAACAAGGATGAATGGATGCACTTGAATGAACTCAACTACCTCACAATGAATGCACAAGGGAATTTTCGTGTTGAGTGAATGCTCAAGGCTCTCAAGGCTCTATGAATATTAAATGAACACTAGCTACCTGTCCTTGAGCAGTTAGGGGGGTATTTATAACCCCTACCAACAATTATGACCGTTGGGGACCAAATCCCCAACTTTCAATAAATCCCAGACGACCAAAGAATTCAGGTTACTGAGACGACCGGATTTGAGTTAGAAATCAGAATCGGTTAGAATAGTAGCAATGATTACTCTAACATAGCCGTTGGAATTTCCCGTTTGGTACGACCGCCAACCAAATTGCGGTACAACCGCATCAACCGGTCGTACCGCATTAAGGAGCGGTACAACCGATCGTAGGGTTTCCAAAACGCTAAAATGACATGCTCTCTAGAAAATACGTACCGCCTCAAGAAAATCGGTACAACCGCTGCGCGGTTCAACCGTTTCACAAACGCGGTACAACTGATTATCAAAGAGAGCTCCGAGTCGAAATTACATCTGTTCTGGTTTTATCAAGCCGCCAACTAAAAATCGGAACGACCGCAATACGGTAGTACCGCTCAAAGAGCCGGTCGTACCGCATTAGCATTCAGTTGGCAGAACCAGTCAAAATTCGGTAGTACCGCCAAGTATAGTGCGGTCATACCGCTTTAATCGGTACAGCCGCCCGATTAACTTCGGTACAACCGATTTTTGACAAATACACTTAGAGCTTTCAAATTCAAATTCAAATGCATGCATGATGCTAAAATGATCCATATGGCACAAGAACATGCTATCAAGCTACTAGTCATGATCCCTCTTAATAGTATGGCATTTGTCCTATAATCCGGTCTTCCAACCAATTCTCCTAAGACTGGTAAAACATAAAAAGGATCCTAGACTACTTGTACCTTGACTTTAAGCCATGTAGATCTTCATGTTGTCGTTTAGCATGCATCTTTACGTCATCAAGTTCACCAATGGGACTTAACCTTGTAAATACTCAATAAACACGTTAATCCCATATTCACATATTATCATTAATTACCAAAACAATTTTTAGAGGCCTAGATGATTTCACCAGGACCTCCCTCTGGGTCACGACCTCCCCTCGCAGTAGCGACCTCCTCCTTGATCTTTTTTGCAGAGACCACCCTTGCGGTCACGACCTTCCCTTGGTCAGGACCACCTCTCTTGTGGGACCGCCCTCTCAGGTCTCAGTACCGCGGGAAGTCTTCGTGCATTTAGTGTGGTAATGTTGCATTAAATGTTGTCTCTTCCCCCATACCTTGTCTTTTCCTCTTTTGTCACCCCTTTTACCTGCTCCCTTCATTCCGTCACCTGCTCCCGTCTTGTGCATTAAATGCACCGTCCTCCTCCCGGACCTCCCCTTGCCTATATAAAGCACCGGAGAGGCCTCCTGCTTCCTTTTGTTTCCCAGAACCTTAAACCTCCCTCGGTAGAGCTTTTTCTTCTTCGATAGGAGCTCCGATTCAGTGAATCAAGTTTCTATCCTCGCCTTGATCCCGTTTTTTTCTTTGGCTCTGATTGGTGCTTTTGTTGGAGTTTTGTGGATTCGTTTTACTTACTTGGTTCTTGCTCGCACATGTAGGATCTGGCTGTTTCGAAGATCCTCTAGACCCGGCATTCTTGGCAGAAGACCCTCAGTTCTTCAGTGAAGGCAAGTCATAGACCTTTGATCAAATTGGACCCATTTTGCACAAAGTATCTTGTTTTCTTATCAACTTGCATGGCTAGTTTTATAAAAATGGTTTTGGGAGTAGTTAAACACCACTTGCCAGTATGACTCCTTAGTATGATTGAATACAACATGTTGACATGTACCCTTGGATATCCGTAGGATGGGTTATCTTAGTTGGATATGTCTTTGTATAGCAACATGGGTGCGCGTTATTGCTTAGCCATGCTCTAGTAGACGTTTAGTCTCGCAAATCTTTTGACTCAAAGAATGTTAAACTTGACTAATGAGCTATGGAACCGTGGCAATGCCACTATTGTTAAAATCTGTGTGCTGTGACCAGGGTGGTCACTTGGTCGGGTTGAACCAGAAAAATAATTTATGCTCGGGCGAGTGGGTGGTGGTGAGTAGTGGGTGCTATGCACACTAGGCTGTGGCATGTCTCGCCTGAGCAGCTAACTAAGGACTTAACCTTGTACGCCATCGATCTGGGTTATTCCCGTGCAACCACAAGTCCAGGGTGGGGTGGTCTTAGCCAACTAATTAGCGAGGTCCTGATGCGGTTCTGTCGTGGTGGTCGAATGGCGCAAGAAGGGGCCGTTTAAAGCGAATCCTCAGTGGGCGGAACCAAGTCTGGACCGACCTTTGTAAAGGCCTTGTCACGAGCTCTAGACTGCTTACCAAAGGAAGTGAGCAGGGGCATCGACGGGTGCCCAACCAACTAGAAGACTTCGTGTCTTGTGGGTAAAGTGCACAACCTCTGTAGAGTGTAAAATCTATTCGAATAGCCGCGTCCTCGGATATGGACATGCCCGATTCTTTCACGCAAGGGGTAGATCTTTCTAAAATGTTGTGGTTGGATCCGTGTGGTTTAGCTCATGACCAGGGAGGTCGTGGGATGTTTTCAAAGAAATTGTTTACTTATGTATTATCTTTTCAAATTGTGCTTTGCAATCTACTTATTGTATTTCCTGTAAATGCTGCTTTAGGCAAACTAACCATACAACTTTTTCCTTGGCAAACCTTGCATCAATATTAATGCATTCTTTTCCCTATAGCTTGCTGAGTACATTCAAAGTACTCATGGCTTATGCCCTCTGGTTAATCAGTAGCCGAAGACCTCCCCGGGTGCTCCGAGCACTATAAGGAGGAGTTCGTTGAAGACTTCGTGGACTAGGGGACGTCCTCCACTCGATAGCCTGTGGCTCGCCGAGTGGCTCTGTGCTGTACTGTGATTCCGCTGCAAGTGTTTCTGTTTGTTGTTGCCCTGCATGGCACTCTTGTAAACAGGCTTGACCATAAGGTCTTTTGTCTAATAATATTAATTTGTCTGCTTCATCTTAAGTTTGTTGTGTGGATGTGATGTCACCACTTGTTGATTCTGTGCAAGCTAGCGTGCTGATCTTGGGGCTAGCTCGTGGCGCACAGAGGCTGAGACCTCTGGGTGGTCTTGGAGACCTCCTGGGTGGTCCTAGAGGATCTCTCGGAGGTCTTGGAGACCTCCTGAGTGGTCTTGGAGGACCTCCTAGGAGACCCCTCTAGATCTCTCGGTTTGGGTCGTCACAAAATGAGTGTTTAACTACCTTAAGCTTTAACATACATTTGATTAAAGAATTAAAACGTGCAATTTTGGTTAATTTAAATAAATATAATTTGCATAAAATGTAGGATCAATATGATCAAAGTATTTAGTCGTCTTGGTTATAGCTAAGAGGATCTTGATATTCTTGTCCTTGATCAACTTGGAGATCTTCTGCGTCTTCGAATCCTATTCGGACGAACGTACCGGAAAAAGGCACAACAAGCAAAAGGAAACAAATAAATACACATGAATAAATAAATGAACTCCAAATTGAACAAGACCTATGCCATTAGTAAGATCTTGAATTTACAAAATTTTAGAAACAAGTTTCATAATTTTTGGAGCTATAATGGAGGAGAACAGGATTATCTAAGATTGAATTGAATTAAAGAGAGAGAGAGAGAGAGAGAGAGAGAGAGAGAGGAGGGAATGGGTGCATGGCACAGTGCATGGACCTGGTTTATGCGCATAGGGCGTTGGTCCACAGGAACAGTGGCGCAGGGGGGCCCACTGGTCAGTGAAATGGAGAGGGACAAACCGAGTGGTTAAATGAAATGGCCATTTTTGTTTGCGCGGGGCCCAGTGGCAGTGGAACAAAGGGGGTTTAAGACATCCATTGAGGCTAATGATTGCATTAGGGTTAGCTAATACAATCATTAGTGCTAATGATTGGTGAACAGCGCTTTGCTCGAACGTGCCACGCGTGGTGGAGCTCTCGGGTGCGCGCGGCTCCGGTTCGCCACCGGTGGGAGCGGGCGCGGCAGCGGTGGCCAAGGGCCAGAATGGGAGGGGCTCGGTGAGGTGAAGTCGGCGACGCCGGTGTGTTGGCCGGAGGAGGGCCGATGCGGCGGCGCAGGTGAATTGAGCGGCGGTGCAGGAGGGGCTCCGGTGGCAGCCGGCACCAGGGAAGGGGAGCATGGTGTAGCCCTTGGCGAGGCGGTGCTAGTGGGCTCAACGAGGAGGACGAAGAGGGGATGTAGACGGCGGCTGGTGCTTGCGAATGGCGGCGGCCGGAAGCGAGGAAGACGGGCAATACGGCGGCGGCGGTGGACGCATGCCACGAGAGATTGAGGGGAAGGCTTCGTCGTCCTTGGGCGCAGGTGGTGATGGGGGTGGCATGGCGAGGAGGTCGCCGGGACGGCTAGACGGCGGTGGGGGCAGCAGCGGCAGAAAATGAAAAACGGGGGATTCTCACTATGGGCTTACCAGGAGCAATCGGAGCGGCGTGAGGGAAGCAAGGGGGTACAGGGTTGGTTAAATAGGCGGCCATGGGAGGCGAGGGAGCCGCTGGAGGGGGAAGGGGGCCATGGTCATCGCGTGGTCCCGATGCAGCGGTACGGCAGCTCTGAGCGTGGAGGTGACGTGGTGGGGGTGTAGTACGGGGCGAAGACTTTGGGCTTCCATGTTGGTGTGAGTGAGCGCATGCGCTGTGCAGCGTGTACAGCTTGGTCCGAGAGCTCCTATGCGGTAAGGATGAGCGTGACGCCGGCGCGTGGCTTGGACTGGGCAAGCAGGTGCGGCCGACGATTTGCGGGACGCCATGGTGCGGGGGTAGTGCTTGGACCGGTCGGTCGAGGGCAGCGAGGATGAGCGTGACGCAACCGTGCTCGGCGGAAAGGATAGGGTGAGGCAGCGAGCTCCAAAGTCGCGGGGTGGGGGCGGCGGCTCAGAGAGCACGCGGAGGAGGGTGGCACTGCTAGGGAGTTGGTGGCGATAGAGGCGGCCAGAGGAAGCTCATGGCAGGCGGCAGTGACCAAGATAGAGGGAGGCGGCTTGGTGGCTTGGTGCTGACCGAGGAGGAAGACAGAGGCGATCCCGGGCGGGCTAAGCCAAGAAATGGCCGAGGGGAGGGGGAGAAAACCAGGTGGGCCGAGAGAGGCTAATGGGCCAAGAGGAAAGGCCGGGTGGCTGGGCCGGGGCAGGCCAAGGAAAGAAAGAAAGGGGCCCAAGGAAGGTGGGCTGGCCCAAGAAGAAAGGAAACAAAATGAGAAAGGGCCAAAAACCGAAAACGGAGAAATTCAAACTTGAATTTGAATTTCAGAATTTGAGGAAGTTTGAAACACAAACCTGAGCTTAAGGTTGCTAGAAGTTTTTGAAATTATACACTAGTTTGAAATACAAATGAAAATCAAAAACCAAAAAGGTAATTACTATTCCTGTTGCTGAAAATGGGTCGTTACAGTCTCCCACATTTCCTTTGATGCAGTGTCAAGTTCAGAGTATGGAACGTTTTTCATATTATGTTATTAAGTCTCCACCCATCTATTTTCCGTCGGTGTCCTGGGACGCTAACCCAGTCCTACACCGAGTTCCAATAGTGTTGGTTGGACGGATTATCCCTTCACCCAACACTCTACCTGCGCTAATATATGCGCCTTGGATCCCCCACTTCCGGCCTTGCGCTACCGGTCCTGAGTTCCTCCATCACTCACTCATTATATTACTTACCCGATGTGGAGAGTATAGTCACATAATAAGGTACAGAAAAATGGTTGGCACTTAAATACGACCCCTTATCCGAGTAAGAGTTTTGTTGGTTCTTATATATTATTCGTATGTAAAGGGTCCCACCTTCCCTCTCTTTCCTGTGCAAGGGCCCCCTTTACCATCCTAGTATTTACTCTTACAGCACAACTACTCCTCCCAACTATACTGCTCTTTTCTCATGCTTTATCTCTTTTCTCTTATCATATATATAGAAATGTAACTTTTACATTTAATATAACTATGTTGATGGTCGAGAGAATAAGCTTGCAAGCACATGTAGAGATTTTTTGAAATTTTAGCGGAGTTTCTTTAGCAAGTTTAAACTTGAGAGAAATGCAATAATGAGATATGACTATAATTGAGATTGTATTTCAAGAGAGTAACAAAAGCATAAACATAATCCAACAAGTTCAACATGATAAGCAACATAGTTTTAAACTATTACAAGCACAATAAGTTCAACAATAAAACACATTACAAAACACATAAGTCCATATATGGTAATAGTATCAAAAGACTTTGCTCCCCCTAAAACTATGTCTTCTCATTCTCGTCTTCTCATTTCTCGTCTTCTCATTTCTCCCCCTTTGGCATCAAAGTACCAAAAACATCTCAGACGGCTGGATCCTGAGGAGGAGGAATTGGGTCCTGCGAAGCGGGAACCTGAGAAGACGGGTCCTGAGCTGGAGCTGGAGCGGGATCCTGAGACTCTGGAACTGGGGCTAGAGGAGCTGAGCCCTGAGAAGCTGTGGCCTGATCCGGAGGAGGAACTGGTGTCGGATCCTGAGGCGTTGAATCAATAGGTGCTGGATCCTGAGCCATTGACTCTGTAGCTGGTGCTAGAGGAGCTGAGACCGGAGCTGGGGCTAAAGCTGGAGCAACAGGGGCTAGAGCCTGAGGCACTGGAGCTGGGGCCACCAGAGGAATAGCAGAAGATGTAGATGCTCCTGAAGCTGGAGGAGGACGACGAGTGTATCGCTGAGGAGTCCTCAAAATGTGCACTATATCGTTAATGCTTTCCGCCATGGCAGCTATCCTGTTATGAACCTCATTCTGAAAATCATTCTGAACTAGCTCCATGTCAGCTAGCTTGTCGAGTGTCTCATGCTAAAACTCTATCTGAGCAGTCTTCATTTCTTGCAACGTGTTAAGAATCAACTGCTGATTTTCAAGAAGCTGTGCTAAGGTACCTTTAGTAGGAGCAGCAGCGACAGCAGGAATAGCATCAGCAACGGCATCATCCTCATTACCACGACGAGGAGGAATACCCTCTCATGGCTTGTAAGACTTATGGACTGATCCCAATCCACCACGATACTCAATTTTCTTCGAAATCAAAGCCATGATGTATGGTGCATAGTAAATTCTCTAAATCCGATCATTCTTTGAAGAAACTATGCCCTGGAGAATTATATCCACAACATCAAATTTTATCCCCTTCATAATATGATCAATAATATTCCAAGCATGTCTCCTGACTGCATCAAAATTACCACTCTTGGGGTAAAAAGTATGATTAATAATCCTATTAACCATGCTTAGTAAGGGCTTAAGTCCAGTAATTGTTCCAAGCTTATACCTGACAGAGGAATCATAATAGTCAGCCCAAGCGGGAGGCAGTAAAGCAGGGCTGTCAAAGATTTTCTCCCAAGAGCTAGACTAAATCCTTAAAATTCGCTCAAATTCCTCCTTAGTGCTCTCCAAATTTCTGGTAACAGTTATCCATCTAAATGATGTCAAGTCTGGAGAGACATGCACTGTGGCATAAAACTGCCTCATAAGCTCATCATCATAATTCTGCTTCAGTGCTACAAGGTCATGAAGACCCACTCGATGAAATAACTGGTAAACACCACTGAAGGTATCCAAAGAGTTTATGTGAGACTACTTAATCCACTTGTGATCTGCAAACTTCCTGTGATGTCCATATAGCTTCTCATAAACTTATTCTTGAAAAACAGTATGGAATCTTAGATTAATTGAGTCTGATTTGAAGGTATACTGATTTACATGACGCTTGAGAGCATACTCATCAGGCGTAAGAAGTCTCAAATCAGTTGGAGGCTCTGGAGGCTCTCCCAAATCATCATCTGTGCCAGCCTGTTCTGACTCAGTCTCAGAATCATCATCTTCTTCTTCGCTTTCCTCAATTTCTGGTTCGGGTGCTGGCCTTTTTCCTTTGCCATGCACAACCTTCTGTCGAACTGATCTTGTTTGTTGAGTTGAGCTGCAGGTTGAGTTCGTTAAGGTGGTTGAGCTGGAGCCACAGAGGATTGAGGTGAAGATTGCCCTCTTGGAGGTCCATGCAACTTTCGAGTCAAAATACGAGTCCTAGGCATCTTCACAAGGATATGATAGGTTACAAGGAGTCCAAAGAATCAATCAAAATAGAATTAAGTGAAAAAGAGATGAACTTTTCTGTTTTCAGTCAGGATAATCGGTCATACGCCGTTATGAGGCCGGTACGACCGCACTGCGGTTGAACCGTGCTCAAGAACTGGTTGTACCGATCGTCCTGACCGAGTTCTAGGGTGAGCTAAAAAATTGGATTTTTGATGGTTTTTCATGGAGTGAATCCATAGTATGAATGCGCAAGCATCATTAGACATCAAATGTGCTATTTTGCCCAATTAGAAACACCTAGATCATTGACATTTTCAATTAACCTTAAAATGACACCTAGGGTTTTCAAAAGCGGTAAAAACTCGAATCAAAAGAGGTTTTACATTAAGAAATGGAGGAGGTGAACTCTAGAGATGCAAGGATCAGCAAAGGAACAAAGAAACGCCAAAGATTTGAGAGGATTTGAGTGGAGGTTTTGGGGAGTTCTCGGGCTAGAGAGAGAAATGGCCGAGCGAACTAAAGCGGTGCGGTTGCGGTTGAACCGACGCGGGGAGGGGGGGTTAAGACTTGGGTGAACAGTAACCGCAGGGAGTTACTGCCTTCTCACAAACCGACGCGGTTGTATCGCCAAAAGACCACCGGTAGAACCGCACTGTGGTCATACCACTGTTATAACGCCAGTTGTATCGCAAAGTGGTCGTACCGTGCATAACACGCTGGTTGTTCCGATCATCCTAGAGCTTCAAGAAATAGCTCTGGATTTTCTTTGGAACTAAGAATATTTGCAAATGATCCTTAGTTTTGCACTCAAATAAATATCATTAAGGATCATTATGCATATAATAGACTAATGTCTATACAAGAACATAATTTTATGATCATAGTTATTTTTAATAAAAGATTTGAAATTACTATCATAAAATAGTCAAATAACATCAAATAAAGCACAATACATGAGGCAAGAGTTCAAACAACATTTGAATAGTCTATGCCATTTAACTCATTCCTCAATTTGCAAAAACGGCCTTCATCTAATGGTTTGGTGAAAATATCCGTTAATTGGTCTTCGGTTCTTATGTGGCTAATTTCAATATCTCCCTTGCTCACATGATCTCTCAAGAAATAGTGGCGAATTTCTATATGCTTGGTTCTTGAGTGTTGAACAGGGTTATTAGCAATTTTCACAGCACTATCATTGTCACACAAAAGAGGCATTTTATCAAATTTAATTCCATAATCCATCAATGTTTGTCTCATCCATAGCAATTGAACACAACAACTTCCCGCGGAAACATATTCGGCTTCGGCGGTGGATAATGCTATGGAGTTTTGTTTCTTGGATGACCATGATACTAAAGATCTTCCTAAGAATTGACAACTACCCGAGGTGCTTTTTCTATCCACTTTACAACCCGCATAATCGGAATCCGAATATCCAATTAAATCAAATTTAGCACCTTTCGGGAACCAAAGGCCAATGCTAGAGGAATGCTTTAAATATCTTAGTATTCTTTTAACAGCCATTAAATAGCACTCTTTTGGAGTTTCTTGAAAACGTGCACACATGCAAATGCTAAACATGATATCGGGTCTAGATGCGATAATATAAAGCAAGCTACTAATCATAGACCTATAAAGCTTCAAATCTACCGATTTACCTCCCTCATTTAAGTCAAGATGACCATTGATTGCCATGGGAGTCTTGATGGGTTTTGCATCCTCCATGCCAAACTTCTTGATCAAATCTTTTGCATACTTGGTTTGGCTCACGAAGGTCCCATTTTTGAGTTGCTTGATTTGAAGTCCAAGAAAAAAGCTCAATTCTCCAATCATGGACATTTCAAATTCCCTAGACATCATATTACCAAACTCTTCGCAAAAATCTTGATTAGTAGACCCAAAAATGATATCATCAACATAAATTTGACATACAAAGAAGTCATCATCTAAGACTTTAGTAAATAAAGTTGAATCAATTTTCCCAATTTTGAATCCTTTTGAGACTAGAAAATCTCTAAGGCGTTCATACCATACTCTAGGAGCTTGTTTAAAACCATAGAGCGCCTTGGAGAGTTTATAGACATGATTAGGATTTTTAGGATCTTCAAAACTGGGAGGTTGTTCAACAAAGACAAATTTAGATATTTTACCATTTAAGAATGAACTTTTAACATCCATTTGAAATAATTTAATATCAAAACATGATACAAAAGCAAGTGATATCCGAATTGACTCAAGTCTAGCTACGCGAGCAAAAGTTTCACCAAAATCCAAGCCTTCGACTTGTGAATAACCTTGAGCGACCAATTTTGCTTTGTTTCTTACAACCAAACCATTTTCATCTTGTTTGTTCTTAAAGACCCATTTTGTACCAATAATGTTGTGTTCCTTGGGTCGATTTACCAATGTCCAAACTTCATTTCGAGTGAAATTATTGAGTTCTTCATGCATAGCATTCACCCAATCTGGATCTTCAAGTGCTTCTTCTACATGTTTTGGCTCAATAGAAGAGACAAAAGAGTAATGTTCACAAAAAGAAGCTACACGAGAGCGAGTTTGGACACCCTTACTTACATCACCCAATATTTGGTCTATTGGATGATCCTTTGCAATTGCATTGTGAATTCTTGGTGGTAGGTTGGATGGTTGATCATCTTCCTTATTGTCCTCTTCATCAATTTGAACTTGACTTGTGGAAGAGGTAGGAGGCTCAACTTGTGTGGAAGATGATGGATTATCTTCGAGCTTGATGTCGCCTATTTGCATATACTCCATTGCTTTTCTTAAAGCTTCATTACCTACATCATCCAAATTCTCATGCTCTTCTTGAGAGCCGTTAGTTTCATCAAATTGCATATCGTGCTTTTCTTCAACTAAACCGGAGTTTTGGTTAAAGATACGATAAGCTTTGCTATTTGAGGAATAACCAAGTAAGAAACCAACATCACAACGACTTGCAAATTTTGAAAGACGAACACCCTTCTTCAAAATATAACATTTGCAACCAAATACACGAAAATAAGAGATGTTCGGTTTTCATCATGCAAGAAGCTCATAGGAAGTCTTTTTCAAAAGACGATGCAAATAAAGACGATTTATGGCATGACAAGCGGTGTTAATTGCTTCCGCCCAAAAGCTATCGGAAGTATTATATTTATCAAGCATTGTCCTAGTCATTTTAATTAATGTACGATTTTTCCTTTCTACAACTCCATTTTACTCCGGAGTGTAGGTTGTGGAAAGTTCGTGCTTTATTCCAAGTTCATCACAAAAGTCTTCAACTTTAGTATTTTTGAACTCGGAACCATTATCACTACGGATTTTCTTTATTTTGAAATCAAATTCATTTTGAACCCTTTTTGTAAAACTTTTGAAAATACCGAAGGTTTCACTTTTATCATCTAGGCAGAATACCCATATGTATCTAGAGTAATCATTCACAATGAAACAATAGCTATTACCCCCGATACTCTTATAGGTTGTTGGCCCAAACAAATCCATATGTAAGAGTTCCAATGGTCTAGAAGTTGACATGATACTCTTGGAAGGATGAGAATTAGCGACTTGTTTATCGGCTTGACAAGCACTATAAAGTCTATTTTTCTCAAACTTTATATCTTTCAAGCCAACAACTAAATCATGTTTGAAAAGCTTTTTGAGTTGAATCATTCCAACATGAGCTAGCCTTCTATGCCAAAGCCAACCCAATGAGGTTTTTGCAATCAAACAAGTTTTTAAACATGATTCATTTGAGCTAAAATCAACCAAATAAAGATTTCCAAATCTAAAACCTTTTAAAACTAAAGAGCTATCTTTTGCATTTGAGATGGTTACACCTTCACAAGAGAATGAGCAAATTAATACAAGATCACATATTTGAGCAACCGATAGCAAATTAAAATTTAATGATTCTACTAAAGATACATTAGAAATGGAAATGTCATTTGAGATAGCAATTTTACCCAATCCTATTATCTTTCCTCTGCTATTATCGCCAAATGTGATCTTATCTACTCCTTTTCCATTCTCGAATGTGGTGAACATCTTTCTATCACCGGTCATGTGTTGAGTGCATCCACTATCAAGCACCTAATGTTTTCTACCGGTTTTATAGTTCACCTTCAAAACAAGAATAAAGTTCTTTTAGGTACCCAAATTTGTTTGAGTCATTGGGGGTTAGTAACAAAGGATTTAGATACCCAAATAGCATTCTTTTTAGCGCCTAAAATTGAAGTGCCAACAAAACGAGCAATTACTTTACCATCCTTAATCTTTTTAAGCATATAGCATGAATCATATATACCAAGAGATGGAATCTTACCCTTATGACAATTTTGTTGCACATGTCCTATTTCCTAGCACTTATGGCAATATTTACCATTTTGCCTCACAAACCTTGTGTGCTTGTTTGTCGGCTTCTAGCCTTTCTTAGGCACATATCCAAGACCTTCCTTATTGAATGAGCACCTTTGCTCACTCAAAAACTTGTCAAGAGTAGCCTTACCCTTGAAGTACCTTTCCAAGCTTTTGCTTAGCTTGGTCACTTATTCCTTTAACTCATTGTTCTCAACAATAAGCTTTGCATCATTATGCTCAACATTATCATGATTAACATTTATACAAGAGCAATATGGCAAAGCAATAGGATCATTACATAAAATAGATGCACTAGTTTTAGCAATTTCTACACTAGGCATATCATCAATAATATCGCATGTAATTTCTACACTAGAACAAGACTTGCTTGAATATTCTTGGATAAGCAAGTCATTAGCTTCCTTTAGCCCCTCATCAGAATCTTTTAGAGAAATATGCTCTCTACTTAAGATCTTATATTTTGACTTTTCTTTTCCGAGATATTTATTTATTTCTTCAAGCATATCCATTAATTCATCATAAGTTGGTTTATCACTATCAATGGGTTTTACCTTATCTCCTTTTGCCATGAGGCAAGTAGGAGTGGAGAATAGCGACGGAGCTTTCTTGATGGCGATGCCAACGAGTCCCTTCTTGGGAGACTCGTCCTCATCGGAATCGGAGTCGCTTGATTCATCATTTGAATCCCACTCTCCAATGTGGGCTTCACGCTTGCCATCTTTGTGAAGCTTCTTGAAAAGCTTCTTCTTGCCATTATACTCCTTCTTCTTGAATGACCTGCCCATGTCATCCTTGTTTGCGGGGCAACGGGAAGCAATGTGCTCCTTCTCTTCACAATTATAGCATCAAATATTGCTATAGCGATTCTTGTCACTTGAGGATTGTCCCTTCTTGTACTTATCGAAATTGTAGCTTCTATTTAGGCGTCTCTTCAAGACCCTCTTCATTCTTCTTACAAGAAGTGCATACTCCTCGTCGGATTCTTTTTCTTCATCCTCATCATCACTTAATTCCGCTTTGGCCTTGAAAGCGGTAATCTTCTTCTTTGAGGAAGATGTCTCCAAGAGCTCTTCCTTGTCCTTCTTGAACAACTCATTTGTGATGAGGTTGCTCAAAAGCCCCGTTGGTGTCATTCTTGGCAACTCAGGAGAGTTGAGAAATAGTGTCACCAACGTTTCATATTTGTTCAGAAGAGCACAATATCAATATAAAGAAGGTTAGTCCCAAGGCCTTTGAGCTCATTCACAATGTTGTTGAGTCTTGAATACATCTCATTAATGTTTTCATGAGGCAACATTATGAATGTCTCATATTTAATCCGAAGCCTATGCAATTTGGCTTCTTTGACCGTGGATGTTCCCTCATGGATTTCCAAGAGGGTGGTCCAAATATCATGAGTAGTTTCCAAATTGCTCACTCTATTGAACTCATCCGCGTTCAAAGCGCCAAAAAGAGCGTTCATAGCTTGGGCATCTAAATGAGCATTACACCCCTCTTGTTCCATGGGAAGTAGAACCCTCATTTACGATTTTTCAAATGCTTGGACTCATAGCCTTTAAGTAAATTGACATTCTAATTTTTCAATAAGCATAATTTGAGCCATCAAACAAAGGAGCCCTTCCTATAGCAATTCCCTCACTAGTCATCATTTTCTCTCTTAGACGATTAAGTCTAAATCAATGAGAGACCAAACTCTGATACCACTTGTAGGATCAAGGATAACCGACTAGAGGGGGGGTGAATATGAGGTTTTTAAACTTTTTAACACTTTAATAATTTAATCCAATTAATAACTTAGTCCAAACAAGTTACAATTCTAGCTAAGTAATTCAACACAATAAATGAGCTAGAAATGTAAATGCGGAAATGGTAAAGACTAGAAATAACCACAATGAGACAAAGATGTTGTTCCCGTGGTATCGAAGACTTGCTGGTCTTCACTAGTCCACGTTGAGAAAGCTTGACAACTCAAGCCGGGTCCACGAATTAAGCCTTCTCTCGATCACTATGGTTGTTCTTCCTCCGCTCCGGAGATGACGAACACCAAACCACTCACAAGCTTGCACCGGGTCTCTTCACAATCTTCTTAAAGAGATCACCGTGCTCCACCGCCAAGGCCGTCTAGGATTTTGGGAAAACTCAAAGAGTAACAAATCGATGACCTTCGCTTGACGGTGCTTAAGTGCAATAGGATCAACGAGGATGAATGGATGCACTTGAATGAACTCAACAACCTCACAATGAATGTACAAGGGAATTTTGGTGTTAAGTGAATGCTCAAGGCTCTATGAATGTTAAATGAACATTAGCTACCTGTCCTTGAGCAGTTGGGGGGGGGGGGGTATTTATAACCCCCACCAACAATTATGACCGTTGGGGAACAAATCCCCAACATTCAGCGAAATCCGATACGACCAACAACTAGGTTGCGGTACGACCGGATTTGAGTCAGAGCACTGTAATGGCTAGAACAGTAGCAATGATTACTCTGACATAGCCGTTGGAATTTCCCATTCGGTACAACTGCCAAACAAATTGTGGTACAACCGCATCAACCGGTCATACCGCATTGAGGAGCGGTACAACCGATCGTAGGGTTTCCAAAACGCTGAAATGACATGGTCTCTGAAAAATACGTACCGCCTCAGGAAAATCGGTACAACCGCTGCACAGTTCAACCGTTTCACAAACGCGGTACAACCGATTATCAAAGAGAGCTCCGAGTCGAAATTACATCTGTTCTAGTTTTATCAAACCGCCAACTAAAAATCGGAATGACTGCAATGCGGTAGTACCACTCAAAGAGTAGGTCGTACCGCATTAGTGCTTAGTTGGCAGAACCAGTCAAAATCAGGTAGTGTCGCCAAGTATAGTGCGCGCGGTCATACCGCTTTAATCAGTACAGCCGCCCGTTTAACTTCGGTACAACCGATTTTTGACAAATGCACTTAGAGCTTTCAAATTCAAATTCAAATACATGCATGATCCTAAATTGATCCATATGTCACAAGAACATGCTATCAAGCTACTAGTCATGATCCCTCTTAATAGTACGGCATTTATCCTATAATCCGGTCTTCCAACCAATTCTCTTAAGACCGGTAAAACATAAAAAGGATCCTAGACTACTTGTACCTTGACTTTAAGCCATGTAGATCTTTATGTTGTCCTTTAGCATGCATCTTTACGTCATCAAGTTCACCAATGGGACTTAACCTTGTAAATACTCAATAAACACGTTAATCCCATATTCACATATTATCATTAATTACCAAAACAATTTTTAGGGGCCTAGATGCTTTCACCAGGACCTCCCTCTGGGTCACGACCTCCCCTCGCGGTAGCGACCTCCTCCTTGATCTTTTTGCAGAGACTACCCTTGCAGTCACGACCTTCCCTTGGTCACGACCACCTCTCTTGTGGGACCGCCCTCTCAGGTCTCAGTACCGCGGGAAGTCTTCATGCATTTAATGTGGTAATGTCGCATTAAATGCTGTCTCTTCCCCCATGCCTTGTCCTTTCCTCTTCTGTCACCCCTTTTACCTCCTCCCTTCATTCCGTCACCTGCTCCCGTCTTGTGCATTAAATGCATCGTCCTCCTCCCGGACCTCCCCGTGCCTATATAAAGCATCGGAGAGGCCTCCTACTTCCTTTTGTTTCCCAGAACCTTGAACCTTCCTCGGTAGAGCTTTTTATTCTTCGATAGGAGCTCCGATTCAGTGAATCAAGTTTCTATCCTCACCTTGATCCCGTGTTTTTCTTTGGCTCTGATTTGGTGCTTTTGTTGTAGTTTTGTGGATTCGTTTTATTTACTTGATTCTTGCTCACACATGTAGGATCCGGCTGTTTCGAAGATCCTCTAGACCCGACATTCTTGGCAGAAGACCCTCAGTTCTTCAGTGAAGGCAAGTCATAGACCTTTGATCATATTGAACCCATTTTGCACAAAGTATCTTGTTTTCTTATCAACTTGCATGGCTAGTTTTATAAAAATGGTTCTGTGAGTAGTTAAACACCACTTGCTAGTATGACTCCTTGGTATGATTGAATACAACATGTTGACATGTACCCTTGGATATCCGTAGGATGGGTTATCTTAGTTGGATATGTCTTTGTATAGCAACATGGGTGTGCGTTATTGCTTAGCCATGCTCTAGTAGACGTTTAGTCTCGCAAATCTTATGACTCAAAGAATGATGAACTTGACTAATGAGCTATGGAACCGTGGCAATGCCACTATTGTTAAAATCTGTGTGCTGTGACCAGGTGTAGGACCCGGGATTAACACTCCCAAATCCTCTGTGTATTTCGAACTAGTCCCATGATCGGTAGCTAGTCCACACAAGAAACAAATATGGTAACAAAATCATATCACAACTTTATTAATAAATAACAACAAAGTTGATTACAAAGGAGGCTTACTGGGCCAACAATAAAATAAACACAACGGAAGACGAAGATGTAGTGGAGTTCAGCTGATCTGCCACAGGCAATCGACTGGGGAAGCGGCCTAGTCGTCGAGATCCACACCGATGGCGAAGTCCTTCTCCTCTGAAACTTGTTTGCAATAAAGCAAGTTTGAGCACTACTACTGTGCTCATAAGTTACACCGTCAAAATGTGAGAATGACATGCATACATGGATGTAACAAAGGATGGCTTATTGGTTACATTTGCATAAATCAGCATTTCCTTTAAATACTTGTACTAAGTTCCAAAGCAGTTATTCAATAACTAAAATTCATTTTCTAAATCAATTTTATAGTCAGATAACATTCACACAAGAATGGTGAAGGATACCCTCCTATCATAATGGCTAACCGCCCAAATCCCATTTGGATAAACCAGTTGATAAAGTCTTTTTAAAACAAATTCCAAGTCTAACTTTGAGTGGCTTTCTTTGGCATGTCCATGATCATGACGCTGCTACTCGAATAGTTTTACACTCTGCAGAGGTTGTACACTTTACCCACATGACATGACTTCTCTAGTTTGTTCGGCATATATCTATGCCACCGCCACTACCTTAGGTAGCGATCTAGAGCACATGACAAGGCCTTTACAATCGTCATCCCACCGCAGATCCACCCCGATTAAGGTTTCGCATCCCTCCTTGGATAGAAATCTGCAGAGTTTGTAGGGGCCCCTTTACGCCGATGGGACTAACGAGGTCATATCGACCGACCATCCGAGATGGACCCACACAATCCATGGATCGACCGCGATGGCACTTTGCAAATTAGTCACCAGTCCTACTCCCCATCATCGAGGACATGTGGTTGCACGATATGGCATAGCCCATTATAGGCATAGCAAAGGAACGCTCAGAGGCCGATCCTCAATTGACTTGGGCGACTTTCCACAAAACCCATGGGCCTCAACCCTACCCAGATTAAGCCCGTGCATTGACATGCACCATCCAAACAACCATTTCGCCCAAGTACATACCATCATTTTATTTTATTTTTCAAGATCATTAATAAACTTCCATAACACACCAATGCCATGGATACAATTTAAACAGTATTTGATTTTTGGCTGAAATTCCCCAAATCAAACATTTTGGGTCTATGCATCACTAAGCATAATTCTTTCCAAATGATCCTAGTTCATACTATTGCATCAACTAGGTTTTATCTAGGGTGACAAGGTATTTGATTAAATTAACAAATTTGACCATACAAAGGATTGAGGCATATCTATGAATTTAAAACAGGCATTTAAATTACTGAATATAAATAAGCATGCAATAATAATTTAAAACAGAATTAAATAATTTGAAATAATGGGTGTAATATGATCAAGAATGTAACTTGCCTTCGTTGAAGTCTTGACTCTCTAAATTCTCCGAAGGATCTAACTCTCCAGAATCGTTGAAGTCTATACGCGAAAGCGATCCAAATTCAAACGAAATTCAAATAACAAATCAAAAAGGCAATTCAAAATAACTCAAAACTCAATAATTCTCTTTTATTTAGTTAGATAATAGTTTTATAAATTTTTAGAAATTTGAAACACTCAAATTGGAGTTGGGATTTAAAAGATAAGAGTTTTACAAGTTTTAATCCTAACACTTTGAAATTTAAATGAATTTATAAATACAAACAAGATTCACATGAAGTAAAATTTATATAATTTTGGTTTAGTTAGCTAGATCTTCAATTTATATGAATTTATAAATTTGAAACACTTAATTTGGAGCTAGGAATCAAAAGATATGAATTTTACAAATTTTGATCTAAATTTGGAATTTAAATGAATTTTAAATTCTAAAACAAGACTAAACTGAACTCCAAATTGAATATTTATATTTTATTTAGTTAGACAATAATTGTCTAAGATTTTAGCAACTTGAATCATCTAATTTGGAGCTAAGATGTAAAAGTTATGAATTTTAGAAGTTTAAACCCTAAATTAACCCTAAATCAGATTTTAAAAGAATTTCCTGGTTTATTTTTCTAAAGGAAACTTGAATTATGACGTCAGCCCTGAGATTTTTGGGTTTAAAAGAATTAAAAATATTTTCTGACGTGCAGGCCCCACTTGTAAGTGACTCGGTCCATAGTGGACTAAGCCCACGCGAGTTTTGGCTCACGAGGGGTGTTGACGTGGTGCGGTTTGGTGACATGGCGCCCACGTGGTGCCACGGTGGCGTGTGCATAGCCGTGCCACGTCGGCGAGGGCAAGCGGCGGCGCTCGGCGTTGAGCTCGCCGGCGCTACGCGCCACGGCGAGCTCCGCTGAGGGGCTCTATGCGAAGAGGGGGAGATGGGGAGTGAGGCGCTCACCCTGGCGGCTCAAGGGCTCGCATGGCTCACCGGCGGCGAGGTGAGAGGCGGTGGCGCTTGCGGGTCCGAGGTGGCGAGGGAACTTCGGTGGTCTTCAAGGCAAGGGAAAGCGCGCACGAGGACGGCGACGACACCGCGATGCCAAAACCGGGGTCCTCGCCGATGATGGGTCTCCACCGGCGCCGGAAACGAAGCTTTATCAAGCTTCGGTTGCGCGAAGGAAAGCTTGAAATCCGGCCAGATTGAGAGAGGAAAGGAGAAGTGGGTTGGGGCGTTGGAGTGAGGAGGAAAAGGCGCTCCTGGGGCGTCCTTTTATAGGAGCGGAGGAGGCCTAGGGAGGGAGATCGTGGGCGCGGCGTGGCGGCGGCGGCGGTTGGGATCCGGCGGGACCGCGCGTGAGGGGGGGAAGGAAGTGGGGGGTGAGGGCGGTGCGTGCGTGCGGGGTCGTGCGCACGTCGTCGGATCTCACGAGCGAACCGGGGCAGCGGTTGACGGAGCTCGGTGCGGCCACAAATGGCAGAGCGTGCGGTTGCCTGTTGGAGAAGAAGACGGGGGAGGAAGAAGGGCACGAAGCGGTAGGATTCGCATCGGGCGGCAGAGAAAAGAAAGCGGCGTGGGCGCGTGTGGACCGTCGGATTTAGATCTAACGGTTGGAGGGAGGGGGAGGGGGAATGAGGGAGATGGGGAGTGCGGGCGGGCCGTATTAGACATGAAGGCAGCATGGCGTGACATTGAATTGGGCCGAGATAGTTTCGGCCCAAACTGTTGGCCGAATTTCAAAAGGCTTTTCTATTTAAAATAAAGCTGATAAATGAAAAAGGGGTTTAGCAAATAGCAAATAAAATCCAAAAATTCTAGAAAAATTCACAGAAATTCCTAGACTTATTTTGGACTTAATAAAATTATTTTCCACTTAAAGTTGGCTTTTAATTTTGCAAATAAATTATTTTGGTGTTAAAATATTTAGGAAAAAGTTTTTAAAATTTCAGAAAATTCTCAAAATTAATTAAAATTTTATTTTTCAACTTTAACTCAAATAAAACTTTAAAAACTTTAATAAATTTTATTTTTGACTTTTAAAACTTCAGAAATTCAAATAAAGCAAATAAACTCTTTCAAATTTCAGAAAATTCAATAAAATGATAACTTTAATAAATATTAAATTGGTAACAGAACTTTGGGCTGTTACACCAGGGTGGTCACTTGGTCGGGTACAACCGGAAAAATGATTTATACTCGGGCGAGCGGGTGGTGGTGAGTAGTGGGTGCTATGCACACTAGGCTGTGGAATGTCTCGCCTGAGCAGTCAACTAAGGACTTAACCTTGTACGCCATCGATCTGGGTCATTCCCGTGTAACCACAAGTCCAGGGTGGGGTGGTCCTAGCCAACTAATTAGCGAGGTCCTGATGTGGTTCTGTCGTGGTGGTCGAATGGCGCAAGAGGGGGCCCTTTAAAGCGAATCCTCAGCAGGCAGAACCAAGTCTGGACTGACCTTTGTAAAGCCCTTGTCACGAGCTCTAGACTGCTTACCAAAGGAAGTGAGCAGGGGCATCGATGGGTGCCCAACCAACTAGAGGACTTCGTGTCTTGTGGGTAAAGTGCACAACCTCTGTAGAGTGTAAACTCTATTCGAATAGCCGGGTCCTCAGATATGGACATGCCCGGTTCTCTCACGTAAGGGGTAGATCTTTCTAAAATGTTGTGGTTGGATCCGTGTGGTTTGGCTCATGACCAGGGAGGTCGTGGGATGTTTTCAAAGAAATTCTTTACTTATGTATTATCTTTTCAAATTGTGCTTTGCAATCTACTTATTGTATTTTCTGTGAATACTGCTTTATGCAAACTAACCATACAACTTTTTCCTTGGCAAACCTTGCAACAATATTAATGCATTCTTTTCCCTATAGCTTGCTGAGTACATTCAAAGTACTCATGGCTTATGCCCTCTGGTTAATCAGCAGCCGAAGACCTCCCCGGGTGCTCCGAGCACTATGAGGAGGAGTTCGTTGAAGAGCAAGTGTTTCTTTTTGTTGTTGCCCTGCGTGGCACTCCTGTAAACAAGCTTGACCATAAGGTCTTTTGTCTAATAATACTAATTTGTCTACTTCATCTTAAGTTTGTTGTGTGGATGTGATGTCACCACTTGTTGATTCTGTGCGAGCTAGTGTGCTGATCTTGGGGCTAGCTCGTGGCGCACAGAGGCTGGGACCTCCGGGTGGTCTTGGAGACCTCCTGGGTGGTCTTGGAGGACCTCTCGGAGGTCTTGGAGAAATCCTGGGTGGTCCTGGAGGACGTCCTGGGAGACTCCTCTAGATCTCTCGGTTCGGGTCATCACAAAATGGGTGTTTAACTACCTTAAGCTTTAAGATATATTTGATTAAAAAAATTAAAGTATGCAATTTTGGTTAATTTAAATGAATATAATTTGCGTAAAATGTAGGATCAATATGATCAAAGTATTGACTCGTCTTGGTTATAGGTAAGAGGATCTTGATATTCTTGTGCTTGATCAACTTGGAGATCTTCCGCGTCTTCGAATCCTATTCGGACGAACGTACCGAAAAAAGGCACAACAAGCAAAAGGAAACAAATAAATACACAAGAATAAATAAATGAACTCCAAATTGAACAAGACCTATGCCATTAGGAAGATCTTGAATTTACAAAATTTTAGAAACAAGTTTCATAATTTTTGGAGCTATAATGGAGGAGAACGGGATTATCGAAGATTGAATGAAATTAAGAGAGAGAGAGAGAGAGGGAGGGAATGGGTGCATGGCACAGTGCATGGACCCGGTTTATGCGGATAGGGCGTTGGTCCAAGGGAACAGTGGCGTAGGGGGGCCCACTGGTCAGTGAAATGGAGAGGGACAAACCGGGTGGTTAAGTAAAATGGCCATTTCTGTTTGCGCGGGGCCCAGTGGCAGTGGAACAAAGGGGGTTTAAGACATCCATTAAGGCTAATGATTGCATTAGGGTTAGCTAATACGGTCATTAGTGCTAATGATTAGTGAACAGCGCATTGCCTGAACGTGCCACGCTTGTGGAGATCTCGGTGCGGCTCCGATTCACCGCCGTGGAGGAGCGAAGCGGCGGTGGCCAAGGGCCGAACAGGAGGGCTCGGCGAGGTGAAGTCGGCGGACGCCGTGCGGTGGTGGAGGAGGCGGTCTTGGCGGGTGAATTGGCGGCGGCGGCGGCGGCAGTGATGGCGGAGGAGGGCTCGGTGGCGGTGGCGCCGAGAAGGAGCTGGTGTAGCCCTTGGCGAGGCAGTGCTAGTGGGCTCAACGAGGAGGCTGGAGACGGGATGTAGACGGTGGCGGGTGCTAGAGAATGGCGGTGGCCGGAAGCGAGGAAGATAGGCAATACGGTGGCAGTGGTGGACGAAAGCCATGGGAGATTGAGGGGAAGGCTTCGTCGCCCTTGGGCGCAGGTGGTGACAGGGGTGGCACGGCAAGGAGGTCGCCGGGGCAGCTAGACGGTGGTGGGGGCGGCGGCGGCCGAAAACAAAAAACGGGGGATTCTCACTATGGGCTTACCAAGAGCAATTGAAGCGGCGTGAGGGAAGGAAGGGATCACAGGGGTGCTTAAATAGGCGGCCATGGGAGGCGAGGGAGCCGCTGGAGAGGGAAGGGGGCCATGGTCGTCGTGTGGTCTCTATCGTGATCTGGCTGCTCTGGCGTGGAGGTGGCGTGGTGGGGGCGCGATCGGGCGAAGACTTTGGGGGTCCATCTTGCACGAGTCTTGTAGCGTCTTGCGCTTGGCGTGCATGGCTTGGTCCGAGAGCTCCTGTGCGGCGAGGACGAGCGTGACGCGGGCGCGCGGCTTGGACCGGGCAAGCCGGTGCGGCCGACAACTTGCGGGACGCCATGGTGCGGGGGCGGTGCTCAGACTGGTCGGTCGAGGGCAGCGAGGACGAGCGTGATGCAACCGTGCTCGGGGGAAAGGACAGGGTGAGGCGGCGGGCTCCAAAGTCGTGGGGTGGGGGCGGCAGCTCAGAGAGCATGCAGAGGAGGGTGGCACTGCCAGGGAGTTGTTGGCGGTAGAGGCGGCCAGAGGAAGCTCGTGGCAGGTAGTGACGACTAAGATAGAGGGAGGCGGCCTGGTGGCTTGGTGCTGACCGAGGAGGAAGACAGAGCGATCCCGGGCGAGCCGAGCCAAGAAATGGTCGGGGGGAGGGGGAGAAAACCAGGTGGGTAGGAGAGGCTAACAGCCAAGAGGAAAGGCAGTGGTGGCCGGGCGAAGCCAAGGAAAGAAAGAAAGGGGCCCAAGGGAGGTGGGCTGGCCCAAGAAGAAAGGAAACAAAATGAGAAAGGGCCAAAAATCGAAAACGGAGAAATTCAAACTTGAATTTGAATTTCAGAATTTGAGGAAGTTTGAAACACAAACCCGAGCTTAAGGAAACTAGAAGTTTTTGAAATTATACACTAGTTTGAAATACGAATGAAAATCGAAAACCAAAAAGGTAATTACTATTCCTATTTCTGAAAACGGGTCGTTACAGTCTCCTGCATTTCCTTTGATGTAGTGTCAAGTTCAGAGTATGGAACGTTTTTCATATTATGTTATTAAGTCTCCACCTATCTATTTTCTATCGGTGTCCAGTGATGCTAACCCAGTCCTACACCGAGTTCCAATAGTGTTGGTGTGGATATCGTGGGGATATACTCATGATCCTAGGATGATGAGACAATTGGCAATAGCTTTGAAGTTTTGTCGAAAGTGTTGTTTTCAGCAAAGTGTCAGGATAATCGGTCGTACCGGCATTTAAGGTGTGGTAGTACCGCAGTGCGGTAATACCGCAAGTTATGTGGCGATAGTACCGTAGGGCGGTAATACTGTTTGGTACATGGCAGTAGGTAAATTCCAGAGAAGGTGTTTTGTGCAGTTCTGGTCTTCATTGAGAAGCGGTACGACCGCAGTTATTGGAGCGGTATGACCGCAGTGCGGTAGTACCACTGGTAACACGGCGGTTGTACCGATTGTATTGAGAATGTCGATCTATTTGGAGAATTGGTTTTGGGTTAGGCCAAGTTCATGAGATTGAGTGCATATGTGTTGTATGATGCATGTTTTGACTAACGTGGGTCAAGTTGTGAGGAACTTATTCCCGGAATCGATTCCTTTGTCTATTGTTGTGCAGGACGCTTGGAGGTCAACGCGGTCAACGGCGAGGATGATCGGGACTAAGCTTGGAGAGCTGAGGTCCAGAACGATCAAGGATGCCGGGTGAGGTTAATGGACTCAAGCATGGCGCAGAATGGACAAAGGTGACCGAACGGCGGTCGGTCTGTTGGTTGGATCAAGCGATGCGAGTCGGTACAAGTGCCATGGTGGCTTCGGCAGGAGCCGAACGGGAGAGACTTGCCGACAAGATGAGAGCCGTTGATCAACCTACACGTGGCGAAGCAGGCGATTGCTTCACCAAGATTGGACTCGGTCTTCGGAGAAGGATCGAGAAGGGGTATTTTGGTAATTTTACCAAATACTGCCTTGGTGACCTTTGGCTAAACCGCGGCGCGGGACGGCGCGAGGAGAAGCGGTTTAGGTCAAGAAAAGATGAAGACGGTGCTTTAAAATGCGTGCGTATGTGACCCGTTGTGTCTGGGCCTTAACGGGAGCCTATTAGGGTTAAGTCTTCTAGAAGCTATGCCTCACTATAAATAGGAGGGGGTGCTGTCAAGCAGCCCCCAAGCTTTCATCTAGAAACCCTAGTTGGGGTCTTAGGGTTTAGGAGAGGAAAGTCAGGTCCTAGGGTTCTAGAGAGATGAAGTGATTGTGTGCTCCTCGGTTGAGCTTTGTCCTCCAGCATAGAGTGGCTGTAAACATCCATCTATCTCAAATCAATCCAAGCAAGTTTCCCAAAGATGAGTTTGTTCATGTTCTTACTCTCCCACGCTTTGATGATTTTGTGTTTTTGATGTCTTGTTGGTTTTCCCTCGAGTTTTTGTTGTGATCTGGCTTGCTATGACATGTGGGAGTACATCTAAGACCATCTTGATCATTCTTTACCCACGAGCAAGATTTAGATCATGTTTTGCTTTTTGACTTGGTTTTGAACCTATCTTCGTTCAAATGAAAAAGGTTGAAACTTTGACGTAGATCTTCTCAATATTTGATTGGAATAGGTTTCTAACCTCCTAGAGAAGTTATGTTTCAAATCTCGTAGAGTTTGGCCAAGTGGATCAAAAGTTGTGCCAATTTTAGTTTTCGTCGTCGGGCTGTTCCAAGATAATTGGTAGTACCGCCCTTGTAACTGTGGTTGTACCGATCATTGGTAGAACCGCCCTTATAACTGAGGTTGTACCGATCATTAGTAGAACCGCCCTTATAACTGCGGTTGTACCGATCATTGGTAGAACCGCCCTTATAATCTTGCTTGTATTCGAACATTGGTAGAACCGCCTGCTTTACTATGATTGTACCGATTTCTATTTCTTTAGCACATGTTTGTGTTTGTTGATTGCTATGCTTGGGGGTTTGGAGTAGATTCAACATAAGTCTTTCATTGTGCTTATCTATTGATCTTCTTAGCTCTCATAGGTAGTGGAGTGAAATATGTGTTGAATCCAATCTTAAAAGAAAAATTGGATTGAGCTCCTATTCACCCCCCCTCTAGTCGCCTTTCCGGTCCTACAGTTGGTTGGGCTGATTATCCCTTCACCCAACACTCCACCTGCGCTAATATATGCGCCTTGGATCCCCCACTTCTGGCCTTGCACTACCGGTCCTGAGTTCCTCCATCACTCACTCATTATATTACTTACCCGATGTGGAGAGTATAGTCACGTAATAATGTGCAGAAAAATGGTTGGCACTTAAATATGACCCCTTATCCGAGTAAGAGTTTTGTTGGTTCTTATATATTATTCGTATGTAAAGGGTCCCACTTTCCCTCTCTTTCCTGTGCAAGGGCCCCCTTTACCATCCTAGTATTTACTCTTACAGCACAACTGCTCCTCCCAACTGTACTACTCTTTTCTCATGCTTTATCTCTTTTCTCTTATCATATATATAGAAATGTAACTTTTACATTTAATATAACTATGTTGATGGTCGAGAGAATAAGCTTGCCTTCGTATTCATAGTAAAGCTCGATGTCAACGAATTCTGGATCAACTACTCTTGTTTGAGCCGGTTCGTCTTCTGTAATTATACGACAGACGCGTATAACAGAAATACTTAGTTGTTTGGGTGAAAATTATCTTACATTAATTTGCTTTTCCCTTTTTCAACAGATTTTAATTTCACTAAATCTTTCAGATCCCCGTTAGGTTATTACTTCCCAACAGCTATTGACCTACGGCCTGTTAGCTCCAGAACCTAGGGTCGCTCAACTCGCACACGCTCGCTCCTAGCTTGGGTTGGCTCGAAACAGAGAGGTTGGTTTGCACTTATCCGGGTCCCTGAATTTTTTTCAAAATTAATCTATCTTAAATCTAGCGTACACGCTTGCAACACGCAACACGAAACATTACACGCATCCGCACTACGCACTGCGCTATACTACACTCAACACACACTAACACTAAACACACACTAACAGCACACACACACACAACACACACACACACACACACACACACACACACACACACACACACAAAACACCACTCACACAACCCACTGCACACACTCACTTAACACACACACACACGCGCGCGCACTACACCCTCGCTCTCTCTCGACGCCTCTTCCTCTCCCCTCCTCTCTTTGCTGCGGTGGCTCTTGCTCTCCTGTCTAGATCTGGCACTACCCTGGTGCCACTGACCACCCTACGGCTTCCCTCCGCCGGCTCCCCTCCGGATCCATGCCACTGCCTTGGTCGCCTTCCTAGGTGGGTTACTGCGTCTACTTGGGCTATCTCCTTCGTGGGTTCTTCACCGCCGCTTCTGTTGTCGTCTGGTGAGTTCCTGTTCACTCCCTTCATCATTTCCCTTTCGGATCTACACGGTTGCTACCCTCCTCGGCTAGTCTGATAGTTTCCCTCTACCCGTTACCCTTATTTGTCTTTTCCCCTTATGCCGATATGCCCTTATTTGATTGGTGGTATTTGGTGATCTTTTTGGTGGGTTTTTGGGGGGATTTTGGTGGTGGCATGAGGGGGAATGGCTCGGTTCTTGGGCTTCGGTGATGGCTAGGTGGGCTTTGGCAAGGTGATGGTGGTGGTGGTGGCTTCGTTTTCTTGGGCATGGTGGTGATGGCTTCCATGGCTTTCGGTTTCTTGGGTATGATGGTGATGGTGGTTTCGGTTTCTTGGGTATGATGGTGATGGCTTCCATGGCTTTCGGTGGGCATGGTGGGCTTCGGCCTCAGCTTCGGTGGTGATGACGGTGTGGTGGCATTGTTGGCTTTGGTCTCAACTTCGGCTCCAAACCTTAATCCAGATAATTTCCTTCTTCCTTTTTCATACTTTGCAAATTCTAGTTAGCTTTTACTTTGTTTGGTCTATCTTTACCATGCATGCTTGGGGTTAGCCTAGCTAGTGTGTCGTGATGGAACTCGGGGCGAGGTTTGCGCTGGGGAGCTTATCCTCGCTCCGAGGGCGCACGGTGGCTCTTGCAGGCTTGCCAGTGGTTGCGTGGTAGCCATGTCGACTGAGGCATGTGCACCTTCCGTCTTGGTCACTTTGCCCTATCGGTGGTGGTTGTGTGCAGTGCGAGTGTTGTGTGAAATGCCGATGCCAAGGGGGATAGAATGGGAAGGGCTAAAATGGTGGGCTTACCGGATGGCTTGTGGCATCCACTGGTTGCTGTGGTCTCCATTGGTGGGTTGCTTTGGCTTGCTCTTTTGTGGGTTGCTCCCTCAACTGTCCTATAGTGGGTTGCTTTGGCTTGCTCTTTGTTCTTGCTGTGGGATGGCAGTGTGGCTTGCTCTCGGTTGCGGCTGGTTCAGGGGGAATGCAATGGTGACCATGGTTGTGAGGGAGGGCTTTTATTTGGGCCTCGGGCTGTGCTCCCTCCCTCTCCCCTACTGTATCTTGCCCACATTGCCCTCACTTTATCTCTTATTCTCTTTGTGGGGGCTGTTTGGTTGGATAAGGTGCATGGACCGATGGTTCAGAAGGCATTGTTCTGTTGATTTTCTGTGGTTGAGGTAAGTCGGAAAAGTGGGCATTGGATTCTTTTAAGTGCCAAATGATGAAACCCACCCTAGTGAGAGGATGCCGACTGGCCCCGAATAGTCTGGAAACCTCAGTGAGCTCCACGTTTTCTGATGGCATCTCTTCTTTACTTTAACTCCATTTTATTGGTTTTGGTTTGCTCTCGGTCTTTTGGTTTTTGCTGACAATCGGAATGGAGTGGTGGTAGGTTCTTAGGTTGGCGGTGGAAGGTTCGATCTACTAGCAATACACAGGCAGAGGAAATGCAAGGGCTTCAGGCTACCAAGCATGCAAGAATTGTTTTTGTAATTTTAAATCAATGTTGTAATTTTTATTCTGTTCCGATGTAATGGATTCTTGTAATTAACTCAGAGTTTGTATCAGTGTTGTATTTTGAGTTAGAAGTCCAGTTGTAAACTCTTGATAATATACTTTGGTATTAAACTATGTTGGCATTTGATCTTATTTAGCATGTAATTTACTATTGATGATTGTTTATTGTTGTTTAGATAAATTTAAGTTTTAGGGTTCTCACATCCTCCCCCCTCCCCCTTAGGAACATTTCCTCCCTGAAATCAGGTTCTCACTTGAAAATGTTAGGGTAGGCTTTGCATAGTTCCTTCTCTTTATCTCATGTAGCTTCACTAACGGAGTGGTTCTTCCACTGTACCTTGCAAGAACGTATAGTCCGATTTCTTAACTGTCGGTATTCTATCTCTAGAATTTTCACTGGATGCTCTTCGTAGATTAGATCATCTTGCAGTGGTATGTCGAGATTAGTTAAGTGTTGTGAGGGCTCCCTCAGGCATTTTCTGAGTTGTGAGATATGGAATATGTTGTGAATTCTTGATAACTGACTTGATAATTAATTCCAGTTGATACGCTACGGTGCCTTTACGCTCTAGGATCTGAAATGGTCCGACATAACGTGGACTTAGCTTTCCTTTTAATCCGAATCGGCGCACCTCGCGCATAGGTGATACCTTTAAATATACATAGTTCCTAACTTCGAACTGTAGGTCTCTCCTATGTTGGTCCGCATAGCTCTTTTGTCTACTTTGAGCAATCTTGAGACACTCTCGAATTAGCTGTATTTTCTCGTCATTCTCCCGTACAAGTTCCGGTTTCAATAATTGTCTTTCTCCTACTTCATACCAACATATGGGTGATCTACATTTTCTACCGTAGAGAGCTTCGTACGGGGCCATTTGAATACTGGACTGGTAGCTATTGTTGTATGCGAACTCTTCCAAGGCTAAATGTTTTTCCCATAAGTCTCCAAAGTTCAACACATAGGCTTGTAGAATGTCCTCCAAGATCTGGTTTACCCTTTCAGTTTGGCCATCAGTTTGTGGGTGATAGGCTGTGCTGAAGTTAAGTTTATATCGGTGTTGTAATTTTTAGTTAGAAGTCCAGTTGTAAACTCTTGATAATATACTTTGGTATTAAATTATGTTGGCATTTGATCTTATTTAGCCTGTAATTTACTGCTGATGATTGTTTATTGTTGTTTAGATTAATTTAAGTTTTATGGTTCTCACATCTTGTGTAATCTCGATCATAGTGTCCCCCACTTTCATTTCATAAGATCAATATTAAAACATCGACATAACCAATGTCATTTGCAAAGCGATTTGGTTTTATGTTGGTAATTATGGTTTAAATTATTAGTGAGAATGATTTATGTGATATTCTAGGCTCAGTGTTGAGCCGGAGTGTTACATCCTTATAACTTAAGACATTTTCTTATCTTTTGAATTATAATATGTTGCACTCAACATCGGTTGTTGTTGACTAGTCATAATTAGGGTGTGCCAAATTCAGATCCAGATGCTTTATTTTATTTTATTTTTTTAGAATTTCTAGCAAATCTCTCTTGTAAGAACATCTAATGGTTGTTGTTGACCGGTCAGCTCGAGCACAAGTGTCTGGCTTCGGAATCGATACGAATCTTGATAATAATAATAATAATAATAATAATACTTTTTTCAGGTAAAAATATTATTTTGTTCAGAAAATTGGTACTTTTGGGCTCAAACTCGAGCCCGGGAGGGGCCAGTCCGAGGAACGAGCGCGTCTAGTTGAAATTAGGGTCCACCAGATTAAGGTCCATATATTTTTTCTCTGTTTTTTTCTACCATATTTCTATCTTTACACCACACATCACCAACTTTTAGTATATACTAGAAGTTCACCCGCGCCGAACGGCGCGGGCCTTTTTTGCTTTGGCGAGGCTTTGGCGGGCGATTCGGCGCGGGCCGTTTTTTGCTGCCTAGGCCTTTCGCGGGCGCGTAGCGGATGGCGAGGCCCACGGAGGCGAGTGCGGGTGGCTGCGAAAGACGGTGGGACCACGGACGCGCACGGCTGCAAACGCATGAAGCGCAAGTGCTGGATCGGGCAGGCGCGCACGACTGTGGAGGCGATCGGACGGCTGATGTTTTTTGGATGACGTGGCCAGCGCGAGGGAGCGGCCTTTCCAGGGGGAATTAATATAGTAAATACTCCCTCCGGTTTTGAAAGCTTGACGTCGGAGTATATATGATAGGTGAATGCGTAGGTGAACTTGACGGTCTGAATGTCAAGTATAAACGTATCCGGAGGGAGTATTAGTTAGCAACAATAATAGGGTTGTTTTAAAAAGCTCTCACATGGATCTTTATAGTATAAGTGATTGTTAAAATCATATATGCAACGAGGCACTCCTCTAATGTTTATATTAAAGAAGGCCAAACTTACATGTTGAAGATCGAGCAATGTCTATAAAACATAATATTTTCGCACGACAACAACAGTAGTTACAATGATAAGTTAATAAGAGAATCACTTCTTAGTAAGGTGGTGAAGTTCTGAGTGTATGACTATATCTACCAGGTTTCAAATCTTTTGTGCTCATCTTTACGCACACGCGAGTGCACTTTAGTAGAAATTTTATGAGGTCGTAGATTTATTCATGGCTTCCGTCTTTCTAGGCATGTATTAAGGAGCGTATTCGCGTGTGTGCACATACATAGTAATGTGTGCGTGTTGTGTTCGTATTTCTTGTAATCGCAAAAAAAAATGTTAATAATAGTAATCTCTCCGCTTTGTCATCTATACGTCAAATCGTATACGTAGGACATAATCATTCTTCCTGGTTATGCTCAATCATTGGACAGTTTGATCGATGTGACACCTTGGTTTTCTAGCTTAGCAACTATGGATCCGAATTCTCTACGACAACAGCGGAGAACAATGTGTTTTATGTCGATATGAACAGTGCTATACAGTAATACTGTACAAAAGCACTGCAGGAACATCACATTTACTGCATTGAAAACTGTAGCGTTTTTACTGTTTCATTTGGTGCTGTAGCGCTCGATCTAGACCGTTTATTTTAGACCATACAAGGGAGACAATACTCTAATGCCAGTCATCGTTTCTGGCAACTATATAGCTCTATTACCACTAACAATATGTTAGATCAGATGTTTCCGTAAAATTTTCATCGTGACTTTCGGAATTTAATCCTACGATAGGTGGGGTTGTGAGTCCTAAGATGTTCCCACTGCCTTCTAAGGATAAATTTTCCTTTTCATTACCTACTCTTCATCTATATGAGGTGGATCCATTTCGTCCTTGTGTGCTTTTGAAACTTCTTCAGTAGACCTGACGACCCGTACGTACGAGTGTATGACTAAATCAATGCTTATAAAAACTTAGTATAAGGAACTAGTAGTACAAGTCTACACGGCTGTTCTCCAACGTAGGAGTTCTCTGTTGTACGATCAACAAGGGCCAGCAACCTAATAATGCTTCTCCCACTGATTACCGTACTCGTTTCGGCATGGCCAGCGGCAGCAATAACGGCTGCCCAACCAAGCGAAACGTGCCAACGCAGCTGCGGTGGCGTGGACATCCCGTACCCGTTCGGCATCGGCCGCGGCTGCTACCTCGACTGGACCTTCGAGCTCGATCACCTGCAACCTGACCAGCGACGGCACCTACCGGACCTTCACCGGTGAGCTCGAGGTCATCGACGTCTCCCTGCGCCGCGGCCAAGCGCGCATCTACAACATGATCACCTTCTGGTGCTACAACCGCACGTCCCGGTCGATGGACGAGCAGAGCAACTGGTGGTACGACATGGCCGACACGCCGTTCCGGTTCTCCGACGCGGACAACCGGTTCACCGTCGTCGGGTGCAACGCGCTCGCCTACATAGGGTCCCAGAGCCGGAGCCGGTACACGACCGGGTGCATGGCCACGTGCCCAGCCGCGGGGAGCCTCGCGAACGGCACGTGCGCCGGCATGGGCTGCTGCCAGACGGCCATCCCCAAGGGGCTCAACCTCTACGAAGTGTGGTTCGAGGACAAGTTCAACACCTCCGAGATCGCCGGCTTCAGCCGGTGCAGCTACGCCGTACTGATGGAGGCAGCGGAGCTCAAGTTCTGGACGACGTACGTCACCACCGGAGACTTCTTAGAGTCCACCGGCGGGAAGGTGCCGCTGGTGCTCGACTGGGTGGTAGGGAAGGAGACGTGCCGGGAAGTTAAGCAGAACGCGACCGCCTACATGTGCGTCAGTAGCAACAGCGAGTGCGTCGACTCTAGAAACGGCCCTGGTTACCTGTGCAACTGCTCCAAAGGGTACGAAGGCAATCCTTACCTGTCTGACGGCTGCCAAGGTCTGTCTCTACTCTTCTTCCTTCGATCCTGCAAGAAACGATCTCGCCGTGATCAGTTTACTCATCAACAAGCTGTAATTCGTTGCCAGTTTACAGAAGTTTTATCCTGACGCCAACGCGGTTAAATGTTTCGGTTTGCCTTTGCAGACGTTAACGAGTGCGAGGACAAAAGATTCAACTACCTGTATTAACACTCCTGGAGGATTCATTTGTTCTTGCCCTGCGAAGACAACAGGCAACGCTTATTACGGCACATGCGAAGCGAAGAAATCCCAACTTGGAGTGCAAATCGCAATTGGTACGTCGTCTCCATTTCCCACTTATTCAGCTCGTCGACTACATTTGATCTTGTAAACATCCGTACAACATCTCCTATTTAGCACTTTGTATGATTTCTGGGTACCCCTTACTGCAGGTGTTAGCGTCGGCGTAGTTGTACTAGTAGTCAGCATGTCTAGTGTTTACATTATCTACCAAAAAAGGAGCCTTGCCACTGTAAAAAGGAGGTACTTCAAGTAACATGGGGTCCTCTTGCTGTTCGAGGAAATGAAGTCAAAACAAGGACTATCCTTCACATTGTTTACCAAAGAAGAACTAGAAGAAGCAACAAATAAATTTGATGAGCGAAATGTGCTTGGAAAGGGAGGCAACGGTACTGTCTACAAGGGCACTCTGAAAGACAACAGAGTAGTTGCAATAAAGAAGTGCAAGTTAATCAACGAGAGACAGAAGAAAGAGTTTGGTAATGAAATGCTCATCCTATCCCAAATCAATCACAGGAACGTTGTTAAGCTATATGGCTGTTGCCTTGAGGTGGAAGTACCTATGCTCGTCTATCAGTTCATCCCAAATGGCAACTTGTACCAACTTATCCATGGCCGACATCACGCATCAAGCGTTTCCTTGGCGACACGTCTGAAGATTGCGCATGAGACTGCTGAAGCGCTTGCTTACCTGCATTCCTGGGCTTCACCCCCAATTATCCATGGCGATGTGAAATCACCAAACATACTTATCGATGACAACTACACCGCAAAAGTTTCAGACTTTGGAGCCTCAATATTGGCTCCAACAGACGAAGCCCAGTTTGTTACATTTGTTCAAGGGACTTGTGGCTACCTCGATCCGGAGTACATGCAGACCTGCAAATTGACAGATAAGAGCGACGTATACAGCTTCGGTGTTGTTCTCCTGGAGCTACTTACACGTAGAAAGGCATTGAATCTTCAGGCGCTTGAGGAGGAGAAGAACCTCTCATCACATTTTCTTCAAGCTGTGAGCGAGAATAGGCTTGATGGGGTACTGGACGACCAGATAAAAAATGAGCAAAGCATGGAGCTGATCGAGCAAGTGGCAGAGCTAGCAACGCAGTGCCTAGAGATGGCTAGTGACAAGAGACCCTCGATGCGGGAAGTTGCAGAAGAGCTTGACAGGCTAAGGAAGCTCTCGCAGCATCCTTGGGGCCTACATACTTCTGAGGAGCTGGAGACCTTGATTGTTGGGTCGCCAAGCACGTACCCTGAGATAGAGCTTAGCAATGGGTATGTTAGCTTGACTGATTCAGCGTATGTAGGAGTTCAATCTCCACGGTGATGGCCTGATGGCATTCTTGTTTGTTCCCTGAGTTGTGCAACTACCAGCTGTCTTGTGCTCGTGTATGTAAGTTTTTTTTTCTTTTAAAAGATTGCCACGTGATTACGTGATATTTTTGTGTACGTTTTCTTCTAAAGATTTCTCGTCAGTACATGGACCAGACCTTACTTTTGCCAGATGCTAGCAACACTTCAAGCTTATACATAGGGTACATAGCACATATGCGCCATACTGCCATCTTCTTAGGTTGACTAATATCAAAAAACTAAACCGCACGAATCTTAAAGCAACAAGGTTAGCAGTGGGGCAGTGGGTGGTTTGCAAGCCAGATCCTCAATATGCTTTAAATTAAATATGGTGTTTTTGAAAGGATTTGGAAGAAGCCTCAACCGTATGCTTTAAATTAAATATGGTGTTTTTGAAAGGATTTGGAAGAAGCCTCAACCGGCATCATATATTGATCCTCATATATATAGACTACAAACAAGACATTGGTTTCTATCTATACAAAAGATTCAAATAACTAGTTTCTATCTATACAAAGATTACAAGAGATATTGTCGGTTTATGAATAGTAACCGACCAGCAATATCTAAACAACAATATCCGAACACTACTACAGAAAAGACCTTCACAGACAGTTCAAAAACATCATGACTGACGGTTTCGTGAGCCATCTGAGTTTTTGGGTTAGTAAAGATATGATGTAAATGCAGACAGTTTTTAAATAAATCGTGAAAAAAAGCTATCACAGCGGTTTTGAAAAATAAGCATGCGTGATAGTCAATTATCCTGAGCGGTTCTTGTTCGTAATGCGTGAAAATAGACTATCACAGATGATTTTTTAGTAAAAACTATTTGTGATAGTTTTTTCTATTGCAACAAAAAAAATCGAATTTTGAGCCAAACCAATCAATTGCTGGACAGTAGTTTCCATATGCTGTTTTGATAGTTCGCAAAAAGGTAATTAAAAGATTCTCTCTCTCTCAATCAATGGCTCACTCTCTGATGAGGTCGAATAGAGGCATCCATCTCGAAGCGAATCGGCCTCCCTTGTCGACCACAGATGGAGGTTCTCACTAAGAACGTAATCTGACAGGATGGAGGGGACGAAATCAAAGTGAGAAGGAACCCTGGATAGGGATTTGAGGGCAAAACTTTGTGCTCAGCCAGATCTGGCGGCCTCCTGCGGCAGACATGGAGCTCCTACGCGTCCCTCCTCCTCGTCGTCGTCATCGGCTGTGTCTCCTCGTCGAACCGCGCCGGGGAATCGAGGGTGGTCATTGGATCTCGACGTGGGGAGGGTAGAGGGAGAGACTGATGGAAGACAAGGCAGGGATGGGTATAATATATAAGGATAACACCAAAATATTTCACCTCCCGCGCAAGCGTTCAAAAGTTTTCGCGAATCACAGACGATTTCAAACAAAAACTGTCTGTGATGAGCTAATATCACATACGGTTCGTATTAAAAACCGTCTGTGACTCTGTGGTTTTATCAAAACTTGGATGCACACAGAAATTCCTAACTTTGTGATTTTACCATGACATAAAATGCCTAACTCCCTGATTTTATCATGACTTGCATGTCATGGTACCTGATTTTATCATGACTTGCATGTCATGGTAAAATTACGGAGTTAGACATTTCATGTTATGGTAAAATCACAGAGTTAGACATTCCAAGTTATAGAGTTAGGTAAAATCGGAAGATATTTATCACATACGGTTTTTTAATACAAACTGTTTGTGATGAGATACTTATCACAAACGGTTCGTATTAAGAACCGTATGTGAAGTATTACAGAATACTAACGGTTTTAAAAAACCATCTGTGATGAGGCGTCCAGTATTAGTCTTTTTGTAGTAGTGGAAGATAGAGATATGATTCGATGCATGTTAACACACCCCCACAGTCGCAACATCGGTTCAGCGGATAGAGAGCGTCGGCAAGGCAGACGGTGAGACTGGTACAAAAGTCAAGAAATAGTGAAGACAGCAGTCCCTTGGTGGAGATGTCAGTGAACTAGGATGTGGAAGGAACATAAAGAACACGTATCCGTCCCAAAGCCACTTTGTCGCACATAAACTGAAGATCAATCTCAATGTGCTTAATGCGTTGATGAAGAACCGGGTTAGTTGTCATGTAGATGGCACTGACGTTGTCGGAAAAAACAACAATGACTTTAGACAGGGGACGTCGGAGTTCATGAAGGAGGTGCTGCAACCAGGTAGCTTGGGCAACGGTGTGGTATTCGGCCTTTACACTAGAGTTTGAAATAGTATTCCGGTGTTTGAAAGACCAGAATACTAGTCTCACCGAGATAAATGCAGTAGCCGGAGATAGAACGCCGTGTGTTAGGCGGAGTTCAAGTTCTGGACGACGTACGTCACCACCGACGAGTCCACGAATTCGACCGCCGCGGGGGTCCCGCTGGCGGCTGGCGCTTGACTGGGCGATCGGGAACGAGACGTGCCGGGAGGCGAAACGGAACACGACGGCCTACGCGTGCGTCAGCAGCAACAGCGAGTGCGTCGATTCCAGCAACGGCCCAGGCTACCGGTGCAACTGCGCCGACGGGTACGAGGGCAACCCTTACATCAAAGGCTGCCAAGGTCTGCTCCCCCTCACGCCATAAGCGAGCTGGGTTTGTTCAAATGATTCGAATACTTTGGTTTGCTTTTTCAGATATTAACGAGTGCGAAGACAAAGGATCCAATTACCCTTGCTCTGTTCCTGGCACTTGCATCAACACTCCTGGGAGATTCCACTGCTCATGCCCTGATAATACGAGGAAACGCTTATAGTGGAACATGTGAGGCGAAGGAATCCCAACTTGGTGTGCACTTCGCAATTGGTACGTCAGCTCCCTATCTTTATTTCTTTCTTTAGTTACATTTAGTTTTTGATAAAATCACATTTTGTTCCGGTGAACTGATAAGCATGCAGCACTTGATATAGCTGAATTCCTTGACCCTCCAAAGTATTTGTTTTTTCTTAACTTTGTCAACTTGGTACACCTTCTTGGTACCACCCCTTCGTTCAGGTACTAGCATTGGCGTCATTGCACTAGTAGTAAACATTTCTTGCGCTTATATGGCCCTTGCAACTATAAAAAAAAAAGATACTTTAAGTAACATGGGGGACTCTTGTTGTTTGAAAATGAAGTCAAAGCAAGGGCTGTCTTTTACATTATTTGCCAAAGAAGAGCTAGAAGAAGCCACGGGTAACTTTGACGAACAAAAAGTGCTTGGAAAGGGAGGTAATGGTACTGTATACAAGGGGACTTTTAAGGACAACAGAGTAGTTTGGAAAGGAAATGCTCGTTCTACCCCAGATTAATCGTCGGAACATTGCTAAGCTCCACGGTTGTTGCCTTGAAGTGGAAGTTCCTATGCTCGTCTATGAATTCATCCCAAATGGCACCTTGTACCAACTTATTCATGGAGAGAAACACGGATGCTTCACAGTTCGTCTGAAGATTGCACATGAGACAGCTGAAGCACTTGCTTACCTAATTGACAGATAAGAGCGATATATACAGTTTTGATGTTGTTCTCTTGGAGCTACTTACATGTAGAGAACCGTTAAATCTTCAGGCGCCCGAGGACGAGAAGAACCTCTCTTCTCAGTTCCTTGTAGCTGTAAGTGAGAACAGGCTTCATGAGATACTGGACATTCAAATTCAAAGCGAGCAAAGCATTAGGTTGATTGAGCAGGTAGCAGAGCTAGCAAAATAATGCTTTTTTTTTGATAATGGAAGAGAAAAACTTTTCCAGCCTCTGCATTAAGGATACACACAACTCATTTTATTAAAGAGTTTAAAGTACCAAAATAACCAAAGAAATTAAAAGTGGCTTGAAGCCTTACAACCAAAAGATGACTGAAAATTAAACTCAGTTATTATAAATCCTGTGACTAAACCGCCACCCATGAATATTTAAGATTTGCTTCGCTACAAACTCTAACATGTCGCTTCTGGCCAACATGGACTCCTTCAGGGCCAATATCTGCAGATTTACCTAAGTACTTAGCCAGTGCTCACTCAATAAGATAACCTGCAAGGGATTAATGATAATTTTTTTATTATCAAAAACAACATTATTCCGACATAACCAAATAGACCAACATAAGGCACTAGCTTCTACTAGGAGTTGTGACTTTAAATTTTTTGGAATACCAGCTAACCAATTCTCAAACATATTTGTTATACTCGCAGGAGGAGGTAAATTAAACGCACATTGAATAGCCCACCATGCAAGATGTGCAAAGGGGCAGTCAATAAAAAGATGCTGAATTGTTTCCTCTTTAATACAGAAATAACACTTTTTGCTTCCCCTCCAATTTCTTTTGAGCAAATTATCTTTAGTTAATACTGCCACTCTTTTGAGATACCATAGAAATATTTTCACTTTTAATGGAATTTTAATTAACAAAAAAATCCCTAATGGGGGCTCGATAATTTTCAATTAGTGCCACATATAAAGACTGTACTGAAAAAAGTCCAGACTTGTTCAAATTTCACCTAAAAACATATTTTTAAGAACTCAATTGTATATTAGCAATTCTTAAAATTAACTTATTCCAAGCATGTAACTTAGGCCCAATAATAGGTCTTTGAAAAGAAATATTTATAGGAGCCGATCACAGAATGTTTGCCACTGTATCATCCTTTCTCCTCACCACATTATAAAGAAGTGGATATTGTCTTTTCAGTGGAGAGTCTCCTAACCAAATATCTTCCCAAAACCTAGTTTGCATTCTATTTTTAACCTTGAATGAGCCAAAAATGAAAAAAAAAATGATCTTTAATTTTCATTAGGCCCGACCAAAAATGGGAATTCCCAAGTTTATTAACCACCTGCAAATATTTCCTTGTTGGCAAATATTGTCATACCCCTTCTTGATTAAGCAACTTAAATGCCTAGACCTAGGGGCGGATCTGGGCCTCGGGCAAGGTGGGCTATAGCCCGACGCCCAGCAAAAACTGTAGTGTAATTTTTTTTTTGGGATATAAGCCCAACAAGTTGAATGGTAGCATCTAGCCCAAGGCAGCCGAGACTCAGCCCTTCCACGCCGGCCCACGCCCCCTGCTGCCTACATCCAGTCCATCTCCATCGCCTCCAGCAGAGAGCAGTCGAACAGACCTAATCCGCTTTTCACCCACACGAACCCACGCGCCCCTGCCTTCGCGACCTCGCCCGCTGCCGCCGCCCGCCCCTCTTGGCTCCCTCCGCCTGGTCGGAATCCCCAGCCGCCAGAGCAGCGCTGGCTCCTCCTGCACCTCCACAACATCACATCGCCACCACTGGGAGGAGGAAAGTGGCGAGGGTTGCGGGGGATCTCGGAGGCAGGCTCTGATCGAGTCGAAGTAGTGAGAGGAAAGAGAGGGAGAGATCAGTTTGGGGGGAGGCAGAGAGGGGCTGTTATTGGTAGGAGGCAGAGTGGAAGGGAGAGTTGGGAGGAGAATTGGAGAAGCGATTGATTCGATGGTAAGGGAGACAGGGTACTACGACGTGCTGGGAATGAGCCTGTCGGCCAACGAGGCCGAGATCAAGAAGGTGTACTACATCAAGGTGCCATACTCCCGCCCTTTTCCCTTGATCTTTCTAGTAAAATTTCACTTTGGATTGATCACATTCCGGTTGCTGCTGGTGGTGGTGGAGTTGCAGGCAAGGTAGCTCCATCCAGACAAGAACCCAAATGATCCACTTGCGACGGAGAAGTTCCTGGCAAGTATTCGTTCTACACTAATGTTGTCTGTTTTCCTACTCCAGTAACTTTTAAGATCATCCCATAACCGCAACAGCATGATGCAACTCCTCCCTCTGTAAATACGGTGAACAATGCCGCAATTGATCCGCAAATAGCCTATTATATTGTTAATTGTGGATATAGGGGGATCCAGCTTCTCTCGGCGGCACTCTGCATTTGAAAATGCACATCTCGCCTTTCAGGACATAGCGAACGTTTGAATGGATGAATGCCCTGCAGTGGTATCGTTGCGCCATGTGCACTACCCCTGCGATGTTCCATTATTCCTGGTAGAAAACAATATTGTATTCATTGCGAAAGGTCTTTGCCCATGACCCACCCTAGTTGTCCCATTTCTAAGAGGGAGGGAGGGAGCAAAACATCTATGTTGTGGCCTTGTGGGTGTCGATGAGCATTAGTGTTGCAACCTTACTGAATGATGACTTGATGCTAAACAGATAAATGTGTTAATTCTGCCATCATGTTGACACCACTCTAGAAGTCTAGGGAGGGGAACTCAGAAATACAAAATGAGTTTACCAAAATATTTAAATGGATGAACTATTTAAGTGTTTCAGTGAGAGATTTCTACAAGCATTAAAGACGATAAGATTTTTTGGAGCATTTTCAAGGAATGAGTTCACGTAAAAAACAACTATCTCGCACTAGTGGTAAGTTAAGTTCTTACAAATCTAAACTTCATGTTCTTTGTATTTAATCATACCTCTATTTGATTTATTTATTTTATGTTGTCTTTGTAGATTCTGGTACTTGTTCAACTATTGGTGGGCTAGGTTAGAGATGAAGTCTTCGTTATTTAGGTACTCAATTTGTATCTCTAAGATGCTATATTATTTATGTTTTGCCATATTTTTTTTATTATATTTTATGTTGAAGCATTTTTGCTAAAGTTTCATATCAATGAAGCATTTGTGTCTTATTTTTTTGTTATGTCCTGGTGTGGATAGAAATTAGAGTTAGTTTTAAGATGTTAGCCTATTAGAATTTAGCCCGAGGCGTCGTCAAATCCTAGATCCGCCACTGCTAGACCGCCCTGCTCTTTGGGTGTACACACTAAAATCCATTTAGCAAGTCTATATTTTCGTTTATGACTGTCACTCTGCTAGTAAAATCTAGATAGATAAAAATCTAGCCTTTTGAAAACCTCTCTTGGAACCTCAAAAAAAAGATAACATAAACATTGGCAGACTGCTTGGCATCGAGTTAATAAGTACTAATCGTCCACCAATAGACATATTTTTTTTCCTTTCCAACTACTAAGTTTCTTTTCAACTCTATTCTTAACGTCTTTCTAATCACAATTCCATAATTTTCTGAAGTGAATTGGAATACCTAAGTACCTGAAAGGAAAGGGACACACTTCACAACCAAATAACTAAGCATACTGCGGTTCAACTTCTTTGGTATTACCAAAACAAAAAAATCTCGCTCTTGTGAAAATTAATCTTTAAACCTGGTAATTATTCAAAGACACATAGAATAAGTTTGAGATTTTTTGCTTGTTCTAAATCATTATTCAAGAAGAGGATAGTATCATCAGCATACTGTAATATTGACAATCCATCATCAATCAAGTGAGGAACTACTCCCGATAAAAGACATTCTTCTTTAGCTCTTGAAATAAAGCTGACAAGCATGTCCACAACAAGATTAAGAAGAATTAGGGACATAGGATCACCTTGCCTAAGACCCTTTTGAGTTTGAAAAGGAGATCCAAGATCATTATCGACTTTTATTCCAACACTCCCTCCCTTAACGAAACTTTTCACCCAGGAACACCACTTAGTTGAAAGGCCTTTCATCCTCAAAGTTTGAAGTAAAAACAGTTATTTTATTTTGTCGTAAGCTTTCTCAAAATCGACCTTGAATATTATTCTATCCTATTTTTGTTTATGTAGCTCATAGATGGCTTCATGAAGGATAACAACTCCATCAAGAATAAATCCCCCTGCATGAACACCGACTGGGATGATCTAGCAACCTTTTGAGCTACACCACTAATTCTATTAGTAGCCACTTTAGTAAATACTTTAAAACTAACATTTAGAAGACAAATAGGCATATACTGTTGTATTTGCTTAGCATCCGTTTTTTTGGGAAGCAGTGTAATGATCCCAAAATTAAAGCTAAAAAGAGGCAGAGAGCAACTATGAAAGTCATGAAACATGGCCATCATGTCATTTTTAATAACTTCCCAAAGCACCTAATAGAACTTAGCTGGGCAACCATCCGGCCCAGGAGTTTTGTTATGTTCCATTTGAAAGATTACTTCTTTCACCTCCTTCTTAGTGAACGGCTCTGTAAGGAAATTGTTTTCAGTATCCAAAACTTGAGGTATATCATTCCTAAAAGCATCAATCATGGATAAATGATTAACTTCGGATGGTCCAAACAGACCTTTATAATAATTGGTGATATAGTTTTTTAATTGTACATCACCCCGAATTATCCCCTCCTCTTATTTGAGCTAAAAAAATTCTTTGTCTTCTATGCTTACCATTTGTGATCAAGTGATAAAATCATGTATTTCTATCTCCCTCCAAAAACTTTTTCACTTTGGACCTTTGGTACCACTTAATTTCTTCTTCTCTTAAAAGTTGTGGAAGTCTCTCATTAGCAAATTTTTTAAGATTAAGGTCTTCATCAGACAAACTCAAAAGCTTAGCTTTTTAATCTAGCTCATCAATTATCAAGTTAAGTTCTACCTTTTCCTTTTTATAAGTCCCACTGCTATTTTGAGCCCAACCGCGAAGATATTGTCTAAGAGATCTGACCTTACATTACCAGATTTGTAAGGCAGAATGACCTCAATTTTTCTTTTTTCACATATCAGCCACCATCTCCCTAAACCCCTCCCTACACAACTAGCCTAATTCAAATTTAAATAAAGGTTGATTCCCTCTATAAGAAGCCTATCTCGTATTTAAAAGCAATAGCGTGTGATCAGATAAAGACCTTTCAAGAGCATTGACTGTGACCAATGAAATTTATGCTCCCAGTCTGTCCTCATTAAAACTCTATCCAGCTTTTCAAAGGTTGGATTATCGAACGAATTGGCCCAAGTATATTGTCTACCAGATAAATCAATTTCCCTTAAGTCCAAATTATTAATCACAGTATTAAACAAAAAAAAGGCCATCTATACTCAAAGTTATCATTATTTTTTCGTCTGAATGCCTTATGATATTAAAAATCACCACCAACTAAAATGAGAAGTGGTTCTTTCCTAATGGCATGAACAAGTTCATTAAGGAACTTCTCCTTGAATTGAGTTTGAGCTACATCGTAAACAACCACAAGAACCCATTGGAAATCATTATCTCTATATTTTAAATAAAATTTTACATAGAAATCACCAGCATCAATAGAACCAATATCGTACACCCGAGGGTCCACCCCTAAAATGATACCCCCCAACTGTCCTTGTGGCGGAGAAAAATGCCACAAAAACCCCCGTCCACCACAAAGATGATTAAGACTAGACGCTGAAAAGTCTTTTTTACCTGTTTCAAGAATGACCACAAAATCTAAATGCTACTATGTGGATATCATGGGGATATGCCCATGATCTTAGGATGATGAAACAATTGGCAATGTTGCTTTTTGTTTGAAGTTTCAAGCGTTTTCGATAAAGTTTCTGAACTGTCAGGTCATTGGCGGTCGACCGCCAATCCGTGATCGAGACCGACCTTGTCTCAATTTATTTTCGTTCGATCCTAGGGCGGTCGGGCCCGCGTAAGCAATGATCGACCGGTTTTGTGTTGATAGTTGTGAACTGATTTTGGGATAAGTCATATCCATGTTTGTTAATGCATATGTGGTGCATATTGCATGTTTTGGCTAACGTGGGTCAAGTTGTGAAGAACTTGTTCTCGGATTCGTGTTTGCTTGTCTATTGTTTGTGCGGTGGCTTGAGGTCTCTGACGGTCAGCGGTGAGGAGGATCGGGACTAAGCTTGGAGAGCCGAGGTCCGAACGATCATGGATCTTTGGGTGGTCGAGTGACTCAAGCATGGCGCAAAATGGATGAAGATGATCGAACGGGCAGTTCGGTGCGACTGGTTGGATCAAGCGGTGTGGGGGTCGGTGCAAGTGCCTTGATGGTTCCAGTGGGATCCGGACGGGAGAGACTTGCCGACATGATGAGAGCCGTTGATCAACCTACACGTGGCGAAGAAGGTGATTGCTTCGACAGGATTGGACTCGGTCCATGGAGAAGGATCGAGAAGGGGTATTTTGGTAATTTCACCAAATACCGCCTTTGTAACTCTTGGCTAAACCGTGGCGCGGGTTGGCGCATGGTGAAGTGGTTTAGGTCAAGTGGAGATGAAGACGGCGCTTTAAAATACGTGCGTGAGTGACCCGTTTATTTTGGGCCTTAACGGGAGCCCATTAGGGTTTGTCTTCTAGAAACTCTAGGCCTCATATAAATAGGAAGGGTGCTGTTAGGCAGCCCTCAAGCACTTCATTTTTGTAAACCCTAGTTTGTCTTAGGGCTTAGGGAGAAAGAGGAGAGGCTTAGGGTTCTAGGGAGATGTGTTGAGTTGTGTGCTCATGGATTGAGCTTTGTCCTCCATGGATGGAATGGCTGTAACCAGCAACCAATCGTGAATCAATCTATGGATGATTGTTCAAAGATGAGTCTTCTTGTGTTTTTTCTTCTCTTTTGATGATTTTGGGTACTTCCTTGATCCTGTGGTTTTTGGTTTGTTTCGTACCCTCTTTTACCTTGCTGTGATGTGTGGAAATACATCTAGGATCATCTAGATCATCAATCTCCCACGAGCAAGGTTTGGATCTAGTTTTTCGTTTTTGCCCGGTTTTGAACCCTCCTTCGGTAAAATAGAAAAAGGTCTAAACTTTGACATGGATCTACTCAATCTCTTCTTGGAATAGGTTCCTAATATCCTTAGGAAGGCGTGTTCCAAATTTGGTCAAGTTTGGCCGTGTAGATCAAAAGTTAGACCGATTTTCGTTTTGGTTTGGTTTGTCGATGATTGCTTTTGGTCGATTGGTCGACCGATTTTTACACGCCGGTCGAGAGACTTTTGGTCAGACCACCGTTACGTCGGTCTGACCGCTCTGTTAGGGTTTGGTGCTATTGGTTCCTTGCTTTGGGGATTTTGGTTCAAGTTCAACACAAGTCTTCTGCTGTTGATCCTCATAGCTCTCATAGCTATTTGGGTGAATCTGGTGTTGAATCTGAACGAGGTGAAAATTAGTCAAGCACCTATTCACCCCCCTCTAGTCGCCTTTCTGGTCCTCCATACTCCTTAACCGCTTCACAAATGTAACGATGCTTAGCCAAGTCTCCTGGACCTCTGCTATTCTAAAAAAGACCTTTCATTTTAACTTTAATTTGATTGGCCTATTATGAGAATTTTTTCCTTTCTTATTCCTAGAGCTGGATGATGTAACATCCTGAGTTTCGAAGCTTTTTGAAAATTTTCAAATTAAAATTAACCATTCGATGTTAATGATTTAACAAAGCTTAAACTTGAAATTTCAGAAAATAAAAATAATTTAATATGAGTTAATCAAACTTTAATTAATTCAAAAATTAGTCTATTTAAGTTTTTGGATTTCATATGGATTTAAAGTCAAATAGAATATTTTAAGTAATTTCTTGAATTTTCTAAATTGGTTAAAGGCTTTTTCTGCTTTTCCTAAAGCCAAAAATAATTTATTTGTAAAATCAAAAACTAAATTTAAGTTATAAATAATTTATTAAGTTCCAAATAATTCAAGGAATTTCTGTGTATTTTTCTAGAATTTTTGGACTTAATTTACTATTTTCTAAAACCCTTTTTGATTTCTTGTATTTTTTGTAAATCAAAAACAAATTAAAAATCCGGAAATCCATTCGGGCCGATTTCTCCCTCTCGGCCCACCTCTGTTCTTCCCCGCGGCCTAGTCCTCTGGCCCAGCTCCCGCGCTTCCCCTCCTTCGGCCGGTCCGAACGGCAGTGCCTCTCTCGTTCGGATGGTCCGAATAAAGATCAAGGCCTCACTTCGCCTCTCGACAGGCGTGGCCCACTGTCGACCCCTGCTCATCATCGTCTTCTCGTTGCCACCCCATGCTGCCTCTTCATGCATGCCCGTGTCATCATCGTGCAAAAGTCGTCGCCTCGCCCACGAATCACTCCCTTTTCTCCCCGTTTCAACGCACATTGAACACACTTATCACCACACACTCGCGCCATGCCTCTGCTCCACCACCCACGCCCTGCCTCACCTGCTCCCATCCCGTTGCCCATGCCGCTCGGAGCTTCGCCGTGTGCACATGACCGTTGAACCTCCTCCCCACTCCCCCTCGGCCTCTATAAAGGCGAGCCCTAGAGAGCCCTTGAACTCCTCCTTATTTTCCCCCACTTATCTCTCTCTCTCTCTCTCTCTCACCTTCGTTCGCCGGATCTTCGAACTTGAAGCTTGTCGGCCAAGCTCCTCCCTGCCGCCACCTTGGTCCGCCCCTTCGGCATCGCACGACTAAGGGCTACCTCGTGCACACACTCACTCCACTGGAACCTCGTCATCGCCTTCGACCGCCGCCACTGCCGCTTCTCCTCCTCACCGCCGGCCATTCCCTTGCACTCCGTCACCAAAACCAAGAGCTCTAGGTTCGCCACTCCTTCCTCTCCCCTTTGGTGCCCTAACCGAGGCTTGCCACAACGCGAAGTGCTGGTGAACCGCGCAACCGAGCGCCACCACCTCGCCGGGGGTGACGTGGTAGTAGGGGTGAAAACGGATCGGATACAGACGGATAATGTCTATGCCATATTTGTTTTCATATTTTTTCCCGGATACAAATAATATCGAATACGAATACGGAGCGAATACGAATCGAAACAAATACGGCACGGATATTTTTGGAACATGAAAACCCAGAAATTAACGAAAACATATAACTAGTTTATTTGATGCAAACATTCATGAATTGTTCATATTTTTAGTAACCACACATAATATTGGTACTAGCAAGCTGCATTAACTAGTTTATCACAAACATAACACTTACTTTACCATATTTAGCTCATAAGTCATAACTCACAAAGTCATAAGTCATCACGCATTCACACTTAGTTTATCACATACAAATATAAAACTTAGTTCACACTACATTGATCAGGCTGGATGGTTAATCTATACGCAAATGACTATAACATCCCAAAGTATGTTACCAAAAATAAAATTAATAAAATTATTATTTTATTGGATTTTACGAGATTTAAAAGAGTTTTCTTGGTTAAAAAGAAAAAATAAAAAAATAAAGTCAATTATTTAATTTCCTAGTTTTTAATGTCAAAAATAAAATTTATTGAGCTTTCTAGGATTTTTGAATTTAAAGTGAAAAAGGAAATTTTAATTAATTTTTGGATTTTAAATATGTTTTTCCTATTTTGTAAAAATATAAAAATTTATGTGCAAAAATAATACCTAACTTTAAGTTGGAATTAATTTTATTAAGTTCAAAATAATTCAAGGAATTTCTGTGATTTTTCTAGAATTTTTTAACTCAATTTACTATTTCTAAAAGGCCATTTGATTTGTTGCATTTTCTGAAATTCAGAAATCAATTAAAATCTCCTTTTCTCTTTTGGGCCGAAATCCGGATATCTGGACTTCATTTTATCTGGATAATCCATATTCATATCCGTATTCGCTGGATAGCATGCCTATGGAGCCTGCATCAACGCCTGCGTGGACCGTAGCACTATTGCGCGAGCCGAGACCACGGTGGACCCTCGTGCCATGGTGGACTTGGTCCATGGCCATGGGGCATGCATGTCATCGTGACGTCATCATGGCAAGCAAGGCAAGTTACATATTTGATCATATTGAATCCCATTATCTTAAATTATTTAAATTCTGTTTTAAATTATTATTGCATACTTTTTAAATTCAAGTAATTTAAATTCATGTTTTAAGCTTTATAGTTATTCCATATTCCTTTGTATAGCCAAACTTTGCTATTAAATTAATCATTCCTTGATACCTTAGTGAAAATCTAGTTGATACATTAGTATGAGCTAGAATATACTGAAAAACAGTATGCTTAGACAAAGTTTAGACCGAAAGTGTTTAATTTGGGGAATTTAGCCAAAAGTTCAACTATAATTTAAAATGATACTATGGTATTGTCTTTACCATAGAAGTTTATAAAATAATTTAACTTGGTAAATAAAATAAAAATTGGTTTGGACTTGGGCGAAATGGATGTTGGATGGTGCACGTTGATGCACAGGATCGAGTCATCTCTATGATCGAGGCCCAGGGGTTTTTATGAAAAGTTGCCCAAGTCAGTTAAGGACCGGTCTTCGAACCGCATCTTGCTAAGCCCCACCGTACTACCACATGTTCTGAATGAGCAGGACCTGGATGACCTATTTTTATGTATTCCCACATGGCGTAAGAGGAGGCTTAAATCCAGCGGGTTTCTATCCAAAGGAAGCGAAACCTTAGCGAGGCTGGACTACAGTGCGATGGTGCTTTGTAAAGGTCTTGACACGTGCTCTAGACTGCTCACCCAAGGTAGTCAGCAGTGGTATCGATGGATGCCAAACAAACTAGAGAAGGCGTGTCATGTGGGTAAAGCTTTACAAACTCTGTAGAGTGTTAAGAACTATTCAAATAGTTGTGTCCACGGTCAATGACATGCTAAGCAAAGCCACTCAAAGTTAGACTTTTGTTTTGATTTCAAAAGACTTTATCAATTGTTGTTGGATGGTTTATCCAAATAGGAATTTGGACGGGTAGCCATGTGATAGGAAGGTATCCTTCACCACTCGTTGATGAATGTTATCTGACTATAAAACTTGAGATTTAGAAAATCAATTTTAATTATAGAGTAAACTGCTTTAGAACTTAGTATGAATATTTAAACAAAAAATATCGCTTTATGCAAATTGAGCCACATAGGCCTCCCATCGTTAAATCTTTGCATGCATTACAATCTGTTATTGGGTGTAACTTGTAGAGTACGGTTGTTTGTGCTCACTCTGACTTAATACAATTGTTGAGCAGGAGAGGAGTGCTACAAGGAGAATGGGAACTTGGATGACTAGGCTGTGCCCCCAAACGATTGCCTGTGACGAATCGTGTGGTCTACCTTACTGCTTTTGCTTACACTGTATTTTGCTTATTGGCTTTATGCCTCCTTTGTAACAAACTTTAATTATTATCAATAAATGACGCTTTATGGTTATGCTATCCACTTATGTTGACTGTGTACACTAGCTGTTTCTAGACTAGTGTATGAAACACAGAGAATCTGGGATCCTTTGCTCCCGGATTCGATAGATGACCTCTTTTTATTTGTTACCAATGTAAAATTAGAGTGGTCGTCCTCCAAAAAATCACCATCTAAATCACTACAAAAATGATAAGGGCTAAGATATCACTGCAATCCTGTTTCTCATCCTCCAACTCTTCAACATCTATAATTCCTTTTTTTAATCTTCCTAATTCAATATTCTTAATACTTTTAATAGAACTAACAATCTCTGCACTATCATCTCCTAAAGAAATTCCAATGCTAGCAACTTTTTCAATAACTTGCTCATCAGAAAAAGACAAAAAAGAAAATTTATTACCAGACTTACTTGGATCAAGTTCGAGATTACGAACTTTTGCACGCCGTGTAGCCTTCTGGACCAAGTCTTCATCACCGGACTACTGCCTCTTGATGCGTTCACTCTGCCTAGGCTCCACCGGATCATCCATGGGGACCAGTGCTGGCCAAAAAACCCCAACTGGTCTTGAACTTTGTATGGCCACCTTGCTGTTTTCTGTAATAGCCTTGGCAATCACGGAGTCAACCACATCCGCCCTTCGGTTAGCCACAGAATCAGCCAACCGAGGGAGCATCACGATAGCCTCCGCTGTAGCGGAACCCTTAGTGACCACCCCGACATTATCCACCTCGGTAACAAGGACATCATCCGCCTAGGTAACACTTCCCATCACCGCTGCCGTAGGCAAGACAATGACTCCGTCAACCATGGAAGCATCGCTCAACACCACGGCAGGCGAAGCAAAGACCTGCCTCGTGGGGTTGTCCTCAGTAGCATCCGACTCTTCCTTTACCACTAAACTAGCTTCCGCCACAAGACATTCACCCGACTCCTTCCGATCTGTGGGTAAACCAACCATTTCAGTAGCCGGACTCTGCCCCTAAATGTTCAAAACGAACGCACCATCCCCTCGTGCAGCAATCTCAAACTCCTTTCTGATCGCTCTCGGTGTAACCCAAATGGTATCTGATGCTGAAAGCCCCAAAGTAGTCCCCTTAGTAATTGAGGTAGACTATCCCTCACGGTTCTCAGGAGCATTTGATTTAACATCCAAATTATTCTTCAATCTCTTAGCATTTCTATCTTCCATCTCAACATCTTTGTCTCTGCCAGATTTGTCCTCCCCCTCGTGTTCCTCTCTCCGATGAATGCCTTCATCAACAATATCCACCTTTGCAACTTCAACTTTTAAAAAAATGTCGTAGACATATTCACCAACCACAATCTCGACACTTGAAGCTATGACATCTATGTCTAGAACTCCCACCAGCATACGTACCAAATCATTCGTGCGGACCTTTTCCATGTCCACTCTCATTGCTGTGCCAATGATCGACCCTATAGCACAAAGGCTCAGAAAGTCACGAACTTCAAAAGGCACTCCTAGAATCTAAACCCAAACATTCTGAAGTTGGTACTTAGACATGGGTTTCAAATTCCATTCCACGAATTGTAACACTACCTTATGCTCCTTCACATGCATGTCACCAATAGCCGACATACGAAGCATATCAAGCCTAGTTATAAAATGAACCAAAAACACATTTCCCCCCTAAATCTCCACCTGTGGCTGCCAATTCATTGGAATTAATCTTCTCAGCTCGGCAATCAGAAGGTCTTCAGACAGTTGATCACTAGTGATCCGAACAAACCCCATGTTATTGTTCAATTTCTTCAACTTCTTCGTCCCAGATGTTGGGATGTGATAAAACCCCAACCCATCATCACCGAACCCACATAAATTAGCGATAGGTCTCGGCATCAGTGATAACGGGCACTTATTTGCCAAATAGTCATCGCCCTTACAAATATCACACATTAAGATTGCTTTGCAATTGGCAATTCCATGTCCCTTTCCTTTACATCGAAAGCAAATTAAGTTGGAAACAGCACCTGCGGAACCGGTGTTGACATGAGGATTGCCCCCATTGAGCCAGCCACGTCCCCGACCTCTGATGCCATCTCCAAACCTCCCACGGCCATTACTGGGCGCCCGAGCCTAACGCTGATTAGGGAGCATGTTATTTCTGCCAAAACCAACGACTGGGAAACCTTCCCTCCTGCCAATAGTGCCGTCAGGCCCAATAGCCTGGCCGCCAGCACCATTGTTGACAGAGAATTGTCTAGCACCTCCATTGCCCAGGAATTGCCCACCACCGAAGCCGACAGCGCCGCCAGGCCTAGTAGCCTGGCCGCCAGCACCACTGTTGACAGAGAAACGTCCAGCGCCTCACTTTGTTTACAAAACAATGCCTAGATATGTCTAGCGAGAAGAGGCCCTCTATGCAAGAAGTTACAGAAGAGCTTGACATATTCAGGAGGCTCTCGTGGGATCCTTGGATGCAGCATACTTGAGAGGAGGTGGATGTGGATCGCCAGACACAGAACCTGAAATTGAACTTAGCAGTATGTATGTTAGTTTAGCGGAAACATCGTATTTAGGAATGCGTTCTCCACGATTAAGGCATAATTTTCATTTCCTCAGTTATATGTAATGAGCTGTTGTTTGTTTAGTTGTTTTGTAGGTATAATAAGTTCGTAAAAATGTCTTTCGCATGGTTTTGTTCAACTTGCTTCTAGGCTAGTCATATGTATTCCCAGTTTTTATCTACAGAGACTCTAACTATTTATATTTCAGTATGATAAGTTCGTAAAAATGTCTTCCGTTCGGGCTACTCCTGAACGGTTGAACTTGCGTTCCATTGATTTTTAATTATATTTTTCGCGTAGCCTCTTTGTTTAGAACTTATAGCTCTGTGCGTACCATCTATGCTAAATCGCAATAATTCAACACATGTCAAACACAATTATGTACAACAATGTTATGCAAGTTAATAATATTTTCTATTTCCAGTATATAATCACATCGATGAATATACCTGCGTCATTAGAAAGGTGATTCCATGCCCTCCCAAAAAGTGAAAACATTTAACATACACCGAATCATATCTCTATCTTCGGATATTGTTGTTTAGATATTGCCGACCAGTTACTATTCATAAACCGACAATATCTCTTGTAATATTTGTATAGATAGAAACCAAAGTCTTGTTTGTAATATATATATATACATATATACATATATACATATATACATATATATATATATACATATATATATATCATGCCAGTTGAGGCTTCTTCCAAATCGATTCATGGTATCAGACGCGGTCACATTCCCCTGACTCGTCCCTCTCTTCCACTACCCCCAAGGCTGACTCTGGCGCATCTTGTTGCCTTTCCCTCCCATCACTGCTTGCTTGTGCCGACTCTCGACCGCACGTGCCATCTTCCCCTTTCACTGTCGGTGCCATCACCTAGAAGTCAGCATCACCATGGGCGACGCTGCCACTACCGCCCACGCACAACTCTAGGTGCTATCGAATTTGACCCTTATGTCTTTTCTATTAAGGATCTTTAGACCAAGAGCAAAATTCTCAGGTGCAATAGTTCGGGCGAGCTCTATCCTCTCCCGCCTACTACACCACTAGCTCTTACTGTTGTAAAATAAGCAGTTTTAGCAAATAATAATAATTCAACCCAGCATTCAATTTCAGCCAAAAAGCATAATACCAGCATGTAATAAACGACCAAAATAACATGCATCCATGAAATTCTTTCACGTCATTTAAATACAATATTATGCTCAACATTAATAGCAAGAAATCATCAAAAGGCTGCCTAAAGCGTAGAAGATTGATGATATAGTGTGCTATCAGATGGCGAGTTGCACAAGATACAAACTTGGCCATCTCAGCACTAAGATCTATTCTCTTCACAAATTGGCTTAAATAACTAGCAACCAGATTTTTGAGCTCTAAACAAAGCTTTACTATTCTGACAATATTAATCTCATGCTCAATTGTGAACAATCGGACTTCCTATCAACATAACACCTTAAAAGAGTTACTGAATTCACTACTCCAACCTTTAATCCAATAAAACTAATGAACTCACTGAATGATACAACATTCAACTTAAATGCCTTTCAGTTGAAAGATGAATCAGTAGTAAATCTAATCAGGTGATCAGATGAAGTCTCACAAAATTGACAGAACCTCTAAAGACAATATATCAACAACAAGCTAATATATTAGAGCTCAAAACTGAACATGATACTAAGCCAATTTCAGAATTAGATCATTCTCATCATTGAGCATAATTAAGCCAACAACTAGCACTTTGCTTTACCTCACAGTGAATGAATCAAACAGAACAGCATTCACAAATATAAAACAAAGTGAATTGCAATTAGATAAAAGAGATACTCACAGAGCCAGCGATAATCAAAATCATCGTGATGTATCTGGCAAGGCGTGTCAAAGACACTGACCCAAAAAAAAACTATCGCCCTACAAACCCGAGCAAAAGGCGAAGCAATCGGAGATACAATGCCACCCTTCTTCTTTGGAATGACACCAAAGTATGAAGCCGAGGGACAGGGTAGTGCCACACAAGACCCACTCAGATACACTAGCCAAATGTATCCAAGAGCACCAGAACCGAATGTTCTGTAGTCCTCTTCCTCCTCAAATCTTAATCCAGAGTCAACCACAAGGAAAATCAAGAGCTCACCACCAGCAAGGAAGATTAGCTGAGGTGGTGCACTGACTCCAATATCTTCCAACACTGAAGCTCAAAATTGATCAGGAAGCAATCGAATAAAAAAGGGGAAAAACCTGCTATATATTTCTTCCGGGTTGAACAACAGAAAGAAGGAAGATTTGGCCAAACCTCCATCGGTGAGAGAGCAACTGACCTGAACTAACCAGAACCCTTATCGCCCGAGCCGCTCACCCACGACGGCCGCATTAGCCGTGCGCTTCCAGCCGAGAATGTCGCCAACGAAAGTCAAGACCAAAAAAGGTCCCGATGCCTTCTAATTAAGCTCTCGGTTGAAGTGCAGGTCACATGCCTTATGCTCCCCTCAAACCTATGACAAGTGGGCCCCTTCCATTTTCCTTTTTCTATTCTTTTCCCAAATGAGAAATTACACAAAAACCTCAAGAAACAACAGTCCCCACCAATTTATTCATTTGATAAAAGATGCTCAAAGTCTTGTTTAATATACAGCTGTTCGACGATGGGTGCCTTGCGGGTTTGAACCTAAAACCTAGCAACAAGGACTATGACTCTGCATAGACAAAGGAGGACTACGCCTTGATCCAATGCCTTGGTGTGAGAATTTTCGCCCAAGTTACATTCTGTACTGGGTGGCTTGCCCTTTTCCCTCTTGGGTTGGGACGTTACGATCATGTCCCCGTATCTAGCTCATAAGTACTTAAGAAAGTATACCCTTATTTTCCTTTGATCGTGACCTCACGATCATACTCAAGTAGGTGAATTCTTCAGGGAATCCTGTAGGACAATTCCCGATACCATGTAGGTCTCGAATTCATTAAGAGCTATTGCTCAACCTTCCTTATAGAAAAGAGCACTGCAGCTAATGGGACCCTTTAGATGTGCTCTATAATCCCACACAGTTTGTTGTCCTAGAGCCTAGTTCACGGGATCTTCGATCTACTAGGATAGGTTACCACCGATGTGAGCCTTCACACGGGTATGAGCCCCATTCCCTTTGATGCTGCAAAGATGGCCTTCCACGCCAATCCTTTAGTGAAAGGATCTGTCAAGTTCCTTTCAGACTAGATGTATTCTACAGTAATAACACCTGTCTCTCTAGCATGCCTTACCAACTTAAGTCGTCTTTTAATATGTTTTGAGGACTTCATATTGTCCTTCCTACTCTTCGCCTTAACCAGAACGGTTTGATTATCGCAGTAGGTCAAAACGACTAGAATTGGCTTTTCCAGCATAGGTAGGTCAGAAAGGAGTTCTCTAATCCATTCTGCCTCTACAGCCGCTGAGTCTAGAGCTACCAGCTCAGCCTCCATGGTGGATTGTGTAAGGATAGTCTGTTTAGAAGACTTCCACAAAACAGCCCCACCTGCTAGAGTGAATATATAGCCACTCGTAGCCTTCATGTCATCCGAGTCACTGATTCAGTTAGAATCACTGAATCCTTCCAAGACTGCCGGATGGCCAAAATAATGTATTCCCAAGTTAGAGGTCCCCTTTAGGTACGTAAGTACCCTCTCTAGTGCTATCCAATGATCATCTCCTGGATTGGACGTATAATGACTCAATCTGCTTACAGCATATGAGATGTTAGGCCTCGTTGCACTAGTTAAATATATTAAGGATCCTATAATTTGAGAATATTGAAGCTGGTCTTTTCCATGTCCAGTGTTTTTATGAAGCTTAGCATTTGGATCGTAGGGTGTGGCTGCTGATTTATAGTCCATGAATCTAAATCTGGATAGGACCTTGTCCACACAATGGGATTGTGAAAGAGTAATTCCATTCTCACCCTTAATAAGCTTAATGTTTAAGATAACATCAGCTTCACCCAGATCTTTCATATCAAAGTTCTGCGAGAGGAAAGACTTCGTTCTATTGATTGCATCTATGTTGGTCCCAAAAAGCAATATGTCATCTATGTAAAGACATAGAATGACACCTTCGCCTCCACTAAACCGATAGTAGACACATTTATCAGCTTTGTTTACATAAAAGCCGATCGAAGTCATAGTACTATCGAATTTCTCGTGCCATTGCTTGGGAGCTTGCTTTAGACCATACAATGATTTAATCAAATGACATACTTTCCTATCTTGCCCTTCAACCACAAAACCATCTGGCTGTTGCATATAAATCTCCTCATCCAACTCTCCATTTAGGAAAGCGGTCTTTACATGCATTTGATATACTTGGAGTCTATATGTAGCAGCTAGTGCTAAAAGCACCCGAATTGTGGGTAAATGAGCTACATAAGAGTATGTATCAAAATAGTCTTCACCATTTTTTTGCATAAAACCCTTAGCTACTAAACGAGCCTTGTACTTTTCTATAGTACCATCAGGTCTACGCTTTCTTTTAAAGATCCATTTGCAGCCAACTAGTTTGAATCCACATGGGAGGTCCGTAACCTCCCACATTCTGTTTGCTATGATGGAATCCATCTCGCTACGGACTGCTTCCTTCCAGTAATCCACATCCGGGGATGCGTATGCCTCTGAAAGGGTTTGTGGTTCATCATCCATGACATAGGTGACATAGTCATCTCCTAAAGACTTTTCAGTCCTCTACCTCTTACACCTCCTCAACTCCAATTCTGGAGTAGTGTTATCCACACTAGGAAGAATAGAGTGTTCAGTTGAACCATTAGGATCAATGACTTTATTTGGTCTCATAGGAAACACATGCTCAAAGAATGTCGCATCAGGAGATTCCATCACTATATTCTTAGCGATGTCACTTACCTCGGATTTGACCACTAAAAATCTTTAAGCTGTGCTGTTTTTAGCATACCCTAGAAAGACACAATCAACAGTCTTAGGACCAAGCTTCCTTTTCTTCGGTAACGGCACATGCACTTTTGCAAGGCATCCCCAAGTTCGAAGAAATGACAAGTTAGGTTTTCTCCCCTTTCATCCTTCATAAGGTGTTTCCTCCTGATTGTGAGGTGGCACCCTATTTAGGACATAATTAGCTGTGAGAACTACTTCACCCCACCAATAGTCCGACATACCTGAACTTTGTAACATGGTATTAACCAGGTCACAAAGAGTTCGGTTCTTCCTTTCAGCTATTCCATTCGATTGGGGTGAGTATGGTGGAGTAACTTCATGAATTATTCCACTCTCTTCACAGAATTGAGAGAAATCATAGGAGACGTACTCACCACCTCGATCCGACCTTAACCGTTTGATTTTCTTTCCTAGTTGATTTTCAACTTCGGCTTTAAAGATTTTAAAGTGTTCTAGTGTTTCATCTTTCAACTTAAGTAAGTAGATATAACAATACTTAGTCGCATCATCTATGAGAGTTAAGAAATATCTTTTGCCACCTTTAGTTAATATTCCATTCATCTCACAAAGATCAGAATGGATTAGCTCAAGTGGAGAGGTGCTTCACCCTTCAACGCTATAAAAAGGTTTTCGGGGTTGCTTAGCTTGCACACACACTTCACACTTTGAACCCTTCTCATAATTATAGCTAGGAATTAAATCCATTTTGCTTAACCGCACAATAGCTTCAAAGTTAACATGACATAAACGAGAATGCCAAATATCATGTAATTTATTGCAATGGGAAACATTAAAAATGTTTACATTATTTGAATCAAGAATAGATAAGCGGAACATACCTCCGCTATCATAGCCTTTGCCCACAAAGGTACTAAATTTGGTCAACACGACCTTATTATACTAAAAAAACAAGCTTTATTCCTTGCCTACATAACATAGACCCACTCATGAGGTTACGAGTCATTGTAGGCACATACAACACGTCTTGCAGAATGAGTGTTTTGCCTGAAGTGAGCTTCAAGCAAACCTGTTCAATCACACGTACTGTAGTAGCGGCTCCATTCCCCATTAGGACAGATCCACCACCTTCACCCTGAAAAAAAGATAAACATGATCGATCAACACATATATGTCTAGTAGCACCTGTATCAATCCACCAGTCAATAGATGAACTTGCCATAAAGGCCTTAGGTACATACCCTTCAGAACTAGTATTATCCAGAACGACATTCACCTCGGCCTTTCGGCCCTTATGCTGAGCTGGAGAAGGACCCTTGCCTTTACGATTGTGGCAATGGTTGGCTTTATGGCCAGTCACTCCGCACACAAAACAAACAATGTCCTCCTCCTCCTCCTTCTTCTTCTTCATATTCTTTCCTTGAAGCTTGATTTTGGGCTGATTCTTGAATTTCTGATTCCCAAAGCCTCCAGCACTCTTGACCTCCACTAGATGAGCTTGAACTTCAGCCTTACCTTTGCTGTCACCGGCTCTTGCCCGCTCCTCGACATTGATAGCTACTAACAACTCATTGAGTGTCAAGTGCTTCTTTATATGTCGTCGGGCGGTCACAAAGTCACGCCACGAGGGTGGTAACTTAGCCAAGATGACATTAACTTGAAAACTCTCAGGTAGGAGACAGTCGTATTGATTAAGATCACGTACATGGAGTTGAAGCTCACGGAGCTGCTCCATCACCTACCGTCCCTCTACCATCTTGTAGTTCAAGTATGTAGCAGTAATAAAGGACCCATTACAATTATCCCCTTCGGAATACTTCTCATCTAATTCGTCCCAGAGTTATTTGGCAATAGTGAAATTAACATACACGTCGAACAGCCGATTTGATAAGACTGCTAACAACCTAGCTAGGGCTGAATTGTTCGCATCCTCCCACCACGTCATTTCAGCGGTTTCCAAAGGGAACATCAGAGGATTTGAAACGACCCAGAAAAGTCTGAGGTCGGTCAGCCAAAGTTTGGTTTTAGCTTGCCAACACTTAAAGTTAGCACCATCAAATACTTCCAGCTTAACGACATCTGACGATGAAGCCATTTCTTCAAATATAATTTTTCTGGATTGTTGTAAAATAAGTCGTTTTAGCAAATAATCATAATTCAACCCAGCATTCAATTTCAGCCAAAAAGCATAATACCAGCATGTAATAAACGACCAAAATAACATGTATCCATGAAATTCTTTCACGTCATTTAAATACAATATTATACTCAACATTAATAGCAAGAAATCATCAAAAGGCTGCCTAAAGCGCAGAAGATTGATGATATAGTGTGCTCTCAGATGGTGAGTTGCACAAGATACAAACTTGGCCATCTCAGCACTAAGATATATTCTCTTCACAAATTGGCTTAAATAACTAGCAACCAGATTTTTGAGCTCTAAACAAAGCTTTACTATTTTGACAATATTAATCTCATGCCCAATTGTGAACAATCGGACTTCCTGTCAACAGAACACCTTAAAAGAGTTATTGAATTCACTACTCCAACCTTTAATCCAATAAAACTAATGAACTCACTGAATGATACAACATTCAACTTAAATGCCTTTCAGTTGAAAGATGAATCAGTAGTAAATCTAATCGGTGATCGAGATGAAGTCTCACAAAATTGATGAAACCTCTAAAGACAATATATCAACAGCAAGCTAATATATTAGAGCTCAAAACTAAACATGATACTAAGCCAATTTCAGAATTAGATCATTCTCATCATTGAGCATAATTAAGCCAACAACTAGCACTTTGCTTTACCTCATAGTGAATGAATCAAACAGAACAACATTCACAAATATAAAACAAAGTGAATTGCAATTAGATAAAAGAGATACTCATAGAGCCGGCGATAATCAAAATCACCGTGATGTATCTGGCAAGGCGTGTCAAAGACACTGACCTAGAAAAACTATCGCCTTGCAAACCTGAGCAAAAGGCGAAGTAATCGGAGATACAATGCCACTCTTCTTCTTTGGAATGACACCAAAGTATGAAGCCGAGGGACAGGGTAGTGCCTCACAAGACCCACTCAGATACACTAGCCAAATGTATCCCAGAGCACCAGAACCGAATGTTCTGTAGTCCTCTTCCTCCTCAAATCTCAATCCAGAGTCAATGTAGGGACCCCAGATCTTCGGATCTAGGACCCTCTGTGTATAACTGTACTATTCCCTAGACTAGTAGCTAGTGCACACAGTTGCAACATTGGTGTAATCAAAACCGTACACCTAAACCAAAGATGAAGCAGACAAATTAATATTTAATAGCAAAAGGACCTTATGGCTGAGTCTTACAAAGTTTGCCATGCAGGGCTTAGCAACAAAAGAGAGCTTGCCGCGGAAACCAAACATCCGGTGGAGGTCACCCAATATGCCCACAAGCAATCGAGTGAAGAACGCGACCTAGTTCGCAAAGTCTTCAAAACATTCTTCTCCATAGAGCTCTGAGTTCACTGGTTCACCCTCCTCTGCTGATTTAAACAGAGGGGCGCAAAGCCGTGAGTACTTTGAATGTACTCAGCAAGTCGCAGGGAAATGCATGCAAATAGTATTCATGCAAGGCTTGACAAGGATAGCTTTATGGCTATTTTGCAGAAAGCAATATTTGACATTTAAATACAGTAAGTAGATTGCAAAGCACAATTTAAAAGATTAATGCATAAGTAAACAATTTTCTTTGAAACAACTAGTGAACACCCTGTTCACTTTCGAACCATCAACCACAACCATCTACAAGATTCGGACGACCCATTCCAACATTTCAAGAAAATCTACCCCTTGCGTGAAATCACCAGGCATGTCCATAGCAGGGACCTGACTATTCGAATAGTTTTACACTCTGCAGAGGTTGTACAGCTTGACCCATAAGACACGAATTCTCTAGTTTGTTCGGCATAACTCTATGCCACCGCTCACTACCTTAGGTAAGCAGTCTAGAGCACGTGACAAGGCTTTTACAAAGTTCTGTTTTGACTCAGTTCTGTTCGCTAAGGTTTCGCCTCTATCTGGCCCCTCTTGTGCCGTTCCCAACCAAAACAAAACCGAACCAAAACATTGCTAATTAGTCAGCCAGGTCTATCCCGGTCTAGACATGTGGTTGTAGGTTAAGGCCCAGATCAATGGTTCAATGTTAAGTCCTTAGTTGGTTGCTCAGACGAGACGTTTCCTCATTCCAAATGTGCTTACGCACCCACCTTTTCCACCACCCACTCGTCCGAGCATAAATCAATTTCGTTCAACCTCGCCAAATCACAATATCTTTTATCAAAAGTGGCTTTGCCACGGTTCCATAATTCCTTTAGTCAAAATTCAATCTTGTTGGGTTCAACCCAGCCAGAGGACCACCCCAGTCCTGGCATCACAAATTTTACTTAAGGTGACAACAAATGTCGTGGTCTCACACAGGACCACACTTCATTTTAATCAGCAACATTGGCCGCTACTACACAAGCCCGCGTCTTTGGTCTTGTTGGGGTAAACTAATATTGAATGATTCATGGCGAGACCGACGTCTAACAAAGCATGGCTAAGCAAACATGATAACCATGTTGGTAGTACAATAATATCCAACTAAAATAATCCATCCTAGGGTGTACAAGGATTTATGTCATTCAAGGATACATGTCATTCACAAATTATCAAGGAGGCATAATGGCAATTAGGTAATTAACTAATTCCCGAAACTGTTTATTATAAAATTACAATGCATGTTTATATCAAACAATATACTTTTATAAAGATGGGTTCAATATAATCAAAGGTCTACGATTTGCCTTCGTTGAAGAGTAGAGGTGCTTCGGTTGTCGGGTCCGAGAAATCTTAAAGCAGCAGGAATCTATACGTCTTGAACAAAGCTAAATAAATACAACAACTCCAAATAAAATTCAAATAAATACCAAATAAATACTAATAGGAAGACAAGGAATTTAGATGAATTTAGAAATTTGAATCACTCAAATCGGAGTTCGAATGAAGAAGTTATGGCCAAAGGAAGATAGGGAATTGCATAAAATCAAGAAAAAGGGATTTTCCTGATTTTTGGAATTAATTTTCTAAAGAAAAATCAATTTATTAAATCGGTGACGTCGACCACAGGGATTTAATTTACGGTCGAATTGTTTTCAACGGAAAAGATTAGAAAAAGCCACGTCGCAAGAAGAGGCGTGACGTGGTCACGACCGGGCGCCGGTGGCGACGCCCGTGGCTTGGCCACGTCGGACCCGAGGAGCGGCGCATGGGGACCAAGGGTTGCTAGCGAACGGTGGCGCCTCGGTGACCGGCGAGGGTACCTACGCGAAGAGGAGGCCGCGGCGATGCTGGTGCGTGAGGTCTCGACGACGCAGCAATGACAGGAAGGTTCTTGCGAGGAGGAAGCGGCGGCGGCCCCGGCGGGCTCCAGAGGTCGAGGAGGTGTGCAGGTGCGCCTTGGCTTAGCGATGCGGGGTGGGGTCGGCACGGGAGGAGGCTTGACGGCGGCGGCAGGTGCGATGGAGCGGAGCTTGGCGGGCAGCATGGAAAAGCTTCAAATTAGCCAAGCTAGGGCGAGGAAGAGAGGGGGAGAAGAGGGGAAAGGGAGAGGAGGAAGAGGCGCGGCCGATGCTCGCTTAAATAGAGCTCGGGGAGGCCCAGAGAAGAAGGAGGAGGAGAGGTGTCACGGCGGCCTTAACAGTGGCATGGGGAGGGGTCCGGCTTGACCACACGAAGAAGGGAAAAGGGGTGCAGGCGCCATGGAGGCGGGGACCAAGCAGGACAAAGTGGGACAAGATAGGGCTAGGTCGCGGGAGGGGCGGTCTTGCGGAAGTCATGGCGAGGAGCGCGGACGCGGTGGAGGCAGGAGGTAGGCAATGACCTGGGGTGGCGGTGGCTGACAGGCGGGGCCCACACGGCAGAGAGAGAGAGAGAGAGGAGAGAACGGGGAAGGGCGCGGGCGATGGCGGCCATCCGATTTCGATCGGACGGTGATTGATCGGGGAGGCTTGAGTGAGTGGGCTGGAGGAGGAGGGCAAGGAAGTGAAATGGGCCAAAGAAATTCGGCCCAAGAATGGAGGGGGATTTTCCTAGGATTTTGTATTTTAATAAATACCAGAAAAGCAAAAGTATTTTTAGAAAATAGCTCAAGACGTCCAAAAATTCTAGGAAAATTCACAAAAATCCCTTGAATTATTTAGAACTTAGTAAAAATATTTTCAGCTTAACTATTGCTTTTAATTTTTGCAAATAATTATTTTTAATTTAGGGCAAGAGGAAAAACCAACTTTAAAATCCAACAAAACTCAACTAAACCAACTTCAATTAGTTTAAGTTTAATTAATTCAAATTAAACTACTTTTGAAATTCTAAATTACAATTTAAGCTTTAGCAAATTAATAAAACCAAACGGTTAGTTTTTAAAGTTTTCAAAATTTTCAAAAACTCAGGAAATTTGGGATGTTACAAACCTACACCCCTTAAAGGGAATCTCGACCCCGAGATTCGAGCTGACTAGAGAATAGGTTCGGGGACTCGGACTTTGCTCACCCTTCCAAGCAACTTCTCCTTTTGAGCAAAACAAAACTGGAACTGAAGCTGTACTGACTTAGCACTTACCAAGAATAAAGTTCTGAGTTGATTGAGCTGGTACTGCGGTGACTTGATTCACTTGTCCTCTTGCAGAAGGAAGTGGAGTCTTGGTGGCTTGACTCGGAGTCTGCGTTGTTCCTTAGCCTGCTCCTGGTGTAGTGATCTGGGCTGGTATAGCTCCCAAGTTAAGTGGAACTGGAGTCATGGCTTGACGTTTCTGGGGGCAACTGTGAGCATAATGACCCATCTGGTGGCATCTGTAACAGATGACTCCTGGAGCTGAATTGTTGTTTCCCTGAGGTTGGTTGCTGTTGCCGAGTCCTGAAACAACTGGGCGAAGTGCTGCGGTAGGGGTCCTGAAGGTAACAGGGGGAGCAAAACTAGCAGGGTGCTACGCAATCATTCTGGCTTTCTGTGGATCTTCTGTTGGTGAAGCCTTCTTTAGTGGGCAAGTGCTGGCATAGTGGCCCATCTGGTGGCAGTTGAAACACTTGATTCTTGCGGCTTGAGACGAGCTCTTCTGTGACGGGACTCCAATGGATGTGTTGGGGAGCAACAAGCTGGCTGACTGGTTCACGGTTGTTTCTTGAGGCATGGGCAAGCCTAAACTTCTGTATTTACGCAGTTGTGACATGTATTTTCTGTTGTTTTTACCACCTGCTGTTGGTGTTATTGTTGCGATCAGAGTGGCTTCTGGAATGCTATCTGAAGGAAGTGCTGATAGTCTTCGCGAGCATTTATTGGCAAACTGTCCCATATCCTGACATTTGAAACATTGCATCCTTGCCTGGGTTGTTTTGTTCTGCTGAGGTTGGCCACCATCGTTGTCGCAGAATATCTGCATTGACGAAAGTAGTGTCGGTCCTGGAGTGATGAGTGGGACTGTTGTTGGTGCTGGGTTGTATTGAGGCTGATTCACCCGAGTCTTGGAGTTTCTAGCAACAGGTTGGTCTTGATCCACCATCTTCCTCTTGTGATGGTTGTCCGGCTGAGGGCAGGTAGCTTCTAAATGGAGTGCCTCGGGATTGCTCTTGTTGAAGTTTGGTTCCTCGGCTTCTTGGGATAACTTGGTAGAAGTGCAGAGGTCATGCCTTCCTTCTTTGGGATGAGAGCGATGGAAACTTTTCACGTTCTTCTTGGTAATATAGAGTCGAGATTGTCTTCAAAGGGCACTAAATTTGGACAATGGTCTTTACTCCCACATAAGTGTGAGCAATCTTGTTCATCGGACATTCTTTGAGTGGATGATTTCCTTCACAATGCTCGGCTTGAGTTTGTGCTCACTAGCACTATGCCCTATCTCTTCATCATGGATCTGAGCACAATCCTTAGACCGGTTCGATGGGTGACCCATAATTGCCGTTGTTTCGGCTTGAGCTTCGCTTGTAATGTCATGGCTCTTTGGACTTCTTATGATAGCCTTATGAATCATTCTTTGCTTGGTGAGGCGCCCGAGGCTCTTCGATCGATTTCCAATGTTGAGGTCGCTTGTGGTACCAAGAGTTCTTGTTTATGCAAGGGACATTGCTTGACAAAGTGTCCTTCCTTGCCGCAGTAGTTACAGACGTTATATTGGGTATGATCCCTTTTGGGGCACTTGGAATAATAGTGTCCCGTGCTTTTGCAGTTAGCACAAGGATTATCTCGTTTTGGCTTTCCCTTTTGAGGACATACGCAGGCAAAGTGCCCTTGTTCATCACATCTGTAACAGATAACGTGCTTCCCTGGATGATGATTTTCAGGAAGAACATGACTCATGTCCTCGAAATTGGATACTGCTGGTGGCTGGATCCTTGGTAACTTGTCTTCCTCCCTTTCTACGATACTCTCAGGGACATGGCGGGGATGAAAAACTGCTAAGATCTCGGCCCCGGTAATAGCTTCTGGATTTACATAGGCTAGTGGTGGCGGCTTGGCAATGGCCTGGTGGTTCTAGTTCACCATTATCATAAAAGCGACCTTGACCGTTCTGTTTGGTTCATCATGTTGACTAGGGCTGCAGCAGCCTGATTCTGACGATTCATCATTTGATTCATATTCTGCATTACGGCATTCATTAGCTGAGTCTGAGCTGCCATAAACTAACCCAAGCCTTGGTCTACTATTGTGGCTGCTGGAGGTGGTGTATTGGGGTTAACACTGGCGTTGGGGTCCACTGATCCACTAAGACTTGCTGAGGTGGGGGTTTGATCCATCTGAAACAAATCTTCTCAGGTTTAATAGACGAGAGGAAGAAAGCATGATAGGTGAGATTGAAAAAGCACAAAAGGCGAGAGAGAACGAGGGGGGGGGGAGACGGAAGCATCCTAATTGGGGAAAGTCGGTTTAACCCAACGAACAATAGCCAAAAAGCTACAAGAGGCAACAAAACTCAAGCCAACGACCCTATCTATCGGACTAAGCGATACTGAAATTGAAAAGGGTAACAACACTACTAATCTATCTTATACGGGTGGGCGACTTCAAGCAACGCTCGATCCTATAGAGATTATCGAGATAAGCGAGTCACTTTGCATTCAGAAACAAAGTTTCAGAAGGGGTACGATAAAAGAACTTATGGATGATATGGGGAAAGTTTAGAATAAGACGAGAGGAGAATAGAGTAAGATGAGTGAAGAATAACTACTCATGTTAATTGTTGGTTTGCTTTAGAAAATAAAATTTTGAAGTCTTGACTAAACGACCATGCTAACTATGGTTCGTCCTCGATCGTCTGACTCGATACCACCTCTGTAGGGACCCGGATCTCGGATCTAGGACCCTCTGTGTATAACTGCACTATTCCCTGGATCAGTAGCTAGTGCACACAGTTGCAACATTGGTGTAATCAAAACCGTACACCTAAACCAAAGATGAAGCAAACAAATTAATATTTAATAGCAAAAGGACCGTATGGTCGAGTCTTACAAAGTTTGCCACGCAGGGCTTAGCAACAAAAGAGAGCTTGCCGCGGAAACCAAACATCCGGTGGAGGTCACCCAATATGCCCACAGGCAATCGAGTGAAGGACGCAACCTAGTTCGCAAAGTCTTCAAAACATTCTTCTCCATAGAGCTCTGAGTTCACTGGTTCACCCTCCTCTGCTGATTTAAACAGAGGGCGCAAAGCCGTGAGTACTTTGAATGTACTCAGCAAGTCGCAGGGAAATGCATGCAAATAGTATTCATGCAAGGCTTGACAAGGATAGCTTTATGGCTATTTTGCAGAAATCAATATTTGACATTTAAATACAGTAAGTAGATTGCAAAGCACAATTTAAAAGATTAATACATAAGTAAACAATTTTCTTTGAAACAACTAGTGAACACCCTGTTCACTTCCCAACCATCAACCACAACCATCTACAAGATTCGGATGACCCATTCCAACATTTCAAGAAAATCTACCCCTTGCGTGAAATCACCAGGCATGTCCATAACCAGGGACACGGCTATTCGAATAGTTTTACACTCTGCAGAGGTTGTACAGCTTGACCCACAAGACACGAATTCTCTAGTTTGTTCGGCATAATTCTATGCCACCGCTCACTACCTTAGGTAAGCAGTTTAGAGCACGTGACAAGGCTTTTACAAAGTTCTGTTTTGACTCAGTTCTGTTCGCTAAGGTTTCGCCTCTAGCTGGCCCCCTCTTGCGCCGTTCCCAACCAAAACAGAACCGAACCAAAATATTGCTAATTAGTTAGACAGGTCTATCTCAGTCTAGATATGTGGTTGTACGGTTAAGGCCCAGATCAATGGTTTAAGGTTAAGTCCTTAGTTGGTTGCTCAGACGAGACATTTCCGCATTCCAAATGTGCTTACGCACCCACCTTTTCCATCACCCACTCGTCCGAGCATAAATCAATTTCGTTCAACCTCGCCAAATCACAACATCTTTTATCAAAAGTGGCTTTGCCACGGTTCCATAATTCCTTTAGTCAAAATTCAACCTTGTTGGGTTCAACCCAGCTAGAGGACCACCCCAGTCCTGGCACCACAAATTTTAGTTAAGGTGACAACAAATGTCGTGGTCTCACACAGGACCACACTTCATTTTAATCAGCAACACTAGCCGCTACTACACAAGCCACGTACCGGTGCGCTGGGGGTAAACTAATATTGAATGATTCATGGCGAGACCGACGTCTACCAAAGCATGGCTAAGCAAACATGATACCCATGTTGGTAGTACAATAATATCCAACTAAAATAATCCATCCTAGGGTGTACAAGGATTTATGTCATTCAAGGATACATGTCATTCACAAATTATCAAGGAGGCATAATGGCAATTAGGTAATTAACTAATTCCCGAAACCGTTTATTATAAAATTAGCAATGCATGTTTATATCAAACAATATACTTTTATAAAGATGGGTTCAATATGATCAAAGGTCTACGATTTACCTTCGTTGAAGAGTAGAGGTGCTTCGGTTGTCGGGTCCGACAAAATCTTCCGAAACGCCGGAATCTATACGTGCGAACAAAGCTAAATAAATAAAACAACTCCAAATAAAATTCAAATAAATACCAAATAAATACTAATAGGAAGACAAGGAATTTAGATGAATTTAGAAATTTGAATCACTCGAATCGGAGTTTGAATGAAGAAGTTATGGCCAAAGGAAGATAGGGAATTGCATATAATCAAGAAAAAGGGATTTTCCTGATTTTTGGTATTAATTTTCTAAAGGAAAATCAATTTATTGCGTCAGTTGACGTCAGCCCTGGGGATTTAATTTCCGGTCGAATTGTTTTTCAACGGGAAAAGATTAGAAAAACCACGTCAGCGTTATCGGTAGCCACCTCAAAGAAGAGGTCGGCGTGGCCAGATTATCGGGCGCCATGGTGGCGACCGGCTTGGCCACGTCGGACTGGCAATGGCAAGACGGGGACCAAGGGTCGCCGTGACAGCGATGCCCTGTGACGGCGAGGGTACCCTCTGTGAAGAGGTGGCATGATGATCTTTGGTCTTGAGGTCTCGACGACGCGGTGGCACGGGAAGGTCGCCGGCTGGGAGGAAGAAGCGGCGCGGCAAGGCCCAAGGCTCAAAGGTCGGGAGGTGCGCGCAGCACGCCTCGGCTTGGCGATGCCGGGGGTGGGGTCGACGGCACCAGAGGAGGCTTGACGGCGGCAGCGGGTGCGACGGAGCGGAGCTCGGCGGCAGCGGCGAAAGGCTTCAAATGCGGCCAGGCTAGGGCGAGGAAGAGAGGGGGAGAAGAGGGGAAAGGGAGAGGAGGAAGATGCGCGGCCGATGCTCGCTTAAATAGTGCTCGGGGAGGCCCGGAGGAGGAGGAGGAGGAGGAGAGGTGTCGCGGCAGCTTTAACGGCGAGCGGCGGGGGGGTCCGGCTTGACCGCGTGGAGAAGGGGGAAAAGCGGGGCGCACGGGCGTGGCGAAGGCGGGGACGGGTGGTGCGACCGAATGTGGGACAAGATAGGGCTAGGTCGCGGCAAGGGAGGCGGCGCGTCTAAGGTCAAAATCGCGAGTAGGAGCGCGGACGTGGTGGAGGCGGGAGGTAGGCGACGACCGGGCGGATGGTGACAAAGGGGCCACTACAGCAGAGAGCGAGAGGAGAGAACGGGAAGGAAGAAGAAGGCGTTAGCGGTCCGTCCGTTCGATCGAGCAGACAAAGTCGGTAGGTATGCCATGAATGGCCGGAGGAGCGGTCACAGTAGCGAAATGGGCGAAGAAATTCGGCCCAAGAGAGGAGGGGGATTTTCCTAGGATTTTTTATTTTAATAAATACCAGAAAAGCAAAAGCATTTTTAGAAAATTGCTTAAGATGTCCAAAAATTCTAGGAAAATTCACAGAAATCCCTTGAATTATTTAGAACTTAGTAAAAATATTTTCAGCTTAACTATTGCTTTTAATTTTTGCAAATAATTATTTTTAGTTTAGGGCAAGAGGAAAAACCAACTTTAAAATCCAACGAAACTCAACTAAACCAACTTCAATTAGTTTAAGATTAATTAATTCAAATTAAACTGCTTTTAAAATTCTAAATTACAATTTAAGCTTTAGCGAATTAATAAAACCAAACGGTTAGTTTTTAAAGTTATCAAAATTTTCAAAAACTCAAGAAATTTGGGATGTTACAGTCAACCACAAGGAAAATCAATAGCTCTCCACCAGCAAGGAAGATTAGCTGATGTGGTGCACCGGCTCCAATATCTTCCAACACCGAAGCTCAAAACTGATTAGGAAGCAATGGGATCAAAAAGGGGAAAAGCCTACTATATATTTCTTCTGGGTTGAACAATAGAAAGAAGGAAGATTCGGCCAAACCTCCACCAGTGAGTGATCAACTTACCCCAACAAACCAGCACCGCTATCGCCTGAGCCGCTCGCCACGACGGCCGCATCAGCCACGAGCTTCCAGCCGAGAATGTTGCCCACGAAAGTCAAGACCAAAAAAGGTCTCGATGCCTTCTAATTAAGCTCTCGGTTGAAGTGCAGGTCATAGGCCTTATGCTCCCCTCAAACCTATGACAAGTGGGCCCCTTCCATTTTTCCTTTTTCTTTTCTTTTCTCTAATGAGAAATTACACAAAAACCCTCAAGAAACAACACTTACCACCTCCACCAACAGCACTGTTCTTTGGCATCGTCATCTTGGTCATCCCAATTGTCTGACCGTTCACCATCTCGTCGGTGCCTCCGCTATTTTGTGTTCTACAAAAATAAATGACAACCATTTGTGCCATGCCTGTCAATTAGGTCGACATATTCGTTTACCATTTTCCAAGTCTACGAGTCGTACAACTCGCCCCTTTGAGTTAATTCATTGTGATCTTTGGACATAGCTCGTGGCGAGTATTTCTGGTTATAAGTACTTTCCACTGACAATGGATGGTTTCACACATTACTTATGGACCATCCCTCTTCGTATGAAATCCAAAACTTTTTCGGTTTTATCCAATTTTTCAGCTTATATTGCTACTCAATTCTCCACTGTTTTTCGCGCCATTCGATGTGACAACAGTGGAGAATTTGACAACCGCGCTCTCCACCAGTTTACTGCCACCTTCAGTTTTTGTGTCCTCACACCTCTCAACAAAACGACAAGTCTGAACATATTATTCGTACGGTGAACGACATTGTTCGCTCACTTCTTTTTCAAGCACGCATGCCACCTTCTTTTCGGGTCGAATCCCTCCATGCGGCCACTTATCTTCTAAATCGTCTACCCACCAAAACCATCGATTTCTCCACACCATTTCAGGCGTTGTTCTAGATTTTGCCGTCCTACTCCCATCTCTGAGTTTTTGGTTGCCTTTGCTGCCCAAACACTTTCGCAACCATGGCTCACAAACTTGCTCCTCGCTCAATCCCTTGTGTCTTCCTTGGTTATCCTCCCAATCACAAAGGCTGTCGTTGCATGGACCTCACAACTCGTCAAATCATCACCTCCCATCATGTGGTGTTCGATGAAAATAGTTTTCCCTTTGCTTCTTCTTCGTCTAACTCAACTAATGTGCATGACTTTCTTCTTACTCCACCTTCTACTCCATGTTCCTCTACTGCATCTTCTCTGGACGATGACCCCACTTCAGCCGCCCACCTTCCTGTCGTGGCAAATCCCACCAGGCAGATCACTCCTGTCGCAGCCGCATTTGCTCCTGTCATGGCAGCACCTCCAGCTCACCCTGCGGCAGCCACCCTTCCCCCCAACGCGGCAGTGCCACCTGAACCTGCTGCGGCCTCTTTTTCCCTGCCGTGGCAGCCTCACTTCCTGCCACGACAGCACTTCCCGATCTCCCTACCGCGGCAGCCCTTGTCCCTGTCGTGGTAGCCTCTTCTTCTATCGCTACGACCGATTTGCCACCGGCTCCCCTTGTTCCTCACTCCTATGGCACACGTCTCCAGTCTGGTCTTCGTGTTTCACCTCATGAGAAACTAAACCTGCATGTCACGGCCTTCTCTGATATTTCTCCCCTCCCAAAATCCATCTGCGGGGCTCTTAAGGACCCAAATTGGCACTCTACCATGGTGGATGAATTCCAGTCCCTCATTTCTAACCATACATGGGATCTTGTGCCTCCTCCTCCTAAGTCCAACATTGTCTCTCGCAAATGGATTTATCGGCATAAGTTCCAACCTGATGCTACTCTTGCACGCTACAAGGCTCGCTGGTTTTTACGTGGTTTTTCACAGCAACCTGGTGTTGATTTTGACGAGACATTCAATTTGGTGGTTAAACCGGCTACCATTTGTGCTGTACTTTCCCTCGTTGTCTCTTCTGGATGTCCCATTCATCAACTTGACGTCAAGAAAGCTTTCCTCCACAGACACCTTTCCGAGGTAGTGTACTGTCGTCAACTGTTGGGCTTCATTGATTAGTCCCGTCCATCTCATGTCTGTCGTTTGAACCGTTCTCTTTACGGTCTCAAGTAGGCTCCTTGAGCTTGGTACACTTGTTTTGCTTCCTTTATTGGTTCTCTCGGTTTTTCCTGTTCCATGTTCGATGCCTCTCTTTTCATCTTTCATAGTGGCCTCGGTACTACATACCTTCTGTTGTATGTTGATGACACTATTCTGACCGTGTCATCGGCCACTCTACTCTCCCGCATTATTGGCCCTCTTTGTTCCGAGTTCGCCATGACTAATCTTGGTTATCTACACTACTTTCTTGGTATCATCATTACTAGATCAGTTACATGTCTCTTTTTGTCACAAGCTTCCTATGTCGTTGCGCTCCTTGACCCTACTGGCATGGCTTCGTGCAAACCATCATCAACTCCTATTGACACCTCACCAAAGCTACATGCTACTACTAGTCCTCCTGTTGCTGACCCCACTGCTTATCACAGCATTGCTGGTGCTCTCCAATACCTTACTTTCACTCGTCCAGATATCGCTTATGTCATACAACAAATTTGTTTGCATATGTTTGATCTGCGTGAGTGTCATCTTCATTTGGTCAAACGTATTCTTCGATACGTTCAGGGCACTCTCTCCTACGGCCTTCGTATCACGCCATCTTTAGTGGACACATTGGTTGCCTACAGTGACACCGACTGGGTTGGCTGCCCTAACACATGGCGCTCTACCTTCGGCTATTGCATTTATCTCGATGAAACTCTAGTATCCTGGTCTTCCAAATGCCAAAATACTATTTCTCGCTCTAGGCAGAGGCTGAATATCACGCTGTTGCCAACACCGTTACCAAAGCTACCTGGTTGTGGCAGCTCCTTCATGAACTCTGACGTCCCCTGTCTAAAGCCACTATTGTTTTTTGTGACATCGTTAGTGCCGTCTACATGACAACCAACTCGGTTCTTCATCAATGCACTAAGCACATTGAGATTGAGATTGATCTTCACTTTGTGCGCGACAAAGTGGTTTTGGGACAGATACGTGTTCTTCATATTCCTTCCACATCCCAGTTCGTTGGCATCTTCACCAAGGGACTGTCGTCTTCACTTTTTCTTGACTTTCGTACCAGTCTCACCGTCTGCCCTACCAATGCTCTCGCTGTCCGCTGAACCGATGTTGCGACCACGGGGGTGTGTTAACATGCACCAAATCATATCTCTATCTTCGGATATTGTTGTTTAGATATTGTCGGCCAGCTACTATTTATAAACTGACAATATCTCTTGTAATCTTTGTATAGATAGAAACCAATGTCTTGTTTGTAATCTATATATATGAGGATCAATACATGATGTCGGTTGAGGCTTCTTCCAAATCCTTTCAAAAACACCCTATTTAATTTAAAGCATATTGAGGATCTGGTTTGCAAACCACCCACTGCATGCCCCACTGCTAACCTTGTTGCTTTAAGATTCGTGTGGTTTAGTTTTTTTTATATCAATCAACCTAAGAAGATGGCAGTATGGCGCATATGTGATATGTACCCTATGTATAGGCTTGAAGTGTTGCTAGCATCTGACAAAAGTAAGGTCAGGTCCATGTACTGACGAGAAATCTTTAGAAGAAAACGTAAAAAAATATCACTTAATCACGTGGCAATCTTTTAAAAGAAAAAAAACTTACATACATGAGCACAAGACAGCTGGTACTATGTTTGCACAACTCAGGGAACATGTTTGCCCAGCTCCTGGAAAGAACTCACTCATTGTTTCTTCTCTAGAACACACGCACACTGTAGAAGTGAACGCATGAGACAATTTTTGGTGCTGCCCAAACTTCTCAGCTTTTCTAGTTTTTCTCTCCTTTTATTCTGATCAAGAGACACTACATACGTTACGTGCAATGAAGCAGCTACTAACTACGTCGTTACAAAGCAGTGATGAGCCACTAACTATGTCATTAGATGTATCCACTAATTACGCCACTATGCACTAAACTCCACGCCCGAACATGTCGTTACATGCAGCCACTAAGCAATGTGTACATGCACGTTTTCAACTACAACACAAAACTAAATGCAACAACTCCATGCAAACTCAATCTTAATGAGTCAAGATTATTTCCAACATCCCCCCACCTAATCTTGACTCGTCGATACTCCAATGCCGATCACCCATAGCTGCTTGACACGCACAGCTGCATCCTCTTGCCAGACATAGGGCATCCTCCAAGAAGTTCTGCCTTCCTACTCGACACGGGTTAGCAACACAAGTTAATTCCTTTTATGTGTCGCCGAATCCATAATCGCAACCGCTTCTCTACCGCGTGGTGCACTCCGCCTTGAGGGGCAGTACAATCGCCCTCGCCACATGATCACACTTGAAGGACATTACAGTCGTTCCTGCCATCTACGACATTGAACATAGGCGCCACTGTAGCCCATGCATCTGACAGTTCTTCTCGTCGGGACATGGAGATGGGCAGTACATTCTCCCATCCTGCCTTGCTGGTTGATGATAACACTCCTTAATAGCATGTATTTTTGGTGACACGCGTCTCCATTCTTCACCGCTACCTCTTTGCAGCCACAACTTCGCCACCGGTGACACGACTCACCGGGTGACTCTGACCTCAATTCTTCCTGCGAAGACGGTCTCCATCCATCGCCGTTTGTCGGTCTCATGCCAACTCGATTCCCAGCGGCTTCACACTGCCTCACCTTGCCGCCGCCGGTCTTCACCTCTGGTGGAGACTGCTTCACACTGCCTCACCTTGCCGCCGCCGGTCTTCACCTCTGGTGGAGACTGCCATCGTCAGCCTACACCGCGGTAATCACGTCGTCGCTGGTGGTGCGCACGTCATGTGCAATTCTGGCACATTGCGCTGGCCTCGCCATGGCCCCATGGACCTCCACCATCATGTTCCTAGTGAGCGCACGGTGCTGCAACCGGCTTGTCGCTGGTGCCCCGTACACCTCCGCCAAATGCTCAGGACCCCCTCATTGCGGAGCCGCATACTCCACGCTGTACGTTGATCGCCGTCGTCGCGGACGCGCACACACCGTCGCGCTGCGCTGCACCACATGTGCGCCGTGTTGCACACCTACCTAGCCTCGAGCCTATGTTGGGTCGTGCTCCTCGGACACGTCACAGCCTTGCCTCCGCGGCGGCCAGCTGCCCTCGCGCAACACTCGGCCTCGACGGCCTGCGCCTTGGAGCACCAAGGCTTGACTATGTTCGTCTGCACGATCACAGAGTGCATGACGAACAATTCGTACATGTCCTGCATGGTCATAGCTTCGTTATGAACGCCCTCGATCTCTTCGGTCATCCCGCCCGTGAGATCCACGACGCCTTGCGCCGCGCCTCACTACGCTTGCGACGCTCGTTGTTGCGCCAACGACCCCACCGCTGGAACGCAGCTTCCCTACCTCGCTCTAATACCAAATGTTAGCCTTGCCGGCTTCTACGCATGCGAATTTCTGGAAGTCGAACACCCACACATGCACAAACTGGACAGCAAACAGAGAATGAACACAACTCACAACAGAAGTTTTGGTGCTGCATAACATCACAGCTTTTCCTGTTTTTTCTTCTCTTATTTATATTGGCAAAAGAGTAACTGAAATTACACTTTATGCGTCAATAACTATCTCTGATGCGTACGTTGCAAGAAACCAACAGTTATCCAGCATGCAGCATGCGCTACTCAGCCATGCAAAACTTCAATACCGCATGGCTGTCAGTCCCTTGCCTTGCCAAAAAAACTAAAACCGAAGGCAAAACGTTACAAATCAATAAACACAAAAAATCAGCGCATTAAGGATTATTCAACAGAACAAACAAGAATGCCATCAGCCCATCACCGTGGAGATTGAACTCCAACAAACGCTGAATCAGTCAAGCTAACATACCCATTGCTAAGCTCTATCTCAGGGTACGTGCTTGGCGACCCAACAATCAAGGCCTCCAGCTCCTCAGAAGTATGCAGGCCCCAAGGATGCTGTGAGAGCTTCCTTAGCCTGTCAAGCTCTTCTGCAACTTCCCGCATCGAGGGTCTCTTGTCACTAGCCATCTCTAGGCACTGCGTTGCTAGCTCTGCCACTTGCTCGATCAGCTCCATGCTTTGCTCGTTTTGTATCTGGGCGTCCAGTACCCCATCAAGCCTATTCTCGCTCACAGCTTGAAGAAAATGTGATGAGAGGTTCTTCTCCTCCTCAAGCGCCTGAAGATTCAATGCCTTTCTACGTGTAAGTAGCTCCAGGAGAACAACACCGAAGCTGTATACGTCGCTCTTATCAGTCAATTTGCAGGTCTGCATGTACTCCGGATCGAGGTAGCCACAAGTCCCTTGAACAAATGTAACAAACTGGGCTTCGTCTGTTGGAGCCAATATTGAGGCTCCAAAGTCTGAAACTTTTGCGGTGTAGTTGTCATCGATAAGTATGTTTGGTGATTTCACATCGCCATGGATAATTGGGGGTGAAGCCCAGGAATGCAGGTAAGCAAGCGCTTCAGCAGTCTCATGCGCAATCTTCAGACGTGTCGCCAAGGAAACGCATGATGCGTGATGTCGGCCATGGATAAGTTGGTACAAGTTGCCATTTGGGATGAACTGATAGACGAGCATTGGTACTTCCACCTCAAGGCAACAGCCATATAGCTTAACAACGTTCCTGTGATTGATTTGGGATAGGATGAGCATTTCCTTACCAAACTCTTTCTTCTGTCTCTCGTTGATTAACTTGCACTTCTTTATTGCAACTACTCTGTTGTCTTTCAGAGTGCCCTTGTAGACAGTACCATTGCCTCCCTTTCCAAGCACATTTCGCTCATCAAATTTATTTGTTGCTTCTTCTAGTTCTTCTTTGGTAAACAATGTGAAGGATAGTCCTTGTTTTGACTTCATTTCCTCGAACAGCAAGAGGCCCCCATGTTGCTTGAAGTACCTCCTTTTTACAGTGGCAAGGCTCCTTTTTTGGTGGATAATGTAAGCACTAGACATGCTGACTACTAGTACAACTACGCCGACGCTAACACCTGCAGCAAGGGGTGTACCCAGAAATCATACAAAGTGCTAAATAGGAGATGATGTACGGATTTTTACAAGATCAAATGTAGTCGACGAGCTGAATAAGTGGGAAATGGAGAAGACGTACCAATTGCGATTTGCACTCCAAGTTGGGATTTCTTCGCTTCGCATGTGCCGTTATAAGCGTTGCCTGTTGTCTTGGCAGGGCAAGAACAATTGAATCCTCCAGGAGTGTTAACACAGGTACCAGGAACAGAGCAAGGGTAGTTGAATCTTTTGTCCTCGCACTCGTTAACGTCTGCAAAGGCAAACCGAAACATTTAACCGCGTTGGCGTCAGGATAAAACTTCTGTAAACTGGCAACGAATTACAGCTTGTTGATGAGTAAACTGATCACGGCGAGATCGTTTCTTGCAGGATCGAAGGAAGAAGAGTAGAGACAGACCTTGGCAGCCGTCAGACAGGTAAGGATTGCCTTCGTACCCTTTGGAGCAGTTGCACAGGTAACCAGGGCCGTTTCTAGAGTCGACGCACTCGCTGTTGCTACTGACGCACATGTAGGCGGTCGCGTTCTGCTTAGCTTCCCGGCACGTCTCCTTCCCTACCACCCAGTCGAGCACCAGCGGCACGTTCCCGCCGGTGGACTCTAAGAAGTCTGCGGTGGTGACGTACGTGGTGCGGAACTCGAACGATGCCGCCTCGACCAGGACGGCGTAGCTGCACCGGCTGAAGTTGGCGATCTCCGAGGTGTTGAACTTGTCCTCGAACGAACCCCCGTACGAGTTTATCCCTCTCGGGATGGCCGCCTGGCAGCAGCCCATGCCGGCGCACGAGCCGTTCTCCAGCCGCCCCACGTTCGGGCACGTGGCCATGCACCCGGTCATGTACTGGGTCTCGTTCACCGCCGAGCTCACGTAGGCGAGCGAGTTGCACCCGACGACGGTGAACTTGTTTTCCTCGTCGGCCACCCGGAACCACGAGTCGGTGATGTCCCACGACCAGGTGTTTTGCTCTTCCATCGACCGGGACGTGTCGTTGTAGCACCAGGAGTTGATGACATTGCGGACGCGTGCTTGCCCGCGAAGCAGGGAGACGTCAATGACCTCGAGCTCACCGCAGAATGTCCTGTAGGTGCCGGGGGCGGTGAGGTTGCAGGTGAACCCGAAGGTCACGTCGCCCTCGCCCGTGAAGAGGTAGCAGCCGCGGCCGATGCCGAAAGGGTACGGGATGTCCACGTCGCCGCACCGGCGCTGACATGTTTCGCTTGGTTGTGCAGCCGCTGATGCAGCTGCTGGCCATGCCGAAACGAGTACGGCGATCAACGAAAGAAGCATCTGTTTGAGCCTTGAACGGCGAGGTATGCGGGAATTTTGCCTTGGAGCTGCTGGGCTGCTTGTTGGCATTCAATAAAGCTGGTTAATCCTTGTGTCTAAAAAAAAGCTCCTGGACTTGCTAGCTCCTGGTATGTTGCTTTTCAGGTTAACTGGTTAAGCGTTGAAAATATTTAAAAATGATGTCGAGAGCAATCGTCATAGTTTGATTCAATTAGAGCCCAATCACTTGATTAGACATGTACACGTACACGTCTAAGGAAGAAGTTTCAAAACCAGCATTCGAAGAGGATTGACCCAGCCGTATTCCGCCAAACGTGTGTCCATACTAATTTTGTTCAAAGACTGCTTCGTCAAGGAAATGCTTGGCAGACAAAGAGGCACGTTCGACAAAGCATTGTGCAGGAAGCTGAGTGTAGGACCGAAATGGCGACAGGAGGGGGGGGTGAATGTCGCTCTCTTTAAAATCGCCCCCGAGAAAACGTACACTGAATTTTCAAGAAGAAGCAAAACAAAGTAATTCACAGAGAGTTAATTCTGCTGAAACCTGGAACGCATGTGACACTGAAAAATTCAGCATAAATCAGAGACCAGCCAGTAAAAAATTCAACTGAAAATACCGCTGTTTAATCTGCATGCAAAAAAGTTGAAAATCAGCAAAGAGGAAAAATGCACTGTAGATCATCTCAGTTTACAACACACAGCCACAGAGCAATTTCAGACGAACAAGCAGCCACCACCGAAACCTTCGGTTTTCTGATTTCTACAGCACTGAACCGGGCACAGGATTTTGCATTCACCTTTTTCTAGGGGCACAGCACACATCAGAATCGGTCTCAGAGACAAACGAAATCACAGATCCAAAGTAAAATAATAAGCAACAAGTTGCAGCCAGCTCAAGACAATATAAAAACCCAAAAAGACAATTGATGGTTGAAGAAACTGACACCTCATTGCATAAAGAAAATAGCAGTCAGCATGCAACTTGATTAAGCAAACACTTGGATCTTCAGACGCGCAAGATATTGCCGAGCAGAGAGCGAGCAAACCAAGCATTAAAGAAGATCTTCAATTTGTGCAGTACGAGTTCATCGCCATGAATCTCCAGATAAAGCAGGGACGCTCACCTATAGCGGCCGCATGCTCCTCAAATCTACGAGGCACTTCAGATAAAAAAAAAAAAATCTCGGCCTTTCTTACGGCGCCGCGCCTCATTGATTTCCACTGGCGCGCAAGAAATGGCCGCCAAGCCGATTTCAAAGATCTCAGATTTTTGCGGATGCTACACACACGAAGCGAGCAAACAATCCAGCAAAGAAAAGGAAATCAAATCAACAGATCGCAACAGGCAAATAAATCTCAACACCAAACAAAAGGCTAAGACAAAGACAATAAGAAACAAATGCCACCAGTGGAATCGATTCCATCGGAAGGAGCAAGATCTGACTACCGATTTTACGGGAGAAACCGACTGTAACACGGCGCCCGATTTTAGAAGCACCTAAGAAGTCATTGTAACAGAAACAACCAAGAAACTCAATGCAAGAGGAATGATTACATTAAGTAATTTACTCCACACACTACATGCTTGTGAGGAAGAAACACACGCACTAGCTCATCTCAATACTCGGCTCATATCCTCACTACACGGCAAGCTTGAGAGGAGTAAAACACATGCACTAGCTCTTCTCAATACTCAGCTCATATCCTCACTACACAAAGAAAGAACACACGACTGAGCCACACACGCACTAAAGCTATTAGCTCATACCCTGTCCTCACTACAAACACACACAGAGCTCACAATCTATATAGCAAGCACACACACGCACTTGCGGCTAAAAGAGAAGGCTCATGTCCTCAATTAGCAAATCAAGAAGTGTCGGCCCTCTCCACTCACAAATGAGGCAAAGGTCATGGTCAACATGACCAGGATTTGGAGGAAACCAGCCCTCCTATCATTGCTTGAGTCAAAATACCAAACGCCTCAAGCACCTTCCCGGAAGTTTCGTCGACACACGATCGCACCCGGCATCGACTGCTCGACCTCGACACCTCCTGTGTCTAGTCCGGTCCGCCTGTCATCGCCCGTCGTGTCCGCCACGGAGACGATCCGGCCGCTCATCTCTGCTCATAACCACCTCAAGAGACTCGATCATCTTGGCATCTTTGACCGTCTGGACCTCGACACCTCCTGTGCCTAGTCCGGTCCTCCTCGCCTCACCATGACCTAGCTCAAGTCCTGCAATCCACAGATAAGCAAACCATCACATAGCACCGCATCTAAACAAAGATAATCAAGAAGGGCACAAGTAAAGGTACTCTACCCTCGAATACCCGAAACAAACTCAAACTCACTAAACCGACCGTCAATTACTCATCACAAGCATGGGGACACCTCCACATGGTCTCTCAATCTCCCCCTTGATGAGTATATTGACAAACCCCGAAAAAGCATAAGTTGAGTTTGTTTGAAAGTCATACATGGTCCAAGAAAAGAAATTGATGCTAATGACCATGGAGACACAAGGAGTAAAAGAAAGAGCAAGTTTTCCTCAAACGCTCCCAAAACTCCCAAAAGAGACTTTTTCTCCAATATTCTCCCCCTTTTGGCAATAGAGTCATCAAGATACAAAAGAGAGAACATAGCATGGTGTGGTTGAATGTTATGCAATGCTAAGCAATTAGAGCCATGAAGATTATCTAAAATGACTATTCGAGTATTACACCAAGCCATAACTTATATGAAAGCTATCAATATCATTACAAGATATGCATAATCAAGCCAAGCCACGTAAGTAACAATATGAAGATTAGATGAATTTCTTAGCATGTCAAGCCACTCAAGAGTATAGTCTAGCTAGAGGTATCCAAAGATGATGCAAACCATGTCAATAACCTAAGTGGAACCAAGAAACTAGAATTGAGTCAATTTAGAGTGCTATTAGTTCAAGAATGAATCATTTGCACAAGTACTTGGTTCTTTTGGTAGTTACAAATTTAGCCCAAATCACATATTTTCATTTGAAATTGATAATTTTGGTGATGTGCTAGATCTCAAGCCTTATGCGACCATTCCAAGCGAGAAGCTTAAGGAGATGATCTAGGTCATCCAAAACTCCCCCGAGTTCATGCCCAAGGTGCAATGGCAAGCGTCTCATGAGAAAGAATTGGTGAGATCAGTTCTTTCGCACATAAAAGAGATCTTTTGCTTTCTTAAATAAGTGTACTCACTCATGGTTCATCATGACACTAGCATAGCTCAAACTAAAGCTCAATTAAAGATTCAAGACTCAACTTAGCCTATTTGACATGGCATGAATCATAAGAGGATAACTAAGGATAGTCTAGCCTCAAGAGCTAACATGACATGTCTTAGTTCAAGTTGTGCAATTTTAATTAACTTAACAATGACAAAGGCTTGACGACACATATGAAGCAATGATAAATCTAGCAATTAAGCATAATCATGGCAAGATGTAATGCATTGAAGCATGTCATATATGGATAATGGTCAAGGCTCCATGTAGTTATATTACAATGCACAATGCTAAAAGCAAGAAAATCCAGCTCCCCCTCAACATGTGAAGCACCTTTTAGTTCAAGTTGAGTTATATCAATATTAAACTCCAGAAGCTCCCAAATGAACTCTCCCTGAACCAAAGCAATAAAACGAGAAGCTGGCAAAGAAATCAGGAACAGACAGTCCTCAAAGCATAGACAAGATATAGAGAATACCATGGCTCGATCGACTCTCATCTACCCCATATGACACTAGGACTATCACCGCCGGCTAACACACTAAGGAGCAAACACGTTCCCTGTCTACCCAAGGGTGGCCCAACCCTTGCTAGAACCTATAAGAAGTGAGTAAGCTCAACCTAGTGAGAAGAGACAGCTAATAAGCAACATCCTAGAGCATAAGATGAGAGGAAGAAGTCTAAGCAACTAGACGAGAGAAACACTCTAATCTATGCTAGGAAGACTAACCCAAAATGCATCCCGAATGCAATGCGATAGTAAGGAGCAATGACATAATATACAAGATAAGCAATAAAGCACAAAGCTCCCCTCACTACAAATCCATAAGGACAAACCACCCCAAGCTCTCCCGCAAGGTTGAAAACCTAGAGCTATCCAAAGGCTTGGTAAAGATGTCGATAAGTGGCGGTCACTCTCCTAGCTGGAGCACTATATCACCCTTCTCCACATGGTCTCTAAGGAAGTGATATGGGATATCAATATGCTTGGTCGAGAGTCTTTGACTTTGGGTTCTTAGCAATGTTAATAGCAGAAGTGTTATCACAAAAGAGTGGAACACTTTCTATAACTAACCCAAAGTCCCGCAGGGTCGAAGCCATCCAAAGTATCTGTCACTGACAATCGGCGGCGACAACATACTCGACCTCTGCGGTGGATCAGGTGCAACAGGATCGCTTCCTAGAAGACCAAGAAGCGAGAGAAGTGCCAATGAATTGACGGTGCGAAGTGCTCTTCCTATCTATCCTACAGCCAGCAAAGTCTGCGTCCGAGTAGGCTCTAAGGAAAAGACGGGATGAGGAAGAGTACCAGATACCATAGTCAATGGTAGCTCGAAGGTACCGAAGAATGCGCTTCACCGCCTGGCGGTGAGAATCTGTGAGGAGAAGCTCGAATCGAGCACACAAACACACGGAGAAGTGTATGTCCGGTCTCGAGGCGGTGAGGTACAAGAGGGAGCCAATCATGCTGCGATACTCCTTTTGATCAACCGGCTCGCCATCCTCATCTGGGTCAAGATAGGCTGTAGAAGCCATCGGTGTGGACACCGGCTTACCATCACTCATATCAAAGCGTCTCAGGAGGTCACGAGTGTACTTGCCCTGATGCAAGAAAGTACCCTCCCGAGTCTGCTTGATCTGGAAACCAAGGAAGAAGCTCAACTCGCCCATCATGCTCATCTCAAACTCTAAGCTCATAACATCGGAGAACTGAGAAACAAGAGTATGAGAAGAGCCACCAAAGATGATATCATCCACATAAATCTGGACGAGTAGAAAGTCATTACCATGCTGCTTGAATGAACAAGGTCTTGTCTACCTTACCCATCTCAAAACCATGACTCAACAGATAGGACTTAAGCCTCTCATACCAAGCTCTGGGAGCCTGCTTAAGTCCATACAAGGCTTTAGAGAGCTTGAAGACATGGTTAGGGTATTTGGGGTTCTCGAAACACGGAGGTCAGTCGGACGAGACTTCCTCCTCAATAAGGCCATTGAGGAAGGCACTCTTCACGTCCATCTGGTAAAGCTTGAAACCCTTAGAAGCTGCAAAGGCAAGCGAGATTCTAATGGCTTCAAGGCGAGCTCTGAGGGCAAAGGTCTCCTCAAGTCCGGACCCTCAACACAGGAAAACCCCGAGCGACCAATCTAGCCTTGTTTGGGATGACAACCCCATCCTCGCTCTGCTTGTTCTTGAACACCCACTTGGTTCCAATGATATTGTGACCTCGTGGGGGCTCAACAAGCGACCAAACCTTGTTTCTCTCAAAGTTTTCCAACTCCTCATGCATGGCATTGACCCAAGACTCATCGAAAGAGCATGATCAACATCCTTGGGCTCGAAGGAGGCAATGAAAGCGAATGGAGACGAAAAGAGAAGTGCAGATTTTGAGCGTGTGACACGCTCAAAAAGATCTCAATGATCTGCGCTCGAAGGATGCCTTCTCTGGATATGTCGGGAGGTCTGGATGAGAAGAGGAAGTGGCCTCTACCTCGTGTGCGAGAGGCGGGGGACAGAGCCACTAGCTCCGGAGGAAACGGAAGGCAGGTGATCACCTTGAGGTGCCGTGGAAGAAGGCATCTCAAGGGGAGGAAGAGGAGCTGGATCAGGTAAACAACCATCGTCTCCCTCGTCCTCATCATCCACAAAGATGGTCTCGGACTGCTCTAAAGAACCTGAGATATCTGGCCTAGTCCCCGGACTGGCCTCGTCAAAGGTCACCTCACGTGTTTCTACCATTACGCTAGACTCGCAGCCTGCACCCTATAAGCGCCAAGAAGTCGAGTAGCCTAGAAAGATACCGTCACAGGAACGTGACTCAAACTTGTCTAGGTTCCCAGACTTCAAGATAAAGCACTTGCAACCAAACACACGAAAATGAGAGACGCTGGGCTTTCGCCCATATCTCAGCTCATAAGAAGTGCGGTGCAAGAGTGCCCGAAGAAAAACTCGATTCGAAACATGGCACGCAGTCGCAATGGCTTCAGCCCAAAACTTCCTCGGTGTAGAATACTCATCAAGCATCGTCTGGCCATCTCGACCAAGGCGATTCTTCCTCTCCTAGCGCCATTTTCTTTGAGGGGCGTATGGAGAAGAGGCGGTGCTCTACACCTGTCTCACCACAGAAACTCTCAAAGTAGGAATTCTTGAACTCCGTGCCATTGTCACTGCGGATCGCTCGTAAGGCACCAGGAAGCTCAACAGAAAGCCTACTAAAAAGACCTCGGAAAAGTGAAAACGTCTCATCCTTTGACGCTAAGAAAAACACCCAAGAATACCTCGAGAAGTCATCGACCACAACAAGAACATACCACTTCCCTCCGCCGTTGCGACTCATTTGGTCCAAGCGTGTCCATGTGGAGCATTTGTCCTGCATCGGTCATAATGCTCGTGGTGGGAGGATGAGAAGCGGCAACCATCTTGCGTCTTAGGCATGGAGTGCAAACAAGATCTTTGACCATCTTGAGTTTGGCGGACCACGAATGAGATCATGGTCGCTAACTTTCGGGTCAAATGGTCAAATCAATATGACCAAGTCTCCTATGCGAAAAAGAGATCGCGGGACTCGAAGCAACTAAACACCGAGAGGATCGCGGAAGACTCAGAGAACTCAAAGACGAAAGATCCTCCCATAACGAGAAATCCATAAACCGGACTACAGAAGAATCAAGAATTTTGCAATTGTTTTTCTTAAAGCTCACCTCGAAACCGTCATCGATGTCGAGAAACCGAAAGCAAATTGTCCGCAGCTTACTAACCAAGGCAACATCCTTAAGAATAAAAGAAGCATTAATACGCCACAGTACCTTTGGCGATGACGCCCAGACGAAGCATCTCCGAAGGTGATCGTCTCATCACCGAGCGGGCTGGGGAGGAGAACCAACGGAGTCTCCGGTCATATAGCGAGAACAACCGAGTCTACAAGCCAAACCTTCTCCTTCCCTACCCGTGAACTGAGTCAAGCAGAGTAAAGTCTCGATCTTGGGATAAATCAACAATGATTTTGGCACCCAATCTTGAATAACACGTCGGCGGATGAAGTAGTCAAGCACGATCGACCTCTATCTATCCCTCGCTCTCAGTAACTCAAAGCGAAGGTCTAAGAGTAGACCGAAGGCATTCTTTGGGTCCGGCGCTCTGAAGGAGCGAGTCGAGCACCGCAATATCTTGAACACGCCATGAGTAGCTATCTCGATGGGAAAGCGAGATCTACCCTCGGGACGGCGGAAGTCACGATCGAAAGCAATTTTGAGGACGAAAACCGAAAACTCGGAAAAACCAAGTCCTCGATCTTTGCACAAACCCATCGAAGAAACAAGCCTAGACCTCGTGTTGGTCTTAGGTGCACTCAAGGTGCAGGGCCGACCACGAGTGCGCCTAAGAGACTCAACATGGTCTCTACGCTGCGATCTTGGCGCTGAAGCATCGATCGATGTGTGTCCATCCTTCGGCGAAGGTGCGGTGATACTTCACCTTCGAGAGGTAGAAGCAACATGTGAAATTACCTTCTCGTCGAAATCCCTCGGACATAGCCCGCCGACTCGAAATGGACTTTCTCGGTCCCTGGCTCGATCTCGATCACACTGGTGCTATGGAGTGCGAGCACGGCGGTGGATGCTTCCTCATGTCCTCAAAGAAGTCATATCCTAGACCACGATTAAATCTGCAAATCTTAGATTGGTCTAGAATAAGATTGAGCTTCTTCTTGCCTCCTACAAATCTCTCGAGAGTGTTCATAAGGTACTGACACTCCCGAAAGAGAGAGGTGCAAGAAGAGCAGGGGGAAGAAGAGACAACAGAAGGTAAGGGAGCAAAAGAAGAACCAGCAGCAGAGGGAAGAATGGCTTGTGCACGCACAGCCGACTCTGAAGGACAGTCCTACTGCTAGCCAGTTGGTTCACGTCGCTAAGCGTCTCAACCTTACCACAGGGCTTCTCCCCTTCTCCACAATCATATTACAAGCACAATGTGGCTTCTCTAGAAGGTCCTTAGTTAGCTTCACACATTTCTCATCCAAAGCAATCAAGTCGATTTTAGTTTGTTACACTTAATGCATGGTGAGCTAACGGGGTCCTTAGAAGCAAACTTAGCCATCTTCCTTTCATGATCAATCATATCTTGAAACTGTTTGGAGAGCGACCTCAAGTTCAGAAGATTAACTTAGGGCAGTTCAAGCATGAAACAATCGGCTCAAGTAAAGAAGCTTGTAGTTCAAACAATTTTATGATCTGCCCGCTTTAAGTTCATCTTCAAGTTATTGCAATTTTCACAAGACTCGGGCAGATCAAGGAGCATGGCATAAGGTACTCTAGCAGCAATGTCCTTACCCTCACATGAGGTGGGAGAAGTAGTCTCATCAGTAATAAGTAGGGTAACAGCCATCCTACTCAACTCTAACTCAGCAAGCAGACTAGCATTCTCCACCTTAACACTATCAAGTTTGGAGGACAGACTATCATGTGAGGTCCTTAACTTCTCCATATCAACCAGCAAAGCAGAGCATGTATCACAATCATCACTAGAAGGAGCAGATGTAAGAGCAATAATCTCTAGTGACGATCTATCTATTTCCTTCTCTAACTCAAAGACACTTAGCCTTAGCTTTAGCATGAAAACCTCCTAGCTTAAGAAAAGCATGATTGAGCTGTTCGTGAGGTGGGATCTACCTCGTCGAGTCGGAGTCTGCTCATTGTCACGAGTTCGCCCTCGAGGCCATGAAGCACATCTTGGGAGAAGTCGTCGCCGCCATCCTTGGGCTCTTGGTCACCCGTCCGTCATCGTCGCTCCATCCCTCCACCTCGCCGAGGTCGAGGTCGTCGAAAGCGGTGAGGACGATGGAAGAGCTTCTTGGCTTTGCCGGTTGCGGAACTTCTTCTTCTTTGGGCGCCCGTTTGGAGGCTTCTTGTTGCAGTTCTTGTTGGTGTAGTCGTTCTTGCGAACCGTAGTCGTTCTTGCCCTTCTCAAGCTTGGGGCGGTTTGCGAATGTGGTTGGGGCCACCACACTCGAAGCAAATCACGTGTCCTCCCTCTTTCGTCCCTCCTCCTCTTGTAAGCATGGGAAAACTTCCGAGCTAGGAGGGCATTTGCTCATCCTCGAGTGCTCTAGCGATCATCGATTCGTCACAGAGAAGCGACAAGGAGAAACCACAAGAAGAATCAAGAAAGCCTTAAGAAGAAAGCGGGATCGGTGACCAAGGCCATCGATTGTGACTTCGACCGACGAGAGACAACGTCAATCTCGTGAGTCTTGAGGCGCAGTCTGGTAGCGTCAAGAGTCGTGGTCGAGAGGTCTGTCGTGTCTTTGATGGTGGTCACTTTCATCTCCCACACGTAGATCGAGTCTTTGTAAGTATCGACGAGCGTTGTCCGAAGTCGGGGTATGTGAGACCGACCGCTCGGAGGTTGCTCAAGATCTTGTGAAAACGAGCGAAGCACTCATCTAGGGACTCACCAGCAAGCATCTCAAATTTGTTGTACTCTCGCTTGAACTGGTCCTGTCGTACGGTCTTAATCTGGGTGGTGCCCTCATGGTATGCATCGAGAGTCACCCAGATATCGTAGGCCGACGAGAGGTGAGAAATGCGATCAAATTCGCTCCTGCTCAGACCCTGGATAATAATGTTCCTTGCCTTTGCATTCGCCTCAACATCGGGCATATTTGCCACATTGATGTTCTCATCGGCAGGAACAACATAACGAGTTTTGACTTTTGCGGATCGCATAGCCACGAGCTGTATGTAAGACTCCATCCGACTCTTCGGAAGGGATAGTCGACCCCATCAAGATCGGGGCTTGGTGGAATACTCGTGCATCGCCATGGCTCGCAGACCGGTTAAGATCTATTGAAAAGAGCTAACCGCTCGATACCAATTGTAGGACGAAATGGCGGACAGAGGGGGGTGAATGTCGCTCTCTTTAAAATCGCCCCAGAAAGCGTACTGCTGAATTTTCAAGAAGAAGCAAAACAAAGTAATTCACAGAGAGTTAATTCTGCTGAAACACAGAGCGCATGTGACATTGAAAAATTCAGCATAAATCGAGACCACCAATAAAAATTCAACTGAAAATACATTTGTTTAATCTGCATGCAAAAAGTTGAAAATCAGCAAAGAGGAAAAATGCATCGTAGATCATCTCGGTTTACAACACACACCACACGAGCAATTTCGCGAACAAGCGACCACCACGAAACCTTCGGTTTTCGATTTCTCTGACAAAGATCAACCGGCACGCGAGATTTTGCATTCACCTTTTCTAGGGGCACAAACACACATCGAATCGGTCTCGAGACAAAGCGAAATCACAGATCCAAAGTAAAATAATAAGCAACAAGTTGCGGCCACTCAAGACAATATAAAACCCAAAAAGACAATTGATGGTTGAAGAAACCGACACCTCATTGCATAAAGAAAATAGCGATCAACATGCAACTTGATTAAGCAAACACTTGGATCTTCAGACGCGCAAGATATTGCGAGCAGAGCGAGCAAACCAAGCATTAAAAGAAGATCTTCAATTTGTGCGAGCCGTAGTTCATCGCCATGAATCTCCGGATAAAGCGAGGGCGCTCACCTATAGCGGCGCATGCTCCTCAAATCTACGAGGCGCCGGATAAAAAAAATCTCTGGCCTTTCTTACCAGCGCCGCCGCCTCATTGATTTCCACTGGCGCGCAAGAAATGGCCGCCCAAGCCAGATTTCAAAGATCTCAGATTTTTGCGGACTGCTACACACGCACAGAAGCCGAGCAGCAATCCAGGCAGTAAAAGGAAATCAAATCAACAGGATCGGCAACAGGGCAAATAAATCTCAACACCAAACAAAAAGGCTAAGACAGCAATAAGAAACAAATGCCACCGGGAATCGATTCCGCCGGAAGGAGCGATCTGACTACCGATTTTACTGGGAGAAACCGACCAGAACACGGCGCCCCGATTTTAGAAGCAGCCTAAGAAGTCATTGTAACAGGAAACAACCAGTAAACTCAATGCAAGAGGAATGATTACATTAAGTAATTTACTCCACACACTACATGCTTGTGAGGAAGAAACACACGCACTAGCTCATCTCAATACTCAGCTCATATCCTCACTACACAGCAAGCTTGAGAGGGAGTAAAACACATGCACTAGCTCTTCTCAATACTCAGCTCATATCCTCACTACACAGCAAAGAACACACGCACTGGAGCCACACACGCACTAAAGCTATTAGCTCATACCCTGTCCTCACTACAAACACACACAGGAGCTCACAATCTATATAGCAAGCACACACACGCACTTGCAGCTAAAAGAGAAGGCTCATGTCCTCAATTAGCAAATCAAGAAGTGTCAGCCCCTCTCCACTCACAAATGAGGCAAAGGTCATGGTCAACATGACCAGGATTTGGAGGGAAACCAGCCCCTCCTATCATTGCTTGAGTCAAAATACCAAAACGCCCTCAAGCACCTTCCCGGAAGTTTCCTGTCGACACACGACCGCACCCGGCATCCTGACCGTCTGGACCTCGACACCTCCTGTGTCTAGTCCCGGTCCGCTGGTCATCGCCCGTCGTGTCCGTCACGGACGATTCGATCGCTGCCTCTCGGCCAGAACCACCTCAAGAGACTCGATCATCTTGGCATCTTTGACCGTCGGACCTCGACACCTCCCGTGCCTAGTCCGGTCCTCCTCGCCTCACCATGACCTAGCTCAAGTCCTGCGATCCTGAGACAAGCAAACCATCACATAGCACCGCATTTAAACAGCATAATCGAGAAGGGCACAAGTAAAGGTACTCTACCCTCGAATACCAAACAAACTCAAACTCACTAAACCGACCGTCAATTACTCATCACAAGCATGGGGACACCTCCACATGGTCTCTCACTGAGAAACTCCATATTGGGATTATTAAATGGGGCTATTTATTCATAAAGTGACTGAATTTTTTTAAAAGTATAAGTTACCTTTTTTATTCATTAGATCAATATTCAATCATATGATACACCAATCTTTACACAAATCCAATGATCATAAAAAGTGATTTAAACTTAAGAAAATTTCAGACAACTTAAAAATAACAAAACTGTTATTAAATTCCTTTTTAAAAAATTCTACAAGCAAGATTGTACCCCAAGCCCCGAAGAGACAAGGACCATGAAGATACGCCACTTGTCTGAAACCACAAATCAGTTCAGTCCGCAAGATGCGTTGCCGAAAGGACGGAACTCTTTTACAGTACTGTTTCAACTAGTTGCGGCGTACTAGGAAGACAAGGGAGATATTACCTGTGCTAGTTTTTCTTTTCTTTTCTTTTTGAAACAAGACTACCTGTAGTGCTAGTTGCTTTTGCACGAGTCCAATGTTCAGGATTCCAGATACTGTTGGTTGCCTGTGCCTCGACGTCGACTACCGATGATGCATCCATCACATCCGTGCACGCTAAGGTACCGACTTTTTCGCCATTCCGAGAAATTTACTACAAGTTCCTTTCAGTATGATGTCTGAATTAGACAACTAGCGTTGATCAATTAGCATTATTATGTGAAAAGAAATCAAGAACAGGTGGAGAAGAGCGGAAGATAAACGCATCTTCTTAAAAAATGACGGCTGCGTGCGTTGGATTCACACACCAAATTAGCATTTTTAATGGGAGGTGGTGTAGTTGGGGTGGTTTGGTGGGAAAAAACTTCTCGAGGAGGCCCCTAAACCCCTCCTTTAGAGGCCCAACCTTGGATTATGCCACGTGGTAGCTGCACTAATCAGGAAGCAACCTCAATCTCCTTCCCTCAATTCCTTTACCCAACCCAAGTAGCCATTGTTGCATCTAAAGTCATCCCCTCCCCTTCTCTCTTTCTCGGCTCAAACCGTCCTCTCTCTACGCCGCTGCTTTTCATCCTCCGCATCGGCGCGCCTCCACTGTCCTCGACCTCACCGCGAGCCGTTTCACACCCACGCTGCTGCTGGTCTCCATGCGGCCCTCGGCGAGCTCCACTATCGGACCCTGGGCTTTGAATACTCAAAATCCTCATGTGTGTACCTTACTAGTCCTATGATCAGTGGCTAGTACACACATCCACAACATTAGCATACACATCCATACACAAGTACATACCAAGGTAGTCAGAGTCGAGATCCCGAGTCGGATCGATTTGCCTCCTAGTAGGATCGAATCAGATGTCGAATCGTAGAATCGGCGATTCTCTGATTTGTAAAATACACATATTTAACATATATACTATAAGTTTGTATGATTGTTATATGGTTTACCACTTGCATGTTCCTTAAAAGTAGCTAGACATACTCTAGGAATAAAAATAGCTTATCATTATCAAGCTCAAGATTGCTCATGCCATAATATAGATATTTGTACTAGCATTACCACACTGATACAATATTTTGCATGCTCCTTGTTTATTTATAGTTTCATTCTCAGAAATTAATATCAACAAATTTTGCTCTAAAACAAAATATCAGCAAAGCCCTGCCCCTAAAAAAATTGCCCTAAGTCTCTCTGAGTAGGATCGACGGTGAGATTTGGATCGATAGGTCGTCGTGGGTTAAAGAGAACCGTAAGACTCTAAGAGTATGATCGCGATCCTACCTACCTTGAGTAGGATCGGATCGTGAGAAGACTTGGATCGACATTTGTCGTGGGTTAAGAGAGTCGTAAGACTTTAAGACTTGGATCGCGATCCTAACTACCTTGGTACATACAACATAAAACAAATATGGTACATAAACTTAAGCGATTACATAATTTACAATACACGGCCGACTGGCCAAATAAAATATCAAGTATCAGAAGTAGCAGCAAAAACTTAGTAATTTAAATGCAAAGGAACATTAGTATGCCCATCCAAACATGGCACTCAAGATAAACAATATCGAAAATCCATCCCAATATTTTCCGATAAGACTGTTTTTGCAAAAGTAAAGACTATACCCGATGTGGCTGAACTAAGCATGCTCATAATCGCGAGCACATCTATTTAAATAGATTTACACTCTGTAGAGGTGTACAACTTTACCCACAATATGTGAGTTCTCTAGTTTGTTCGGCATCAGTCGATACCATCGCACACAACATTATAGTATGCAATCTAGAGTCTATAACGAAGCCTTTACATCACCTAGTCCTAACCTTGCACTAGCTCGACGAATGTTTACCCTCACATCACCCGAGTTCCTCCCGTTTCTGTGAGGCATTCACCGTTGTGCCGGCAAGCTTTGTTCCCCACACATTGGTGAAGGGATCCCCTTCGAACAACCCTTCCTGGATTGCCAACACTACTGCGGCCTACCAACATGCAAGGCTAGTCCTCAATGACCTAATTAGCTAAGGTCATCCCATACTAGCACATGTGGTTGTACATGTCGACGATCGAGTTGCTGATTTTACGAAATAAAAGATGAAAATGACACGATATTTCCTAGGAGATAATGGGATTGCTCTTTATTGATATGAACTGGATTTACAGGGGGTGCTTTACGACCCGAATGGGGACTAATCCTAATTACACTAAATCTCACACCTACTATGCTAATCAATCAGACTTAAAGCACGATTCTAAGGTTAATTGCGTTGCTCTAATCTGATGTTGTTGTCTTGCTTGTCCTCCAGATCACCCTTTTATCTTCTGCGCTTCACCCTTAAATAACTTTCGAAGAGGTGCAGTTACTCCTGGAGAAGGCGTCCCTAGTGAAGCGTTGTGACTGGTCGGAGCGAGGCGTTAGTTGATAATGTGTCAACTGCTCTACGGTTAAGTGTCTGTGAGACACCCAACCGTATGATGGTTGTTGTAAGTGTCTTAGGATTATATAACATCGCGTGGTTTAGAATATACAGCACGTGTTCCATTCATCACACGGTTAAGATACCAGTTCGTAGCTCTTCCGAGCAACTACCTGGTTGGAGACTAGGTACAGGACCTTGTCCGACCAGGGTACCCATTATATAACCTCTGGAATCCTTACGACCAGTGAGGTCGTTAGCCTTAGGGGTTACGACCATGAAGACGTATGGTCTTTTTATTATGTATTTAAAATAATACATAGAGGTTTTAATCCTCGTCAGCTAGCCCCCAAACTTTAAATGAACAGGTCATGTGAACACTTTCTTCCAACGAAGTCATATCAGGCAGACCTTATTTAATGTCGTGACATATGAAGTGGTCTGTGTTCACTTTCAAGTTGAGAACTTGCCTTGGGAACTAAAAAGTTTTTCTGTCCGTTGGACAATAATGCTTTGTCTATTGGACTTTAAATTACTCTCAATTGCAGTTAAAGATATGAAGCTATAAAGTTCCCATTGCTGGGCTTTAGAACTCTTACGCTTTCAGATCTTCCTTTAATCCCCTTCAGTTCCTTGCTAAGAAAACATTTCCGACCTCTTATTGCCTTTTCGACCTCAAAGCCTCCTCCGACCACTACTCATCCCTTTGAGAAATTTCACCATGTTGGGGCAAATTACAAAGTGGATGGCTTCAGATCTGAGTGAGAAGAAGCTTGAGGTGCTATAGAAGATTGGAATGCCCCTAGACAGGAATCTGATCAGGTGGAGGTCAGTGGCCAGAGAGCACTTTCCGAGCCGCGAAGATAGGAAAATCCCAGTTTTCCTCACCTACATCGAGTGCGAATTGAGGGTTCCGGTGCACAAATTCCTCCCCCACGTTCTAGAGTACTAAGAGGTGGAGCTGGTGAATCTGGCTCCGAATTCCATCACCAACATTAGCATCTTCGCCTATCTGTGTGAGGCGTACCTGGGAGTGCGACCAAACTTGAAGCTCTTCAAGTATTTCTATCGGATGGCGATGTCAGGAAGATCCATGGTGGCTCCTGGAGAATGCATGTTGTGCCTTCACGACGGGAAGGCCGATGAGTACATCCAAATGTACTCGAAGTCCTCGTGGTCTTCATGGAAAAAGAACTGATTTTACATGACGGTTACGAGGGATGATGGCCTCTACTTCGCCGGACTTAGGGCGAACGAGAATCCCAAATGGAGGGGGATCGTGGAGAAGACAGGGATGGTCGGAAGATGTGTGGATGCCATTCAAGATCTGAGGATCAAGGGTTTGACTTCCTGGCATGTGGTGAGAGATTTCACCAAACACCGAATTAGTCCTTTGAAGCTCCGGACTCAATCCCTGCTCTGGTTCATTGGTCATGATGAAGCAATCACGGACTCACGAGATGGTAAGTCTTCGAGAAAAGCTCCGACCAGTATAACTTATTACTTGATTATCGTAAAACCTTAAAATCTGCTCTGTCTCCCTTTTTTTTAAAAGCTCTTTCTCCTGAGGAAATCAGAGAGCGGATCAAGATGTTCTGCGCTGGGGAGCCTGGTGAGAAGGCTGCATTCTTTGACATTTTGGCGATAGTCTTTGTTGAAGAGAGACTGGCAAGACTTAAGATAGATAATCAATTGCTCTTTATCATATATATACATATCCTCCGATCAATTTATTGATCTTGCTCTAATTTTGTAGGCGGTCGGACTGAAAGTCATATAATCTGGTGAGGATTGTAACCCTACCGTGGTTTCGACTGATTCGTGCCCAGAGGCATTAGAAGAAGATGATTCTCCCGAGGTAATAGAGCATTTGAAAGAATATATATATTCTAGATAAAAAAAATTTATAACCTAACCAAACTTGTTTTTTAATTTCGGTGGAAAAGACTAAAGGCCCGCAGAACAGTGTTGCGGAAGCCATAGACTCCAGAGTGGTCGTTCACGACCTAACAGTTGTCACTGAGACAACTTATATGGAGGTTGATGAAACCACACCCTCCAACCCGATGGTCAGGAATGCTACCCTCGATCAGTTGGTCGAGGATATTGCTTCCGACCTCATGTTGGAGGATGTGAGGGGAACAGCCAACCCTACCAGGCCAGAGCCAGTGAAATTGGTTGAGAAGAAAAGGAAGGCTAGCTGTATAGAATTTATTCTACCGCGTTTCAAAGTCAAAACCAAAAAATCAATTAGGTATGTACAAATGAAAAAATCGTATGAGTGCATACCTTTAATAGTTTTCGATGATTTGGAATTTTGAGCTTCCTTTCTTCGTTTTGTACAGATCTTCTGGCGTTCCGGTCATTTTTGACCAGAATGTTCCTGAGGACCAGGCACCCGTGGAAGTCCTCGTCCAAAGCACTTCTCAGGACAAAGTTCCTGAGGATAACGTGGTCGAGGAAGCCCCCGAGCAAGTGTCGGTGCCAGTAGTCGTTCAGGATCCATTGGTAATCCTAACTCCTTCTGCGGAGGTAGATGCCCCTAAAGGCCCTCAATAGGTCCTGACAACTGTTGGTAATCCCTCTCAACCTAACAAGTTCCCTTTTCGCCCCCGATTTATCGAGGATAAGGAGCTTGACGAGGCATGGGGAAGAATATCGGACCATCAAATCAAGATAGGTCCTGATATTATTTTTGCCGATTATAATGACGTGGCAATCCGGGTAAGTATCTACGACCAATTTCATAGCTTTTCTTAAAAAGTTTATAGGAAACTTAAAGAAAAATGCTATTTATGTAGCACATGGTCGAGAATTTTGCTGTGGTCGGAGGACTGACCCAACGAATCAAACTCCTGGAGTAAAAAACATTCCGAATTGGAAAGTAAGAACTTTCTTCTTAACCTTTCTCCTTCTTCAATACTTTGTTCTTTCTTTAATTATTCTCCCTTATCATATTCGATAGATTTGGAAAAAAGAAGAGGTCGTGGCTGATAAAGCCAGAATAGCCCAGCTTGAAGAAGAAAATCGGGCTAAGGACCGGTCGATCGTAGATGCGACAACCAGACATGAAACTCTTGAAAAGAGGATTGAATGTAATTTGGTCGTAGACTTGACTTATTAACCTCCCCTAATCATTTTTACGTACTACTTGTTTTAATCGTATGGAGAAAACTCAAGCGTTGAATAGAGCAAAGAAGGCTCTAGAATTTGAACAGGATAAGGAGGCGGATCTTGTGCAAAGTCTTGATGAAAAGATACATGCACTGAACAAGATGATCTTTGATATGGAATCAGGATCAAATCCGCCTCCCTGAAGAGATCCAACAGAGAAAATGATCTACTTGGGCCAACCTTTAGAAGATCTCAAGGGTCTGCTCAACACTACTCAAGAGAACTATACCCAAACTATGAAAGAAGGCGTAGCCAATGGAGTTGGTTTTGCATTGGCAAAACTGAAAGCTTCCAACCCTTCCATCAATTTTCAAGCTATTGAAGAAGACTTCAACTGCTTGCCTGAAGATGCAAACAAGTTTCTCAAAGAAATAAAACCTCTTGGAAACAAGGTTGCAGAGGAAATAGAAATCGGATCTCCATCAAGAAGCAATTAGTCTGGAGATATTCAAGAGTAGGACATTGTAATATAAGAATTATGAAATATATAAAACTTACCTTTTTGTCATTAGCAAGTCTTTTGTTTATACTTTTGACTTTTAAAGTACTCAGATATGCCCTAGCCCCCGACTGATTTATAGTAGAGGAACTTTACTATATAATCAGTAAGCCAAGAAAAAGAGAACTTGAAGTCTTACCCATTCTGTTTGTTTTGAAGGCATATACTGATTATATGATAAAACTAATCGTAGTAATACTAGGACATCAATTTGGTCGGAACCAGTGTATGACTTCGACTAGTTGTAGATCTGTTTTGTAATAATTGAAACACCAAACAAAGCAGTATATGGTCAGAAAAAAGACTTGTGTTAATGAAACGAGAAAATATACAAAGATGTATGCAATGAATGATAAGCAAGCTTATTTATATATAGTATCTAAAACTGATTGGAAAAACTGCTAAGAATTGAAGACATGAAACACACTTCGTGAAACATATTTAGACTCAAGTCCGACTGGCAGCGAGGATCGTAGGAAAAGAACCATCGCTAGGAAGCTCCTTCCAGTGGGTAGGACCACATGCGAAAAAGGAGAGACTTCAACTAGGAGGCTTTTCGTGTCCTGACCAGTAGCCAAACAAGAGTAGAACAGAATTTTGAAATGATAAAAATATGTCTTCATAGTCTTAAGCATATGAATTACTACATGAAGTTATTGTTTATTATGCTCTTGTTATTCGTATGTTTCTTTGAGAAAAGAGTGTGGTCACGCGTGGGAATCATTCAAAGAATGATCACGACTAGGACCCATACAGCGTATGACTTAGAAGTCGTTGCCAAAGAGTAATAGAGATCCTTGTAAAGGATGTCGGGAGAAGGTTGTCTTCTCCGACCAGTATAAATAACAACTGTAGAGGACCAGAGTATAGGTACAGACATATAAACAATATTTATCATCAAAATAAATAAAGGGATGACTAATATTTATTTAAATGAAAAGAATTGAAAGAATGTAAAAATAAATAAACATAGAACTTACGTAATTGATCAATGTTCCAAGAATTAGACAAAACTTGCCCATCAGACATGGCTAGTCGTACAGAACCTGGTCGGGTGACTTCGACCACAGTGTAAGGACTTTCCCACTTGGGAAAAAGTTTGTTGTGATTTGCTTGGTTCTGAATTTTTCTGAGAACCAGATCACCTACAGCGAGGCTGCAAGGCTGTACCTTACGACTATGGTATCTTCGCATGGCTTGTTGATAGACAGCTGATCGTACCAGGGCTTGGTTTCATCGTTCCTCAAGAAAATTGATGTCATCGAGTCGTCGTTCATTCTAATCGTTTTCGTTGAAACAATCAGTTTGAGCAAAGCCAAGTTTTAGCTCTGGAGGAAGCATGGCTTCAGCACCATAAACTAAGAAGAATGGCGTTTCACCATCGTACGACTGGTCATGGTTCTAACGGCCCATAATACAGAATGGAGTTCTTGAACCCAAGCTCCTAACTGTTTGATTCACTAGTCGAGCACTCGGCGTTTGATTCCTTGCATAATGATACCATTGGCTCGCTCAACTGCTCCGTTGCTCTGCGGATGAGCAACCGAAGCAAAATGAACTTTGATACCAAGTTCATCACAAGATTCTTGGAATTGACAGCTTGAGAACTGGGCACCGTTGTCTGTGATTATACAACTGGGTACACCAAATCGTGTAATCACATTTTTGTGAAAAATCTCTTAGCAGCCTCAGTTGTTATTTTAACAACAGGCTCGGCTTCAATCCATTTTGTAAACGTGTCAATCATGATGAAAAAGAATTCGAAGCCCCTGGGTGCTCTTGGGAAAGGTCCCAGAATGTCCAGTCCCTAGGTTGCAAAAGGCCAAGAAAGAGGAATAGTTTGCAAAGTTTGTGCTGGCTGATGTACTTGTCGGCTATGAAACTAACATTGTACGTACTTCGTCACGAGCTCTTTTGCATCATGAAGGGCAGTTGGCCAATAGTATCCTTGCCTGAAGGCTTTACAGACCAGTGTTCTATAGGAATGATGTGCTCCACAGACTCCTTCATAGATTTCGGTTAGCAATTTAATGCCATCCGTTTGAAATATGCATCTCATCAACACTCCATGAGATCCTCGCTTATACAAGGTACTTTCGATCAGAGCACATGATTTGGCTTTTCGTGCTAGACGATCGGCCTCTACATCAGCTTCTGGAATTATGTCATGCTGAAGATAATTGTAGATCGATGTCATCCAATCTCTACCCTGATCGCGACAGCGCCAACTATCAACGACCTGTGCAGCATCCATGTTCTCACGATCGGTTTGTACGACCTGTAAAGAATCATGTATGTGTTGGGTCGCGGGTAGGCTACGATATCTACAAACAAAAATTTCTACCACGCAAACCAGAGCGAAACCTTAGCGGGCATAAATACTTTAAGGTAGAACTTTGTAACGGCCTCGTGATAATTGCTTAGTCACTCGCCTTTGGAAACGTGTATTGGCCAACATTAAAGGCAAATTATCTCGTGTGGATAAAGCTGTACAAACTCTGCAGAGTATAAAACTATTCGAATAGCCGCGTTCGTGGTCATGGACATGCTAGCAAAGCCACTCCGAGTTAGACTTTGTTTTTGGTTTAAAATGTTTTCAACGGATGATTTTAGGATGGATAATCCTTGTGGTAAAATTGGGCCGGTAGCCATGTGATAGGAGGGTATCCTTCACCATTCAATCATGGAGGTTATCCACACTATAAAACTGTCATTTTAAAAATCTGATTTTAGATATAGTATAAAAATAGCCTTAAAAATTAATACGAGTATTTAAACTGAAAATGTTGTTTTATGCAAATAAACCCTGCCAATCTCATTTGTTTACCTTATGCATGCATCATAATTCAATATTGGGTGTAACTTGTGAGCACGGTAGTTGTGCTCACTTTTGTTGAATAATCTTTATTCAGGAGAAGACTTCTACCAGGACAGTGAGGTCCCAGACGCTTAGGCTACGCCCCTAGACGATTGCTTGTGGCAAGTCGTGTGGCCTACTACTACTGCTTTGCTTCCGATATGTTTTACTTTATTTGGCCTCAGGCCCTTTGTAATAAACTCTAAATTATTATTAATAAAATGTGTGATATGTTTGTGTTATCACTTTTGTTTGATTGTGTATACTAGCTATCCTGGACTAGTGGATGAACATAGAGAATTCGGGATCCTTCGCTCCCGGGTTCGACAGACCGTGCAAGGCATCTTGGTTTGTATCTCCGATCGTATTGACCTCGTGCCTCCAGTAGCGATCTTCCGACGAGCTTCCATCGTAACTAATGGAGAGCCTTCCAATGCTTCTACTAGAAGTTTCCACGACGGAGAGCGGTCGGAGATGAGCACCTCCTGAGGTCTTCTTGGTGGGCTCAGCCTGATCCTACGGACTACTGATCGTATTTTGAGTCTTATCATCCCCACATGGCCTACAACCAGTGGAGGTTTCATCGACACCGTTACCAGATGTCGGTTGGCTCCTGGAATCGCCAGAATCCATAGATGAGTACCTTTCAGCCATGATTTCATCGAGAGTATAGAGATTCTCGAGTTGCAGTGCTGAATTTTCGTCACTTTTTTCGCCGGTCGGAAGGACCGGGCTTGGAGCGGTCTCTAAACATTCCGAGCTGGTCGGGATGGCTGAAAGCACCACTTGTCATAGTGGTGGATCCTCATCCAACCTGTCGATTTCACTAACGTCGGCGACGTGCGAACCGGCGGAGGAGGAGGACGATGACATGTCGTTTTCTTGCATGGCGTGGATGCATGCCTCCATGTCGAGGTTGGAGTAGTCCGCCAGGTCGAACCAATTCTCCTTGTCCCAAACTCCTGCCATAGTCGCATGAGCGATTATGAGGAATGAGCGAGGATTTGACAAGCGAAAAGTTTCTTCAAGAGACTTGCGTCTTCTACCCCACGGACGGCGCCAGCTGTCGACGATCGAGTCGCCGATCTTACGAAATAAAAGAGGAAAATGGCGCAATATTTCTTGGGAGATAATGGGACTGCTCTTTATTGATATGAACTGGATTTACAAGGGGTGCTTTACGACCCGGATGGGGACTAATCCTAATTACACTAAATCTCACACCTACTATGCTAATCAATCAGACTTAAAACCACGAATCTAAGGTTGATTGCGTTGCTCTAATCTAATGTTGCTGTCTTGCTTGTCTTCCAGATCGCCCTTTTGTCTTTTGTGCTTCACCCTTAAATAACTTCCAAAGAGGTGGCAGTTACTCCTGGAGAAGGCGTCCCTGGTGAAGCGTTGTGACTAGTCGGAGCGAGGCGTTAGTTGATAATATGTGAACTGCTCTGTGGTTAAGTGTCTGTGAGACACCCAACCGTATGATGGTTGTTGTTAGTATCTTAGGATTATATAACATCGCGTGGTTTGGAATATACAGCACGTGTTCCATTCATCACACGGTTAAGATACCAGTTCGTAGCTCTTTCGAGCAGCTACCTGGTCGAAGACTAGGCACAGGACCTTGTTCGACCAGGGTACCCATTATGTAACCTCTGGAATCCTTACGACCAGTGAGGTCATTAGCCTTAGGGGTTACGACCATCAAGACGTATGGTCTTTCTATAATGTATTTAAAATAATATATAGAGGTTTTAATCCTCGTCAGTACACTTAGGCTTAGTTTGGCCACGCCGGCGTTCGGTCCTTAATTGACCCAGGTGAGGATCTCCCCCTATCTATATGCGAGAAACCCTCTCGCATTCATCAGTTCATATTATAACTCGCCCACGTCGAAATCTAGATTTTTCATTTTTATTTTTATCAAAATTAATAGAGGTAACCCCTCTGGACTATCATTTCAAAATCTCCCAAATTTATATTCAACACCTCATCCATTTTCCAAATTTGGTAAAACTAGAGGTCAGCTAAGCATTTAAGTGATATTCACACTCGAAATACCCAAATCGACTTCAACTATTGCCTAAACCATATCCTAAAATCTACAACAGAAAGGATACCAATATTTCAAGGAGTATCGTGCATTGAATAGGAATTTAACTACCAATACCCGCAATGTAGCATTTTTTTACTCAAACATACACGCATGCATAATAGAATTTGCAAATTAAATACAATAATTGAAATAATAGGATCAACATGGTCCAAGGGCTGCTTTGCTTGCCCTGGTATTCTAAATATGAGAATGGAGGGTCGTGGAAAGATTCGTTCACGGTATCAACGTCTATTCAAAAGAACCGATAGCAAATTATAAATAGTAAAATAATTTCAACAGCAACAAAATCCAATTTTTTTTTGCATATTTAGACATATAATTATTTTATATGAATTTATAAAAAAAAGTTCATTAAATTTGGAGTTCATATGCAAAAGTTATTAATGTTTTAAATTTGCTCAGTTTGAAAAATTCTGAAATAGTACAAAGGTGACATCGAAAGCGCATTTTCTGAGGTTTACGCTTTCCAATAGAGAAAATGTATTTTCTCTTAATTGAAAGTGGATTTTCTCATTTTATGAATTGTTCCTTTCTAGTGGAGGTGGGTAGCAGTGTACTTTAGATGAAATTCACTTGCATTTGATTTGTCGTTGAATTATTACTGTTTTATTGAAAGTACCTTACCATGACTTGCATGGGAGGCCTACTTCATTTAATAATTTATTTTGTTATTATTTCCTATTTATCGAGGAAGTTCCATGATTTAGGTGTGTCCTATGAGTATCATTTAGATACCATACTTACAATTAATTTAGACAACAACTTTTATGCGTTTGAGTTTTGTCAGACCCTCGGGCGTTGAATACCCGAAAACCTTATGTGTATACAGTACTAGTCCCATGATCTGTGGCTAGTACACACAATCATAACATTAGCATTCACATCTATACATTCATGCATACAAAATAAAGCAAATGGAGGTGTACTTAAGTGATTACAAATTATTACATCACCGACCGACTAGCCAAATAAAAGCAAGTGTTAATAGAGTAATCAAAAGTAGCAGCGGAAGTAAAAGTGATAAAAGTAGATAATTTCCAACGGCATTTGTCAGAGACTCATTTTCAACTCTGGTTTTAATTGATTTCTTGTTTTTTGTTCCTAGACTCACATGTCAATCTAACAGAGAGGTGATTAAATCAACTGTAATCATTGCTTTGTCCTAATTGATTGAAATTTGGTCTTAATGACCTGGCTATAGTGCTTATCTGTTTTCGGACAAGCAGAGCAGCGTGAGGGGCTGCACTGGTGGTGCTCGTCGCTGGCGATGCAGGCATGGGGAGGTTCGAGACATGGCCAAAATGGGTTGCCCTCTCGACAACGATGCCACTGGGTGGTGGTAGAGGCCAGAGAGATGACCGAACGTGGCGCTATGTCGGAGAACAGCGGCGGAGCTCCTCAGCTCAAAACATGGTTTTCACGTTTGAGCTAAATCGGCGGAAAGTGAGTGTGTGCACTGGCTTCAGAGGGTCGTGGTGATGCTGTCGGCAACGGCTCGGGGACCAAAGGTCACCGGAGCAGTGGCGACATGGCTTTCCACGGTAGCGCCATGATCGGCTACTATGAAACTTATGCTACGATGGATAAACCCCTCTAATCTGACGCATGCTTAAGCTTTAGTGAACTACTAGAAGCCCACCCGAAGCTTTGGAGACGCTGGAGGTTGACCGGAGTGGCATGGAGATGATAGACAGCAGCAACGCAAAGGAGGCGTCTGATGGAAAAGCTACAATGATGAGGGCATCCCTACGACACCTTCTTTTCCTCCACCAAATGCTCCAGATATAGTCATTGAGTTGCCGACTGGACCAATTACACGAGCACGTGTCAAGAAACTACAAGATCAGGTGAACTTACTCCTTAATGAACATGTCATTAATTTTAACAAGAATTTTATACTACCTAACGCTTGTACTTTACTTGTTCTTAGGTTTGAGAAAGAAGAAGAAGAGCTGTTACAAGTGGTACAGGAGTCGGCACTACTGTGTTTATCGGTGATTTCAGCCTTATCACATTCTCGCCAAAAGGAACTGGTCTGCGCTACAAACATGTTAACCGCGGCCGAACAACAAGGAAAAAATCAAGCCGCATCATGTTCAAGTATGCGATTTGGAGATGGCCCACGCGCCATACATCAAGCCGCATCATCCTCATGCACATAACTTGGAGATGGCCAGCGTCCAGCGACCAGCTTGTCCTGCATCAAGCCGGCTCATGTGCTCATGTGCGCGTACGTGACTTCAAGCTGCACGGACCTGTCGGCTGTAACACATCAAAACCAACTAAAGGCTCCCTCCAAAACAATAGGAAAGGTGCATGCGTGCCTTAATCAGCCGCACCAACTATGGTTGGTTGTATCCTGTTGGTTGGAAACCACCCTTGGAAACCGAATAGAATAGGAATTCTACATCCTGTTTGTTTTCTTTTTTTGGAAACTATCTTTGGAAACCCACGTGATTGCAGGCCATCAACCGTGCGCTAGCAAAGCATGATCCTTTAAAATAGCTAGCGCATGGGGTTGGGAGACAGACCACTTTTATCAAAGAATTGAAACAAAGCTATTTTGCTTGAGTTCATGCGAGGATTTCTGAGAGAGAATTAGGCGATCTGTTGTTTATTCTACAAATCAAGGTCAAGTTTGCTTTTCCACTGGGAATTGAGGATTTAGCGATCTCCGCTCGTGGTCTAGCGGCGATCATCCTAGTGCGTGTTGGCAAATATCCATAGAGCTGCAAGTCTGTGCACTGACGCGTAGTGTACAGCTGAGCGTTGTTCGTCATCAAGTACTATTTATCCACAGTTCTACTCGAGAAGATCGGGCCACCCCGTATCATACAAGAAGGTGCACATTAGCTTCCTAGCATCCCGAAGATGGTAGAGACCGAAGAAATCATCGGGGAACTCACTGAGTCAGCTGCTAACTAGAAAATGGCTGCGGCAGCCGGAAATGGGGAAGAAGATTGATCCAAGAGATCCTCTGCGATTGAAGCTTCATTAACAAAGGGGAAAGCATCTGTGAGGGGTTAGACATGATCTGACGTGAAAAGGAGAGGTCCAAGCTCACCCGATTTCCTGAAACATGGATGTTCCAGAATGGATGCGCGTTGGAGATGAGGAAGACAATGGCTTGCCGTAGCTACAGAGTTCCAGAAGCTACATCAAGCACAGAGAGGACATCAGTGAGGTAAGGGACGCGTGATGACGTAGTTGGCGAGGGAAAGGAGGCTCACATGAGGGAATGGAGTTGCGGGGCTTGCTCACCGACACCGAGGACGGCGCACTCGTTCCCGATGAACCAAAGCACGAGAGGCACTGATTCGATGCGGGGAGCGAGAGTGGCGAGCTAGAAACATTGTGACGTGCTCGGAGGCTTATGTAAGGTCGAGAAGCTCGTGAGAAAAACGATGAGAAGCTGGTGGCCGTGCGAGTATCTAGTGCTCTACCTCTCGGCGTCTCCGCCAGAGTGAGGTTGGTGCGGCGTTTAGGAGGTAGATAGGATGGGCAGAGACGGGAGGAGGTGATCGGAGCGGTTGAGGGTCAAAACAGTGGGCGGCGCGGCAAAACGGTGGGCGAGCGTGCACTGGAGAGGGCGAGCATAGGTGGAAGATAAGGCGAGCATAGGTGGAAGATAAGTGAGAGAGAGCATGGGTCCCATGCATCGAGAGAGAGAGAGAGAGAGTTTAGATTAGGTTTTTGGATTTAAAGGCTGAGGCTTTGCTGAATTTTTTGTACTGAGCAAACGAGGTCTAAATTTTATGAAAATGTTTGTGAGGGCTCATGACTTAATGTAGTTGCTTATGTAAATTTTTCAGAACTTTATCTTGTCTGTGATTTTCTCGAAAAATCTTATAAGCTTCTGTTTTTATGTAATTGCATTTGTTATTCTTGATGAAAATTCACGTAAGTTGTTTAATAAATTCTTCCCTAAGAAATTATGCCCAAGATAATTCCCTCACCCATTTTTATTTTTTTTATCTAAATTTCTTTTAAGTGTGTGTTTGTATGAAGTTCATTACTTACTTTATACAAAAAGTTCAAAACTCATGCATGATTAGGTTTTCATATCTAATATGCTCAAAATTATTTTCCTAGTGCATTTCTATAATGTATTCCCAAAATGTAAATTTTGGGATGTTACAAGGTTTATCATTGTATTGATATGTTCTTGTCATAATTATTACCGTGGTCAAGCTCACACTAAGGTACACCTATTATACTAGATTAACCCTTAGCTAAAATATGTATTAATGACTATTTTTAGTTAAGTAACTAACTACTCATTTCCCTTCATGAGGCCTAGGTGTTATTGACGACTAATTCTTACCCGGCAAATGTTCATCCTAGTTGCTTGATTATCAATCCTACTAACAAAAGGCCATTTATAGGAATCGCTTTGGCTATCTTTTATTTCAACCTAATAGAAGTAATGGGAGGAATGTATACGGTAGGAACTTGTAGTTTAGCTCTTATTTTCATTTTAGGCTTAATTATGTGTGTATCATATTATTTCCTAATTACATTGTGCTTGTTGGTAAGATAACCCTCAATTTGGTCAATTATTAACGGCCCAGGGTCCAATGGTCACGTAGACACCTTAAACATACATGGTTACCACCTGATGCGGGGTGCCCAATCTTCTCGACATAGAACCTCTCGATAACTTGTGTATCCTGACGAACCGCTAGCTGATCCCCCGTGCCAATGCATGGACTTGCAGCTCTTTGCAAAATTCGCCCAAATACACACTTGATTGGATCCTCGCTAACCACGAAGAGAAGATCGTCGAATCCTCAATTCCCAACAGAAAAGCAAGAATGACCCCTTGTTCTAAACGCCCAATTTCCCTCCGTTTTGGCTATAAGCACAACAGGAGAAACAAGCATATGCTATTTGAAAATATATTAAACGTGGTCTAAGGTTACAATGAGGGTCTACCCCTCAATATATAGTGTCGGCCTAGGAACTATTCAGTACTACTGTTCACGGTGGTACTATCCATGCACCGGTTACTATTCACGCATCGGTTTCTGTTCATGTCGTGGACTTGGGCTTCCACCCTGGTTCCTCCACATGGGCTTTGTGCTTGACCGCTTGGGCCTTGATCCCTCGCTTAGCCACATGGACCTTGGCCCTCTCCTCCTTGGCCAAATGGGCCATAGGCCCACGCCTTGACCTCCTCATTTGATGGCCTTCCTTGGATGACGGCCGCATATCCTTGATCTCCGTCCATCGTTGAATCTTCAAACCTGAGCACAAGCAAAACACTATTTTTAGGTAGTATAAAATTCGCATTAAAATCAATGACATGTTCATTAAGGAGCAAGTTCACCTGAGTTTGTAGTTTCATGGCACGTGCTCTTGTTATTGGTCCTGTCGGCAACTCGAGGCATATATCATGAGCATTAGGTGGAGGGGAAGAAGATGTTATAGAGATACCCTCATCATCCTCCCCCTCTTGAAAAGGCGTTGTCCTTGACGCTGGATCGTCACCACCAAAGAAAGGTGATAAATCAGCGACATTGAACGTAGAGCTCACGCCATAGTCATCGCCGGGTAGCTCGATCTTGTATGCATTGTCATTAATCTTCGCAAGCACCTTGAAAGGCCCATCTCCTCTTGGTAGCAGCTTTGACTTGCGGCATTCTGGAAAGCGATATGTAACATCCAAATTTTAAGGAGTTTTTGAAAATTTTAAAAATAAAGATAACCATTCGGTTTTGTTGAATTGCTCAAGCTTAACTTGAGATTTTCAGAATTCGAGTGCTTAAAATGACTAAATCAAACTTCAACTAATCAAAAGTTTGGTTTATTTGGAGTTGATTGGGTTTTGGTGCTGTCTCTCCCCTTTCTTAGCTCGTCCCGTTTTTCTCTCAGCCTTGCTCCTCTTTGGTTGGACTTCCCTTTTGGTCCAAACCTTTTCCTTCGGTTTTGACTACCCCCGAGATGTTCCCCAAGCTTGGGTTTGTGTTTCAAACATCCTTGAGTTCTGGAATTCAAATTCGGGTTGAATTTCTCCCTTCTGTAACTCTCTTGTTTAACCTTCTTTCCTTCTCTGCCCATTTGAACCTCCCTCATGTTCATTTGGACCTCCCCGTGTTCATTTGGACCTCCCCATGTCCTTTGGACATCCCTTGTGTTCATCTTGACCGTCAGGACCTTCCCCTTGTTAGATCTTGACCGTCAGGACCTCCCCTTATTAGATCCTGACCGTCAGGACCTCCCCCTTGTTAGGTCTTGACCGTTATGACCTCCCCTTGTTAGATCTTGACCGTCAGGACCTCCCCTTGTTAGATCTGAGGGTCTGGATCTCCCTTTGTTTGGATCTGAGGGTCCAGACCTCCCTTTATTTAGATTTGAGGGTCTAGACCTTCCCTTCGTTTGGACCTCCCTTTGTCGATCCTCTCCCCCACGTGGCCTTTCGGTCCGAGCCGTCCGATCGTGCCTAGATGGCCCGATCGGGATGAAGCGTTCGGTCGGTCCGAACGTTCCTATCCCTTTTGGACCACCTGATCAAAATTGGACGGCCCCGCTTTGCTGCACCTTACTTTGTTCCTCAGGATCTTGTGGTCTTTTTACAAAGACCACCTCCTGGTCCGCGACCTCTCTCTGAGGCCGCGACCTCCTCTCTTTTGTCGTTTGCCGCAACCTCCCTCTGAGGCCGCGGCCTCCTCTCTTTTGTCATTTTGCCATGACCTCCCTCTGAGGCCGCGACCTCCTCTCTTTTGTCGTTTTGCCACGACCACCTCCTTAGTCTTTTTGCAAAGACCACCCTCCTGGTCTTTTTGCAAAGACCACCCTTTTGGGTCACGCCCTCCCTTGAGGTCCAGACCTCCCCTTTGGATCGCGACCTCTCCTTTGGTCTTTTTGCAAAGACCACCCTCTTGGTCTTTTTGCAAAGACCACCCTCGTGGTCAAGACCACCCATTGTGGTTAGGACCTCTTCTCTTGAGGTCTAGACCTCTCCTTTTGGTCACAACCTCTCCTTCGGTCTTTTTGCAAAGACCACCTCCCTTGGTCAAGGCCGCCCTCTGTGGTCATAACCACCCTTCCAGTGGGACCACCCTCTCAGGTCCCCTGCTCGCCTTCCTCTTCCTCTCATCATGTCTTAGTACCACGGGAGTCCCCGAGCATTAAATGCTGCTGTGCCGCATTAAATGCTGTCACCGCCTCTGTAGTATCCATTCCCCCTTTTTGTCACCACCCCTGCATGCCCCGTCTAATCCCCAGGCAGCTTTCTGCGTACGCTTGTGCCGCGCTCTGTCCTGTCGCCCACCTACCCGTGATCTCGTGCACCCCCCCCCTCAGTTGGACCTCCTCCTCCGAACCCCCTTCAACCTCTCCCTTTCAGTTGGACCTCCTCCCGAGAGCCCGTTTTAATTATGTGCCTTCTTTTGGTTCTTGTTTGACAGTTTTGGTTTTTATTTGAATTTGCTTTATTTACTTGGTTCTTTTCGCTCGTATAGGACCCGGCTGTTCTGGAGAGTTCTTGGACCCAGCGCCTCGATTGGAGTAGCTCAACCCTTCACTGGAGGCAAGTCATAGACCTTTGACCATGTTTAACCCATTTTGCAAAAAAGTATCTTGTTTTATATCAACCTGCATGGCTATTTTTATAAAAATGGTTTTAGGAGTAGTTACAACACCCACTTATCTTATGACTCCTTGGTATGGTTGAATACAACATGTTGACATGTACCCTTGGATACCTGTAGGATGGGTTATCTTTGTTGGATGTCTTTGTATACCAACATGGGTGCATTTTATTTGCTTAGCCATGCTCTAGTAGACGTTGGTCTCTCATTCACATGAATCAATAAATGTTATTTTACCCCAACACACATGATTTGTGACATGAGTTGGCACGGTCTGTGTTGCTGATTAATGCAAAGTGTGGCCTGTGTGTTGCTACGGCATCTGTTGCCGCTATAACTAAAATTTGTGTGCCAGGATTAGGGTGGTCCTTTGGCCAGGTTGAACCCAACAATGATAAACTTGAATAATGAACTATGGAACTGTGGCATGTGTTGCCACTAATAAAATTTGAGTGCCATGACCTGGGTGGTCATTTGGCCGGGTAGAACCAGGAAAAACGATTTATGCTCGGACGAGTTGGCAGGAAGTGAGTAGTGGGTGCTGTGTGCGCAGTGGGTTGTGGATAGACTCACCTGAGCAGCCAACTAAAGACTTAACCTTGTACGCCATCGATCTAGGTCATTCCCGTGCAACCACAAGTCCAGGATGGGGTGAATCTGGCCAACTAATTAGCAATGCTTTGGCTTGGTTCTGTTTGGGTTGTCGAGTCGGCGCAAGAGGGGGCCTGTGTGGTGAATACTTAGCGAGCAGGACCAAGTCAAAGCAGAGCTTTGTAAAGGCGTTGGCACGTGCTCTAGACTGCTTACCCAAGGTAGTGAGCAGGGGCATCGATGGATGTCCAACCAACTAGAGAATTTGTGTCTTGTGGGTAAAACTGTACACCTTTGCAGAGTGTAAAATCTATTCGAATAGTCGCGTCCTCGGTTATGGACATGCCCGGTTCTTTCACGCAAGGGGTAGACTATTTTCTTAAAAATTGTGGTCGTGGTGGGTTCCGAGTGGTTTGTCTCACGACCTGGGTGGTCGTGGGTGGTCAGTGCTCACGACCTGGTGGTCGTGAGTGGTCTGGGCACTTGACCAGGGTGGTCGTGTGTTGCTTTCAAAGAGAACTTGCCTACTTATGTATTAGTTTTTGTCAACTTATGCTTTGTAATCTACTTATTGTATTTTTGTTAAATGTTGCTTTCTGCAAAACTAACCATACAGCTGTTCCTTGTCAAGCTTTGCATAAATATTATGTGCATACATTTTCCCTATGACTTGCTGAGTACATTCAAAGTACTCATGGCTTGTGCCCTCTGGTTAATCAGCAGCCGGAGAGCTCTCTAGGAGCTCCGAGCTCTTTGGAGAAGATCTCTTTGAGGACCTTGTGCACTAGGGGATGTCCTCCACTCGATAGCCTATGGGCTTGTCAACTGGTTTCCATGCTTTAAGGTGTTTCGCTGCAGGTTTTCTTTTGTTGTTTGCTCTGCGTGATACCTCTGTAAACAAGCTTGATAGTAAGGTCTTTATATATATATATATATATATATATATATATATATATATATATATATATATATATATATATATATATATATATATATATATATATATATATATATATATATATATGCTTCATATTTAGTTTGTGGTATGGTTGTGATATCACCAGCGTTGAGTCTATGCGAGCTAGCTTACTGATCTTGGGACTAACTTAGTGTACAGAGGCCGGGACGTCCGAGTGGTCCTAGAGACCTCCTGGGTGGTCCTGGAGGACCTCCGGGTGACCTTGGAGACCTCCTGGGTGGTCCTAAGGGACTTCCGTGTGGTCTTGGGGATCTCTCGGGTGGTCCTGGAGGGCCTCCGGGTGATCCCGTAAGACCTCCTCGGTTCGGGTCCTCACATGATCCTTGCGATAGTGTACCCATACTAAATCACAAGGTTGAAACAGCACATTCTTTCTTTTCTTGTTCACCTTCTCAGCATAATACTTCGTCTTCTTCTCAATTTCAGCCTTCGTTTTCAAATGCAATTGCTTCACAAAATTAGCTCGTTTGGAAGCCTCCATATTAGCACGATCTGAAGGTGGTAGTGGCAACAAATCCAGTAGCGTAATTGGCTTAAAACCATATACCACCTCAAACGAGCACAGCTGTGTAGTGGAGTGCATAGCCCGGTTGTAAGCGAATTCCACGTGTGGCAAACAATCCTCCCACTCACGCAGATTCTTCTTTATCAAGGCTCATAGCAGCATGGAGAGTGTTCGGTTGACCACCTCCGTTTGACCATCGGTTTGTGGATGACAAGTTGTGCTGAATAACAACTTCATCCCCACTTTGCCCCCACAATGTCTTCCAAAAGTAGCTCATGAACTTCACATCACGATCTGAGACAATGGTCCTTGGAACACCATGAAGTTGCATGATCTCCCTGAAAAGCAAGTCAGCAACATGTGACGCATCGTCGCTCTTGTGGCACGGAATGAAATGTGCCATCTTAGAAAAACGATCCACAACCACAAATATAGAATCCCTGCCTAGTTCTTGGTAGCCCCAACACAAAATCCATGCTAATATCTTCCCAAGGAACATTAAGGACGAGTAAAGGAGTGTACAAACCGTGTGGATTCAACTTGGATTTAGCCTTGTGACAAGTAATACAACATTGGACAAACCTGTCCACATCTCGCCTCATCTTGGGCCAATAGAAGTGATCGCTCAACATCAACAGAGTCTTTTTGCGTCCAAAATAGCCCATCAAACCACCTGCATGTGCTTCTTGCAACAAAAACAAATGAATGGACGATTCTGGAACACACAACTTATTAGCACGAAAAAGGAATCCATCATGTATGTGAAACTTATCCCAACCTTTCCCATCTTTGCACTTGGAGTAAGGAATCAAAAAATCATGATCAGCTGCATACAAATCACGCAAACTTTCTAATCCAGGGACTTGAACTCCTACTTGAGTCAAAAGCACGCTTTTCCTACATAAAGCATCAGCAACCACATTGTCCTTCCCCTTCTTATATTTCACAATGTATGGGAAAAATTCAATGAACTCTACCCATTTGGTATGTCTACGGTTCAGGTTTGCTTGACCCTTTAAATACTTCAATGCTTCATGATCAGAATGAATAATAAACTCTTTACGCCATAAATAGTGTTGCCATGTTTCTAAAGCACGCACTAACGCATAAAGTTCTTTGTCATAGACCGAATAATTTAATTGAGCACCATCTAGTTTCTCACTAAAATAAGCTACCGGTCTACCCCCTTGCATTAAAACACCGCCAATACCCAGTCCACTAGCATCACACTCAATTTTGAAATTTTTAGTGAAATCAGGTAAAACAAGCAACAGTGTTTCAGTCAAGCGTTTCTTAAGTTTAGCAAAAGCATTTTCTTGCGCTACCCCCCCCCCCAAAATTCAACACCCTTTTTAGTAAGTTCATTCAATGGGGCAGTGACAGTGCTAAAATCCTTAACAAAGTGCCGATAAAAACCAACGAGACCATGAAAGCTCCTAATCTGACTTACGTTCACAGGAGTTGGCCAATTTTTAATCGTTTCAATTTTAGATTCATCTACTTCAACTCCTTGCACAGAAACAACATATCCCAAAAAGATTACACGATCTTTGCAGAATGTGCACTTCTCTAAGTTACCAAACAGTTTAGCATCGTGTAAAATTTTTAGAACTTGTCTAATATGGTCAATGTGTTCAGATTCAGTGCAACTGTAAATTAGGATATCATCAAAGTACACAACTACAAATTTACCAATCAAATGCCTTAAAACATGATTCATTAAACGCATGAATGTACTAGGTGCATTAGTTAAACCAAATAGCATTACAAACCACTCATACAAACCAAATTTTATCTTAAAGGCTATTTTCCACTCATCCCCTTTGTGCATCCTAATTTGATGGTAACCACTACGCAAATCTATTTTAGAGAAAATAACAACACCACTCAATTCGTCTAGCATATCATCTAAGCGAGGAATATGATGACGATATTGAATAGTGACATTATTAATCACTCTACAATCTACACACATACTCCATGAACCATCTTTCTTAGGAACTAAAATAACAGGAACAGAGCAAGGACTTAGGCTTTCACGAACTTACCCTTTAGATAGAAGCTCTTGTACTTGTTTCTGAATTTCCTTTGTTTCCTCGGGGTTGGTGCGGTATGGTGGTCAATTGGGCAGTGACGCTCCTGGAATCAAGTCGATCTTATGTTCAACCCCGCGAATTGGTGGCAGCCCAGCGAGTACCTCCTCTGGAAACACGTCGTTGAATTCCTGCAAAACATGAGAAACACCACTAGGAAGGGAAGTTAAGTCATTAGTAGCAAGCAATGCATCCTTGTACACAAGTACAAAGTGCATCAGAGTGGGATTCTCACTCAACTCTCTAATTTCTGATTTGGAGGCTATCATTACTAACTTGTTCTCTCCCTCACTTTTCTTTTTACCACTCAGATTTGGCTTGTGGCGCTCACTCACCGAAGGTGGAATCACTCTATTCTTCCCTCTTTCACTCTCACTCTCTACTTTTACTTCCGTCTTTTGCACAGAATCATTTACAATTTCAGCAGGGGTAAGTGGTTTTAACAACACATCCTTGTTGTTCCACTTGAATTTGTAGCAGTTGTTGCGCCCATCATGTATGGCAGCACAATCATATTGCCATGGTCTACCCAGCAGTAGATGGCAAACAGTCATAAGCACAACATCACAATCAACGGTATCATGGTATGTGCCAATCTGAAAGCGTATATGTACCATGTAGGTCACCTTCATCTCTCCATTCTCACTTAACCACTGAACATGGTAAGGATGAGGATGTGGAATAAACTTTAGTCCCAACTTGGTGCATAACTCTTTGCTCGCCAAATTGTGACAACTACCACTGTCGATTATCACTATGCATGCTTTCCCCTTTCCCACTTGTGCGCGGGTGTGAAACAGGTTGCATCGCTGTTCCATAGATGGCTTGGGTAGCACACTTAACACCTTCTGCGTGCAAATCACCGTAGGCAGATTAACGGCGCTGCACACTAGTTGCCCATCTCCATCCTCCTTGTCCACATCATCAAAGCGATCAAAATCAGCAAATGGGTCGTCTTCATCTTCACTAGCTGATGCATACTCGCCCGCTTCAGTGTACAACATGGTCTTGTTATTTGGGAAATCTTTCTGCATATGACCACGTCCCAAGCACTTGAAGCATTGTATATCAGGAGTTCTTGCTGTAGAGCCCACCGAAGAAGTGCCACTTGCAGCTGGTTGTGCACTTCTCCTTGCAAGGGCTGGGGGCTCCTCCTTCTTGCCACTTGGTGCACTCCGGGAAGTTGAACCACTAATAGGAGAAGCACTCTTTCTCAGAAAAGGCTTAGGCACAAATTTGCCGCGACCCGAAGGACCACGAGCAGAAAACCGTGCATCTTCCTTCAATTGTTGTTCAACTTTCGTTGCTTGGTGCACCAGCTCACATGTATTGTTATATGGTTGAAAATTGACAATGCGCTTGATATTGTGATTCAGGCCAGCAAGATATCGTGCCATGGTTTGCTCTTCATTTTTGTGCACTTTGGCATGAATCATAGCCTGTTCCATCTCTTTATAATACTCCTCTGTAGTTTTAGTTCCTTGTTTCAGATTCTGAAGCTTGCTGAAAAGAGAACGTGTATAATGCTTTGGCACAAACGAGCATGCATATCTGTCTTCATATCAACCCAAGTGGCCACAGGTGGTTCTCCCCGTTCAGCTTGTTGATGCTCCACTTGGTCCCACCATAAAAGAGCATACCCATCAAATTCCACAGCAGCAAGCTTCAATTTTCTGTCTTCGGAACATCGCTGCAAACGGAATAATTTATCCACTTTCAACTCCCATGTGAGGTACTTTTCAGGATCAGTTCCTCCTTGAAATTTGGGAATGCTCAGCTTGACCTTTCCCAAATCGTCATCATCATGCTGTCGATGACGATAATTATCATTGCGGTGTAAGTGAAGGTCTTCGTCCCAATCAACATCATATGCGGCAGCACCATCTTGACCAAAACCTTGGGCACGCCCACGGCCACGTCCAAGGCCAGGAGGACGCCTTGCATTAGTAGTGGCATGGTCACAGTGCATTTGCTCAGCATGAACAGCGAACTCAGCATGGGCCTCATCAGCTTCTGGACCATCTACACTTCCAACATCTCCTCGGTTGCCCCCAAGCATCTCCTTGATTTCAGCAATGCCTTGGCGCAAGGTATTGATCTCATTAGCAACTCATAGCTCCCCACTCTACATATCCTCGCCAATAATTGCAGCCACATCATCCAGGTTCTTCATGAACTCCCGTTGTAACTCAGCGCGCAATGCATCAAACCGGTACTACGGGACTGATGCATTAGGATCCTCCACCTCCGCTTCAGATCCTATCATGGTTAGTGAAGCACACAACAAAGTATAGGTGGATATATGTGGAGATCACTCAACTCACAATTCAGAACAAAGTAGAGTTTCTTTAACGTTCCGGAAAGAATTAAGATCAACAAAACTTACACTTCAGGGCAGCAGGAAAAACAAGGGGATGTGTGAGCGAATTTCAAGAGCAAAGCTATGCACGACATAGGAGTATATTGGAGCTTGGTAGGGTAGGTGTATACCTACTCAATTATGCAATTCTAGGATGTTAAGCTAAGTAATAATCCAACCTAGAATACTTGATCCAGAAGTTTTAAGTGAAGCGTATGAACACACACGCAAAGATAAATGTGACAATGCAAACAAGGAATGAACTAGTGAGATACAATCTGAATTTGAGATTGAACTAGTTCGTTTTGCACTAAGTACTAGGAGAGAAGCTAGCCAATTGCAAAATGTATATGTTAGGGCACAAGATTGCTCAAAGACAAAGAGATACACCAACTGAAATCCGTACTGGTACTATAGCACCTGAAATTATGCTTGGTTACTGTAGCAATCAGCAAAAAGATTTTTATTATATCTTCCTCTCTTTTCTTTCTCAAAAATTGTGTTTTTGCTCTCTGTTTTTTATACTCTTTTTTTTCAATGCCAAGGCTCTTTCTATATGCGGCTACCTTTTCCTTTCTTCTCTCTTTTTGCAATAGCCGAAAAGGGTTTTTGCTCCCCTTTGGTTTTGCGCAATCCTCACAAATCAGTAAGTGTATATAAGCTTAATGAGCGGCCCTAGTGCAATATCGAAAGCTAGTCTCAAGATGAAAAGATATAAGTGATACTCAAGCAACCCAATGTGGTTCGGCTGTGGCCACCACTCGGTTTGGTTATGCAACTGGAAACTGAATCAAAGTGAGACACCACTTCCGAAACTGAAATTGAAGGATTATGAAAGAAAATTTGGGAGTTTGGCTCGGACTCTGTGCTTACCAAAAGAATTCAGAAAGGAATCATGTGGATCAAATTCGAACAGCAGCCAAGAGATCGAAACCAACTCTACAAACTTGATAATATATATTCGGCCAGCCCAACCAAGCAAGGATGGCGCACGTCAAAGGGAGAAGGTGCGGCTAGGATTTACCCAAACCGAACCGACTCAACAAAAATGATGCGGCACAAGGAGTGCTCGGCTAGGGTTTGCAGGTGGCCGAAAAACAAGTTGTGATCAAATTGGCCAAACCGAGAGAGTTCGGGAAGGACACGGCACAAGGTGGCGGCTAGGGTTTGCCAACTTCGGCCTACCTTCTCTTCTTCCCACAGCAAGATACAAAGATGAAGCTAGGGTTTGCAACGGCCAACCCGAAAGCCAACCTCCTCTCTCCCCACGACAAAGGAGCTCACGGGCAAAGGAGAAACCGACTAGAGTTTGCAATTTTTTTGTTTTGGATTATGCGGAATAGAAAGATGAAGCTACGCAAAGGAAACACGACGATCAGCACAGTAAAAAAAATTTCTAATGGACTAAAACCTAACAAAACTCCACAAAATAACATATTGAACTACGGATAACCTAAATTTTCTTTTGTTTGCGGCTTTAGCTAAATAGGACAGAAAAGAAGAATATTGAATTAAAAGGATAATGGTTCTACCAAGTGCACTTGACGCTCTGATACCACCTGATGCGGGGTACCCGATGTTCTCGACGTAGAACCTCTTGATAACTTGTGTATCCTGACGAACCGCTAGCTGATCCCCTGCACCAATGCATGGACTTGCAGCTCTTTGCAAAATTCGCCTAAACACACACATGTGTCGGTTACTATTCACATTGTGGACTTGGGCTTCCTTCCTAGTTCCTCCACATGGGCTTTGTGCTTGACCACTTGGGCCTTGATCCCTCGCTTGGCCGCACGGACCTTGGCCCTCTCCTCCTTGGCCGAATGGGCCATAGGCCCACACCTTGACCTCTTCATTTGATGGTCTTCCTTGGATGATGGCCGCATATCCTTGATCTCGGTCCATTGCTGAATCTTCAAACCCGAGCACAAGAAAAACACTACTTTTAGTTAGTATAAAATTCTCATTAAAATCAATGACATGTTCATTAAGGAGTAAGTTCACCTGAGTTTGTAGTTTCTTGGCACGTGCTCTTGTTATTGGTCCTGTTGGCAACTCGATGCGTATATCATGAGCATTAGGTGGAGGGGAAGAAGATGTCATAGAGATGCCCTCACCAATTTAATTATGACTAACTTAGTCATATCTGTAGTGCTTAACTAGTTGTTATGATTGCTTGTTATTGTCTAGTTTTATTTGGCACTATTAGTGTGGTTAATTTAATAATAGAATTTGTGTGGATCCTACCTTTTTATACTATCATTCCATGAGACTGCACAATTATATTAAATTGTCCTAACTAAAACTCAAAGTATTTATTCATGGTTTAGGACCCTATTGCCATTTAGGCATCCTAAATTACAAGATTATTTTTCAGTATGTGCTCATTTAAATTTGGGCCTTATCATAAATGTTAATAATTCATTATTTCATTATTATTGTAAATTTTATTCGCTTGCCTCCTCACTACTAACCTTGGCCTAGGTTTTACTGCCATTTGCTAGTGATCAATTTTAATTACTTTTTATTCCCTTCCTTCTCTTAATCCTTGAATATATATTATCCCATTTGTCATGTTTTAGGATTATTAGATTGAGCTAATTCTACAAGTTTTTTTGTTACTAGATTGGGGCATAACTCATAATGCAAATTTACCTCTCCAACAAGTCTACATTTTTGTCATAACTATTAATGATCTAACAAGGTTTTCTAATTAATCATTTAGCCTATTTAATTTACTTGGCATTTAAGAGAAGCTTAGCTATTATCAAGATATTAGCAACATTAACAATATTGGAAAATTTACTTGGTTTTCAATTTGAAGTATCGTCTTATGAATTTATTCTAAGTGCATACCGATGATTATTAATATCCAATTATTTTACCAATTTTGATTCTAAGTGCATACTGATGATTATTAATATCTAATTATTTTACCAATTTTGATTAACCACCTCAGAACCTATTGCTACTATTGTCATTATCATAACTATGGCCTAGGGTTCACTTTTCATTTAGACAACTACATTTTAAATCTTGACTCCTAATTAGTTTTGCTCTTTTAGATTAAATGCTAATGGCTAATAAATTAATATACTTTTCAATCAACTTGTTTTGGCATTTGACATGGCTCTATCTCACTATTCCATTCCAATTTCCTAATTGTTCATCTACTTTATTCATAATTTTCCTAATTGAAGTATTCACTAACCTTTTTTTTTTGGTATATCCAAATGTTGGGTGGAGGTTCACTGTTTATATAAATAGCCATATTTCAATCCTTGATTTCAAGTTAGCTTGCTCTTTTAGCCTAGATGCCATTGGCTAAATGAATTCACAAAATCTCTAATCTTGCTTTTGCATTTAACATGGCTCTAGCTCATTGTCCCCATTGCAATTTCCCTGAATTTCCCTTACCGTTCAAACATACTATTAAAATGAATTTGCTGAATTGAAGTGTTGTTAGCTAATCTTCTCACTAATCAAATTTCAATTTGTTAAATAATTTTTTGAGTGACCCAATTGTCGGTCACAAAGCCTACTAGCAAATGCAATTGGTCTCCTTACAAGCGGGTCCCACTGTTAGTGGCTCAATACACATAGAGAGAGAAAGCACAGAGAGCAAGGACCAGAGAGGGCAGAACAGAGGAGGCTAGGAGCGGCTCGGGCTGCAATCGTCACCGGCAAGCGGGCGACAGTGAGGCGGCGGCGACCCCCAAAATGGGTTATCAGAGTAACAAGGAGGTCAAGGGTGGTGGCGCAGCTCGGGCGGCACAGCGGCAGCGTGTGGCAACTGGCCGTGAGGAGGAAACAAGGTCGGCGGCACTCGGATGGGAAAGGGGAAAAACTTGAGAGAGCATGAGCACTAGGGAGTCATGTGGAGCTCACCGGAGCACTCGATGGAGATGGGGAGGTGCCGAAGCGGTCCAGCAACGGGAACCCGAGGAGGCGCGATGATGTCGTCGTGGCGGCAGTGCTGCAGAGAGAGGGAGTCAAAATGAGTGGTGGGGGAGCTAGAGGATGGTCTGTAGATGCTCTAGGCGTAAAGAATTGGTGCGAAGCTCACCCGAGAAGAAATGGCGATGGCGGCGATGGTTTCGGTCAAATTTGGGGAAGACGAAGGTGGTGTCATGCTCCTGTGGACGAAGGACCAAATCAAATGAGGGGAAGTGATCATTAGGTGCTGGAGTATGTCGTGACGTGGTCCATTAGGGAAGGAGCTCAACGGGTTGGCCGGAACGATGCATGGAGACGACGGCCGCGAACCGAGCATTGCATGATGCGAAGAAGAAGCGGCGTGTTCCTAGAGCTTTGGCTGCAGAGAGAGAAGAAGGAGGTGAGGGATGGAAAGAGGATGTCAGGGAGATCAAGAGGGACATGATAGAGTAGGTCATAGGCCGTTGGTGCGGCCGGGAGGCTTGGCGAGTGGCGGCGTCCATGGCTGGCTCGCGACACTTAGCTTTGAGCTCAGCTTGAGCTTGGCGAAGGGAAGAAATGGTGAGATGAGGTGGGGGAAATGGAGAGGGCGACCGTCCGCACTTGGTGCATGCTTGTAGGGGGCGAAGGATGAAGAAGCTCGCGAGAAACCGCAAGAAGCCGGTGGCGACTTGCTACTGGTGATGATGCGAGGCGGTAGGGCATGGGCGTAGGCTAGCAAGTGTGACCGAGAGTAGGGAATGGCCGCGACGCAGGGCATGGGCGTGAGGCAAAACCGGGGGCGGCTCCCCAAAGCCGAGGGCGACGCACTGAGCTGCGGCATGGGCGTGATCGCTGGCTGGCGCGCATGGGGAAAAGCAGCGTGGAGGAAGAAGGCTCGCAAGTGGGGCCAATTGGTAAGTGAGAGGTGGGAGAAAATGAGATTCTAGGATTTTTGAAAAAGGCTGAGTCGTTTGAGGAAAATTTAAATATATAAATCGAGCTCAAAAAATTATGAATTTTTTTGGGGAGGCTTCTAACACAATGTAGTTCATTGTGTAATTTTTCTAGAATTTATTTATTCTTAATTTGTCTATAAAATTCTTTTAAGCTTCTATTTGTATGCATTTGCATTATTTGATTTGAGGAAAGTTTCAAAACATGCTTAAAATATTTCACCACCTTATTAACAGTAAAAATACCCCAAGTTTGGATTTTTAGCTTTCATCTTTCATTTCCATTTGTTTTAATTCTCAATTAAGTTTGTATTTCTAAAATTTGATTCTTAAGTTTCATAATTAGACAAAAATCTTGAATAAAAATCCAGGAAAAATGAATGTCAATAAAATGCATCAAAAAGTTTTAAAAAGTTCACATTTTCAAACAATTGAAAATGAACTGGAATTTTGGGATGTTACATCCTCCTCCTCCTTAATACAACTGGCTGCCTCCTCGACGGCTTGCTCGTCCTCAACGGTGGGGCGCGGTGGGAGTCCAAGATATGGGAGTTGGGTGGAGTGAGTTGGGGAAGAAAGGGGAATGAATGATTGGGTTGCTTCGAGATTAGTGTAGTTGCTACGTGATATAATCCAAAGTAGGACCTCTAAAGGAGGCGTTTAGGGGGCTTCTCAAGATTTTTTTTCTTCTGGTTTGGTGTTCTCTTGCTGAGTGTATTCTTTGGGACAAATGTTGTATGTCTCAAACTCCGCTGGTGTTTCGGAACAAACTCCGCTGGTGTTTCAGAACTCTTCTCCGTCTATGATGTAGCCCTTTAGGGTTGGTGTTTTTATTCTCTTCTTGAAATGAATGGCTAGCTCTTGCCCTTGGTTGAAAAAGAGGGGAGAATCATGTCACTATGCTTTGTGTGTTTTGGCTTTCCTGACCAACTAACTGCTCGTGCATGTAGACGATTGACTAATGCTCTGACCACAACACTTTTCGCTCGAAAAAAACCAAAAGTTATTCCAAACAAAAGACTTTTCGTACCGACTTTTTTCAAAACCGGAAGCCGCCATAATGCAAGAAAGGCATAAGCCCAAAGTCCCGCCACCCCAACTCCCCTGCACGAAACCCTAGCGCTGCCCTCTCCCGCCCACGCGGCCCCGCCCGCCCGCTCCTCCCTCGCTCCCTCTTCCTCCCGAGCGCCGCCAGCCTCCTCCCTCCGCCCCGCCCGCTCCTCCTCCCCTGCCGGCGCCGCCGCCCCTCCTCCCTCCTCCTCCCGTACCCGCGCCGCTTCCCTCCTCCTCCCTCCTTCTCCCACTGAAATCCTTCAAGCTCCTCTTGGCCAACGGCCCGCCGCTCGCGCCCACGGCCAAGGCCTTCAAGTCCTATACGCGGAGACTTGCGCCTCCCTCCTCCGCCTCTGCCGCGCCACCGCCACCACCACCACCACCAATGCCACGCCGGCTTCCTCCTATTCTTCCTCCAGCCTGCCGCTTGCCCTCTCGCTGCACGGGCACGCCCTCCGCTCCGGCCTCGCGGCCGACAGCTCCGTCGCGTCGCACCTCCTCTCCGCCTACGCCGTCTTCGCCCGTGCCGTGGACCGCGACCGAGCATTCGGCGACTGCGTCACCGCCGATGCCGCCTCCTCCTTCACGTACGACTTCATGGTGTCCAGTACGTCAAGGCTGGGTACGTTGCTTCCGCTCGCACGCTGTTCGACGGAATGCCCGAAAGGAGCGTCGTGTCGTACACCACCATGGTGGATGCGCTCATGAAGCGCGGGTCCGTGAGGGATGCAGTGGAGCTGTATGTGCAGTGCCCGCTCCGCTCGGTTGCCTTCTTCACTGCAATGATCTCGGGGTTTGTCCGCAATGAGATGCGCTCAGCATGTTTCGCGAAATGCTCAGCTGCAGAGTGAGGCCTAATGAGGTCACTTTCATATGCATGATCAAGGCGTGCGTTGGTGCAGGTGAATTTGATCTAGCCATGTCTATTGTGGGGTTGGCGATTAAATCAAACTTCTTTGAGAAGAGCATTGGGGTACACAACTCTTTGATCACGTTGTATCTAAGGATGGGAGACACAGCTGCAACCCACAGGGTGTTTGATGAGATGGAGATGAGGGATGTGGTCTCGTGGACTGCATTGCTTGATGTGTATGCTAAGTTGGGTGACCTTGAGGGAACTCGATGGGTTCTCGATGCAATGCCTGAGAGGAATGAGGTCTCCTAGGGTACTTTGATTGCTAGGCATGAAAAGAAAGGTGATGCAGCACAAGCAGTGAGGTTATACAGTCAAATGCTGGCTGATGGTTGTAGACCAAATATTTCATGCTTCTCTAGTGTGCTGAGTGCTTGTGCTAGCCTTTAGGACTTCAGAGGAGGAACAAGGATCCATGCCCGTACCCTAAAGATGGGTTCTAGCAGCAATGTGTTTGTATCCAGCTCTCTGATTGACATGTACAGCAATGCAAGCAGTGCAGAGATGCACAAAGGATTTTTGACACCCTCCCACAGAAGAACATAGTGTGCTAACTCTCTCATTTCAGGTTATAGCTGCAACGGGAAAATGGTGGAAGCTGAGGAGCTCTTCAAGATAATGCCTGCAAGGAATTCAGATTCATGGAATATGATTATCTCCGGTTATGCGCAAAATCAACAGTTTGTTGATGCGCTAAAATATTTTAGCATAGTGTTGACTTCAGGGCAGATTCTAGGGAAAATTACCGTCGCAAGTGTTCTTGCTTGTGCAAACTTGTGCTCTTTAGAGATGGGCAAGATGGCTCATGCTAAGATCATCAAGCTTGGAATTGAGAAATGCATTTTTGTAGGGACTGCGCTTAGTGACATGTATGCCAAGTCCGGGGATTTAGAGAGCTCCAAGAGGATATTTTATCAAATACTTCCTCCTCTTCTTGTTTATTGCAACTTTGCAAGGAAAAATGAGAGCTTTGATGAGGGGCGGTGATGAACCGTACTGCGGATTTGCATGTAGTGAAGATGGTGGGTGCCTCCTTTGGTGATGATTTGAGCAAATAGTTGGCATTGGCTTTGGTTAATTACATTAAAGATAATAGCGTTTGTGTGAGAATGAAGTTAATTGGTGGGAATTATGTGTTGGAGTGATGTATTTGAGCGATTCTTATAGAAGAGAAGGACAAGAAAATGAGTAGGATAGCTTTTGCTATTGCTTGTTGTTAATATTTTTGAGGAGATGTGCTTTGTTGAGGATTAGTTGTATTGTGATAGAAATTATTCTGTGTTCCTTGGTACTGTGAATGGCAAGCAAAGATTGTTGATTTTGGCAGGGACTTGAGCTCATTTTTTTACAATTGAAAACAATTCTCAGTGTGGAAAAAGAAGGTTTTCTTGCTTTTGATTAGATTAGTGGGAAAATAGGGTAAACTCTAGCAACTTGCAGTGAATCACATTCAAAGATGTTATTGTGGTGAGGTGTTCAGTAATTGGGAACTACTTTTTTGTCCTTCCCTGAATGGTAATAAGCAGGTAGCATGTCAAAATAAATCAGTGACCGAGGATTTGTAATTCAGCGGTAATAAGATAGTCGCATTAGTACATTACTTTCATTCATAATGGGGAAATACTAAATGATCAAGCTTCTGCATGATCAGGAGATAAGGTTTGTTTGCTAACCCAAAATAAGTTCCTTAGAACCACATTAGGGCAATTTGCAAAGGTTACAGCTAACTGAAAGTTTTGTTTGCCTTCTTAATTGAATTAATCATCCTTTTTTGGTAAAAGGAAGAAGGAAAGAATATTGAATTGTTATTGTTATTAGTTATATGTTGTTTCGCAAATCATTTGGGGGAAATGTCTCCTACCTCTGGTTCGTAAACCTGTTGGAACCTAAAATGTTAGCATTTTGTACTGGAGGGTAGTGGAATGTAGGAACTAGGGTGGGTCTGTTCGAGTATTTTGGAAACAGCAGCCAGCAGGTCTCAAATCATCATATTTATTGATTCTGATGAACTGTGGATAGGTTTATTTTTTAGAGAGAACCACAACAAGACGTTTTCTCTCTTTTTGAGAAAAAGATGTTTGGGTTGTTTTGGGCCTTGAAACTTCACTTGCGGAATACTGCAAACTAGATTTCACAAACATGGCTTCATGCTTTACAGTAGTTAGAAAAGCAATTATAAGTCAGAATATTTGTGACCATAAAATTAAATCATACCACATTTCACAACGTCTTCTGCCAGCCTTCTAAACATATTTCATCAAATTACTGGATAGCCGCCCCTGCTATGCCATTTGTATTTGCTTCTTATTGACATTACATCCAGTGTGTTTCCTCACATCTTCCATGCTATCCATGTGTAACACCAGAGTCTTTTTTTTAATAATGTATAACTCCATACTCTTGTTGCTTCAGAACAAGGTGGAGGTCATTATTAGCTGGGTTGATTGCTGGTCCTTCTATGCTGTTGACGGGGCCAGGCACGCAACATACTAGCTTGGCGATATACATTCTCATGCGTGCTGCTGTACTTGCATCCCGTTGTGGAATAAAGAGCAAAAGATTTGGAGAGATTCGCAAACCTTTGACTTGGTCACATGGTGATGTCTTCCTTATGTGCCTGTCATCTGCACAAATTTTGTAAGTTACCTTTCAGAATTCCTATACATTTTAGGTTGTAATAGTTGTATACTGTAGTGTCTTTTAAGTAAAAGACTGGTAGTGGTCTGTGCGTTGTAATAGACTGTGTTTTATCAGTTTCAATAAACTCTCCCCTTCTTCAAAAGAAAAAAATGCCACTACTGTATGTTTGTATAGAGATTGCGTAGAAATAGAAACTGTTGTTAATATATTCAAGGATATTCAGTGGATGGAGTTGTTTTGACATGATGGCCATATTGTAGTATATCCAAAGCTTGACAGGTAACAGTTCCCTGAATCTAGTATATCCAAAGCTTGACAGGTAACAGTTCCCTGAATCATCTTACATTCTTTCTGTTGTAAATTAAATATTTATGTAATAATTGTTTATTGTAATTATTATTTATGTAATAATTTTTTATTGTAATAATTATTGTTAATTGCGTTAAATCTTGTTAATTACAGTAGTTTTCGTGAATTGCGGTAGTTGTCATCCATTGCGTTAATTGTCGTGAATTGCAGTAGTTGTCGTAAAGTACCGTCAATTGTCGTTAATTCCGGTCAATTACGTTAATTGCGATCAATTGTGTTAATTGCAGTAATTCTCGTTAATTGTGGTAGTTATCGTCACTTACGTTGGTTGTTGTTAATTATCGTCAATTACGTTAATTACCGTTAAATGGCATCAAACAAGCCATCATTTACCTTAAAGGTATTTCATATATTTCTCATATCAGAAACTGCATCTAGCCTACTTAAAAGTCAGACAGATAAATATCAAATCTCTTCAGCTCAGTCATTTAATTCTACAGCCCAGTTGAAAACTGTTTTTCAGAAAAGCTGTAATTGTGCCAAACAAGCACATAGACGTTGCCTTCAGCTATCTAGATAGGGACGTAGATTTGGGTTCTGGCGACATCAACTCTTCAAGCTGACGGACAATGGAGTTGCTCACTTTTCAGTTTTGATGCTATCGTGAGCTCGTAAATAGTACCATGGTGCTAACTGCCATTCAGATGTGAAGATGTGATTAGACAGTAGGTTTGAATTGTGGCTACTCATAAAGCTGCGCAGCTGGTACGTGAAAAATTCACTCGTTTATGGTTTTGTCCGTGTTTGGTAGTTCGTACTAGTGTGTGTCTCCTGCGCGTTGCTCCGGGGTTGTCTCTGACAGAGGTCCTACTTCCAAGTTCCAACGCGCGACCACCGTCCGGCCGAGACCGGGGGCGACGCCGAACTCAACAAGCATGGAACGGCACGGCCGTCGACCATTGGGCGGATAAAGCGCGATGCCCAAGAGGCAAATTGCTGTGCGTTCCAATCATAGTCCAGACTCCAGAGTCCAGCCGTTTATAGTTAGACGGCGGCTGCGGAGTGGTGGGAATAAGTGGTGCGCACGCGCGGGCGATTGTCTGCAGAATTGCAGTGTGCCGTGCCCGTGCGTATCGCCGTATATGACGGCGTGGTTGTTCGGACTGATTCTCGGACGCCGACGCCCGCGCTGTGAGGCGGTGACCGCTGACGCCGCGCAGAGCGCACATGCACATCACAAATCGTTCGTGTCACTAGACTGGAAAAATAGCTCGAGATTCATAAGTCTGCTCGAGCTTGTTACGGCTCGCCTCGCCTCGCCTGTCCAACTCGCTCAAAAATCGAGCTAAGCTCGAGCCTAGCTCGGCTCGGCCCAAGTGCCCAACCCACTATCCCAGGCGCGATTTCCCCAAGTCCAATCCCCCCCCCCCCCCGAATCTATTCCCCATCGCCGATTCGCCATTCGCCAAATTCCCCACCTGGCCGCCTCCTCTGCGGCTCCGCCTCGCCTCCTCCACCCGCCAACCGCTACCTCCCCCTCCCCCTCCCTCACCCAGCTCTACGCCTCTACCCTTCGCCTTCGGCCCTCCGCCTCCCCCTCGCTCCCTAGCCCCGCTCGCTCAACTCCACCAGCCGCCTCCCCTTCCCTCTCGTCCAGCTCCACCCGCCGGCCGCTGCCTTCAACTCCGCCTCCCCCTCCCTCTCGCCCAACTCCACCCGCCGACCGTCGCCTCCGCCTCCCCCCCCCCCAGCTCCAGTGCTCCACCTGCCACATCTGCCTCCCTCCCACCTCGCCCTTGCCTCGCCTCCTCCACCCACCACCTCCCCCCTCCCCTGCCCTGCTCCACCCACCGCCTCCGCCTCCGCCTCCCTCACCCACTCTACTCCGCCTCCCCTCCTCTCGTGGTCTCTCCCTCTTTGCGATTCCTCTTCCACAGCCGGCCCGGCAGGAGCTTCCTCGTCGCCTTGTCGGTCCTGTGTCGTCCTGCGCCCTTCGCGATCCCCTTCCACAGCCGGCAGGAGCTTCTCCGGCGGCCTTCGTAGATTTGGTTCATGTGGATGTGGATGATGTACTGATGTTTTTGGGATGATTATTGCGATTGGTGTTTTTGTGGATTATGTTCTTGAGATGATTTCATGCTTTTCATGTTGGATCGGCGTTCTGTTTGCTAGTTCTTGCCCCTGTTCCAGTTCTGAGATGACCATGGAGGGGAGGCAAAGGGGAGGAGCGCCGGCGGCCTTCTCTATGCTGGCCTGAATGGGGAGGAGGTGCCGTGGCGTGGTGAACTGGTGATGGTCTGGATGTGTCTCACCTCAAGTCGAGCTGAGCCTTGCCACTGTTCCACACGAGCTCAAGCTGGCTCGGCTCGGCTCGGCTCGTTTCCACCCCTATGTGCCACCCAGCCCAGCACACGTGCGCGGTTGTGCCGTCCTCTCGACTGAGCAACCACAACCCAGTCGAGACATACCGCCGTAACTCGTCCCTGCACGTTGAAACAACTCAAAAATCTCATATTTCAAAAAATTTGAACTTTTTTCTCATTTGAATACGAAACTTGCCCAATTCGGCAAAGTTTCCTCTCCCTCCCGCTTTCCCTTTCCGGCATTTCCGCTTCCCTCAACCGAAAATGGCTTTTGCCCCGGTGCGTCTTCGCCCTTCGTCCTCACGCGCGTCACCACCCGATCGTCATCACCGCCACCTCCGCCTCCGTCAGCCTCCACCTCCCGTGCCACGCGCCTCCTCCACCAGCTTCCACACCCTTCGCCGCCGCCACCTCGCCCTTCGACGTCGACGAATTCGAAGTTTTCCCCGCCGCCTCCTTCTCGGCCGAGGTAAGCTCCCTGGTAAAATTCGCCGCCTCCTACCTCCCCCACCCTCCCAACTCCAACAGTGGCTCCACCTCGCCACCGTGGTTTTTCCCCCACCTTGCCCCCCCCTCCTCACCACTTTCCAAGACCGAGCTCCATCAAGGCCCACTCACGGCCACTGCCACCAAACCGCCTCACTCCACCCCAAGCCCTAACTCCACCACCCCCGAGCTCCTACCACCTCACTGATGCTCCCTCACCCCCTCCCTTTGACTCAAGTCTCACCGGAGCGCCGCAGCGCCTCTCCCCTACCTCGACGTTGCGCCTCCACCGCCGCAGCCCCATCACCGAACCCCCTCAACCCCACCCAAGCCAAAAAATGGAATCACCTTACCTCTCTGGTGCTCCCCGCACCACCCGGCCTCACCGCCGGCCACCAGAGCCGCCGCCACCACTGGGTTCAGGCGGCTGGGCTGCCTTTGGCCAGCATGTGCTCTGTTGCTAGAGCTAGGCCCTTAAGGCCTAGCCTTTTGGCCGTGGGCCGCTACAGTAAATGGGCCGACCATTTACTGTTCAACCATTTTGTCCTTTACTGTTCATTGCACATTATCTTGTTCATTATTCACCTGAAAAACAAAACATTGTTCATAATACTAAAAATGGGTTTCTTGTTCATTTTCATCCGAAAACAACAAACCCTAGTTATTGTTCTTTTCAAACCAAAAACAGTGATTTCAATTATTGTTCACTGATCCATTATCATAAATGAATAGTAAAAAACTACTATTCATTATCCAACCATTTTTCGTCCGAAACCCTAATTTTGACACTTTATATCTGTTTCGAACAGTTCGAAGTCGTAAATTCGTATCTCAACTCCGTTCAGTCTAATCAAGCACCCAATAAATTCATATCATCCTACACCACCTTCCTTTGAGTTTTTTTTTGTTTCATTTACTTTTATGTTATTCCCAGCTCATTTCTTGTCAAGCCGGATTTTATTTGGTTTATTTTATTTCTTTTGCGTGTTAGGTCACGACTGCGACAACCAGACTCCAAAAGACGCCGAACAATACTAGTATTTAGAAGATTTTGTGCAAGAAGGCAAGTCGCATTCCTTGATCATTTTGAGCCTATAATTCATATATTTATTATTACTTTTATTATTGTATTTGTGCCAATTACTTTAATACTAAAATAATATTTTTGAATGCCATGATAAATAGATAAATCCCATTACCCCTCATGCAAACCCACCTAGCACTTATAGGCCATATTCACCTTGACAAGGTTAAAATCCTTTGTAAGCCATATTCACCTTGACAAGTTCACATAAAATATTAGCTATATAAGTAGCATTATCACAAATGTGTTTATCAATCAAAAGGCGGTATTGGCGGTTCACCAATGGTTTTTGTTGGAGAGTTGAGGGTTGAGTCCAAGAAGTTGGACTACCCAAAAGACTTGTGGTCAAAGTAAGTCGAAGGTGGGGCCAAGAGGGTGGAAAGACACGAGTTGGTTGTTAGTCCACTCCCCCACTAGAGACAGGTAAGAACAATAACCTTGTGCCAAGTGACCGACACAGTAATCGCTCAACCACATGTGTGGTCATTACTCCCTAGCTTAGTACACTGCTCTCCCGATTGAATATCTCAAGATGGTGGGGTGGAGCAGAGTGGGCCCGAGGGACACTCATTTGGTCTTCACAACGGTAGGCTCCATCAGCATCGGGTCAATACTTCCGCCATTGGCCGGTGGTCCCCCAAGGCTGTATGGTCCAATAACCTATCGGGTAGATGCTAGAAAGGTTGAGCAGTGAAAAGGCTTTGTTATCTCAGCTCAATCGCACGCTATCGTGTTGCGTGTATATTGCATGACAGTATGAGTATGAGATATCTTGTGGGTAAAGTTGGGCAACTCCGCATAGTGTATAACTAAATGTATTCGAATACGTCATGCTTCCGGTTAATGAATCTGTGTTAATGGGTGATTCCAGTACAATAGCATAAGTAGAGTTTTTGAGATGTTAAGTTGGTATGTGCAATTGTTGAGAAACCCCTGATGTTATTATTTATTATTGTTTTATGGTTTTAAAAGATAAACTGCTTTAAATACAAAATGCATCCATATATGCCTATTATGGTAAAACTGTACCATTCCATTGAACTCCTTACATGTAGTTAATTAGGATTTCTATGTGGCTTGTTGAGTACGGTGGTAGTACTCATTATTGCAATATCTGCAAAACATCTACAGAGAAAACCTGGGAAAATGCAGAGGATCACTACTACGTAAATGCTATATTGGGCCGATCACGAGCGGTTCATCGAAACCGCTCAGTATAAACCTAATCTCGGGCGGTTTTTGTTACCCACCGTCGTGTTATTCTCGCGCTAAAAACCGTGCGTGAAGATGTCATATCACGAGCAGTTCATGTTTGGAACCGCTCGTGATACTTCACGACGGTTCCCAACTATGAACCGCTCGTGATATTACCCAATATCTGAGCGGTTTTTTAGAACCGTCTGTGATACTTCACGACGGTTCGCTATGAACCGTCTATGATATTGCCCAATATCACAGGCGGGTTTTATTAAAACCGTCCGTGATAATTAACTCATCACAGACGATATATATAGCTCCGCCTCCCGCCAAAAACAGATATAGTCTTCTTGATCTCCATATCTCTGGCGCCACGATAGGTCCATCGCCGTGCGTGCGGTTTGAGTACATCGCCTCACCTCACCGAGCCGGCTGGTCCATTTCATTGTATATTGTCGCCGAGGAGCTTGCCGCCGTCGCCTCATTCACCGATCAACGACCAGTAGCGCCTTGGACCTTCCCCGACTTTCATTGACACCTTCCTCGTGATCGAGGTGAGATCTTGAAGCATAAGCATCCTTTAATTTGAGTAGTTTCAGCGTTTACGCGAAATCGCTAGTTTCAGCGCCTCCATGTGGGACATCACCGTCGGTTCGCCTCAAAGCGAGACCTTAGGGCCGAGAGCCACGACTATATAGCAATGCGATGTCACCCTAAGCCCGTTTGAGCTTCAAATTAATCCTCTGCTTTTTAATCATTTAGTTAATAAACTAACGAGTCTATGACATGTGGGATCGCCATAGATTTTATAAATAAAATCATGAAATAAAAATGAGTCAGCGACAAGTAGGGCCCACATGTAAGTTAATAAAATCCAGAAAAATGTAAAAATGAAAAAATCGTAATTAAGCCTCAGAAAATACGCTTTCGAAAGTCATCACCCTTTTATTTATTTTCAGGGTTTTCAATACGAACCGTGTGATGGACCGAAGTTGGATGTACACTGAGAACCATGTGAGTGAAGAGTACATTAATGGCGTGTCTGCTTTTACAAGAGCTGCCGAGGAGGATATGTTGAATAAGGGGGCGGAATATATGTACTGTCCATGCATTGACTGCGAGAATCTGAAGATGTTTAACAACCGAGCGCAGATCGAAGCACACTTGATTCGAAGGGGTTTCAAAAAGGGTTATACATGTTGGACCATCCGGTGAAGAGCATATTATCTGAAGTCAACGATATGCATATTATCTGAGAAGTCAACGATATGCCGCGAATGATGTCGATTGTGGTTCCGATTCGGATAGGCCGCACGATGACAATCTAGATCGAGATGCTTCGCGATGCGAAGGAACTGTAATGAGAGGAGTATGTTCAATTAGGCGTGATGGAGGACTCGGAGAAACCTTTGTTCCCGGCCGCAAGTCGGAATACACAAGGTTGTCATCCGTGCTTAAACCGCTGAAATTGAAGGCAAGCAACGGTTGGTCCGACAAGAGTTTCACTGAGCTATTAGGTCTCTTAGCGGACATGCTTCCGGAGAAATGAGTTGCCCAAAACCACCTACAAAGCCAAAAGGTTCTTTGTCCATTGGGAATGGAAGTAGAAAGAATACATGCATGTCCGAACGATTGTATCCTCTACCGTAACGAGTATACAAACATGCATGTATGTCCGTGTGCAACGATCCCGATACAAGCGTAAACAAGCAAGAGATGACGACGAGGAATCGAGGTGAAGAAAGGACCTCTGCTAAGGTGGCGTGGTATCTTCTGTAATTCCCGTTTGAAGCGGTTTTTGCGAACCCAAAGAATGCAAAGCGTCAGTATTGGCACTTTCGAGGAGCGTAAGAATGACGGAAAGTTAAGACACCTCGCTAATTCCGCCCGGTGGAGAAACATCGATAGGAGGTTTGCAGACTTGGTGCGGAACCAAGGAATATAAGGTTTGGATTGAGTCTGAGATGGAATGAATCCTTTCGGTAATATGAGCAAATGACATAGCACTTGGCCCGTGACGCTCTGTATCTACAACCTTCCTCCTTGGTTGTGTATGAAGCGGAAGTATATTTTGTTGTCGATACTTATCCAAGGGCCGAAGCAACCTGGGAATGATATTGATGTGTACCTAGCACCATTGATGGAAGATCTAAAAATCTTGTGGATTGAAGGTGCAGTATGGGATGCGTACAAGCGAGAGAACTTCACTTTACGTTCCTTGTTGTTCTGCACCATAAATGATTATCCTGCCCTTGCTAATCTGTCGGGCCAGAGTACAAAAGGGGCCAAAGCCTGTACTCACTGCTTAGATGATACCGAGAGTGTGTGGCTGAATCACTCGCGCAAAACCGTGTACATGCGTCATCGTAGGTTCATTCGGAGGGCTCACCCATACCGCAGGATGAAGAAACAATTCGACGGAGAGAAGGAGGACAGTTCAGCTCCAAGGCATTTAAGCGGAAAAGAGGTCTATGATATGGTTAAGGATTTAGATGTTGTGCTTGGAAAGGGATGTAAATCGAGGACAAGTAAGAAGAACATGTGGAAGAAGAGATCAATATTTTGGGACTTACCTTATTGGGAGCACCTAGAAGTTAAATCCTTTGCATCGGCGTCATGCATGTAGAGAAGAATGTATGTGATGACTTGATTGGTCTCTTCTTGAACATTCGTGACAAAACAAAGGATGGTGTCAACGCATGCGGCTTGACTTGGTTGATATGGACATCAGACCTGAGTTAGCACCAACAAGGACCGATAAAGGACGAACGTACCTTCCCCCTGCTTGTTACACTCTGTCCAAGGCCGAGAGAACCAAACCGTGCCGATGCTTGCATGGCGTGAAAGTTCCGTCCGGTTACTCGCCAACATGAAGAAACTTGTTTCGATAAAAGATTTGAAGTTAATTGGCATGAAGTCTCATGATTGTCATGTGTTGATGACACAAATGCTCCTGTTGCAATTAGAAGTATTTTGCCGATCAAGGTCGAGAGACAATCATGAGGTCGTGTTATTTTTTAACACAATTGCTCGAAGGTCATCGATCTCGAAGGACTAGATGCTCTACAGACGAGGTGGTAGCGACACTATGTGATCTTGAGATGTATTTCCCTCCGTCGTGTTTCGATATCATGGTCCATCTCATTGTTCATATTGTGAGGGAGATAAAGATGTGCGGGCCCGTGTTCCTACGTAGCATGTACCCGTTCGAGAGGTTCATGGGAATTCTCAAGTCATATGTACGGAATCGATCTCGGCCAGAGGGCAGCATCGTCGAAGGTTATGCAACTGAAGAGGTCATTGAGTTCTGCCTCGATTACATGGCTCAGGTCGAACCGATAGGTGTGCCTCGATCTCGCCATGAGGGGAGGCTCGAGGGTATCGGGACCATCGGAAGGAAAGCAATCACTCCAAATATGGATGCGTATGCTCAAGCCCATTTCACGGTCTTGCAACACATGACTGAAGTGTCCCCGTATATCGACCAGCACAAGGACGTGCTTCGGCAACAGAATCCGCTGCGGCCAGATGTTTGGATCACGAGACAACACAACAGACGGTTCAACCAATGGTTGAAGGAGCGACTTGCTAGGAGCTCGTCAAGTGATATGCTGATATGGTTGGCAAAAGGGCCAACATTTACAGTTGTAACATGGCGAGGATACGATATAAATGGGTACACATTCTATCTGCAGCTCGGGATATAAAAAGCACTAACGAGCAGCGGTGTTCGTGATAGATGCATTCAAGACCGATGGGGTGAGGAGCTCCTACTATGGGCAAATAGAGGAGATATGGGAGCTCGACTCGTGCTTTTCAAGATCCCCTATTTGGTGCCGTTGGGTCCATCTCCACGGTGAAGGTCGACAAATGCGGCATCACTACCGTGGACCTCGAGCGTGTCGGATACAAAGACGAACCATTCGTCTTGGCTAACCAAGTTGTTCAAGTCTTCTATGTTACCGACCCGGCAAATAAGAAGCGCCACGTAGTTCTTCATGGAAAAAGGAGGATTGTCGGAGTTGAGAATGTAGTGGACGAGGAAGAATACAATCAATTTGACGAGTTGCCTCCTTTCGGAAACGGCATAAGGGTCGAGGAAGAAGAACATGACGAAACTAGCTACATACGCGTCGATCATCATGAAGGGCTAATTATTAAAGATTAATTGAACAATGTGTGTATATGTATATACATTACGATGAATGGTTAATTTTAGTTCATTTGAGTTAATTAATTGATTTGTCTTGTGAAATGGATGTGATTGTTTCTCAAATGAATGTGAATTGGATGTATATACATGTACTTGTTGTCTTTTACGCTTGTTTGAGAGGGCATGGCTAGCATTTCTGAGGCTAGCCAATAAGCGAATCGATCTAGATATTAACCAATACAAAATAATATCACGAGACGGTTTGAACTACGCATCGTCTCACATGTATATCACAGGCGGTTGTTTATCAAAACCGTGCATGCTATATATATCACGAGCGGTTGTTTATTAACACCGTCATGATACATCATATATCACGAGCGGTTCTAAGTTAGAACCGCTGCATGATATATCATATATCACGAGCGGTTGTTTATTAAAACCGTGCATGATTCATCACATATCACGACGGTTGTTTATTAAAACCGTGCATGATATCACATATCACGAGCGGTTCTAAGTTAGAACCAAATGCAGTGATAGATATGTATCCTGACGGTTCTAATTTAGAACCGTCGTGATATCCATCCCTATTTACATTCGGACTCTAGCTAGGGTTTGCGCGCGCGCCACTCTCAAGCGATTAAGTTTCTCAACTCCTCTCGCTCCCTCCTCCCGAGCCCGCCACCACCGTCCTCGGCGCCGCCTCCTCGAGCCGGCCTTCTCCTCCCGATCCCGTCGGCCGCCTCCTCCTCGGCCGCCGCGCCTCCCCCCGAGCCCGCTGAGCCTCCTCCTCTGACCAGCAAGCGCCTCCCGAGCCCACCGCGCCTCTGCCCGAGCCCGCCGCCTCCTCCCCCCCAGGGCAGGTCGCCTCCCCGACCGGCCGCCGCCCTCTTTGCTCGTCTTGCTCCTGCTCGTCCGTCTCGTCGGCGCCTAAAGGTAACCAATGCCGAGTTACCGATCGACCCCCACGCCTTTCCCTAACTATTTCTATCAATAATCTGTCATGGTCCTTCATGATAATTGTACATGTTTTAGGAATTTGTATTTGTTCTAGTCGATTATTCATATGGTATTTGTTTTGATATCTCTTTGGAATACATTGCAATGATAATTCTATTTCTTGTGAAGATGTCTTCCGCTCATTACGAGTCATCGCCGCCTCATGTGTGCGATGATGCACCATCCTCTGGAACAATATCCAACCGCGTAGAAGAAGAGGAATATCGAAAAGGCCCACGGGCGATTTACCATCACGGAGGTCGATCGATGCGGGACCCTATCAATCCTCGCCGAAGCGGCGTCGCATTCCGGAGAATGGTCGGAATAGTTGCACGGAGCGGGTCAAGATCACCTATGATTCGTGGAAGGTGGTGCGGACCATCGAAAACCGCCAGGCCGGCGGAAATTCTCGCATCGTTCGAGATCCGGAAGAACTCCTAGACTCCGTCGCGACGACACGCGTTGCTACTGGTGTGCAAAGCGTGGAAGAACTTCAAAGCACGCTTGTCAAGAACTACGTGGAGAAGGATCTGCCGCCCTTCCACAAGTATCTATTCTTGGAAGAGTCCGGGCGAGTTTGTGGCGAAGAAGACGACAGATGAATTTAAGAGTGAAAGTCGGCGCTACGGCCCTCGAGCAAAAACAAGCACCCCACAGACTTGGCACGGCTGGTATGCGGGTAAAGCCCGATATGGAGGATCAGAACAGCGAACAAGCGGTTTGAATCTCTCCTGCTATTTCGAGATCACTAATGTGCGCTACCGACGGTGGTTATTTGCGAGGTTATGTATTCGCCTACGGGAAGTGTACTTTCCAAACCCGAAGACCGTGAAGTGTCCCAACGCTGGTAAGATATCGAACTACCTAGTTTGTAATTACTCCATAACTTCATAGGAAGTGAAATGACATGTCGGGCTATATTGCGAGATAACGTTGAGTGCACAATCTTCCCAAGGCTCATTCGAGCAGATAGGGAGAAAGATATACTCTATGCGGCCCTAGGAAATAGTGAGCATCAAGATCGCACGAGAGGCGCCGGTGTTTTTGTTACATGGGAACAATGGTTCCAAGCGGACTCGGATCCTCTAGGAGTAGGAAGAGAGCCAAAGCCGAGCACGATGCAAAGCTACGAGAGGATCTTCGTGCATCCTCGAGATGAGCTCCTTTGAAAAATTCAATCAATCCTTTGAGGAAAGGATTAGTATGCGTTCGAGCAAAAGCAGATAGAGACCTTTGAGGAAAGGATTAAGGGATTGCAAATGCCAAGTCGGTTGAAGCCCCTACCCTACTATACCGCTTAGCCACCCCCAAACATCCGAGTAGCTACTGGCGTCACCCTAACCCTACCACAATAGGTGATGACAGATTTTCGTCGATGACATCCGGTAATAATTATTATCTCCGGAATGCTCAATCCATTGATAGGCTGTTGGAGTAGCTAATTTTGTATCGTTATATGCGTGGGTGGCTCTGAAGTGCAAGCTCCAAGTGAGATATGTCTCTGTTGCCCTAGATCTTTGCTTGGGGCCAGGTGTATCCATCCGGTATCGGAGCTTTGGTGCACGGTGCAAATCTAGCGCCGGGTTTCGCAAAAGTGAATGTGGACGGTGTTTGTACTAATTTCGAGGCCATCCCGGTGAAAATTCCCCCAAACGATGAGGTCATGACTCTAGGGCAAGCCGTTGGAACATTCATCCAGTGGCCCAAGGAGGACATCTGCCTGGAGCTACCTGCTTCGGTGTCAACTTCACGGGAATGTCCTGCAACGGCATCAACTCCACGGACTGTTGCACCGGCTTCTGACCGACATGGCAAGGGCCCATTGCATCACATGCATCTACACCTCGTGCTCGATCGACTCTTGTGAAGTCGACTTATAAAGCGAGGCGGCAAGGGCAAGGGCAAATCGAAGGCGATCGAGTCCTCTCTAATATCCCCTTCTTGCCGTTGGCCCGAAATACAAGCAAAGCGAGCCGTTGCTCGAGAAGTTAGACGGCCCTACCCTAGGATTTGGATTGCGGAATTGCATGCATGGTACATGGAGCAGTCCAACAAGCGGTTGATCAATGATGCTCGGGTGTCACCGTCAAGTTCAAGGAGCATCATTTTAACCACGTGTATCAAGACGCTGTCTTCACGGTGACCTTCGACGACTTGTTCTGTCTCTTCAACCTCGGCGAGCTCGGCGTCTCAATCATACGATCTTTGGACAATCGTAAGTATGTACAATCACGGTCAATGTTAAGTGTAATATCGATAAATGTTATATATAACTCCTAGCTTTTGTATAATAGATACATGATCGTGAAGCGAAAGAAGGAAATCACCGGTAGGTTTCCTCGACCCACACGTTGTCTCCGAGCAAAGCATCACGGCGAATGCAACATTAAATCGAGAATTACGTTATAGATTTTTTCATGGCTCACCGCAAGAAGGAATTCATACTTTTGCCCTACAACGAAGTAAGTAGTGTTGCACTCTGGCTATACTTGTTGATTTGTACTTTATAAGCAACACGAACTTAGGTTTAATGACCATCTTGACATACTGTGTAGGTTCCATTGGATTCTAATTGTAATTATACCAAAAGCGAAATCGTAATATACCTAGATTCCCTCTGAGAGGGCCACTCACAACTTCCATGACTATCAGGAGTTTAATCATCGGTAAACACATTTCCTCCATAGAAACTCTATTGTAGTCTTTCCTTCCTTTGCAATGGCTAAGGCTAACTTCTTGGAGTCACGAAGGGTGTTCGACGTGTTACATGCTAAAGGATGGAATATCAAGGGAAGGACGACGCAACATGATCAAACATTCCGGTACTTGCTAGCTAGTACACATTAATCCTATATAACACTTCGTAGCAATGCCTCTCGAACTAACCAATTCTATTTTTGCGGTGCCACGGGCCACAAGCCGCATAGCGTCTGTGGATACTATGTTTGCCACAACATGCAACTACTCATCGGTTCGCGATCACCAATGATCCTCGGGTTTGTCAATCTTTCAACAATTATTTCATATATACTTACCAATTTATATAAGCCCGAATTTAACCTTCATATCGACGAGTTGCGAACATCACTGAAGCTGCGTTGGAGCAGAGCGAGCTCATAAAAATTCGATCACACCTTGCGTCATTCTGAGCAGACGGTCATAAATCCAAATGGGAGTTTCCACAGTGTAGCAGATTGAACTTGATTGAGATAGATTGAACATAATGGTACATGTGTGTAAATTAATGTACATCAATGGTTAAATTTAGTTAATTGATTTGTGAATTGGATGTGTGCTTGTTTCAGAAATGAATGCAATTTTGATGTGCTTCTAAAATGAATGAGAATTGGATGTGCTTGTTTGAGAGGGCATGGCTAGCATTTCTGAGGCTAGCCAATAAGCGTAAATAGATTTAGCAATGCAAAGACTACCCGAGGCGGTGCGTAGATGAAACAAATGCGTGATGATCGACTACCCTGAGCACGATGCGTATATATGAAACCGTGCGTGATTGTGGACTATCACGCAGCGGTTTCATATCTGCATCGTCTGTAGTCATCATCATCGACGGTTTCATCTACGGACCGTGCGTGGTAGTCGACTATCACGAGCGGTTTCATCTACGACCGTCTGCGGTAGTCGAAATATCACGACGGTTTTATCTCTGAAATGCGTGGTAGTCGACTATTACGCGGTTGCATCTGCTGCACCGTGCAGTGATAGTATGTATTACGAGCGGTTGCATCTGACGCACCGTGCGTGATAGTATGTATTACTGAGCGGTTCGCAAAACCGTCTGTGATGACCATTAGCATTCTTGACCCATAAACTCGGGCGGCTCACGGGAAATGCTCGTGATGGCATTTTTGAACTGTTTGTAAAGGCCTTTTCTGTAGTAGTGGATCCTTGTGAGCAAGATTTTGGTGGACCCACATATGGCAACGACTACTGTTATTAGGTCTCGATTGCGCTCAAGTGTGCCTGTGGTTTGAAGTTCTTTTGTCTTGTGTTATATTAACTTTGGGCTTAGATGTCCATGTCAGGTTAAAACTGGCTGTTAAGCCTTAATCTTATGTAATAAAAGTCTGGTTTTTGTTGTAATCAAAAGCTTGCTTGAGACACTGCTTACTTCGCAACTATACATCCTGGGCAGTTATGAAGAGTTTAATGGTCCCAGATTTTGGGGGCATTACATGCGTAGTGGCCGGGTCGCCTTCACTGCTCCAGCCACACGCTCCTGCTAGCCACGGGCATGGCCACAACTCCACAAGCCACACACAACGTCCTTTCGAGAGTCGGAGGAGCATCGTCTGTACATTGTCACCAACCTTGCCATTGAGTTTACTAGTATTCTGAAACCTCTTCCTAACATCGAAACCAATTTGACCCCATAGTAGTTCCAAAATTTCCGAGTCTTAGTTACACTACTGAATGTCATCTCTACAGTAAACAGGTACCAAGCAAAAACGATCAATTTTCATATTAATGGAGAACGCCATTGCTGTTAGCCAGACCAAATTTCTTTTCACATTGGAGAGAGATATATATATAGAGAGAGAGAGAGATTGTTGCATTGATTATAGAAGAACAAGATTGAAACTACTGTATTGCTTACCTAATAGAAGTAGCGGCTAGCATGGAGGATTATCGAAAAGATGAATCATGTTGGATAGTCACGATTCTTTGTGCTGTCATTTTCCATTAGATCCAGAAAAGCAAACTGTTTCGATTTCTTTTTCTTTAAAGATGGCACTTCAAGTTTATCAATGTAGCTTAATGAATATGAAAGGTCTCGTTGCTTTGGCGCCAACAGAGAAAGGTAGGGGATATTTTCAAACAGCCAACACCATTATGTGCCTATTAAAGTATACCATCTGTTAAAGACTTTTATGTATGTAGAGGTCTAAACTGGCAGCCCATAATTTTGGAGTGAATGGGCTGGATGGAGCCAATGACATGCGGTGACATTACTGTAATGTCAGACGAAACGCGACCTTCGGGAGTCAAACCGCGCAACTACGCTGATCCGCTCTACTGGACGGCCCATACCTGTGCGCAAACAGCCGAGCCCATCAGCGTTACGGTCTTACGGACCGCACTACATGGGCGGTTCCCTCTCCAGCCATCGTGCTTCGGATGCGAATTGGATGCGGAGCGTAGAGCTGGACCGCCCGTTCGAGGATGCACGGTTTCAAATTTCATGCGCAATCCGTTTTCCGTGCAGAACTGGGCCAGGGGTCTTTTCTGATACCCCTTTTCGGTGCAGAATTTGGGCCCGGATCTTTTGTGCGATTCGTTTCCGGTGCAAATGTGCGCATCGAACCTTTTCCCGGACCGTTTCTCGAGACCGGCATAAGCAAACCGGTTTGGCGAAAGGCGCGTGGATCTGGACCGCACCGCGCATAGAGTAGGCCGGAGGCGGGGGGAGTTGGGTGGCCGGGCAGCTCGACATGGGCAGAAACTCCAATTCTGATATGGGCTATTGTGGCGGCGGAGGCAGAGGTTGTATTGGACTTCGATTGTGGACTTATGCTATTTTGGACTCTATTGGGTTTGGATTTAATTGGATCATGGACATCTACTGCTTCAGCACGAACAAAAGCACTGGGTACATGCACATGAGCTGGACTTAACTTTGGACGGTCCAAAGCCCAATTTAGACTATTGCTCCAGTTGAACACCCATGACCGTCCACCAAAACCGGGTGGTTTAGATGCAGGAGGTTATTTGAATCGGTTTAGAAAGTTAAGGGACGTAAAATAGACAATTTGGTAGTTCAGCCAGACGACTTGATAGTTCAGGGGTAATGTATACTTTTTTCCTGTTTTGAACTGTACTAAATAGTTGTTGTTGTTGTGGCTTGGGCTCCATGACAGCCCAACCTAACCGAGAGAACATGAATTTTGGGCCGAAACAAGGCATAACTGCCTACGTGGGCCAAAGATGTTTCACACGTCTTCTATCTGACCCATGGTTAAACAGTACTTGCCGGGCAGTCTAGCAGCCACGGCCCAGAAATTCGGCGTTCCAGGCAATCCAAAAACACCTCGATTTCGGAAACTCCCTGGAGTTGGCTGATAGCGCCGAATCCGGGCTTCTATCACATTCCCTCTGATTTTAAATATAAACTATTTTAGATATTGACATGGTCTCAAAGATAACACTTGGAGTATCAAATTCTATAAAAATATGTTGTTTGAAATAAAAATACTTATACATTATGAAAGTATATTTTATAATGAATCTAATAATACCAATTTTGTGTTGTTAATCTTGATATTTCTTTACATAGATGGTCAAACCTAAAAATATTTTACCAACGCAAATTCTAAAATGACTTACATTTGAAATCAGAGGTACGTGTGTACTGTAATGTCCACTTGCTCTCGATGATGACAAGATTTTTTTTTCCTTTTGTTTTGAAGGAACGATAATGGCAAGTTGGCAAACATCCCACTGATTATTATCTTTTTTTTTTTTGGAATTCGCCCACTGGGACAACTTAATTTGAAGGACTGGGGCAACTTAATTTGAATCCATCGATCGTGTTCTTAATTCTCTTTTGGGGATGATCATTGCTTATGTACTTATCAGCATATCACAAAACGATTTTTTAAAATAATATTAATTTAAAAGATAATTAAAAAATAGTTGAAAAAATGTACAAAAGTAGGCCACTGTTGCCATTTAGAATGACGAAATTTTTATGTCGCCATTTAAATTGTCGACAGTATCCCTGTCGCCATTTTAAACAGTGCGGAGAGGTTCCTCTCGCCAATTGAGAATGGCGATAGGGGCACATATTTTTTTTTAATTTATGTGTAGAGAATCTAGCCTAAAGATTTAGTGTATTTTACAAAGTTTTTTTGGTAATATCTTGAAGTGTCTACATAGTTCGGAATTCAAAATTGGAGAAGATAACGTAATGTGAAGTAGAGAATGCGAGATCAGCGACGCAATAACACAAATAGCCCCTTTCGAAGTGAAATAAAAAAAAATTGGGTTTAGGGTTATCATGCGCGTTGTTGTCCTGATTGTATTGTTCGTGGAACCGATTCCTTCGAAAAAAGATTAGGTAATATTTAATAGTAAAAATATTTGAAAAAAGATATTTAAGTTTGAATGACTTCATAATTTAATTATGAAATACATGGCGCGCTGGGTTTAGTTACATACATTATAAACGCCAACATGCACTAATCAACAAACCGAAATACACCAACGATACATGTGCACCTTTTTGGAATCCAAAAAATATTGATTTGAACAGAATCGACCAGTCCTGGTGACCCATCGGTCCCTTACCCTTGTCTCTGGACCGCCCACGGCGATGGCCAGTCTCATAGTCAGCCATGTTCTACGAGATGGGCTGGACGATTGAATGATGTTAGGATAGCACAACGTAGGGCTAAATTAATAATCAAAATGCAAAATGAACATAACTTACATCTTTGATCCGGGCTGTGCCCAGGCGACGGGGAACGTTAGGACGGCCACCAGTCTCACTAGCAGGAGTCTTCCCCCTTGTGCGCCGTGTGCTTAGCCCGATCGTACTCAGCTTCCTGTTCGGGGGTCCTCCACGCCACCCTGCTTTCCTGGGCTCCTTCGGTGCCTTTTCAGTAGGGTTGGGTATGTAAGGTTTCCAGTGTTTGAAGGTCTCGGCTCGCATCGTATAGTTCAACATGTACTTATGTTCGATGAACGCCCTATCGTACATGTTTGGGCTGTCGATCCATTAGAAGAAGTTGCATCGCATCTTCGGCTGGCATTATGCGCGAATGTAGTTAGGGATTTGTGGAATGGAACGTAAGATGTGAAAAATCTATGTATGTACAAGATTTGCTTACGAGTATGTTCTCGCACGTGTAGTATGCCCAGCCGGCCGTCGCCGGGTGTGTGGATTGGATGATCTTAGCCGGTTCTTCGCACATACATTGATGGCATGGGAACTCTGGTGGTACTAGCGTATCCTTCGTAGAACAATCTAGGTAGGGTTTAGCTCTCTCGGCAAGCCACTTGCACTTCCGCAGCATCTTCACGTAGAAGTTCATCGACGAGTTCAACATCTACTTCCTCTCATTTGTGTGAACCAATCTTTGGTAAAGTGTTGGGGGGTGGTGGTGTAGTGCTCTCCTCCAGCTCTCTTCTCCTCTAGTTCTATTCTCCCTCCTTTGATAATGGATCTTTTCGGTCTTAAAAGGTGGCATGGCGGAGTGTGGTCTTTTCGGTCTACAAAGGTAGCATTGTAGTGTGCTATCATCTCAGTCTACAAAAGTGGCAGTTTGTGGTGTGTCGTGGTGTGTTCTTTTCAGTCTGAAAAGGTGGTGTGGCAAAGTGTGGCATTTTCGGTCTGAAAAGGTAGCGTCGCAATGTGTTGTCAACTATGTCTGCAAAAGTGATAGCTTATGGCGTGACAGGGTGTGGTCTAAAAAGGGGTGTAGCGGAGTGTGGTCTTTTCGGTGTGGAAAGGTATCATTGAAGTGTGTTGTCATCTCGGTCTGCAAAAGGTGGCAGTGTGTGGCGTGACCGGATGCGGTCTTTTCGGTATGAAAATAGGGCGTGGCGGACTGCAGTCTTTTCGGTTTGAAAATGTAGTATCAAAATGTGTCGTCATCTTGGTCTACAAAAGTGGCAGTGTGTGGTGTGATCGGTCGATCGAAAAAAAGGAGGCGTCGCGATGTTGACTCCCTCACATGGTGACCTGTAGACACAAGAATAAATAGTATCGAAAACATGAGACTAGCATAATATAAGTTGTACAGAAAATTATATTTATATGTAACATCACAAAGTTCTCTTACCAAATTAAAAATTAATAAATTATTATTTTGTTGGAATTTCTGAGATTTAAAGAGTTTTATTGCTTTTCTTGAATTTCACGGTGTTTAAAAGTAAAAAATAAAATTTATTAAGTTTTATGGGTTTCTCTTGGATTTAAAGTTAAAAAGGAAAACTTAATTAATTTCTTGAATTTTACGGTATTTAAAAATGTTTTCTTTATTTTCCCAAAATTAAAATTAATTTCTGTACAAAAATAAATTCTAAATTTAATTTGAAAATAATTTGATTAAGTTCAAAATAATTCAGGAATTTCCTTGAATTTTTCTAGAATTTTTAAATCTATTTGGTATTTTCTAAAAGTCCTTTTTTATTCTTGTAATATCTAGCAATTAAAAATGAATTGTTGTTCACAAGTAAAAAACTAATTTTTTGTTGAAAATATTTTATTTAAGCTCAAAATACCCTATTTAACTACTTTGAAAATTTAAAGAACTTTTAGAGCTATATTACTATTTTCAAGTTTAAAAACAATTTTTAGCAATATAAAAATAATTACTGCGTAAGAATAAAATTATTATTTTACTATTATTATTTTATTTGAGTTCAAAATGTTGTGTTTAGTGTCTGTGTTTTTTTTCGGATTTTTAGGAATTTATTTGCTATTTTTTTAGAATTAATTAGTGTCTTTTCAAATTTTCAAAAGGAAGATTACCTGGAATATTCCGGGAGCTACAGTACCGGCAAAAATAGTAATTACAGCCCAAAAATCCGGCCATAACTCTGACGAGCAATTCCCACCAAACCGTTACTCCTTTTCCCCTATAAATTGAATCGTTGCCCTCCACCCCATTCCCCACATCCCTCTCGCTCAGATTTGCCAAAAGCCACCTAGAGCTCTCTCTGCTAGCCCTTCTTCTTCAACTCTGGCAAGCCCGATCTCCTTATTCGTAGCTCCATTGTTCACCAATTTTTACTGGTGAGTTTCTCTTGACATTCTCTACATTTCTATTCAAGCTGAATTTTGATTTATCTATTGGTTCACCTCAGCCACAAAAGCACTGATGGTCTTCTTCTCCAACTTCGGTGAGAACTCCGGCGAGCCCGATCTCCTCATCCGTTGCTCCGTTGTGCACCCCACGTGTGGCTCCTGACATCATCCGGGGTAGCTACGGGTGTTGGTACCAGTAGGTCAAAGGCTCAGGCGGCCGAGGCACCCTACTGACGGGAGTAGCCTGAGGGTGTGTCACGAGAGCGTATTGCGTCGACTGGCTCGCTCCAGGTGTACTGTGCAGCTGTGAAGCCCCCACGAAGATCTGGCTGCTCTCGCTGTGCAAATGCCCACCACCACCCTGGTCGAAATCGAAGTCCCTAGAGCGCGACTCCTCGTGTGACACCAGCTCCTCATCCCAAAGGGATGTACAAGCTATGAAACAGTAGTTTATGCATGTAAATATGGCGAAAATGATGAAATAGTACATTGTGCATGCAAACAAGATAGACATACCTCGTTGCACAAAGGTAGCGGACCGCTCCACACACTCCTGCCCGTCGTACGGGTGGAACTCAGGACCGGTTCGAGAAATTTGCCGTTAGTAACTTGTGGAGTTCGAAATAAACAACCAGATGTGAGTGTTTCATACTGACCTGCGAACTATGCTGGGGGTACTCTCAGTACGGTGCCACGAGGACCCGTACGCCACATCCAGGTGAGGAGCCGTGGGGTGTGAAGCACCATGGCTCACCCCTCATCCACGCACAGGTGGGTCCACCACCTCCCTCGCCCTACGGCAAGACGCCAGCTAGATGCCTCGCCTTGTCTTTTCAACAAACTGGTCCATAACCTCTCTAATCTCCTACGCCGTCATGCTGATGCGCCCCCCGAGCGTCATACGATGTACAGAGGTCGCCAACTCGTGCATCTCCCAATGTAGATCGACATGTACACATAATTAACAAGTTAGAAACTGAAAACTTACAAAGCAAATAAGATGTACGGACCATTCAATACGTACCACACTATGGAATGCGAAGTCCGGCTAAGTGGAGTACGTGTCGGACGTCGCTACCTTGTGTTGTGATGGGTCGTCCATGACCCTGACGCGGCGAACCCTCGTTTGACTAGAGTACCACTCGATGTACTCCTCGTACGTTCGAGGGTCGTAGGGAGCATTTTCCTAGACGACGTCCTCCAAGGCGCGGAGCTAGCCCTGAACCCAAGGGAAAATCTTGTCCGTCCAGGAAGTCCTAGCAGGTATTCCCTTTATAGTGTACCTGTGGAGGGCAAAACGATTGTTTCGTAGGTACGTAAGGCAAATGGTACGACAGAAGTAAAATGTGAACTTACGCATGGACGTTCAACACCACTCGCTGCCCCCAGGGGACTAGGACCCCCTATCGTATGCCAAACTGGCGCATCTCACCCAGTGCACATGGTACTCCTCCATGAAGACATCATGCACCAAGCTCCTCCGCGCGTACCAGTACGCGCGGCCTCACATGCACAGGCTCGATAGGCCTCTGGGTGCGCACACGTACACCCTGTCGAGAGTGTATGGTGTCCAGGTGACACGGTCATCCGTCAACTGATCGAATATCATAACATAGTCTGGGTAGGACGTATGCATAGTGATTGGAGTGAAGGTGACCTGTGGAATAGAACAACTAAAACTTAGCACAAGAAATTGAAATACATTACGAAAAGAATAAATATTCAGAAAACTTACCCATCAGGGACACCACACCGTACCCATGGTCAGCCGGTCCATGTCGTCGTTGTCATCATACATGGCGACGGTGTAGGCTCCCAGGTCCAGTTATGGTTGTCCGATCTAGAAACGCTCGAAGGACCATAGCTGAAGAAGCAGCAGGCATTTGGAGACGATGGAGTTGTCTCGAACCTGGTAGGACGCATTGCACAGGGCACGATACGTCGCGCACAGCACCGCTGGGCCCCAAGCGTAGGGTTGGATCTCCTCCAGCTCCCAGTCCGTCGGCTCGCGTGCGTACTGGATCATGTGATTGTCGACGCTGTCGTCGTGGCACCCTACAAACATCACCCACCCGAACAGCCACAACAAGTAGGCCTCAAAGTGCCTCCTCGCCATGTACTCGTGTGTGTCCTCTGCCATACGCTCCAGATGCAAGAAGACGTATATACATCACTAAGTTGCACAAAGCAATTGAAGTGGAAGGACAAGAGTTCTAAAAAATCTTACGTAGAACTGACTTATCTGTTGGAAATATGCCCTAGAGGCAATCATAGAGATGATTATATTTCATTATGTTCATAATATTGGATAATATGTTATCATGTTCCTTGAATGGATCATTGGTTATGAAGATTAACAAGTATGTGACTTGTTCGTGAAACTCTTAACTTATATGATGTCATTCTAAATGAATCCCTGGTCGGATGTCAATGGTCGGAACACTATTGACTCTATCGACCAGCACATTGTATTGATTGATGACCTTGTTTCACCAGTCATGGGTATAGGGATATCGAATCAATAATGTGGACACATGTTAGAGAACATGGGGTTGGATTGGCCCACCTTGAGACACTATTGAGATTGTTATGATTCTATGTGTCGTTAGTTGGTCTCAAGCAATGATGATGTATAATCCTTAGACCTGAGATCAGCATGGTTTCCTACATGTTTAATAGCACTCTTAGGGGTTGCCAATCGCCACTCGTAACTGGATAGTTATAAAGATAGCTTTCGGTTATACTATGAAATATGTAGAAGAATGTGACTGGTCAAATATGAGATTTGCTCCTCCTAACATAATAGGAGAGATGTCTCTGGCCCCTTGTTGTGGTCGGATAAAGAAAGTGCATGACCACACCACTAGTGGTCGAAGTGTTCAACCACGTGAAGTTATCCGACACTTGATCGAGAAAGTATTGAACAGTCTATGGATGACACAACATCTCACCTAGAGTTCAACCAGACATCGTGAGGCAAAGGGAGAATACACGAGTAGGTCACTTAGTTCGATCGATTCTGGATTGGTCATATGGAATCTGAGCTAGTCGTGGGCGGTGAGCGTAATCCGAGTGGTCGTAACACAGTCGTGAGGAGTTCTGGTAGTCGTGACCAAATACGAACCAGTTGTATAGATATAGGACCTAGTCGTAAGTGATGAGGACCTAGTCATAGATCATATTGCATTAAGGTTTGTCTGATATAATTTGTGTGTATTCAAGAATCGTTATATCCTGCTAGGAACCGCTAACGACTCATGGTCGGAAAGGGTTTCCGAGTCACAACCGATTACGCATGAACCTACAGGGTCACACACCTAAGGGGTTGGAACAAAACGTGTTCAGATAGGATCCATCATGAGCACTATATAACGAGATGCTTGAGGCTATTGGGAGGGGGTGAACAGAACAAATAAGACACACGAAAGTCGTGAGTTGAGTTGTTCCACCGAAACCCTAGCCGCCATCTTTCTGAGAGCTCTGCCATGCGACTTGGTGCTAGCACACCGACGCATGGTTGTTCCTTCCCTGGACATATGGATACCGTAGAGGCGCTACTGCAGTTGCTGTTGTGCTTGAGGACGATCCGCGATCTTCATAAGAAACTGCAGAAGTTGCTGGAGGAGACGATTGACTCGCGAGGACGCTGAACGATCGACTTCGACCACTACATCAACGCACTCTACGTTGGATTGGGCTGCTCCAACTCTTCTTCTGCTGCTCTGCGCGTCCAGTGGTAATGATTTGTGATCATCTACTTGCTTGGCTTTCTGGTTTACGTGGTAGAAAATTTTGATTTATTGCTATCGTAGCCTACCCGTACCCCTGCAGTGGTATTAGAGCCATCCTGCGTAGTTTTTGATCTGGATCGGTGGCATATAGATAATATGTGGTAGTAGTAGATTGGATCTATTACTGGTCAGGTCTGGTAACCTAGATCGGTTCATAGAGATGGAATGATCTAGGCCCTGGTCGATAAGATCGGTCGGTTTTTCGGTGGTAGTAGATGGGTTTACGAGGAGATATGAGCTATAAGGACCAGATGGTTTATAACGCTTTTTCACGACCATACTGCATATCACTCCTACCAGTCGGAATTCCGCCATAAGAGTTTGTCGCAGTATGTGGTCGTATCAAGGCAATGATCAGAATGGTTCGGAATAGGGTTAATATGATTAATCTGATGATTTCGAAGGCTCGGTTACATGAATAAGATTCATGTCTCGGAAAAAAATTTCGAGCGTGTTGCCCCTTCGAACCCCACCCGCTAACCGGCTAGCGGGACCGCCATGCTGGGTAGTCGTACCGCGTGTTATAGGTGGTATATGTTCATATCGCTTGATAGAATTGTATTCTATGCATAATTTGTTTTTGCAGGGATTGATCTGAATAGTATCACCCATAATGTATAGGATGCATGTATGTGTGTAATATTCATGACCTGCGTGTCATGCTTATTGCAGCCTAAGGCTGTCTATATTTGTATAACGGCCTGCATGTCGACTTGTGATACTTCTTCACTCCTTGTAATTCATTACTTGTGTTATTAGGAGTAATGGCTTAGTGGGAGTACTTGGAGGAGTTGACCACTTGGAGACAAGGCGTATAGGTTGTATGGCTATGGAGATCACCATGTGGAAGGGTCATACTATATCACAATGCAATTTGATTGTCTGTGAATGCGCTTATATTCCTGTTCATTTATTTATATGCATGTTATTTGAATGCTTTAAATGCTTTTAACATGGTAGAAGTAAGTTTCCCTCACATAATGTTAATTTAAATTGATGCCCTCCCAATTGGCTACACCATCCAAAGTCATGTATTTTAATGGTAGGTCTTGCTAAAGCAGAGTACCATTAATATTCCTTGATTAGATGGGTTTGTGTCGGACACTTACACGTATATCATTGGTTTAACTTGACAAGGTCATCATAACGGTTATGAACCTTGGGGCATAGGGTTGGGTGCCGGAGCATAGAGATGCTGCCCAACAATAAGAGTCATATAGAGATATGATTAGTAAAGGGTTGCTTACCAAATTCACTAATCTTCTAGCAGTGATGCCAAAGCTCACTAGTAGATTAACTGATTGTTGGTCTTGAATCACTAAATGTCATAAGTGGGATATGATATTTAGTGTGAGTATCTTTATTAAATTGTTTAATAGAAGTTACTTTTCTTGAACATGTGTCTTAGTTTTGCATATTTTATGTTGTAGATCATGGCACCAACTGCTGTACCTACATCCGGTTTTGCATTACGTTCGATACTTGATAAAGAAAAACTGAATGGAACCAATTTTGCGGATTGGTCCCGCAACCTAAGAATTGTTCTCAGGCAAGATAAAAAGGAACATGTTCTAGAGGAACCAATTTCAGATGTGCCTGCTGAAAATGCTACTACTACTCTTAAAACAGCCTATAAAAGGGCATGTGATGAATCCCTTGATGTTAGCTGTCTCATGCTTGCTGCTATGAACTCAGACCTTCAGAAGCAGTTTGAGAACATAAAAGCCTACGATATGATCGTGGCACTCAAAGGCATGTTTGAGACACAAGCAAGAACTGAGAGATATGAGACCTCAAAGAAGTTGTTTGGGAGTAAGCTAGCTGAGGGAAGTCCGGTGAGCCCACATGTAATCAAAATGATTGGTTACACAGAGAACTTGGAAAAGCTTTGTTTTCCATTTAGTCAAGAGTTGGCTACAGATTTGATTCTTGCTTCACTTCCTACAAGCTATGGGCAGTTCATTCTGTACTTCTATTGGAGTCTTATCTACTGATTAGTCGGTGCTATCTCCCTGCACGGGAGGTGGAAGGTGCGTCTTCGGCCTCCACCGGTCAACTAGTGCCGTCAGGAGGCACCGATCATACGGAAAGCGCCTCGACGTACGACCACCGCCCGCGCGGTCCTGGTCATCCTCCCACATCGCCTCCATCATCCTCGCTAGTGGAAGGAGGCCTGCCGCTCTCAACTTGCGTCGAAATGATTACGAACAAATGTAAGTACACCCAAAGTAGTCAGATTGTAATTGAGTACACAAAGGTCACAACAACACGTACCTTGGAACCCAACGTGGATCCACCCTCCATGCTCTCATGGGCGTGCACAACCGTCGCCTCGCCCTCCTGGGGGAGGATGGTACCGAGGCAACTACGGTGATGCGCGTCAATGGCCGGGTCAAGCAACTCGTACGACCAATGCACAACGTCTCTTGGGTCCGCCATACCTGAAAATTCAGTGCATACATTGTAAATACTATGAAATATATACAAAAAGTAATAAGAAGCGATATATCTAATTAATTCAATTATTGCATGATTAGTGACACATAGGAAACTAACTGTATCGACATATAAATTTTTAGAGGTATCTTGCCGTGTACAAATGAAAAGTAAAATTAAGTTCACAATATTTTAATTAACATCTACATTCCCAATTTAGCCACTCTGGAATTTTTATAGATACCTTGCTATTTTCTTTGTTTGCAAATTATTTAGCGTGCATGAATGGAAACTAAAATTAAGTTGGGATACATACCCTATTTAGCTACTCTGCAATTTTTACAGATTTTTAATAGGTATCTTGCTACTTTCCTTGTTTAAAAAGTGTCTCCATCATTTTGAAATATTTACCGTGTACAAATGGAAACAAAAAGTAAGTTCACAATATTTTAATTCAGCTCTACATATCCTATGTACCTACTTTGGATTTCTTAGAGAATTTTTAGGGGTGTCTTGCTATTTTCCTAGTTTAAAAAGTATTTTTGGTATTAACAGAATATTTACCGTGCACAAATGGAAACCAAAATTAAGTTGAGATTATTTTGATTAAGCTCTACATACCCTATTTAGCTACTCTACATTTTTTATAGATTTTTAATATGTATCTTTTATTTTTTTAGAGGTGTTTTCCTATTTTCTGGTTTAAAAAGTATTTTCAGCATTAACAAAATATTTACCATGTAAAAATGAAAACCTACAAAGTTTTCTTAGTATTTTTGTGGATTTATTCTAAATTGTTTGACTACTACAATATAAATAATATCTATACGATGAACTAAACAATACACAAGTCAAATGATGTACTACATAAAACAACAATACATCTAAAATTATCTAATCATTGAATTCTATGTCGCTATTTTTATTTGCTAACCTACAAGGTTTTGAATTTATGTATAAAGTTACAAGAACATTTACCTGCAAAATGAGCGACCCGATCTGCTGCTTCGTTTCTCTCCTCCGCTAGGAATCGCCAGGGCTTCGCTGCGTCTCTTCTTCCATCTCCTCCTCTCTCTTCTCTTTTTTAAGAATTAAAATGATTTTTCCACCGAATTTTGGGGGTATATAGTTGAACCGGCGACATGAACCATTTCAACTGCGATCTGCACACTCTTCAATGCAAATCGCCAGCTGAAATGACGACATACAGTTGGAACAGCGACTGATAGTAAATATGTTACTGTCGTCATTCTAAATAGCGACATACACTTATTTTTGTAATATATTTCTTCGACTATTTTTTTAATTATCTTTTAAATAAATATTATTTTTAAAAAATCATCCCAAAACTACGCTGTCAGCGATGATTATCAATCATGTTCCATTTATTTTTCTCCAAAAAAAAAAATCCATGTTCTATTGATGAAGAACCACTCAAAAGATGTCCCTGGATGCAAGCCACCCTTTTTAATGTAGACGATGACTTCCAAAAGTTTAACACATACAGGTCACAAACTTAAAAATATACCACCCTTTTTGTTTACTTTTTCTAACGAAAATTAAGAAACGATCTGAGTGTTTGTATTAGCATTTCACTCCAAAGATACACACACCGCAATTGATATTTCACAAATCAGGTGAGAATAGAACGCAATCAATTCTTACTTGTTTACTACTTGTGTAAACGAAAGAAAACAACGGTTCTCACGAATCACAACGCAGCTGCGTGAGTCTGCCCAAGTCTAGGCCAGAGCCAGCTCGATGTAAACATGTCTTTTAACCCACCCGAACTAGGCGAATTCACTCTATCCAAACATGCAAAAGCAATAGATTGTTTTTTCTTTGTGATTTTACTAATATTTAATTTGAAAGCATGTGAACTATTTAGAACTTTATTAGTTTGTTTGGTGGCATAACATTTTTAAATAATAATTCTACAGATGTTATCTTGGTAAAATCACTAATTATATGTAGGACTTCCCCAAAGATGCAGATGCTGTACGTGCAAACTGTTTCTTTCTACAAAATCTTAGCCATGTTGGCCATTTGTAGGGAAAGCTTGAAACGTTGCACAAACAACTTTGCTCTTTGGGGAAAGAATCTCAGAAGGCATCGATTTGGAATTTAGGATCGTTTCTCTTTGTACAGGGGACAAAAGTTTGACCAAAATATGTGCGCGCGGACACTTATTCTCATGGCCCAATTTTTCTCGTTGAACACCGCCATGAACGATTACTTTTCGCTCCACTCCATTTTTCAGATATACACCCTCCCAAACTCAGCACGGCAAAGATTTCAAAGAGTAGTGAGAGGAAAATGAACGAGCAATCAGCCAAGAAGCCAACGCTCTGCCTAAATCTGGGACAAGCACTTCATGTCACCGGCCTGCATGAACAATCTGAGCCAGAAGTCCATGTCGTCGTTGCCCGACGACGGCGGTGAAGCACTGTCCGCGCCGAAGAGGTCGCCGCTCTGCATCCTGGAACAGGAGCTGTCTACCGTCATTGCCAGCGTCTCGAACCAGAAGCTGTCGTCAATTTGTAACTCCTCTTCCGAGGTGAAGTTATCAGTGTTATCCAGTGACGAGGCCATCGAGTAGTCGGTGGTCGCCGACGTCGACAGGGACTGCTCCGGCGACACCGGCACGGTAGTCAGGCCGTCGAGCGCGCTCACGGCCTCGGGCTTCTTGGTTTTGCGCTTGGGCGCACTGGTTTTTCCTTGCGCTTGCCCGGATGGCTTTGGTTCGAGGCGCTTCTTGAGGTCCGTGTGCCAGACGTTCTTGATCTCGTTGTCCGTCCTCCCCGGCAGCCAGTGGCGGAGCCAGGATTTAAGAAAGCCTCGGGTCCAAAACTAAACGACTATAAGTCTATAACTAACATCAAATATTATCAACACTGAGATATAACAAAAGTACAATACAAATGCACAATCGAAATAAAATTTGAATTCGATGTTTAACGATACGACAAAATAGATAAAACATAGCAAAAAAAAAAGAGAATGTAACATACCACTAGCACGAGGTAATTTTTGCTTAATTAACAAAGATTTGGTTCATTTGATCGTATCATATCTTCATCAACATTGTCATACCATCATATGTCATACATTGAATCATATATTCATACTCATAAATCATAAGTCATAAATCATAACTAATTAACTCATTTACTAAAATAATCCAATGTACTTATATCAATTGCCAAAGTATTAAGTACTTAGTACTTTAAGTCTACTCATACAACTAAACTAAACAACTATATTTATATTAGCCTGAAGCCTCAGTTAGTTCCACAATCCACAGTGAGGAATCCTCACCTAACAGTATACTTACTAATTTTCTTTAGAAGCAATGGCTGGCACCGGCAATGCCTGGTAAGTGGCTGACGAGGCCAAAGCAGCGGTCTTGAGGGCCCTGGCCAGGCCGGAGCGGCGACGCTGCAAGCAAGGCTGGCGGGTGGGCGGCGGCGAACCTTGGGCGCAGAAGCATGAATCTGGCGAGGCGAGGCGAGGAAGGCGGCGGCGGCGGTCAGCGCGACGGCGCGCCTTGCCAGCCGTTCTTTGAGCCGGCGGAGCGGCGACAATGCGCAAAGCATGCGGCCGGGCGCATGATCGCTCTGGCGGGCTGGTGTGATGGCGCATGGCGCTAGAAGGGGCTGGGGAGGGCTGCGGTCTGCGACTGTGGGCGGCAGGCGAAAGGTGATCGAAGGCGCCGGGGGAGGGAGGAGCCGGAGGTAGGCACGATGGCACTCGGGAGGGAGTTGGGGAATGAGTGAATGACCTAGCTCCTGCGCAAGCTGCGGACTGCGATCGCATTTTGTTTCGGCTGCTTGGCCCGCTCGGGAGGGAAGGTGTTGGGCCGGCTGTCTCGAGGACTCGGGCCGACCAGGAAGGCTCGGGCCTCTCCATTGCAGGCTATTTTTTGAATGCAGAATTACTAAATTTTTTCATTGCTTTTTTTGCTGGGCCTCGGGCCGTTGCCCATCTCCGCCCCTGCCGGCAGCCTCGCGGAAATCGCAGACCATCTGAATCACACATAGAAGAGTTGTTTAATTAGTGTTCATATTCTTTCGTCAAAATTTAACACGGATAAGTAATTGATTGGGGCATGTTTTATATTGTTCCGGCAAGAATGGTTTCCACGACTGAATCAACTTGTGAGTGATTCAATCAAGAACCGGTCTGGCGCTGTTTCACTGAAGCAGCAATATTAGATTAAAATAGAACCCCTCATTAAGCCCATGGCGTCTCCAATGACGGAATTTAGTAGTAGTACGATACCTGTTGCCGAGCAGGTCGTGGAGGTGGATGATGGCGTCCTCCTCCTCCCTGTTGAAGTTGCCGCGCTTGATGTCCGGGCGCAGGTAGTTGATCCACCGGAGGCGGCAGCTCTTGCCGCAGCGCAGCAGGCCGGCCTGCTTGGGCAGCGCGCGCCAGTTGCTGTGCCCGTGCCGCTCGATGTGGGCGACCAGGATCCTGTCCTCCTCCGCCGTCCAGGGACCCCTCTTGAGCCCCATCTTCTCGCAGCACGGAGCTCTCCCCATTGCTGACTTGTTAATAACTTCTCTCTCTCCCTTCGTTTCCTCTTCTCCGCCGGCGAAGACGCTCGCGCTTGCTCGATCTCTTTCCTGAGCGTTGTGTGTGTGATTGATAGATTACTCGGTGTTTGACGCTTTGGGCGAGGGAGTTGGCTGTGCTTGCTCGGTCGGGCTCGGCGGAGTGCAGCTGAATAGCTGATGCTTGTGTGGATTGCGAGGGACGTTGGGCTATTAACGCTTATACTGTTATACATTCCGGGAAGAAAGCGTGGCCTCCTCGCGCCCTCTACATCACTCCAAAAAGGCGGGTTGTCGGATCGCTCGGCGGACGCTCGAGATCGTATGGAGTGGCCAGCCCATCCGGAAGCGGTCGGATCCCCATTGGACGGCCAGAAACCTCTCAACGTGATCCCTAATCCCGCTCCTCTCTCGCTCGACCCCGTGCCGCCGCTCTTCCTCTCACTGCTTTCCCCTTTGCTTGCTGTCCTCTTCTTCTCCTTCCTCCACCGTTGAAAGCATCTAGGCCCTCAAAACTGCTTTTGATAATTAATGATAATATGTGAATATAGGGTTAACTTGTTTATTGAGTATTTACAAGGTTAAATATCATTGGTGAGTTTGATGTCTTGAAGATGCATGCTAAAAGACAACATGAAGATCTTTTGGATAAAAGACAAGGTACAAGTAGTCTAGGATCATTTTTATATTTTACCGGTCTTAAGAGAAATGGTTGGAAGACCGGATTATAGGTTAAATACTGTACTATTAAGAGAGATCATGACTAGTAGCTTGATAACATGTTCTTGTGCCATTTGGATCAATTTAGGACCATGCATGCATTTAGATTTGAATTTAAAAACTCTCTGTGCAATTATCTGCACAAACGGTAGTACCGGAGTTTAATGGGCGGAACTACCGCTTCGCGGTATGACCGTGTATTCCTTTGCGGTATTACCGTGGGCCGTTCAGACTATCCGAAAGTGACATGATCGTGTGGTTTAAACGAGTTGTCCGAATAGCCCAATCAATCTGGGCCGTTGTAACGTCCCAAAATTTGGCTTTTCAAAAATCTTTTAAACAGTCTAGGTCTCTGGAAAATTTCACCAATTTTATTTGAGTTAATAAAGCTTAATTGGGAAATTCCTAAATTAAAAATATTTAATTTGACTAATCTAAACTTTAATTAAATAAAAATCTATGTTATTTGGCTTCCTTGTGTTACAATGAATTTTCTGGTATTTTCTGGATTTGTTTGCTATTTATATTGGCCTCTTTAATTTTTTGGGATTTTCTTTAATTCCGAAAATCTCCCTTTTCTCTCTCCTCTCGGTTGCTACAGTACCCACCGGGGTACTGTTCATCCAAATCCTACGTGCTACGATGACCGTGGAAACTGTTCATGTGCGTATCCAAACCGAGCGAGTTCCGAGCCGAATCGATCGAGATTCCAGTACGTGGCCGTTTTAAACTCAAAATTTAAAATTCCATATCTTTCTTCTCGGTGTGTATAAAAGCGAACGTTTACACTCACGCGTCCGTCTTGATCTCCTCTTCCAATCCCCTGAATTGGTTTCCTCCAAACAGATCTATTTTCGTCGCCATCTGCAGAATACCGAGCTCTCCCCAAAGGTCTTCTTTGGCGAGTTGTGCCTTCATCCGACGTCCGCCGGCCGAATCGTCTGCGGCGTTGGTTTCGCGTCATCGCCCTCTACGTCATGGTACCATCCACTCCGCCCGAAGATCGCCGGAGCCATGTCAAGCTTTAAAGCCGAACCACGTTCGTCGCGTTGCTCGCTTCCTCGGTGAGTTTTTCCAAAATCCGATCACGCCATTGCGTCCGGCTCGTCGTTTCCTTTCTGTTTTGCCCCTTCACAGCCGCTGCGTCGCCTCCGGCCGCTGGCCACACCGTGCGCCCTAATCAGCCTTGCACTATAGCGATCATGCTCCTGTTGCTTCATTCTAGCTTCTGTAAGGCAGCGCTTAGCCGGCAGCAACTTGTTAATTCTCTGTTGATTGCCTTTCTAAAATTCTGGTTTTCCCATCTCAGTACAGGCTGAAACCACCTTGCGTCATGAACCAGGCCGGCGGCTCTCGGTGTCATCTCTGCTGATCCTTGGTGATTCCTTCTCCATTGCTTTGCCATCTAATTGCGCCATATCCAGCCGACGTCCTGTTCCCTGTGGTTGTCTCTGTTAATTGCTTGCCATCTCCTGTGACTGTGTGCAAGAATCGGCAGCAGCAGCCCTCCATGCCCTATGTACAGAATCGGCCATGCCCCTATTGACTGTAGCCTTTCATGCTCCTAGTCATGGCTGTGTGTACGTGTGTTCGGTTCTATGTGTTCCTTTAGATTTCTTTCTCTCTATTGCTTCGTTGATTCGTTGTGCAGAACTGATTTCTTCTCTGTTTTATTTCTCCAGTACGTGGATTCTCCTCTATCATGTGGTTCCCTTGTAATCCAACCATCCAATAGCATGTGTCATCCAAGGAAATCAATCTCTTCTCACTTCCATGGGGATCCATGAGTAAGTTTCTCTTTCTCTGTTATCTTCTCCGGACCAGATCATCGCATGCACAGACTTCTCTGTTGAAGCATGTTTTCTATTCTCAAGTTTGCTCTCTGTCTCTGTTGTGTGGACCAGCCAAGCCTTCCCTAATCTTTGTTTTCTTGCTTTGTTTCCTCTCCTTGCTATTTGCCATGCTAGTGCCATCTCCTACACCACGAACCAGTCGCAGGAGCGTGTCCTCTGTGGCCTGCTGCTTCATTCTATTGTCATCGTTCATGTACTCGGTGCATGCGTGTCTCTTTGTGATTCTTTCTATACCTTAATTCTCTCTATTAATTCATTGTTCTTTACCAACTAATTGTCATCTCCGGGTTGCCAATCCCATGCGCATGCAGCAAAGGCCGACGCCCCCTGCTTCTCCTCTGGACTTTGCGCATGCAGCAATTTCCAACAGACTCCTCTATTGATTCTCGTTTATCTTCTCTCCTTTCCATGTAGACCCCAATTGTCATACAACCAATCTAAACCATATATCTAATCCTCTCTCTTGCATGTTGACCCCATATGTCATCCACTCAATTAGAAAATCTAATTATTTCCCTCTCTTACATGCGGGTCCCGCATGTCAGTCAACCTTTGGTCAAACCCTAGCCATGAGCTTGGTCCACCTTGGACTAGCATATCTTCGTGGACCTGGTCCATAGACAAGTGGCCTACACGTCAACCTCTAATCCTATTTTCGGAAATTCATCTAATTTCTGAAATCCGTTTATCCAGTTAGCCCCATATGTCATTTATTACCTTTGTTCTCTCTCACTTACCAGTGGACCCCACTTGTAAGTCTCCAATTCATTTTATTTAATTCGAAGGAATATTCTCTGAATATCCTTTTCTCTCTCAATTTCATCATTTTATGTGATCTTCCAAAGCTCATATCTTTTGCATCCGAACTTATTTACTGGAGATTATTATTTAATTTTTGGAGTTTATTTGCTCTCTGTTGTTTATTTATTTGGTTTATTTACTTGTTTGCGAGTAGACGTTGATACTACGAGAAGTGCTGATCAAGAAGGAGTGAAGGTCAAAGACAGTAGAAGATTAAAGATAAATAAAGATCATTATTGCTATAGCAAGGCAAGTTATACCTTTGATCATATTGAACCCAGTTTTCTAAAATTATTTTGATTCAAATTATTGCATTTACTTTAATTATTTATTTCAATGCCATAATCTTTTGTCACCCTAGTTTGGTTTATTTAGTTGGTGCTATTGTATTGCCAACGTGGGATTAGTTAGATGCGATTAGATTGCTTAGCTATGCTACGAGTCATCATCTCATATAAGTTGCAAATATAAACTTGACTAAGTGACTATAGAACTATGTGATAAAAACTATGTGCCCTATGTGCTATTACTCGTTGATGGCATATGTTGCACTTAACCGACAAGGTGGGAAAGGATTTAGACGGAGGCAAGTGGACTGTGTGATATTTTGGTGGAGCTATGTGCGTGGGCTTAATAATCTGTGTGCATAGGGGTTTGTAGTTTATTTGGAAGTCTTGCCATGGTCAATTAAGGACTTAACTTCGTGCGTCATTGAACTGAGCCTCTCGTACAACCACATGCCTGGTATGGGACGTGCCTAACTTAGTAAGTTATGGAGTCTTGACATTGATTACTCAGGTAGTAGGTTAGACTGTGTGCATGGGTGGAGGTGTGCTACCAAGTAGTCACATCACGGGGCGGTTCGCCGTGTCCCTATCCAACGGTGTGTGTCGGACTGACTTCCTATGTGGGGTTGTCTGATGGTTTGTAAGCACACTGGGAGTATCAATGCTTGAGATGAAGTTTCCGAAAGGTTTTGTTGTGATCAGCTCTGATCCAGCTGATTGCATCTTGTGGGAAAAGTGTACAAACTCTGCAGAGTGTTAAAACAATCAATTCGAATAGCAGCGTCCGCGGTCATGGACATGCTCGGGGATTTCACACGAGGGGTAGATTTTTATAAAACTTGGGATGGGACAGCTGTGTGAGATAACTTATGCAGCTGTGTGAATAACTTGTTTAGGCTATGTGTCTTTGTGAAAACAAATGATAAAACTTATTATTGTCTATTTTTTTTGAATTATGTTTCAATCTATTATTTGTATTCAATTGCAAATGTCACATTTCTGCAAAAGAACCACAGAAGCCATTCCTTTGGAATAAGCCTGCATCCATAATTGCATTTCTGTGGTATGACTTGCGAGTACGGTGTGTACTCATGCTTGCTTTAATAAATCAAGCAGATGTAAAGGAATCGTCAGCCAACAAGGTCTACTTCAAGGATCGTGGAGAACTAGGTCGCGCACCCCAGCCGATTCCCTGTGGGCATATGGATGGGCTTCACTGGAGTTATCCCGTTTCGTTCCGCTGCAACTTCTTTGAGCTTTTTGCCTTCTGAGGCATTAATTGTAAGCTTCGACCTTAAGGTCTTACTCTGATATTTATTGTTATTTGCCTATTTATTAGTTATCTTTGTATATGGAATTGATATTTCGCTGATGTTGTCACTGTGTGCACTAGCGTGATCCTGGACTAGTGTAGTATACACAAAGGGTTCAGAATTGTATTTTTGGGTCTCCACAGAGGTGGTATCAGAGCCATATCGACTGTAGGTCGTGACCTTAGTTAGAATGGCCGTTGAATAAGGAAAACTTCAAAACTTATTTTACAAATGAAAAATCTTAATGATGTGCTATTCTCATCTTGTCTAGCTTCTATACTCTTCCATTCTATTCCTTTCTCATCTATATTCCACCTCACCATTTTGAGTATTAAATTGGACTCGCTTCCCTCATAACTTCTATAGCTGTCGTTACCTGTGCCAAATGTCTCGATGGATGCCCAAGAGCTGTTTTGAGCAACTCTTCGAAGACCGTGCAACAACCAACAACAACGCATCGACATCTCTTCAAGTGTTCAAGACAAGTTTGTCGCAAGAATTGAAGACCAAGAAGAAGTTGTTCGTCGCCCCGTCTTTCTCCAAGATTCGCCTGCAAGGATCGCAAGCAGTCAACTCTTGATGAAGACCGTGACCAATCCGAGTTTTCTTCAGACCAGCCATATAGGATAACTTAGCGTTTGCTCCTCCCGTGTGTTGAGCCAAGTCACCCAGTTAAGTTAGAGCTTAATCGACTAGACGATGATATTTTCGTTTTCTTTGGTCTGTGTTGTTTGCTTGTGAGTTTTATGCTTCTTAATAGCTCTCCGACTATTTGTGTTCTTTGGTGTTCCTTGGGTTAAACCCGCTCCCCTTAGTAGATTGTCTTCGCTTACCTTATGCTTTTCCCTCTCATCTATTAGCCACAGTCACCAAATAGATAGAGAACGATAAAAGCCAACCTTGTCAATAATCTTGGGACGATGCATGCGGCTCGAGATCGATCAATCCCGGTGGGCGGTTGTCGATACCGGGAGTAGCAGCTCCAGTCATGGAACAATTCTTGATAGCTCAAACTCAATTCATGAACGCGATGATGCAGAACATGAACAACATGACGACCCAGCAGAATTAGACCACCGCTACCTTAGTCAATCTGATGAATCAGAATAATCAAGCAAGCCATCATACGGTCTCCAGTGTCAGTACCAGAGTAGACGATAACTAGCAACTATCTCCAGTGCCAGTAGTGACACATCAGAACCCGAGCCAGTTCCCTACCACCCAGAATCAGCTTATGCCAACGACGATGCAACCGCCGGATAGTAGTAACCTCTGTAGTGATGCACGACTCGTTGCCACCCCAACGGCACGCCATCAGTTCAAGTTTGAAAGGTTCATGATGACCAAGCCGCCAGTCTTTAAAGGATCAACCGTACTCAATGATGCAGAATCCTGGATTCGCACCATAGAAGTAGAGCTAACTGTTGTGCAATGCAACGAAAATGAGAAAGTTTTCTATGCTACTCATCAATTAGAAGGAGTTGCATCAGATTAGTGGAAAAAGTTTCACTCCGCCTACCAGGATGAGCAGACCATCACCTGGTCAGAGTTCACCGCTGCTTTTCGTCAACAGTATGCGACATCGAGCAAGAGTGATCCAGAGAAACCTGCTATTCCGGTATCCTACACCAAATCTAGCCGTTGTCAGTTGAAGTGCTGCCAACCAGACAAGTCAGAAGATTGTGCATATATACGTTGTCGAGAAATAGGCCATAGTGCCGATGAGCACAATATCAATTGTTCCAGTTGCGAAGGAAACCATTCCGTTGGAGAATGTCCAATGAGCAAGATCACCTATTTCTTATGTGAAGGCGATGATCATTGTCCGAGCCAGTGCCCTATGTACTCAGTGTTGACTTCTGCAACACAACATCAGCGAGAAAATTTCCGAGCCACAGTTAGAGCATTAACAAAAGAAGACAAACCATTGTCAGTGCAAGGTAGGTCAACTGATGGATCACAAAAGCAGAATATTGACCTTGGCAACCCATCTCAAAAGAAAAGCAAGCTAGTATTACTAGTGGAGTGTTTCAAGTGTGGTGAGTAAGACCACTATGCCAAGAAATGCCCTTCAAAGCGACAAGCTTCGACCTTTAAGAAGGATAGTCGTTCTGCCACAGTGTTGCTAGGCAAGTCACAAGGTCCGCCGTGTATCTGCTACGGTTGTCGTAAAGAAGGTCACTACATCAGCTAGTGTCCTCAGAGGTACCAGTCACTCACTCCAGATGCAAGAATGCCAGATGTTGGACCAGTCAAGATCATAACACCCAGAGCAATTGGTAACGCATCAGGACTCGTGTGTCCAGCGAAGCAGTCAAAGAAGAGACTTTTGAACAATGATGTTACCAAGAAAGCCTAGTTCGACCAGATTATGCAGCATATGCCTGTGCATGTCGAGTAATCAAGTTCTGAGTCTTGGTAATCGAAGGCCATAGAGCCGTAATTATAAGAGATCATGTTGAAGTCTAAGCCACTACCTTGTATAGCAATGAGGCAATAGCAAATGGTTAAAGAATTTAACCATGTGATAATGTCCATATCCACAAGGGAATATGCATTGATCATTGCAAGTGATCGAAACAACACACAATCGCATCAGAAGTCAAGTTGTCTTTGACTTGGTACCCCTAATCAGCTTATGCCAGAAGGAATTACATCAGAGATGATACATGGAAAAGGTTGCCAATGAGTTCGCAGAAGTGACAGAACAGATCAGATGATTTTCTCAGATAAAGGCAGTGTCAAATCAAGTTCTTTAGTTTGTCAAGCACCCATGTGAGCTGTTAAGATGAATTGTTAGCACAAGATGTGCGAGAGTTTAAGTTTATCCAGAAGTTAATCTTCAGGACCTCAGAATCAACCTGTTTGAGCTTTGAGTAATAATTTCAGTTTGCCCCAAGTTTATTTGCTATTTTCTATTGCTTATTTGAATTTCTGGTATTTTCTAAAAAGGAAAAGGTATTTGAAATCTCAGATAAATCCTTGGGCCGAAACTCAATCCCTTTCTGTTAAAGCCCGATCCTTTATGCGGCCCATTCTTTCCCCACCGTTGGATCATCGCGGGACGGTTGGATCGATCTCCCCGCACTCGCCCGCGCGTGCCCCCGCTCCGCGTCACTAGCGGGTGGGCCCGCCGGGGTCGTCGTCTCGGTTGGTCATCGTCTCCGCGTGCGCACCGTGTCCGAGTCCGCCATTGAAGCTCTCCGAGCTCGATACGGCAACGGAGAAGTTCCAACTGAATCTCTTCTAGAAAACATGCCAAATCTCATTTCTTATCTCACCGCGTTCGTATCTGCTCTCAATTGAAATGGAATCGAACTTTATCTCTTAAACCGAAACGAACTCAAGAAATCCCGATTTGGGGATTCCTTATTCCGTGCCTCCCCGTACCCTATAAAGGGCACCCCAGGATTGCCGTCGCCCCCGCACCTCAAACCCTCAAACCACCGCCCCTCTTGAGCCCTAGCGCCGCCGGAATTTGGAGTTTTAGGGCTTTGGAGCCGCTTGCCCCGACGAGCGATTCTGTCGCACTCAAAGCCGCTGGAGCCTCGACATCTGCACCGTCGGCATCGCACGAGTAGGAGGAACCCTAGGGTCACCTTCGTTTCGTCGGAGAGGCCCTCTAGCGCCGTCGCCGTCAAGCCCGAAGCCTCGCCGCCGCTTCTACCTCGCCGCCGGCCGCCACAATCGTCCTCAAGCACCCGTGAGCCCACCCCTGAGTTCCCCATCACACCCTCTACCTCCCTGTAGCATCCTTGTTGGTGAGTCGCCGCCCGTCTGTGGGACCCTCGGTTCCGTGCACTACCGACCAGCTGCCGTCTTAGCGTCATTGCCGTGTCACCTCCGCGTCAGCCTCAGCGTCGCCGTGTCGCCCGCGTGGAGCCACGTCAGCGCTGATTTGGCGGGTCCAGATCCAATCTCAACATCTGGCTCGGTGAACTTGGTTCACTATGAGCCATCTCACTGACGTGTGGGTCCCACATGTTAGATTTTCTTTTTAATTCTTTAATTCTGAGCGCTGACATCATCGTTGCGCAATAATCCGATTTTTCTTTTAAGAAATAATTCAGAAATTTGGAATAATCAGTTTTTAGGGTTTTCTTTAGATTTCCAACTTCCCAAGCCCATATCTTTTGCATCCGAACTCCGATTGAGCCCATTAAAATTTCTAAATTCAAGATCTATTTATCTGAGATTTTTATTTAATTTTTGGAGTTTGTTTTGCCTCTGTTTTTATTTATTTTGTTTGGTTGTTTCGTTTGCGAGTAGACGTCGATACCTCGGGAGGTTTTGAAGAGCAAGGAGCATCTCAAGACCAAGATCAATACCAAGACCTTTTCCAAGGCAAGTTATACCTTTGATCATATTGGACCCAGTTTTCAAAAGTTATATTGATTCAAAGTATTGCATCTACTTCAATTATTTATTTCAATGCTTTTGGGAGTAGTTAATGCCCAATCTGTTATGACCTCCTTGTCTAATTGTATGCCATAATCTTTTGTCACCCTAGTTTGGTTTATTTAGTTGGTGCTAGTGTATTACCAACGTGGGTTGGTTAGATGCGATTAGTTTGCTTAGCCATGCTACGAGTCATCATCTCATGTAGTTGCAAATATAAACTTGACTAAGTGACTATGGAACTATGTGATAGAAAGCGTGTGCGCTATGTACTATTACTCGTTGATGGCATATGTTGCACTTAACCAACAGGGTGGGAAAGGATTTAGGCGGAGGCAAGTGGGTGTGTGATTTTTGGTGGAGCTATGTGCGGGCTTAATAACTTTGTGTGCATAGGGATTTGTAGTTTATTTGGAAGTCTTGCCTTGGTCAATTAAGGACTTAACTTTGTACGCCATTGAACTGAGCCTCTCGTACAACCACATGCCTGGTATGGGACAGGCCTAACTTAGTAAGTTATGGAGTCTTGACATTGATTACTCAGGTAGTAGGTTAGGCTGTGTTCATGGGTGGAGGTGTGTTACCAGGTAGTCACATCACGGGGCGGTTCGCCGTGTCCCTGTCCAACGGTATGTGTTGGATTGACTTCCTATGTGGGGTTGTCTGACGGTTTGTAAGCACACTGGGAGTGTCAATGTTAAGATGCAGTTTCTGAACTATTTTGTTACGGCTAGTGCTAGCTACACTAGTTGTATCGTGTGGGTAAAGTGTACAGACTCTGTAGAGTGTTAATCAATCTAATCGAATAGCCGCGTCCGCGGTCATGGACATGCTCGGGGATTTCACATGAGGGGTAGATTTTCATAAAACCTTGGGAAGGGAGCTGTGTGACCTAAGTCATATGGTTATGTGAATAACTTGTTTAGGCTATGTGTCTTTGTGAAATAAAACTGTTCAATTATTATAGTCTATTTGTTTTGAGTTATGCTTTTAATCTATTACTTGTATTTAAATTGCAAATGCTGTATTTCTGCAAAAGAACCACAGAAGCCATTCCTTTGGAATAAGTCTGCATCTATAATTGCATTTCTGTGGTATGACTTGCGAGTACGGTGTGTACTTATGCTTGTTGTAAAACATGCAACAGAGGAGGAGGAGTATTCGCCTGCTTTCGAGGTGGAGTTCATCGAAGGTGCTTGATCGTAGGGTCTTGATCCCATTCAGTTGCCTGTGGTGAATTGATGGGATTCCGCTGAAGTTTCTGCGTTCCGCTGCTATTTTATTTCTTGCTACCCCTGTGTGGCTTAATAATTGTAAACTCGACCATAAGGTCAAAACAACTATTTGTTATCAAACTACTCGTTATGTTATTAATCGCTTGTGTGGATCGATTTTCACTTATGTTGACACTGTGTGCACTAGCGTGATCCTGGACTAGTGCATTATACGAGAGGGTCGAGAGTGCATATTTTGGGTCCCGACAGAGGTGGTATCGAGCCATCTTGTTGTAGGTCTTACCCTTAGATCGTAGTCTTAGATAGTCCAAATTATTTTCTAAAGAAAAATTAACTTGCAAGATTAAATGAAGCCTTAACTCCCTCATGTCTCTCTCGACTCAACTATTGCTAAAATATTTTCCTCTCCCATTGTCTTAACTTGGTTCCCACCCTCTTGGTGTCTTCTGAGATGCTTCATACCTCGGTGGCGCAAAGCGGACTTGCCCTTGTGTTGTGGAAGTCATTGCAGTACTTGGAGGTTTTGATCGTCCCATGTATCGTGGCAACGAATGGGTGGTAAACGGCCGAGATCGTGGAGTAATCTGCCATCTGACAGTCTACGCTAGGAAGAGCACCAAAGCCAGCCAGCCGTTGAACATCTCCGTCAGAAGGATCACCTTCGCGCAAGGGATTCAAGAGTCGTCACGCCTGGCCATCCTCAGAATTTGCCACATCTACGCGCGAGAGCTGCGAAATCATCTTCGTTACCATCCCCGAAGCCGCGCGTGGATCGACCGACCGCTACCGTCTCACGGATGGAGAAGACGATGCCCGATGGTGCACCTCGCCCGGTTCGCAGCCGCTCAAGAGAAGTCACTGGAAGCAGCCGCCACCAAGCTGGAGTGCGCCTATGAGACTCTGCAAGGAGCTGAAGAAAGGATCGCCAGACTAGAAGAAGCCCTCTATGGTCAGCACAACCTTGAGGAGGAACAAGAAGGAGAAGATCCAGACTTAGATCCGGAGGAAGATCCCGAGGAAGACCTCGAGGAGGTTCCAGAGGAGCCAACAGAAGCTGCAGAGCCGGAAGAGCCAACTGCACCTGCACCGGAGGCACCTGCTCCTACTGCACCAGTCCCAGGACATCAGGACCAGTTCGCGAAGATGCCAGCTCACTTCCAAGTTTACAGCCGGCGGGAGCATCGTCGTGGTTGTGGAGGCTACCTTAGCAACTGAGATCGCTAGAGTCTTAGGTCGTCAGGCTTAGCCAGTTTCTTTTTGTAGAGTCGCCCTTTAAGCGGTAGATTGTGTGCTTAGGTTCATCTTATTTTCTTGTGTGCAAGTGTGAGCTGCAAAAGCCCCTAGGCATTGTTGCAAGCCATACTAAAACCCTAATAATAAAGGTATTTCATTTGAGTTTTTGAGCTGTGTATGTTGGGTTTAACCTACCCCCTAGATTAGTTCTTAACTCATCTTGTGCTTTCCACCTTATCTAACCCATGAAGCTTCACCAGATGGTTCAGACTCGCCATGACGCCGCAAGTGGATCCGGAACCCAAGGATCAGAAGGCAACGAGCAGACCCCTGCAGGAGCAGTACCACCACAAGCACCTCCCCTTGACTTGCAGAACTTTGGAGCCTTCATGGCAGCACAGACACAGATGATGTATCCATGATGAACCAGATGCAGGTTATGAGAAATCAGAACAACAACAACAACAACCATCATCATCCTGGAGCCCCAGTCGCTCATGGACACCAAGGACCATCCAAGCTTGCTGAATTCATGAGGACTCGCCCTCCAACCTTTTCTGGTAATGTTACACCAATTGAAGCGGATGATTGGCTTCAGGTTATTGAGAGAAAGCTGCTGATCACTCAATGCAGCGACCATGAGAAGGTCCTGTGTGCTACTCATCAGATGGAAGGCATAGCTGCCGAATGGTGGGAGAATTTCTGCGCAGCACATGAGGCACCACAAAATATCACTTGGGAAGAATTTGCCGCAGCATTTCGCCAGTATCATGTGCCCAAGGGAATAATGGATCTGAAGAAGGATGAGTTCCGTGCCCTGAAGCAAGGAGCTATGTCAGTGACTGACTATCTGAATAAGTTTTCTCAGCTAGCTCGCTGTGTTCCAGAGGATGTCGCTACTGACAAGTCTCGCCAGAGTCGCTTCTTGAAGGGTTTGAACTTCGGGGCTGCAGTCAATCTACTTGCCCACACTTTTCGGACTTTCAAGAACTGGTTAACAAGGCATTGGTTATGGAAGACAAACGCAAGGAACTGGAGGAAAAAAGCAAACGCAGGATGGCCCAACAAGGAAGTCACCAGTCCCAACAAAGAGCAAGAGTAGTACCGCAGCAGAGTAATCGGTTTCCGCTGCAGAATTCTTTCAGGACGCCTGCACCAACATCAGCACCTCGTACAGTTGCTCAGAACTCTCGCAACCCCGCGCCAACCAACCCCAATCCAGGGAGCAATCAGCAGAATTCTTAGAGAGTTTGTTATTCTTGTCGTCACGGGTCGCCATGTCGGTGTCGCGAAGGGACAATCACCCGATCCGTTTAACCTTGGAGCTACACCCACCAAGACCCCAGCACCAAACAACCAAGGAGTTTCTCAACGTACCAGTCAACCAGGAGGAGCGCCTCAGTCTGTGGTCAGAGGTCGTGTCAACCACGTCACTTTGGAAGGAGCCCAAGAAGCACCGGACGTCGTACTGGGTAAGTTTCTAGTAAACTCAGTACCTGCATCAGTTCTGTTTGATTCTGGAGCTTCACATTCCTTTGTTTCTAAAGTTTTTGCCATTAAGAATAACTTGAAAGTTATACGCCTTAAGCATACTCTGTTAGTCCAATCGCCTGGAGCAGAGCTAAGCTCTAAAGTGGGATATTTAGGAGCTAAGTTACTCATAGCTGGAGTTGAGTTTCTAGCCAACCTAATCGTTCTAGACACCCAGACTTTAGATGTCATTATTGGCATGGATTGGTTAACCAAGCACAAAGCCGTGCTAGATTGTGGCCGAAGAGCCGTTACAATCGAAGATACTAAAGGAAACAAGGTAGAGTTTCACGCTACCTCGATGCGTGATGGACACCTGGTAGTCAATAGTTTGAAGGCAGTTGCTTTGGAAGATGTGCCTATCGTTAGAGATTATCCAAATGTGTTTCCAGAGGAATTACCCGGAATGCCACTAGACCGTGACATCGAGTTTGTCATCGATCTGGTGCCCGGAACAACACCTATTTCTAAGAGACCCTATCGGATGCCAGCCGATGAGTTGGTGGAGATGAAGAAGCAAATAGAAGAACTTCTGGAGAAGGGTTTTATAAGACCTAGTTCATCGCCATGGGGAGCACCAGTTTTGTTCGTTAGGAAGAAAGACGGAAGTATGAGGATGTGCATCGATTATCGATCTCTCAATGAAGTCACCATCAAGAACAAGTACCCACTGCCTCAGATAGATGATTTGTTTGATCAGATGAAAGGAGCCGGAGTGTTCTCGAAGATCGATCTGCGATCGGGTTACCATCAATTAAAGATTTGTCCTAAGGATATACCGAAGACCGCTTTCTCAACGTGGTACGGACATTATGAGTTCTTAGTCATGTCCTTTGGTCTGACTAATGCACCGGCATATTTCATGAACATGATGAATAAAGTATTCATGGAATATTTGAATAAGTTTGTAGTAGTGTTCATCGACGATATTCTGGTCTACTCCAAATCAGAAGAGGAACATGCTGAACACTTAAGATTAATCCTAGAGAAACTCAGAGAGCATCAGTTGTATGCAAAGTTTAGTAAGTGTGAGTTCTGGAAAAAGGAGGTTGATTTCCTTGGTCATGTGATGACAGCCGAGGGAGTAGCCGTTGACCCCAGTAAAGTCAAAGCGATATTACTGGGTGCGACCCAAAACATCACCTTGATTCGCGATTTCTTGGGAATGGCGGGGATATTATTGCCGTTTCATTGAAGGATTCTCAACAATTGCTAGGCCTCTTCGCAGATTGTTGAAAAAGGAAAAAAGTTCACTTAGACCCGGCTTGTGAAGAAAGTTTTCAGGAGTTGAAGAAGCGTTTGACTTGACCCGATCTTGATTTTGCCACACATCCATAAAGATTTTGATATCTATTGTGATGCTTCGCGTCAAGGATTATGATGTGTCCTGATGCAAGAAGGAAGAGCTGTCGCTTATGCGTCAAGCCAATTAAGGCCTCATGAAGAGAATTACCCTACCCATGATCTAGAATTAGTTCTTTGTAGTGCGCTTTAAAGATTTAGCGTCATTACCTTATCGGTAACCGCTGTGAAGTATATACAGATCATAAAAGTCTAAAGTATATCTTCACTCAGTCTGATTTGAACATGAGACAGAGAAGATGGCTAGAGTTGATAAAGGATTATAATCTTGGAATCCATTACCACCTGGTAAAGCTAATGTAATCATGAGATGCTTTAAGTAGTAAGAGCTATTGCAATGCTTTGGAAGTAAGAGAGATTTGTTCAGAACTTCAAGAGGAATTTAAAAAGCTGAAGCTAGAAGTTGTAGCTAAAGGATTTATAGCCAGTCTAGAAGTGCAGTCTACTTTGGAGAAGTAGATTCGTGAAGCTCAACCGAAGGATTCAGAGTTTTCTGATATCAAGAAGAAGATGGCGGAAGGAAAGTTCAAAGACTTCACCATAGATGATCAAGATACGCTGTGGATCAACGGACGTATCTGCATACCAGATGTTGATGGTTTGAGACAACTGATTTTGAAAGAAGCTCATAACTCAAAGTATTCAATTCACCCTGGCAGTACTAAGATGTACCAGGATGTTAAGAATAAATTTTGGTGACCAAATATGAAACGAGAAGTTGTAGAGTTCGTTGCCTTGTGCGACGTATGTCAGAAGGTAAAAGCAGAGCACCAGAGACCAGCAGGTCTGTTGTAACCTTTAAAGATTCCAGAGTGGAAGTGGGAAGAAATCGGAATGGATTTCATTACCGGTTTACCCAAGACTCAATCGGGTTACGATTCGATTTGGGTAATAGTGGATCGCTTGACCAAAGTTGCTCATTCCTTGCCAGTCAAAACCACTTATTCAGGAGATCACCTTGCAGAATTATATATGTCAAGGATTGTTAGTTTGCATGGTATGCCTAAGAAGATAGTGTCAGATCGAGGATCCCAGTTCAGCTCCCGTTTTTGGCAGAGTCTGCATGAAGCTTTAGGGACTCATCTGAATTTTAGTACTACATACCATCCCCAGATAGATGGACAGACTGAAAGAGTTAATCAAATATTGGAAGATATGTTGAGAGCTTGTGCTCTAGCCAATGCTACCCGTTGGGATAAGAGTTTGCCGTATGCAGAATTTTCGTACAACAACAGTTATCAGGCCAGTCTGCAAATGTTACCGTTTGAAGCTTTGTATGGTCGTGCCTGCAAAACCCCTTTGAATTGGTCAAAAACAGCCGAACGTTTGGTTTTTGGGCCAGACATTATCCAAGAAGCAGAAGAACAAGTGGCTATGATCCGAGAAAGATTAAAGATAGCTCAGTCAAGGCAGAAGAGTTATGCTGATAACCGTCGTCGTGATCTCAGCTTTGAGCCAGAGGATTTTGTTTATCTTCGAGTTACTCCCCTCAGAGGTGTGAAAAGATTTCATGTAAAAGGAAAACTTGCCCCTAGATATTGGCTCGTCGTGGAGAGGTAGACTATCAATTGGAGCTGCCGCAGTCGTTGGCAGGAGTGCATGATGTCTTCCATGTCTCCCAGTTAAAGAAATGTCTTCGTGTGCCCGAAGAACAGGCCCCGTTGGAGTCAATCAAATTGAAAGAAGACCTCACCTACAAAGAGCAGCCAATCAAGATTTTGGATGACCGAGGCGCCATACGGAAGCAAGACCGTTCGTTTTGCAAGGTTGATTGGAGCAACCACTCGAAGGAGAAACAGCGTGGGAGCGTGAAGGCAATTTGAAGGCCGAGTTCCTAGCCTTTTCTCTAGCTAGCCTGAATCTCGGGGACGAGATTCCTTTAAGGGGGGGGGAGGTTTGTAACATCCCAATTTTCTGAGCTTTAAAAATCCTTTGAGTAGTTAGTAGGATAAAATTCACCATTTTGATTTTATTTGATTTTCATTCAAAAGCTTAAACATGGACTTTGTACATCAAAACAATTTAATATGATTAAAGTCAACACCAACAATGGTCAAAACTATTTTATTTGGGTTCTACGAGCTTGGGTGTATTTTCCATATTTTTTTGGAATTTTTCCAAGTTCATTTGCTATTTTCTATTGCTTATTTGAATTTCTGGTATTTTCTAAAAAGGAAAAGGTATTTGAAATCTTAGATAAATCCTTGGGCCGAAACCCAATCCCTTTCCTGTTCCGGCCCAGTCACTGTGCGGCCCATTCTTTCCCCACCGTTGGATCATCGCGGGACGGTTGGATCGATCTCCCCGCGCTCGCCCGCGCGCGCCCCCGCTCCGCGTCACTAACGGGTGGGCCCGCCGGGGTCGTCGTCTCGGTTGGTCATCGTCTCCGCGTGCGCACCATGTCCGAGTCCGCCATTGAAGCTCTCCGAGCTCGATACGGCAACGGAGAAGTTCCAACTGAATCTCTTCTAGAAAACGTGCCAAATCTTATCCCTTATCTCACCGCGTTCGTATCTGCTCTCAATTGAAACGGAATCGAACTCTATCTCTTAAACCGAAACGAACTCAAGAAATCCCGATTTGGGGATTCCTTATTCCGTGCCTCCCCGGACCCTATAAAGGGCGCCCCGGGATCGCCGTCGCCCCCGCACCTCAAACCCTCAAACCACCGCCCCTCTTGAGCCCTAGCGCCGCTGGAATTTGGAGTTTTAGGGCTTTGGAGCCGCTTGCCCCGACGAGCGATTCCGTCGCACCCGAAGCCGCTGGAGCCTCGACATCCGCACCGTCGGCATTGCACGAGCAGGAGGAACCCTGGGGTCACCTCTGTTTCGTCGGAGAGGCCCTCTAGCGCCGTCGCCGTCAAGCCTGAAGCACCACCGCCGCTTCTACCTCGCCGCCGGCCGCCACAATCATCGTCGAGCACCCGTGAGCCCACCCCTGAGTTCCCTGTCTCACCCTCTACCTCCCTGTAGCATCCGCCGCCGGTGAGTCGCCGCCGTTCGCCGGGACCCTCGGTTCCCGTGCGCCACCAGTCCGCTGCCGTGCCGCGTCATCACCATGTCACCTCCGCGTCAGCCTCAACGTCGCCGTGTCGCCCACGTGGAGCCACGTCAACGCTGACTTGGCCGGTCCAGATCCAATCTCAACATCCGGCTTGGTGAACTTTGTTCACCATGAGCCATCTCACTGACGTGTGGGTCCCACATGTCGATTTTCTTTAATTCTTTAATTCGAAGGCCGGCGTCATCGTTGCGCAATAATCCGATTTTTCTTTTAAGAAATAATTCGGAAATTCGGAATAATCAGTTTTTAGGGTTTTCTTTAGATTTCCAACTTCCCAAGCCCATATCTTTTGCATCCGAACTCCGATTGAGCCCATTAAAATTTCTAAATTCAAGATCTATTTATCTGAGATTTTTATTTAATTTTTGGAGTTTGTTTTGCCTCTGTTTTATTTATTTTGTTTGGTTGTTTCGTTTGCGAGTGGACGTCGATACCTCGGGAGGTTTTGAAGAGCAAGGAGCATCTCAAGACCAAGATCAATACCAAGACCTTTTCCAAGGCAAGTTATACCTTTGATCATATTGGACCTAGTTTTCAAAAGTTATATTGATTCAAAGTATTGCATCTACTTCAATTATTTATTTCAATGCTTTTGGGAGTAGTTAATGCCCAATCTGTTATGACCTCCTTGTCTAATTGTATGCCATAATCTTTTGTCACCCTAGTTTGATTTATTTAGTTGGTTCTAGTGTATTACCAACGTGGGTTGGTTAGATGCGATTAGTTTGCTTAGCCATGCTACGAGTCATCATCTCATGTAGTTGCAAATATAAACTTGACTAAGTGACTATGGAACTATGTGATAGAAACTGTGTGCGCTATGTGCTATTACTCGTTGATGGCATATGTTGCACTTAACCAACATGGTGGGAAAGGATTTAGACGGAGGCAAGTGGACTGTGTGATATTTTGGTGGAGCTATGTGCACGGGCTTAATAACCTGTGTGCATAGGGATTTGTAGTTTATTTGGAAGTCTTGCCTTGGTCAATTAAGGACTTAACTTTGTGCGCCATTGAACTGAGCCTCTCGTACAACCACATGCCTGGTATGGGACGGGCCTAACTTAGTAAGTTATGGAGTCTTGACATTGATTACTCAGGTAGTAGGTTAGGCTGTGAGCGGAACGTATTTTCCGGAGAGACTCTTTTTGGTGCTCTTGTGCTCTCTTGGCAAACGGTAGTACCAATGCTTTCTTGGCGGAACTACCGCTTAGCGGTATTACCGCACTTCCTTTGGTGGTACTACCGTAGGCTGTTCGGACTGTCCGAAAAGTTCAAGATCGTGTGATTTAAACGCATGATCCGAACAGGCCATTTCATCTGAGCTGTCCACATGGCTAGTGTGTTTGGGTGTGCTGGTTCTTATCAGGGTTGTGGTAGTACCGAAGCTTCAATGGCGGAACTACCGCCCCACGGTACTTCCGAATTTTATGTGGCGGTACGTAAAAACCAGAGAAGCACCCTTTTCAACTGAGATTGAAACCCTATGAAACGGTAGTGCCACCCTTGTGAGCGGTACGACTGGGATAAGCGGTATGACCTTATGATAGTTGGCAGTAGTACCACGCCGCGTTTAAAACGGCTATGTTAGAGGCAGTTAATGCTCCTGTTGTAGCCGTTCTGAGAGCGATTGGTGAAAGCGGTAATAGTAACCTTTGTTGTGGTAGTCTTGTATTTATTTGAAAAGCCGGGGTTTCTCTCATAACGGTTAGATTTTCTTGTGGGGGTTATAAATACTCCTCCACCTACTCTAGGACATGAGAGTACTCTTCATTTAACATCCTTAGAGCCAAGAGCATTCACTCAATACCTCAAATACATTTGTGCATTTATTGTGAGGTAGTTGAGCCAATTCAAGTGCATTCATTCTAGTTGATTCATTTGCACTTGAGTGCCATTAAGCAAAGGTCATCAATTTGTTACTCTTGGAGTTTTGCTGAACTCCTAGATGGCTTGGTGGTGGAAGCACGGTGATCTCTTCAAGAAGATTGTGAAGAGGTCCGGTGCCAAGTTTGTGATTGGTTTGGTGTTCGCCATCTCCGGATCGGAGGAAGAATAACCAATAGTGATCGAGGGAAGGCTTAATTCGTGGAGCCAGCTTGATTCGTTCAAGCTTCCTCAACGTGGACTAGTGAAGACCGGCAAGTCTTCGATACCACGGGAAAACATCGGTTGTCTCATTTGTGATTATTTCTTGTCTTTACTTATTCCGCATTTACAATTCTAGCATTTATCTTGTGTTAAATTGCTTAGCTAGAATTGTATCTAGTTTAGACATAATTCATAATTGGCTTAAATTGTTAATTTGCTAAAAAGTTTTAAAACCTCCTATTCACCCCCCTTTAGTCGGTTATCCTTGATCCTACAGCCGCCCCTCTTCACCGGCGCCGTCGGTCCTTCCCTCTTCTTCCCACCTCGCCCCCTCAACCTCCCTCGCCCGCCACCGCCGCCGCTCCTTCCCTCTTCCTCCCTCCCCAACCGCCGCATCGACGCCGTCCCTATCTTCCTCCCCCATCAACCCCTCGGTCTCCCTCCCTCACCATTGCTGCTCCCTCCCCCTTCCTCCACCCCGCCCCTTCGGTCTCCCTCCCCAGCCGCCGCTTCGGTGCCTCCCCTTCCTTCCATTGTTCGCCTTGCGCCTGCTTAGGCCTCTGCCTCTAGTGCCACCAGCTGCCTTGCGTCGGGCCGCCTGCCCTCTGGCATCCTCTCTGCCTCCTCTCTACCCTGCGCCTGCAGCCCCCTCGTGAGCCCCCGTTTCCCTCCCTCTCCCTCTCTAGAGTTGTCGCCCACACGCAGTCGACGGTCGTCCTCGGCCTCCCCCGCTCGCACCTTCCGGATGCTACAGGTGCAACTCGAGGCCGTCGACCGCAAGATCGACGACGAGGTCGGGACTACTCGGGCCAAGCTCGTCACGCTGCTCGACGAGATGAGGTTGGCCCTCGAGGGCTAGCTAAGGCGGCTCGACACCAAGACATTCACCATAGCGGTATGATAAAGGTAAGGTGAATGTCCCTTGTAAATATGCATAGACAGACATAGATAGCTAATATCTATATGGGCCAATAAATTTGTCCTTAGAAATGTTGATTAATAGAACACTGATTTTAGCAAAGAGAGTACACATTTGATCTAAGGTCATCTTGATCATCATCCACCCACGAGCAAGCTTTTGGATTTAAGTTTGATTTTGCCCCGGTTTTGGTGAAAGAAAGAGTGATTTTCGGGGTTTTGCTCTTGAGGGCTTTTGGTTTTATTCTTTCTATGATTGAGGGTTCTAGGACGTATGGGAGACCATCCTTAGTCATCTTGAATTGATTCCTCTCACGAAATCCTCTTAATCACCGTTTTCGTATTTGGCTCGGTTTTGAAGCAACCTTCACTCAAACGGAAAAAGGTCGGAACTTTGGCGATGATCTTCATGATCGTTGATTGGAATAGATTCTTAACATCCTAGAGAAGGTATGTTTTAAGTTTCGTGAAGTTTGGAATTGTGGATCAAAAGTTAGACCAATTTGTGATTTTAAGTTCGGGCTGAATTTACTGTTTATTGGCCTGGAGGTCAGACCGCCAACTAATTGGAGGTCAGACCACCCATGGAGAGGTCAGACTGCTTGGTACATGGAGGTCTGACCGTCCAACTCATTTGGGTTCTAGTTTTTGATATTTTGGTCTATTTGCTTCGGGGTTTTGATTGGATTCAATACAAGTATTCCTCTATGCTTGTATATTGATCTTCATATCTTTCATAGCTATTGGAGTGAAAATAGTGTTAAATTCAATCAAGGAGAAAAAGAAATCGTGCTCCTATTCACCCCCCCCCCTCAAGTCACATTTTCAGTCCAACACAACCATATTTGACTTTCTCAGCTATGTTAATGGAGCTTTGCCATTACAATTTACATATACATATAACTAAGGCCACCTTTTCAACTTTCTGTTCTATCTGTCATATTGTCATTGGAGTGTTTAAACTGAAGTTTTAGATGGCTTTTGTAATTTATTACATAAATATTCCATGTAACCATGTGAATATTCTGACTGTTCCAGCGAAGATTAATGATGGAAGACTAATTATCCATTTTATATTTGTGTGTCTCTTATTTTACTAAATGTTGTAGCTAGTTAGTTAAGTTTAGAAAACTACAGTATTACACTCTAAATATAATTGGTTTCGCTTATTCTCTAGATTCTAAGATAGTAGTCTGATTTAGGATCGGATTATGCATCGAACTCACTGTTCCAGTCCGTACCTCACAATATAGCCTTTAGATAAATTTTCTCGGATTCTCTTTATCAGTACCTTTCATAGAGCAGTTTCTGTTAACACTACCTCATGATTCTGAATTTGCCACTACTAACATTACTCTTGATTGCCCTTTTCCTTAATAAGTTGAAAATTCAAGTCTTGCAAATGCCTTCACTAAGTCGAATCTTTCTATCTGTTGCTGTGTATGTCAACCATATTTGCCTTTCTAAGCTGTGTTAATGGAGCTTTGCCATTACAATTTACATATACGTATAACTAAAGCCACCTTTACAGCTTTCTGTTCTATCTGTCATATTGGTCATTGGATTGTTTTCTCAGATTTCATTCGTATTTCTCTGTTTTGTCGTCCAATACAACTGTAAAGTACAAAATTAGCTTTACTGCTTTGTCTTTTCATCTAGTGCAGTTTGTCTTTCATCAAATACATGAAATTTTCCATCATGATAATATTTTAAAATTTAATGGAACACTTAGATGGCTAGATGTAATTGTCAGATGTATCCATACATTTCTTTCAACACAGAAAAACTTATGGTTGACTTCATACTTGACATTCATATTGAGGATGCGAAGCGGATCCTTTTCCAACACAAAGATCAGCACGCGGTTCAGTTCTTCCCTCTACACTATTGCCTTTACATGACTCTGTTAACACCTTCAAGTCTTCATCTAAGAATCTAAATTTGCCACTGCTAACATTACTCTTGATTGCCCTTTCCTTTAATAAGTTGAAAATTCAAGTCTTGCAAATGCCTTTACTAACTCGAATCTTTCTATCTATTGCTGCGGATGTCAACCATATTTGCCTTTCTGAGCTGTGTTAATGGAGCTTTGCCACTACAGTTTACATATACATATAACTAAAGCCACCTTTATAGCTTTCTGTTCTATCTGGCATATTGGTCATTGGAGTGTTTTAACTGAAGTTTTAAATGGCTTTTGTAATTTATTACATAAATATTCCATGTAACCATGTGAATATTCCGACCGTTCCAGCAAAGATTAATGATGGGAGACTAATTATCCGTTTCATATTTGTACATCTCTCATTTTACTAAATGTTGTAGCTATTTAGTTAAGTTTAGAAAACTATAGTATTACACTCTAAATATAATTGGTTTCGCTTATTCTTTAGATTCTAAGATAGTAGTCTGATTTAGGATTGAATTATGCGTCGAACTCACTGTTCCTATTCGTACCTCACAATATAGCCATTCAAATAAATTTTCCCGGATTCTCTTTGTCAGTACCTTTCATAGTGCAGTTTCTGTTAACACTACCTCATAATTCTGGATTTGCCACTGCTAACATTACTCTTGATTGCCCTTTCCTTTAATAAGTTGAAAATTCAAGTCTTGCAAATGCCTGCACTAAGTCGAATCTTTCTATCTATTGCTGTGTATGTCAACCATATTTGCCTTTCTTAGCTATGTTAATGGAGCTTTGCCATTACAATTTACATATACATATAACTAAGGCCACCTTTACAGCTTTCTGTTCTATCTGTCATATTGGCATTGGAGTGTTTTAACTGAAGTTTTAGATGGCTTTTGTAATTTATTACATAAATATTCCATGTAACCATGTGAATATTCCGACTGTTCCAGCAAAGATTAATGATGGGAGACTATATTTTACTAAATGTTGTAGCTATTTAGTTAAGTTTAGAAAACTACAGTATTACACTCTAAATATAATTGATTTCGCTTATTCCCTAGATTCTAAGATAGTAGTCTGATTTGGGACCAGATTATGGATCAAACTCACTGTTCCTGTTCATACCTCACAATATAGCCATTCAAATAAAATTTTTCGGATTCTGTTTATCAGTACCTTTCATAGCGCGGTTTCTGTTAACACTACCTCATGATTTATATGTTATCTATACATTACGGTCGCTGTTATGCTCCGTCACTTACATTTGTTAAATGCTACTATTATTTTAGGACACTCTGTGCATGTTAGTTACTACTAATGTTAGCCATCTGCAATAAAATTGCATAGATAGGTCTATATAGATTCTCTTTAACGATATCTTTAAATGGCGGCGCTAGCATCTGTTGGAAATATGCCCTAGAGGCAATCATAGAGATGATTATATTTCATTATGTTCATAATATTGGATAATATGATATCATGTTCCTAGAATATTATTGTTAATATTTATTATCAAGTATGTGACTTGATTGTGAAACTCTATATTTACGCAATAATTATTCTTATACAATCCACAGTCGGAAACATATGAGGACACATATGAATAGACTAGCATATGTATTGGTTGATGACTATGTTTCACGGGTCATGGATATGGAGATATCAAACCAATAATATGGACACATGTTAGAAAGCGATGTTGGATTAGACCCACCTTGAGACACTATTGAGATTGTTATGATTCTATGTGTCGTTAGTTGGTCTCAAGCAATGATGATGTATAATCCTTAGACACGAGATCAGCATGGTTTCCTACATGTGTAATAGCACTCTTAGGGGTTGCCAAATGCTACACCGTGGCGGGTAGTTATAAAGGTAGCTTTCGGGTATGCTATGAAACATGCGAGTAATGTATTTGGTCGGATATGGGATTTGCCCTCCTAACATAACAGAGAGATATCTCTGGGCCCCTCGTTGTGGTCGGATAAAAAAGTGCATGGCCATGCCACTAGTGGTCGAAGTGTTCGACCATGTAAAGTTATCTAACACTCGATTGAGAAAGTATTGAACAGTCCATGGATGACACAACATCTCACCGAGTTCAACCCGGACATCGTGAGGCGAAGGAGTATACACGAGTAGGTCGCTTAGTTCGAATAGTTACGATTTGGTCGTATGGAGATCTGAGCTGGTCGTAGGCTGTCGAACGTAATCCTGAGTGGTTGTAACCTGGTCGTAAGGATTTACGAACTGGTCATGACCAAATACGAACTGGTCGTATAGAGATAAGACCTGGTCGTAAGTGATGAGGACCTGGTCGTAGACTGGTCGAACGTAATCACAGAGTGGTCGTAACCTAGTTGTAAGGAGTTATGAACTAGTCGTGACCAAATGCGAACTAGTCGTATAGAGATAAGACCTGGTCATAAGTGATGAAGACCGGGTCGTAGATCATATTGCATCAAGGTTCATCCGATATAATTTATGTGTATTCGGGAATCGCTATGTTCTGCTAGGAACCGCTACGACTCATGGTCGGAAAGGGTTTTCGAGTCACAACCAATTACGCATAAACCTACAGGGTCACACACTTAACGGGTTGGAACAAACCAGTACGGATAAGATTCATCAAATGTGTTCGGATAGGATCCGTCATGAGAACTATATAAGGAGATGCATGAGGCTGTTGGGCGACACAAGTTTTTGCCACCACCGAAACCCTAGCCGCCATCTTCCTGAGAGCTCTACCGTGCGACTTGGTGCTAGTACACCGACGTATGGTTGTTCCTTCGCTGGACGTGTGGATACCGTAGAGGAGCTACTGCGACTGTTGCGCTTGAGGACGATCCACGATCTTCACAAGGAACTGCAGACGTTGTTGGAGAAGACGATCGACTCGTGAGGACGTTGGACGATCGACTATGACCACTACATTGACGCACTCTACGTTGGACCAAGCTGCTCTAACCCTTCTTCCACTGCTCTGCGCGTCTGGTGGTAACGATCTATGATCATCTAATTGCTTAGCTTCCTGGATTGCGTGGTAGAAAAATTTTGTTTGTTGCTATCGTAGCCTACCCGTGGCCCAACAGTGGTATCAGATCCATCCTACGTAGTTTTTGATCTGGATCGATCGCATATACTTGAATGTGGTAGTAGTAGATTGGATCTATTACTGATCGGGTCTGGTAACCTAGATCGATTCATATAGATGGAACGATCTAGGCCCTGGTCGATAAGATCGATCAGTTTTTCGGTGGTAGTAGATGGGTCTACGAGGAGGTATCAGCTATAAGGACCAGATGGTTTATTGCGCTTGTTCACGACAAGACTGCATATCACTCCTACCGATCGGAATTCCGCCAACGGAGTTTGCCGTAGTGTGTGGTCGTATCAAGGCAATGATCAGAGTGGTTCGGAATATGGTTAATATGATTAATCCGATGATTTCCAAGGCTCGGACCGTCGTGCTGGGTATTCGTACCGCGCGCTATAAGTAGTGTGTGCTCATATCGTCCGAAAGAATTGGATTCTGTGCATAACTTGTTTTTGCAGGGATTGATGTGAATAGTATGACCCATAATGTTTCATATATGAGATGCATGTTTGTGTGTAATGTTCATGACCTGCGTGTCATGTTAATTGTAGCCCAAGGCTGTCCATATTTGTATAACGGCCTGCGTGTTGACTTGTGATGCTTCTTTACTCCTTGTGATTCATTACTAGCGCTATTAGGAGTAATGGCTTAGTTGGAGTGCTTGGAGGAGTTGACCACTTGGAGACACGGCGAACAGGATGCATGGCGATGGAGATCACCATGGAGAAGAGTCATACTATATCACAATGCAATTTGATTGCCTATGAATGCTTTTATACTCCTGTTCATTTATTTCTATACATGTTTTTGCTTTAAATGCTTTTAACATGGTAGAAGTAAAATTCCCTCACATAATATTAAGATAAATTGATGCCCTCCCAAATATGCTGCACCATCCAAAGTCATGTATTTTAATGGTAGGTCTTGCTAAAGCAGAGTGTCATTGACTCTACTTGACTAGATGGGTTTGTGTTAGACACTTACACGCTGAGCATTGGTTTAACTTAACAAGGTTATCATAACAGTTGTGGACCTTGGGGCATAAGGGTTGGGTGCCGAAGCATAGAGATGCTGCCCAACAACAAGAGTCATATGGAGATATGATTAGCAAAGGGTTTCTTACCATTTTCACTAGCCTTCTAGCAGTGATGCCAAAGCTCACTAGTAGATTAAATGATTATGGATCTTGAATCACTAAAATGTCATAAGAGGGATATGGTATTTAGTGGGAGTATCTTTGTTAAATTGTTTAATAGAAGTTACTTTTCTTGAACATATGTCTTAGTTTTGCATAATTTATGTTATAGATCATGGCACCTACATCTAGTTTTGCTTTACGTTTGATACTTGAAAAGAAAAAACTGAATGGAATAAATTTTATGGATTGATCCCGCAACCTAAGAATTATTCTTAGACAAGATAAAAATGAACATATTCTAGAGGAACCAATTCTAGATGTGCCTACAGAGAATACTGCTGCTACTCTTAAAACCGCTTATAAAAAGGCATGTGATGAATCCCTTGATGTTAGCTGTCTCATGCTTGCTGCGATGAACTCAGATCTTCAGAAGCAGTTTGAGAACATTGAGGCCTACGATATGATCGTGGCGCTCAAAGGCATGTTTGAGACACAAGCAAGAACTGAGAGATATGAGATCTCAAAGAACTTGTTTGGATGTAGGCTAGCTGAGGGTAGTCCGGTAAGCCCTCATGTGATCAAAATAGTTGGTTACACACAGAGCTTGGAAAAACTGGGTTTTCCACTTAGTCAAGAGTTGGCTACAGATTTGATTCTTGCTTTGCTTCCCGCAAGCTATGGGCAATTCATTTTGAACTTCCATATGAACGGCTTAGACAAGAATCTCACCGAACTGCATATGATGCTTAAGACAGCAGAGGGCAGCATTAAGAAAAGCAACAATCATATGATGATGGTGCAAAAGAGTACAAGCTTCAAGAAGAAGACCAAAACTTGGGTCAAGAAAAAGGGCAAGGCTAAAGTTTCGGATGAGATCCAAACTAACAAGCCTAAGCCCAAGACTAAGTCCAGCCCGACTCAAGAGAATGAATGCTTTTACTGCAAAGAGCTAGGCCATTGAAAGAGGAACTGCAAGAAATACCTAGCTGATCAGAAAAGGAATAGTGGGACTAAAACTTCCACTACAGGTATTAATGTTATAGATGTTTTTCTTGCTGACTCTTCTGTTAACTCATGGGTATTTGATACCGGATTGGTTGCGCATATCTGCAATTCGATGCAGAGTCTAACAAGGAGTAGGAGAATTACAGAGGGCGAGATGGATCTTCGCGTCGGGAATAAAACAAGAGTTACTGCATTAGCCGTCGGGACTTTGCCATTACTTTTGCCTTCAGGATTTATTATGGAATTGAATAAATGTTATTACGTTCCAGCCATTAGTAGAAACATTATCTCTGCATTATGTTTGATAGTAGAGGGTTATAAATTCATTATAGAGAACAATGGTTGTTTTATATTTTTGAATGAAGTGTTTTATGGCTATGCACCTATTTTGAATGAGTTGTTTATTTTAAATTTTGTTGATGCATCCGTCTATAATATTAATGCGAAAAGGCTTCGGCCTAATGAAATGAATTCCACTTTTATTTGGCATTGTCGTTTGGGTCACATAAGTGAGAAACGCATGAAAAAGCACCATAATGATGGAACTCTAAACTCATTTGATTTGGAATCATTTGATACATGCGAATCTTGCCTGGTCGGAAAGATGACTAAGACACCTTTCACTAGTCGGAGTGAAAGGGCGTCCGACCAGTTGGCACTCATATATACTGATGTATGTGGATCAATGATCACGACAGCAAGAGGTGGTTTTCAGTACTTCATTACTTTTACCGATGACTATAGTAAATATGGATATATCTACTTAATGAGGCACAAGTCGGAATCCTTTGAAAAGTTCAAGGAGTTCCAGAATGAGGTATAGAATCAACTTGGCAAGACAATCAAATCTTTACGATCTGATCGTGGAGGTGAGTTTTTGAGCCATGAGTTTGGTAATCATTTGAAACAATGTGGAATTGTTCCACAGCTTACACCACCGGGCACTCCACAATGGAATGGGGTGTCCGAGCGGCGTAATAGGACCTTGTTGGACATGATTCGATCAATGATGAGCCAATCAGATCTGCCATTGTATTTTTTGGGTTACGCTCTAGAAACTGCCACTTTCATTTTAAATAAGGTACCATCTAAATCAGTAGATAAGACACCATATGAGATGTGGACTGGGAAGAGTCATAGTTTGTCTTTTTTAAGGATTTGGGGATGTGATGTCTATGTTAAACGTTGCAAGTCTGACAAACTCACACCCAAGTCAGATAAATGATTCTTTATAGGATATTCTAGGGAAACCAAAGGATATTATTTCTACAACCAAGAAGAAGGCAAAGTTTTTGTTGCCCGAAATGGTGTCTTTTTGGAGAAAGAGTTTCTTTTAAAAGGAGTCAGTGGGAGAAAGGTGCAACTCGAAGAAATTCGGGAAACATCTTAAAGTGTTTCAACTCCTACTGAACCTCTACTAGATGAACAAAATATTGTTGAACCTGTAGATGAGACACTAGCCCCACGTAGATCTAAAAGGCCGCGTCAATTGCCTACAAGGTATGGGCATGATGTATTATTATTGAATAATGATGAGCCTAAGACTTATGAGGAAGCGATGATGGACCCAGACTCTGAGAAATGGCTTGGAGCCATGAAATCCGAGATAAACTCCATGAGAGAAAATCAGGTTTGGAACCGGGTCGATCCACTTGATGGTGTTAAAACCATTGAGTGCAAATTGATCTATAAGAAAACGATTGATATGGATGAAAATGTTCATATTCATAAAGCTCGACTAGTCGCAAAAGGGTTTCGACAAGTTCAAGGAGTTGACTACGATGAGACTTTCTCACTGGTAGCGATGCTTAAATCTATTCGGATTATTCTAGTTGTTGCTGCATATTTCGATTATGAGATATGGTAAATGGATGTCAAAACGGCTTTCCTTAATGGAAACCTAGATGAGGATGTGTACATGACACAACCTGAAGGTTTTGTCGATCCAAAGAATGCTAGTAAAGTATGCAAACTTTAAAAGTCCATTTATGGGTTGAAGCAAGCATCTCGTAGTTGGAATTTACGTTTTGATGAGGAGATCAAAAGGTTTGGTTTCGTCAAGAACAAAGAAGAACCTTGTGTTTACATGAAGGTTAGTGGGAGCGCGCTTGCTTTTCTGATCTTGTATGTAGATGACATACTACTGGTCGGAAATGATATTCCTATGCTAGAATCCATTAAGTCATCATTGAAAAATAGTTTTTCCATGAAGGACCTAGGGAGGCGACATATATCTTGGGAATAAGGATCTATAGAGATAGATCTAAGAGGCTAATTGGATTAAGCCAGGATAAGTACATAGATAAAGTGTTGAATCGGTTCAACATGCAAGATTCAAGAGAGGATTCTTGCCCATGGCACATGGCATTAATCTTAGCAAGAATCGGTGTCCTCGACCAGCGATGAGCGAGAAAAAATGAGTGATATTCCATATGCTTCGGCCATTGGATCTATCATGTACGCCATGATATGTACTCGACCAGATGTATCATATGCTCTAAGTGTTACGAGTAGATACCAAACTGATCACAGTGAAGGTCACTAGACAGCTGTGAAAAACATTCTTAAGTACTTAAGAAGGACTAAGGATGCGTTCCTAGTTTATGGCGGTGATGAAGAGCTTGTTGTAAATGGTTACACCGATGTAAGCTTTCAAACCGACAAAGATGATTATCGTTCGCAAGTTGGAAAAGTTCCAAGCAAGAGACGGTTGCTGATTCCACGATGGAGGCCGGGTACATTGCAGCTTCTGAAGCTGCAAAAGAAGGTGTTTGGATAAGGATCTGCTCAAGCGCTTCGAGATGGGTGACTGCAAGCTGATCGCCACTCCCATGGCGACTTCGACTGCTTTGGATCCAGATGAGGAAGGAGAAGCCGTGGATCAACGCGAGTACCGCAGCATGATCGGCTCCCTTCTGTACTTGACGGCCTCAAGACCGGACATCCACTTCGCGGTCTGCCTCTGTGCGAGGTTTCAGGCGTCTCCGAGGACTTCACATCGCCAAGCCGTTAAGCGCATCTTCAGGTATTTACACTCTATCCTCCAGTATGGCATTTGGTATTCCTGCTCTTCTTCGTTGTCCATTCGGGGTTTTTCTAATTCTGATTTTACGAGCTGTTGGCTAGATAGGAATATTACCTCTGGCACATGTCATTTCTTAGGAACTTCTCTTGTCTTTTGGTCTTCTAGGAAGCCGTCTTCTGTTGCACAATCCACTGCTAAAGCTGAATATGTAACTGCCACTAGTTGCTGTAGTCAGATTTTGTGGATGGAACATTCTAGGACCAAGCACATAGACATTCACTATCACTTTCTTAGAGACCATGTCGAGAAGGGTGATATTGTGCTGCATTTTGTGGAGTCCGAGGCTTAGTTAGCTGATATCCTCACCAAGCCGTTAGACCCAACAAGGTTTGCCACCTTGAGGAGTGAGTTAGGGGTAATTTATCCCTATGGATTGATTTGAGAGGGAGTTGGATCTTTTCTGATCTTACCTTGTTCATCTGATCTTTTCTTGATCTTCTTTTGAACTTTTTGATCATTTTTTATCTTTTTAGGCTTTTGAGCTTTTATTGCATCTCGTTGTATCATACTGCATTCATATGAAAAATCACAAAAAGATGCATTGTAATTTAAGCTTTTCTGCTTATCTTTTAAAATTGATGAAGCTTTGCTTATTACCCTTTAGAGATTTAGTATTTCAATTCTTGTTCAATGACATGTCTAGTTCTTTGACTTGCTAGAATAATCATACTTTCACATGTGTAGCTAAGTCTTTGTTGAATGAGCTAGAACTCTATAACAACTTGAACTAAAAACTGCAATTTGTGGATGTTTTAGCTAGTTACGCAATTAGTGCTCCTTTTGTGACATTGGCCCTGTTAAAATTGTTTTGTTAGCCCTTGAATCTAAAATTGATCATTACTTGAGCTTCTTGTTCTTCTGAGAATTTAAAACTGCTCCTGTGCAAAATAAAAAATAAAAATTCAATTTCAAGATTGTCTTATGCTTAAATTGTGCCAAACTACTCTCACAAGACTACATGTCAAAGACATGAACTTGGAGATAGTTTGATGATCCAGACGATCTCATGGGGACTGCTTGTCAAAACTGACATGAACCTCAAGATTTGTCGCCCTGGTAGAAGCTTAGGAAGAGTTTGTGGATGGCTCCTAGTCTAGCATCTTCTTCACTTAGATATACCTTTAATCAACTTCTGGTTGAAGCTTAGGAAGAGTTTGTGGATGGCTCCTAGTCCAGGATCTTCTTCACTAAGTTAGACCATTAGTCAACTTCAATATTCATTGCAAATGAAAAACTGTTGAAAAACAATGGGCGTTTGAGAAAATTGAGCAAAATTATTCAATTCAGGATCTGTTTATCTCTTAATGTGATCATTGTTAGCTTTTTGATCTCACATTGACATTTTGACATGGCCAGTATCATTTTAGGATCCCTGTTGATGAACTTGGTAAATTTGAAGCTTTGCTTAAATTGATCGATCAAATTCATTGCTTTACATTGAGCCTTCTAGCTTAACTTTGATATATATGTCTTAACATGATCTTGCTAACGCCTTCAGGCTTGATAGGTCTTGTGCAATATTAGAAATGCTAGCTTATTTTTTTAGGTAATCTTCAAAGCTTCTTGTAATCAAAAATTGAAAAATACAAAAAATGAAGCCACTCCATTACATTTCATGCATGCTCCTTCTTATGTTTTTTTCCTCAATTCTGCATTTGTCATCTCTGGATGAGAGGAAGACGTGATTCCTTGATGACTCCATTGTCAAAGGGGGAGAAGATATTTCAAAGATGT